>OY728160.1:834698455-835948455 GCA_963277665.1 Viscum album | reverse complement strand
GATAAATTCATGAACTTATAAAATAATTAAAACCACTACTATTTGGTATAAATCATGGGGAAAAACCATAGGAAGTTTTTTGGTTTTTATTACTTCATTGTATAAAGTCCAAAACCTAAGTTTGGGAAATAATAAAAAACTCCTTTATATTTTTCTATATAAACCCACCCAATATCCCATTTATCTTCACTCAAAAATCTTGGATCACATCATTACTCCAACTTTACTTATCTATATCCCTCCTAATGTTCCCCCAAGATCTCAAGAAGATCCTCCCAAGCTTTTGGAAACACCCTCTTAAGTTAATGGATCCTCTATATCTCCTCTTTATTTAATAACCTTCTTTGTTTAATGTTTTTTGATTTGCTATTCCTAATGTAGGGATATGTTTTTACAAATCCCTCACACTATCCTTTTCATTTTAAAATTATTATTATTTGATAATGTGAGGAAAATCCTCTATATTAACTTAAAAACAAAAATATGGAAGATAATAAAAATGGGGTTAAACAAGAAAAAATGCCTTTATTCAATAACAAAAAAATTCAATAACATCAGTAATCAAGGTCAAGAGGATTATAATAATCATAATCACACTCAGATTCATATTTTAAAGCTATAAAAGAATTACCTCAATCCTTTCTTCAACCTAATATGGATCTAGTCATCATGGTGGGATTCAGATGTGAGTAGTCCTTCCTTGGCCTTGACTTCTTTATTAGGGCCACTGAAAAGCCTTCATTATCTACTACCTTACCAGCAACATCCCGATATGAGCATTTCTTTGGTGATTCATCATTCTACATGTTAGTACATTTTCCCCCAATGTTCATTAAGCTCCATTTCTTGTTAAGTTCCTCAATAATTTTTAAACCTGCACCCATAGATTTACAACCATTCGTGTCAGGATTTAGTGTCCTAATATCCTCCACTACCTGAGTCTCATGAGAATATTGAGCATGAATGAAGTCAATATCCCCTCCCTGAAGAAGGATTGGTCCTAATTATGGTTCCATATTCTGTTCTACAAGATCATAGGAGCCAAGGAGTGTGACCATAGGCCCATATAGTTTGTCAACAGATCCCTGCAACCCCTCATCTTGATAGTGAGACTCCTCTTTCTAATTCAACTGGATAGTCTGCACCTAAAATGTAAGACTAGAACCATTACCTTTAATGGAATCATCCAAATTTCTATATGTTGTAAGATTTCCCCCATCTTTGTGCTGACTTTTTTGGAGCTTACTACATACATTCTAGTTATGACCCTAAGTAGAACAATAAGAAAAAATATCATTCTGAAGGAAATTCTTCTAGAGATGTCCAATAGATTGACAATCCACACAAAATTGAGGTAATTTTTCATACTTACATTAATAACATTCTCATATGTATAAAGCACAAATTAGTCAACCAAATCTTAATTGAGATCAATTTCAACTAAAATCCTAGCATAGTAACCAAAATTGGCCATTTCAGTGGCTTTTTCCATCTTGATGGGAACACCCACACCTGAATCAATATAAAACAATATACAAGGATGCCAAAAGATCTAGTTCAAGTTAAGAATTTTAATCCATATATGAAAACTAGTGTTATTAATAGAGAAAGGGTTGAATTAGATGTCCCATTCCTAGATGGTGACCATGATCGGTTTTAGGGAATTGGAAACAAATCCCCAGGCCCTATGTTTCATCTCTTTATTCAGGAAGAGAGAATGAAAATAACCTTTCCTGATAAGAATACATATGTATTCCAAAAATCCCCAGACTATAGTGAGTCTTGCTAAGAGATCATCTACCTTCAACAGCTTATCCCCAACTATAAAAATCATACGAGCAAGGATTGAAAATCGACAAATCTTAATCCTATCTACAATAGAATCCTAATTTTCTTTAAGTAATATCATTATACTGCCGAAATTTCATTGTGATTTTTCTTTCCAAATGATTGTGAAGATAATTCCCGTACCCATTTACACTCAAGGGTATTTCATAATATATACCTATACTTATTTGATTGGTTACTTCTATATATGTAACACATAATCCTTAATCATGGGATTAGATGTTATTAAATATTTTCTTATTTTATATTATCTATGTGGAACACTTATGCATGTACATGATATAATTATGATGGGTGTGCCTAGATAGCACTCCAATGCATTGGGTAATGTTTTAGTCTCATGAGATGCCTTGTAAGGTTCCTGGGAAGTTATCCTAATAACAATATCTTATGATTTTTCGGTGGTTAACCTTGAATTATGCTTATAATTTCATGTTTTTAGTTGTTGAAACATTCTCATGTTTCCTTTATATTAGTATGTTATACCATGCCTTATTGTTCATGATTATGATTCTCACCTCTTATGTTAGATTTTTAGGCCTCTTTCCTCACATGTATTACATTACCCCATTCCTTACTTTGTTTATTCTCTTACTGGGATTTATAGCTAAAACCTTTCTTATGTATGTCCCCAGATTATCCTATGGAGTTTTAGAATAGCGGTGTAAATTTAAGATCATGATAAGGAAGTTTTAAATAAAGTAATTGTATCCCAGTTTTATGATGTTTTGTTATGTACCTAATCTACTATATACATTAGGCCACTTGATCTTATATGTTGTATTAAGTGTGTTTTTATGTAATAAATCATAAATTAATGTGTATTAAAGACAAGATTTATCATAGTTGGTATCAGAGGAAAGTATAGTTATTTTTGGGATTAGGATTAGAAAACTACAGTAAAAGCCTTAGGGATAATAATGAACATAAGAAAACATCCCTAAAGTTTTTTTAAAGTATATAGTAAGTGGATTCCAAGAAAATACATCTATTTATGGATACTACAAGTAGATGTGGATCTCCTATAGATGTACCTAGGGGTAACAACCCCGAAAATTCCATATTGATCAAGACTCAATCAGGAACCGATGCACAAAAATGAGTATTTTTTGTATACCTAGTTTGAAAATCCTAGGGGATATGCTTTGGTAAATTCCCAATCTCATTATGAACCATTATTAAGGGAAAAAATTCCTATAATATTTTATGTTAGAAAATAGATCATGGATAACTTAGGTTGAAGCCTAGAAATTAATAGGTTATGGGACATATGTCATTTATGATTTTTCTCTTTAACATTCATAGTTTCCCTTTTATGTGTTTAATAATTTTAAAATTATTATCCCTAATTTTCACTTTATTCTAATCAATGTCCTAAAATAGGAGGAACTGAGTCAATAATAAATGTGAGGGACAATGTGATGTCTACAAAAACAAGATGCCCAACCCGATGGGAGTATGAATCGTGAACTTCATGACTATACTTTCTCAACTAACTTACATTTTGAACCAAAACCTAAATCATGAGGATCACTCAAATCCTCCTAAGAAAGTGAAAGGTTCAATTGGGACCTTCATTTGAAAAAGGACTCTGACTTTCAATGGATCTTTCAATCCCTTAATTATGGAACAATGGATTAGCTTCATTGAAAATATCTTCTCTATCCTTCAATTCTCTGAGCAAGTGACATTCATACTGGATGATTATCATATGGAAGGAGAATATGATAAATGGTGGATGTTGTTCAAGAATACAAAGACTAAGGAGGATACCATAGTGATGAAGTGGAATGAATCACACAAAATGTTTTTCAATAAATATTTTCCTCTCACTCTTAGACTGAAAATGGAGAGGCACTTCCTTAGACTCAAGAAAAAAGGATGATGAATCCATCGGGGCGTATGAGGAAAACTTCATAATACTTGCATGATATGACTCCAGATTTTTCATTACCTATGAATGTAAATTTGAATACTTATTTTGTGGAATTAAGCTGATTCAAAAAAAAAATTCCATTTGTGACTTTGACAGTTAATATGAAATTTTCTGATGTGACCTCAAAGTCAAAATGGAGATTAACAAATCTCAAGGGTCTCATGAGGATAAGAAGTGAAAAGTGGAGTTTAATTCTGGTGATGTGATGGGGAAATCTAACAGGAGAAAAAAATTACAACATCCCACTTGTCAAAATTATGGGAAGAATCACCCCATCAATTTTCTAAAGTGGATGAGGAAATTCTTTAGGTGTGGAGAGGAAGGGAACCTAACTAGCGATTTCTGATGGAAGAAACCCACCAATGTGATGGAAGAGAGGAATTCTCTAGTAAACCCTAATTATATTTTCCAATGTTTCAATCACAAGGAACAAGGACACTATGTGAACCCCTACCTAAGTCAAGGTTTTTTTAAGAAAATCAATTTCAACAACCTCCAAGGTAGCAAGGGAAATCATATATCATCATAACCATAGAGGTGAATCTTAAAAACGAAGTGGAGACAAATACGCTAGTTATTCATTCAAGAATAGATAATGTACTTTTTGATTTTGGTTATACACATTCTTTCACATCTCACAAGTTTAGTAGAAATATTCAAATGCCAGCACAAATAATGGAAGTAGAGATGTCAATAAAAATAGATAATGGGGGCATTATTACATCCCAAGTATACAAATCATCCCTTGTACATATGTGGGATGAACTTCCCAAAAAAAAATTTCATACTCCCTTTAGTGAAATTTGATGCTATTATGGTCATGGATTGACTTTACTTATATAGAGCTAACATAAATTGTCGAGAGAAGGAAATCACCCTCCATATTGTGAATCACCCTATGATTATATACAAGTGTAAGAGGAGGATTGATCTTCTTTGATACCATCATTGTAATAAGAGATATTATTTCCCCATGAGAAAGTGTATCATTCCAAAATGATTGAGTATAAATAAAAGATCATCCTTGAAGACATGTCCATTTTGAGAGAATTCACTGAGGAGTTTCCCAAATAATTGTATGGTCTTCCTCCCAGTAGAGAGGTTGGACTTTAAATAGAGCTAATACCTAGAGATTTTACAATATCCAAGACTCCGTATAGAATGGTTGTTGTTGAACATGAGTCACTGAATAATTAAATACATGAAAATTTGGAAAAGGGGTTTATATGCCTGAGTGATTTACTATGGTGTGCACCATTACTCTTAATAAAAAATAATGATGGGTCAATGTGATTATGAATTGATTATAATGATCTCAAAAAGATCACGATAAATAACAAGTTTCCTCTAACATAGATTGATGATTTATTCGATTAGCTAAATGGAGCATAGTATATATCTAAGATTGGTCTTTAGTGGGGATATTATCAAGTAAATGTGAAGGAGGATATCCCCAAGACTGATTTTCATACAAGGTACATGCACTACGAGTTCATAGTGATTCTATTTGGACTCACGAATACTTCAAAAATATTCACGGACTTAATAAATAGAGATTTTATAGATTAACTCAACCAATTTGTGGTATTATTTATAGATGATATTCTTATCTAATCCAAAAGCAAGGTGGGGCATGAGGAGTATTTGAATACTATACTAAGGACCTTATAGAAAGAAAATATTCATGAAAAGTATAGTAAATGTTATTTCTAGTTGGAGATTGTAACTTTACTAGGGCATGTCATCACCTGCAAAGGGATATCTATAGATCCTTAAAAAATATAGATAATTGAAGGGTGACTAAGATCAACCTCTATGATGGAAATTCATTATTTTCTTAGATTTGTTGGGTACTATCATCATTTAAAAAAAACTTATTATGATTTTCAATCTCCCTAACCAAGCTAACTTGGAAATGATTAAAGTTAGTTTAGAATGATCAATGTAAGGAAAGATTTAAAAATATGAAGAAGAGTCTAATAACTACAATCATGCTCACATTAACCACTAGTGGGGAAGGATTTTTGATCTAGAGATATTTATCTAAAAATGGCTTAGGTTGTGTACTCATGAAAAATGAAAAAGTGATATTATATGCCTCTTTACAACTAAATATCCATTAGAAGAACTACGAAAGTCATGATATAGAATTGGCTGTAGTGGTCTTTGCATTAAAAATATGGAATCATTATCTCTATAGGGAGAAGTGTGATATATATATAGACCATAAAATCCTCAAGTATATATTCACACAAAAGGAGATTAATATGTGCCAATGGAGGTGGTTAGATTTGATCAAGAATTAAAATTTCTCAATCCATTACCATCCTAGGAAAGAAAAAAAGTGGAAGATTCTATGAGTATAAAGGATCTTGCAACTCTATTCATGATGATGATCGCAAAGGATCCAATATTCCTAGACATGTGAAGGATGGATATGGAAATAATAAAAGGATCTTAATACTACCTTGATCAAGAAACTGATCAACCATCCATTATTGAGAGGATCAAGGAGGCTCAAAAATATGATAAGTTACTACGTAATAAGTTAGAAGATATTCTGGAGGAACCTGAATATTTGTCACAACAAATCCAAAACTAAAAAGGGAACTTCTGGATGATGTACATAACTTATCCTTCTTTATTCATATAGTAATCACTAAGATGTAAAGAGATTTGATGTAAAATTTATGGTGGGATAAAATTAAGAGAGATATTGTGGAGTTGGTATCTAGATGATTGGTATTATAATAAGTCAAGGTTGAACAACAAAAGTCTAAAGGTATGATGCAACCATTGCCCGTACCAGTATGGAAATGGGAAAATATAAGCATGATTTCATCATAGGAATCCCCATGATAACTAAAGTAAATAATGTCACCTAGATTGTAGTCGATCACTTTACCAATTCAAAACTTTTCATTGGTATCAAGGAAGATTTATCTCTTGAAAAATTCACCAAGATATATATAAGAGAAGTGGAAAGACTACATGGAGTGACAATATCTATTGTATCTGATCGAGATCCAAGGTTTACCTCAAGATTTTGGAGAAGCCTTCAATAAGTATTGAATATAGAACTAAGCTTCAAAAATGATTATCACCCTCAGAAGGATGGTCAGTCTGAAAGGAACATTCAAACTCGGAAAGATATGATGAGATCATGTTCAATGGATTTCTAAGGATCTTGGGATCAACACCTTCCCCTAATAGAGTTCTCATATAACAGAAGTTTCCATTCGAGCATTCAAATGTTATGTTATGATAATTTGTATGGGAAGTGGTTTCAAAATCCAACATGCTGGGATGAAGTTGGAGAGAGAAAGATGATGGTACCTGATCTTTATCCATGAGGCATTAGAGAAGGTTCAAACCATTAAACATCATATGAAATCTATAAAAAGTCGATAGAAAATATATATAGATAATTATTGATGAGAATTGGAGTTTTAGGTTGGTGATAAAGTGTCCCTTCATATATCACAGTGGAAGAAATTCATGAGATTTGTGAAGAAGGGAAAGCTTATTCCAAGATACATAGGCCTCTTTTAGATCCTTGATCGCATTAGAGTGATGTCCTATCAACTAAAACTCTCACCTAACCTATATCAAGTACATAATGTGTTACATGTATCCCTATTGAGAAAGTAAATTCCATACCTTAACATGTATTAAATATAGAGGTTTTACTATTGGATAGTGGTTTTTTATAAAAGGAGTAGGCGGTGAAGATATTGGATTTTAGAGACAAAGTTCCATGAAACACGATAACTCACCTAGTCAAAGTGTTTTGGTGAAACCACATGATTGAAGAAGAGACTTGGGAACTAGAAGAGGTGATGAAACAGAAGTACCCTCATCTATTTTAGTGTATGAAATGAAAACCTTAAGGCTGAAATTTCTGAAGGGGGGAATAATGTAATGATTTTAACCTTTATAAATAAAATTCCCTTTGTGGTTAAATTAAATACATCAGTAAGTAATAAAGTTATAGAAAACACATGCTCTTCTTTGGTTTTTTTAGAATATTATATCCTATAGAATTTAAAAGACCATTAAGAACCATAAATTCTGATAATATAGTTGTTGTATAGTGATATAATGATTAGTATATATTGAGGGTTATGAAAAACCCAATTAAAACAGACAAAGGAAGTGATGGCCTTGACTAGTAGGGTCGTACCCTATAAAGCCCATTTATTAGAGGAATATTTGGGATTTTCCCTAGACCAAGCCCAAGATAATATTCAATAACTAAAGCATGAGTGAATCCATTTATGATATTAGTTCAATATCATCAAGATCACAACATAAACCATGGTCATCGACCCACCCCCAATAAAATCACACTGTCACACTCTATACCCTTAGGGAATTCATTGGTGTAATAAAGGGATATGTATATAGACCATAAAAACATGAATATTTATATTTAATTTTCTATGAAATAATTATTATATTTATTCCTTATTGATTTTACTTTATAAATGATTAAATAACAAGTTTGATAAAAATTAGATTTCAATGCGACAAAACTCGAATTGTATTTTTGGGTAATAAGCAATTTTAATCAAGGAATCCCTTTTGAAGAATTCATGAATTTTAAAAATAAATTATTTTAGAATAAAATAATATTATTAAATAATATTTATTAATTATAGTTGATAATATAATTTTACAAAGTCAAAAATAATTTTTATAAGGGTCAAAAAACTGTTATTGTAAAAAACAATATTTTCCAATAAATAGAGATTTTGATCTAAAAATATAAATTCTAACATTTAGATATTTATTTGGATAAAATAGATATTATTTTTGGATTTATAATGTTAAAATTATTCAATGGTGATTTTTTCATAATTTTTAGAAACAATCAAATTTTCAGGTAAAAATAAAATACAATATAAATATACAGTGTGTATTATGACATCATAATGACATAAAAGTGATGTAATATGATCCATAAATGGTATAAAAAACCAAATATATGTATAAAATTTAAAATAATGTTTCTTTGAGTTTATTTGATTAATTTTACAAACCCTTTATGAATCCTCCAAAACCTATATTATATTTTAAGGTTTTAAAATCGATTCTTTATAAACATGACTCATTTACACATCACTAGGGGTACTGTTTTAATGTTATAATTTAATTGAATAATAAAATAATAAAATCAAATTCATTTTTGAATAAATCATGGGAAAAAATAGGGGATGTTTTGTGGTTTTGATTACTTTATTATATAGAGTCCGAAACCTAAGTTTGGGAAATAATAAAGAACTCCCTTATCTTTTCCTATATAAACCCACACAGTCCCCCATTTATCTTCTCTAAAAAACCTTGAATCACATCCTTATTCTTAAATTTCCTTGATATATCCCTCCCAATGTTCCTCCAATCTCTCAAGAATCCCCCCAAGATTTTAGAAACACCCTCTCAAGGTAAGGGACCCTCTCTATCTCCTCTCTATTCAAGTACATTCTTTACTTTATACCTTTTGATTTATAATTACTCATGTTGGGATATGTTTTTACATATCACTAATAATTTTATTTTTTTCAAATGATTATATACCCATTTCACTCTCATTAAACCATTTTATGAATATTTAAGTACCGTCATTATGCTGTCAAAATTTCACTATGATTTTTAATTCCAAACGATTTTGAAGTGAATTATCAGACCCATTTACATTCAAGGGTATTCATCTATATCTACCTATACTTTTTTATTGGGTAATTTCATTTAAGTTACCCACAATACTTAATCATGGAATTAAATTTTATGAAATATGTTCTTATGTTATATGATCTATATGGAATTCTTATTCATGTACATTATATGATTATAATGGGTGTGCCCAGATAGCACTCCAATGCATTGGGTGATGTTTTAGTCTCATGATATTCCATGTAAGGTGCATAGTAGGTTATCCTAAGAACACTATGTTATTATGTCTTGGTGGTTAACCTTGACTTATGCTTTTGATTCCAGGTTTTAAGTTATCGCCACATTTCCATGTTGCATTTATGCTATTATGTTATACTATACCTCATTGTTCATGATTATGATTCTAAACTCTTATGTTATATTGTTATGTGTCATTGATCACATGAATTTATTTACCCTATTTCATGATTTTCTTATTCCCTTAATGGGATTTATAGATCACCTATTTCTGATGTATATCCCTAGGTTACCCCATGCAGTTTTAGAAGAGCGGTGTAAATTTAAGAGCATATTAAAGAAGTTTTCAATAAATTCATTGTATCCCAGTTTTATGATGTTATGTTATGTACCTAATATCCCAAAGACACTAGGACTATTAATCTTATGGGTTTTACTAAGTGTTTTTTATTTAATAAATCATGAATTAATGTATATTAAATACAAGGGTTGTTATATAAATCATGGTAGTATAAGTGATTAATTCACTAAAATTGGATTACTAGATATCCATTCACTTTGTGGGAAAATAGGTTTTGAGTTATTATTAAGAAATAATTTATAATGATAATTACATTTGAAAAAATTATTCAATAGAATGAAATTGAGTTCTAATATATTGTTGGCTAGTTGTGAAGAAGTTATAAATTGTTATTTGGAAATAAAATTTAAAGCATAAAAGAGAAAAAGAAGTTTCATGGATAAGAGGATGATTTAAAAATTACTACATATGAGTTATGGGAAGTCATGTACTATAAATTTTGTTTATAGATGAAATGTTTTGAATTCAGGAAAAGGAAATTTATCTATGTATGACTTTATGAAGATAGTTTGTATGACTTCTGAGTTTTTCACTGAGTAAATTTGTAAGACTTGAATACTTCTAATGTGAGTTAATTTTGTAAGTCTTAGTATTATGAAGTGGATTTTATATGAGATTCAAAAAATTCATTAGGCTAGAATTCATAAGACTTACATGGGTTCTTCATATAACTTTTTTGAGGATAAAACTAGTTGGAATTTGGGGTAAGGAAAGAAGATTTGTGGTTGGATACACACAAAATGATGACTGGTCCTCAGGGTAGGCCCCCGTGATAATGGGGTAGAAGTAGAAAGATAACACAAGTAGGCATGAAGGTTATAATTATTGCTTGAATCCACTATTGAGATCATGCATGGTTGTCCAATAGAGAGAACGGTCTATTATTGACTTCAATGAGATGATGATGGTGCATAATTGTTTATTAAGAAGAAAAATCCTGACATCTCTTTTGATACGGGATAAGAAAATTATGATTAATGTTCATCCATTTAAAACTTATGAACATTCATAAAAAATAAATGAAATGATGATGTAAAACTTCATCTTCAACCTAATGTAGCGCCACTAAATTCATACCATGATCTCAAAGTCTTAATAGTATAAGTATTTGCATATCAAAGAGTTCCTAGAAAGGAGATTATCAAAAGTACCAAAAGAATAACTTTATTTTACTAGAATTAGAATACTCTAATCAATGATAATATTAGAAGGAGATATATAAAAATACATAATAAGGTAGATGAATATTATGGGAATGAAAATGATGATGTAAAGTAAGTTGTATTATTATTCTAGAAATATCATGATGCTCATGCCATGATTCTAGTAGTTATGAATAATGAATAATGAATAATCATAGGATAGAAAATAATATTCTAGAACAACCATTCCACAAGGAATAATTATATGTTTTGGTATATACTGCATTGAAATCCAAAGTAGTAAAACACAAAGAACGTGATTACCACACTATGGTGGTGAGTGTTTTATGAGAGAAGATTCCATGTAGAAAAAAAATGAGGTGTACCACCACATAATTCATTTTTGGAAAGAATATTGAGAATATATTGACACTAGAAGGCACAATATCCGCATTAGTGGATCACGTGCTTCACCTTGTGGACTTCATGCTTTTCGAAACACCACCTCCTCACAAACTGCCTTCGCGGTAATCTAATCTGCAAGCTAACTTCACAGAATACTCATCACAGACTTCCTTTATATATTATTCCTTGAAAATACCCTTCAAAAACTCTTCTTCACACAATGAATCCATGAACTGGCCTCTACGTACTCACCATATGGATCCTACTTCATAAATGATTCTTATTTCTTTTGATCTTCATATAAATATCGAGATATTTTTTAACTCCAAATCCATGATTAATGAAAGGAATAATGTGTTATTTATAAGAAATTTACTATGATAAACTTGATAATTAAAAAGATTATTGTTAAACCCTATAGATACCCTTTAATAAATCCCTTCAAGTTTTTTCCAGCACAAACCTCCCTTGTGATCCATCCTTCACAGATCACCCAAGCGATCTGTGTACATCCTTCATGGTTGGTTGAAAATCTTCATTCTGAGACTGTGAAAAAACTTTATGAACTATCTAATACCATATTGGTTGGACAAAAAACTCTATTTAGAGGCAAAAAACCTACCATGTAAACCACATACTACCTTTGTAGTTAGCAGACTCCCTACGTGGTCAAGAAAACCCTGTACTCACCTTGTGGTTTCATGGGGAATTTATGAAGTGACTATCGTGAACCATGAACACCATTGAACAAACTTTTACAAATCATCAATCAATATTACCTTTTCTTTAAAACATATTCATCAATATTTAAGATCCTAAAATTAACCTATAAATGGATTTTCAACAGACATATCCTTAACAAAAAACACCATCCTAGAATGCCTTGGTTCCAAAAAACCTTCTTTTTTATTTCTCTTGTATTTGTTGTCAATGAGGATCAAAGGCATTAAGGGGGATTCATGATGTTGATATATTGGTGTTGAGTTACATGGAAGTAGTTTAAAGTTTCTAATCTTTAAGATAAATAATATAGAGTTCCTAATAAATCTATAAATATCTGTTTAAGGAATAATGATTTATCTTAAATTGCAATGATATGAAATTTTATAAATAAAATTCACTTTATGGTAAAATTAAATGCCTTATTAAGTAATGACTGAAAATTAATTTTTTTATTAGAAAACACTTTTAAGGAAAAGTGAGAAACCACATAAGTTGAACCGGGATGGAATCCCTCAAAATATATCCCAATGTTATTGAAACAGAACTTAATTATATTAGAAGTTTCCTACCTAAAGAGTTTCCAGGAGATAGAGTGCACCTGTGGATCTGGTTCATTGATGATGAAGTCTTCAAAGAAATCCGCCAGCTTTTCTCAAGTTTGAGAGTACTAATACTTACTTATATTCCCTTTATTAAAACCTATTATCAGTATAAGATCCTACTTGTAAATCCATGCCACTTGCTCACTATTGACATCCACCCAAGGAAGCCTGCCCATCATCTTTTCTACCTCTTCTTCTGTACCATTTATGTAGATAAATTCCTCCACCATTTCTTCATCAGAGTGGACAATAAATTCCAGGGGATTCTATTTAGATACTTCCTCCACCCTAATTTTTCCCTCTCTAGCCTCAACAACATCGACCATCACTTATTTAGGATTCCCCTGTAGGTTAACACTAGATACCATCATGCATTCCTTCTCCTTGTATTTTATCTTTTTTACTTGACCTGGTCTCCACTGGTTTTGGTAGGTATGAGTAATCCTTAAACCCTTTTCTTTTCTTCCCTATTGAAAATACTTGAGTCTCTATCCCACAAATTATTTCAACTTCACTATCAATATTTTGATCTCGAGTCAGTCCCTCCAGACCTGGAAAACGATTACTGGTCTGGATTTTCTCCTGGATATGTCTCTGACCTTCAACCCAGTGTCCCACTAGCCCCTGCACTGGACCCTTATTAGGCACAATCCATCTTCCACCCTAAGATTTATTCTCTACATCCAATATTTTTCATGTATCATTCATGATCCCTTCCTGAACCTATAGATGCCTGGAATCAGTTTTCTGTTTCCCCTCCAGCTCTACTGAAGAACCTTGTTTGGAATCCTCTCATGGTTCCTTAATAGCATATGTTTGCTCTTTATCACCGTTACCATTCCTAGAACACGAATTCGAACATCTAGTTTCCTTATCCTCTTCCACTTTCCATTTCTCCAAGACAATAACCCCTGCAGTCCCAGTGTCCCATGAAGGATCTTATAAATAAAGATTTAGTATGTTGATAATTTCAGTGACCTTTGGATTAGAAGGTGTCACCACTACTTGTTTCTGTACTATTGAAACATCCAAAATACCACTGCCAGTAGACCTGCCAACATTATTTTGAAGGCCTATCTCATCTCTAGGTTCCACATCCTTCAACCCTGGAGTAAAATCCACCACCCGCTGCTTCAACTTACCAGCCTTACTCCTACCTCTACGCCTACAATTCACCAGTTCATGCCCAAGATTCTTACAAGAGTCGCAAAAACTTACCCATGATTCAAGGATGATTGGATGATTGTATCAGAATTCTTATCCAACATAAATCCATATAAAATCAACCGGTTTATGTGAGACATAAACTTCAACACATACCCGGGGGGTGACCGGATGTAATACCGATCTAGTTTTACTGTATGAGTAGAGAAATCTTCCTACCAAGTTTCCTAACATGCATATAGTGGAGGGGTTTGGGATGGGGAGGGGAAGTTACAGGAATCTTACCCAGATGGTTTTCATGGGAGAAACTCATTTCATGTGAAAGTCATAGTTCCATCGAAGAAGAAATAACCAGAGTCCGTTGAAATTGCGAGGTTCCAAAGACCAAGATTTAATCAAATCCTCTTTCGAGGCAAAGCGAATCATGAAGTGATGACCATCCATGAGACCCACAATCTCTTGATCCTGAAGGTTCCATGAACTGAAAACAAACCTATCTAACTCATCCATCAAGGGGTTATGATCCTTTAATCTCATGGTTAAAGTACATTAAATAAGAGATGAGGCCTCATTGAACTCCAAAAGAGAATGGGGGAGCTGCGGTCACCCTTGGAAAAGACCAGACACCTTAGGGCTGATTGAAATTCTAAGAAATGATGGGAGATAGTCCAAGTTAGATAAGGTAAGAAATCGATTGTGGATTCCCTCTAGGGGTGGTAAGTGCCCCGCCCCCATGGGGGGAGGGGGATCCAAATCGGCCGCCACCACTGTTTAGGTTTCAAGGGAAGTCTGCGTAGAGCACCCTCTCCATCCCCCTATTGAAGTTATAGAAAACACATGCACTTCCTTGGTTATTTTAGGAATATTATATACTATCAAATTTAAATTACCATTAAGAATCATAATCATCAATAATATAGCCATTTAATAGTGATCTTATGATTAGTATATATTAAGGGTTATGACAAATCTAATTGGCATAGATAAAGGAAGTGACGAACTTAACCAATAGGATTGTACCCTATGAAGCCTATTTATTAGAGCATCTAAGAGAGATAAAATCTATAATATTTGACCTTGACCAAGCCCAAGCTTAAATTTAATAACTAAATCATGAGTGAAACTGTTTATGAGATAATTTTAAGCTCAATAAGACCAAAATCCAAACCATTTTCACCAAACCACCCAAGAAAATCTCACAGTCACACACCTTACCCTTAGGGTGTTCGCTGGTGTAATAAAGAGATATGTATCTCGGCCTTAACAATATGAATATTTATATTTCATTTTCTATGAAATAATTATTATATTCATTCCTTTCACTTTATAAATTATTAAATAATGAGTTTGATAAAAATTAGATTTCAATACGACAAAACTCGAATTGTATTTTTGGGTAATAAGAAATTTCAATTAAGACATTACTTTTTAAGAATTCATGAATTTTAAAAATAAATTATATTTTAATAAAATATTATTATTAAATAATATTTATTAATTATATTTTATAATATAACTTGATGAAGTGAAAAATATTTTTTATAAGGGTCAGAAAATTGTTATTATCAAAGAAGCCAATATTTTTCAATAAATGAGGATTTTGATTTAAAAATATAAATTCTGATATTTATAGATTTATTTAGATAAAATTAATATTTTTTTTGGATTCAGCACATAAAAATTATATAATGGGAATTTTTTTATAATTTTTTGAGATAGTAGAATTTTCGGGTAAAAATTATATACGGTATAATTATATGGTGTGTATTATAAAATCATAATGACCAAAAAGTGTTGTAACATGTTCCATAAAAGTTTTACATGAAAAATATATTTTTCCCTTTAAAATAATGTTTCTTTTAGGATATTTTATTAATTTTTTAAACCCTTTATGAATCCTCCAAAACCTATATTATATTTTAAGGTTTTGAAACAAATTCTTTGTGAACATGACTCACTTCCACATCACCAAGGTATTATTTTAATGTGTTCAGTTAATGGAATTATAAAATAATTAAAACCACTAATATTTTTTAGAAATAATTTTAAAAAACCATTAGAATGTTTGTGGTTTGGATTACTTTATTTTATAGAGCCCAAAACCTAGGTTTGGGAAATAATAAAGAACTCCCCTCTCCTTTTCTATATAAACCCACCCAATTTCCCATTTATCTTCAATAAAAAACTTTGGATCATGTACTTACTCTTAAATTACTTCTCTAAAACCCTCCGAAGGTACCCCTAAGCTCTCAATAAGCCCCTCTCAAGCATTTGGAAACACCCTCTCAAGGTAAGGGATCCTCTTCTTGGCCTCTTTATTAAAACACCTTATTTACTTTATACCTTTTTATTTCTAATTCCTAATGTTGAGATATGTTTTTACACATCCATAATACTATACTTTTTATTCTCAAATGATGATAGTCCCTTTTTTCTCTCATTAAAACCTTTTATGAATCTTTATGTACTGCCATTATGCTGTTGAAATTTCACTGTGTTTTTCAGGACAAACGATTGTGAAGTGAATTCACACATCCATTTAAAATCAAGGGTGTTCAACTATACACACCTATAATTTTTTATCAAGTAATTACATGTATATAACCCATGTTCCTTAATCATGGGATTGAATGTGGTGAAATATTTTCTTATGTCATATGATCAATGTGACACACTTATGCATGTACATGATATGATTATGATGGGTGTGCTCAGATAGTGGTCCAATGTATTGGATAATGTTTTAGTCTAATGATATTCCATTTAAGGTACATGGGAGGTTATCCTAAGCACACCATGATATAATTTATTTGTGTTTAACCTTGACTTATGCTTATGATTCCATGTTTCCTTTATGCTATTATGTTATACCACACCACATTGTTCATGATTATGATTTTCACCTCTTATGTTACATTGTTATGTATATTAGATCACATGTATTGCTTTAACCTATGCCATGATTTGTTTTTTCCATTAATGATCTTTATTTCTCACCCATTTCTTGTGTATGTCCCCAGGTTATCTCTTTCATTTTTAGAAGGGGGTGTAAATTTAAGAGGAAGGTAAGGAAGCTTTCAATAAAGTCATTGTATCCCAATTTTATGATGTTATGTTATGTAACTAATATCACAAAGAAACTAAGACTCTTGATATTATATATTTTATTAAGTGTTTTTATGCAATATAACATTAATTAATGTGTATTAAAGACAAGGGTTTCTATAGTTGGTATCAGAGGAAAGTCTAGTCATTTTGGGACTAGGATTAAAAAATATAGTAAAAGCATTAGGGATAAGACTAAATAAAGGAAAAAATACCTAAAAGTTTTTAAAGTATATATTAAGTAGATTAGAAAAAATAAATCCTTTTATAGATACTAAAAGTATATGTGGATCTAGAATAAATTTACCTTGGGGTAACAACTCCGAAGACACCGTATTGAGAAAGACTTGACCAGGAACTAGTGCATGACAATGGGCCTTGCTGCACACCTGGTTTTACACTCATGGGGGAAATTATTTGGTAGATTCAAAAGGCCATTAAGAACAATTATTAAGGGAAAAAAATATGCCTATAATATTTTATGTTAGAAAATATATGATGGATAACTTAGATTGAAGACTAGAAAGTTATAGGTTATAAAACATATGTCATTTTTGATTTATCCCTATAAAGTTTATAGTTTCCCTTTTATGTGTTTAATAATTTAAAAATTATAATCCATAATTTTCCCTTTATTATATTTAATGGCCAGAAATAGGAGTAACTAATTCAACAACCAATGTGAGGGGTAATGGGATGACTTCCCAAACGAGATGCCCACCTCAATGGGAGCAGGAACCGCAAACTCCATGACTATAATTTCTCAACTAACTCAAGTTTTTAACCAAAACTTGAATTATGAGGAACTACCAAACCCCCCCTAAGAAAGAGTAAGTTGAAATTGAAAACTTCATATGAAAAAGGCCTCCAAATTTTAGTGGATCTTTTAATACCTTAATTAAGGAATAATGGATCAACTCCATTGAAAAAATATTCTCCATACCGATCAAAAGGAGGTCTTACTGGTTGTTTATTATATGTAAGGAGAAGATGATTAATGGTGGATGTTGGTAAAGAATATGAAGTCTGAAGATTATATATAAGTAATGAAGTAAAATAAATTCTAGAAAATGTTTTTCAATAAATATTTTCCACACACTCTCTGACTGAAAATAGAGAGGGACTTTATTAGCCTCAAGTAAAAGGATGAAAAATATATGAGGGGGTATGAGGAAAACTTCATAATACTTTCATGATATTCCTACTGATTTTTCTTTACCCTTGAATATAAATTTGACTACTTCTTTGGTGGACTGAAGTTAAGTTTATAAAAAGCCTTATCCATTTGGAACATTGGAAGTTATGAGGAAATTGTCCTATGTGACCTCAAATTCAAAATAGAGATTAGTGAATCTCAAGGGTATCATGGGAATAAGAAGTTGAAAGTGGATTTTAATTTTTGTGGTATGATGGAAAAATTTAATTGTGGAAAGAAATTAAAATATAATATCTGTCAAAAGTTTATGATGAAGCACCCTAAAAATTGCCTGAAGGAGATAAGGAAATGATTTAGGTGTGGAAAGGAAGGGAACCTAGATATCAATTGGTGATAGGAGAAACCCACCAAAGTGATGGAAGAGAGGAATTGTATAGTAAACCGTTATCCCATTGTCCAATGTTTCAACTAAAATGAATAAGAAAAATATGAAAACTACTACCCTAATCCAAGGGTTGTTGAAGAAAATTAACACCAACAACCACCAAGGCATTAAGGGTGATCATTTTACATCAAAACCATAGAGGTGGATCCCAAAAAAGCAGTGATAGTTATGATAGTTATTCATTAAAAAATATCAAATATACCTTTTCATTATAGTTCTACACATTCTTTCATATCTCAAAAGTTTAGTAGACCTATTAAAACACCACTACAAATCATAGAAATAGAGTTGTTAGTGAAAATGGAAAATGGGGGAATTATTTTATCCCAAGTTTATAACACCTCCACATATGGGTGATGAAATTCTAGAAAAACCTTTTCATACCACCTTTATTGAAATTCAATGCTATTATAGGCATGGATTAGATTTCATTATATAGAACCAACATAAATTTTCAAGAGAAGTAAATCACCATATGTATCATGAATCACCCTCCAATTCTATACATTTTCAAGGAGGAGGATGAATCTTATTTGGTACTATTATAAAAAGAATGGATATTATTTACCTAAGAGAAATAACATCTTTCCCAAATGATTAATTCTAAAGAAAAATCATCCTTGAAGACATTCCCATTATGTGGGAATATGTTGATGTGTTTCCTGAAGAGTTTCTTGGTGTTCCACTTAGCAGAGAGGTTGAATTTTCAATTGAGATTATACTAGGATCTTTGAAAATATCTATGACTCTATATAGAATTATTTTTATTAAAATCAAGGTACTAAAGAAACAACTACAAGAAAATATTGATAAAGGGTTTATACACCTGAGTGCTTCACCGTGGGGTGAAAAAGTCCTCTTTGTCAAGAAGAAGGATGGGTCAATGCACCCCTATATTGATTATCATGAGATTAAAAAGTTCAAGATAATGAAATTTTTTCCTATACCATGAATTCATGATTTATTTGATCAAATATGTGGAGAAAAGTATTTATCTAAGATAGATATTTGGTCGAGATATTATCAAGTAAAGTTGAAGAAGGAGGATAACCCCAAGACTACTTTCCATTCAATTCAATGGTATTAAAAGTTCATATTGATTCCATTAGAACTTAATAATGCTCTAGAAATATTCATGGACTTGATGAATAGAGTCTTTAGAGACTACCTCGACCAATTTGTGGTAGTATTTATAGATCATATTCTTATCTACTTCAAAATAAATGAGGAACACGAGGATCACTTTAATACTATACTGAGGACCTTGTAGAAAGAAAATATGTATTAAAAGTACATTAGATGTGAATTTTAGTTTGAGTAAGTAACTTTCCTAGGGAATGTTATCATCAAAAAAGGGATATATATGGATACTTCAAAAACATATACAATTTAAGGGTGTCCAAGACCAACCCCAATGATAAAAATCCATAGTTTCCTTGGATTAGCTGGGTACTATAATCAATTTTTGAGAAACTTATCATGATTTTTAAGCACCCTAACCAAGATAACTCAGAAAGGAGTTAAGTTTGATTGGAATGATAAATGAAAGGAAAGTTTTAAAGATCTAAATAAGAGGTTAACCACTACACCTATTCTCACATTACCCACCAGTGGGGAAGGATTTGCGATATATAATGATGAATATAAAAATGGATTAGGTTGTGTACTCATGAAAAATGAAAAAGTGATAGAATATTTCTCCCACAAACTAAATATCATTGAGAAAAACTACCCAAATCATGATCTATAATTGGATGTAGTGATCTTTTCATTAAATTTTTTTCAAAATTATCACTATGGGGATAAGTATGATATATATATGGCCATAAAATAATCAAGTATATATTCAAACAAAATTAGATTAATATGATCCAATGGAGGTAGTTAGATATAATAAAGTATTATGATTTTTCAATCCATTACCATCCTGGTAAATCAAACAAGGTGAAGCATGCTATGAGTATAAAGGATCCCACAACTATATCCATGACGAGGATTACAAGGGATCCAATCTTCCTAGACATGCAAAGGATGAATATGGGAATAATAAAAGGATATTCATCCTACCTTTCTCAAGTAACTACTCAACCATCTATTATTATGAAGATAATGGAGACTTATAAAGATGATAAGTTTCTATAGAAGAAGGTAGTGAATATTCTAGAGTTTAACTTTACTGAAGATGAATTTATATGGTTTGGAACCCGGATATGTGTCCCATCAAAGCTAGAATTGAAGTGGAAACTTTTGGATGATGTTCATAACTCATCCTTATCAATTATTATAGGAAGCACTAATATTTATAGATATTTGAAGAAAAATTTATTGTGGGATAACATGAAGATAGTGATTTTGGATTTTTTTTATTTTTATTCTTGGTATGCTAGAAAGTTAAGGAGGAAAAACAAAATTATAAAGTTATGATGAAACCATTTCCCATACCAGCATAAAAATGGGAAAACGTAACCATGTATTTCATAATAGGAATACCTAGGACACCTAAAGGCAATAATGCCATATTGGTGGTATCTAGTTTCCTTACAAAGTCAAAAATTTTCATTGATATCAAGGAATATTTATCTCTTGAACAACTATCCAAGATATATATATAATAGAAGTGGTGAGACTTCATGGAGTTTCAATATCTATTTTATCTAATGGAGATATGCGGTTTAACTTGAGGTTTTGGAGAAACATTCAGCAAGAATTGAATAAAGAACTGATATTCAACACTGTTTATTATCCTTAGATGGATATTCAGTTTGAAAGGACCATTAAAACTCTGGAAGATATGCTGAGATAATTTTAATGGATTTCCAAGGATGTTTGGATTAACACCTTCCCCTAGTGGAGTTCTAATATAACAATAGTTTCTATTTGCGCATTCAAATAGATCCTTATGAGGATCATTATGGGTAGAGATGTTAGAATCTAACATGATGGGATGAATTTGGAGAGTATAAAATGATGGGACCTGATCTTATCCAAGAGATAATAGAGAAGGTTAAAACCATTCAACATCATATGAAATCCACACAAAGTAAACAAAAAATTTATATAGACAATCATTGATGAGATTTTGAGTTTGAGGTTGGTAATAAAATATTCCTTAATTTATCAACATGGATGAAATTCATGAGTTTTATAAATAAAGGAAAGCTTATTCCAAGATAAATATACCCCTTTGAGATCCTTGATCACATTAGAGTAGTGGCCTATCAACTAGCACTCCCACCAAACCTATCTCAAGTACATTATGTGTTATATGTATCCCTATTGAGAAAGTAGATACTATATTAATCACATGTACTAAATATAGAGGCGGTACCATTAGAGAATGATCTTTTATATGAGGAGAAGTTAGGGATGATCTTGTATCATAGATACAAAGTTCTACTAAACAAGACATCTCACATGGTCAAAGTGTTGTGGTGAAACCACAATTTTGAGGAAGCAGTTTGGGAACCTGAAGAAGATATGAAAAAAAATTACCCTCATCTATTTTAGTGTATGAAATGAAAATTTTTAGGGTAATATTTTTGAATGGGGGGATAATGTAATGACCCAAAATTTTATAAATAAAATCCCATTTATGGTTAAATTAAATTCCTTATTAAGTAATGAAGTTATAGAAAACACATGAACTTCTTTAGTATTTTAGGAATATTATATACTATTGGATTTAAAAGACTATTAAACATCATAACTATTGATATTATAGCTGTTGAACATTGATATTATTATTAGTAAATATTAAGGGTTATGATAAATCCAATTGACACAAACAAAGTAAGTGATAGTCTCAACTAGTAATATCGTACCATATGAATCCCATTTATCAAAGCTTTTGATGGAGATAACATCTTTGGGATTTTACCTTGACCAGTTCCAAATTTAGATTCAAAAACAAAATCATGCGATAAAATATTTATGATATAATTTCAAGCACATCAAGATCACAACACAAACCATGGCCGCCGAACCACTCCAAGAAAATATCACTATCACACACCTTACCCTTAGGGAATTCACTAGTGTAATAAAGAGATGTGTACCTCAAACCAAACAAAATGTATATGTATATTTTATTTTCTATTAAATAATAATCATACTTATTCCTTTTTGATTTTACTTTATAAATGATTAAATAACGGGTTTGATAAAAATTAGATTTCAATACAACAAAACTCGAAGTGTATTTTTGGGTAAAAAGAAATTTCAATTAAAACATTAATTTTAAAGAATTTATGAATTTTTAAAATAAATTATATTTTAATAAATATTATTTTTAAATAATTTTTATTAATTATAATTGATAATATAATTTTATGAAGTCAAAAATAATTTTTATAAGGGTCAAAAAACTATTATTTTCAAAAAAACCCAATATTTTTCAATAAATGGGGATTTTTATTTAAAAATATAACTTATCATATTTATAGATTTATTTGGATAAAATAAATATTATTTTTGAATTCATCACATAAAAATTATCCAATAGATAATTTTTCATAATTTTATGAGATAGTCAATTTTTTTTGGTGAAAATTAAATACGGTATAAATATATGGTGTGTATTATAACATAATATTGATACAAAAGTGATTTAATATATGCCAAAAAATGCATACACAAAAAAATATACATTTCCCATTTAAAATAATGTTTCTTTGAGGTTATTTTATTAATTCTACAAACCCTTTATGAATCCTACAAAACCTATATTGTATTTTAAGGCTTTAAAATCAATTCTTTGTAAACATGACTCACTTCAACATCACCAAGGGTATTATTTTAATGTTTAAGTTAATGTACTAATATAATAATTAAAACCACTCCTATTTGGTATAAACCATAGAAAAAAACCATGGTATGTTTTGTGGTTTTGATTAATTTATTGTATAAAGTCCAAAACCTAAGTTTGGGAAATGATAAAGAACTCCCCTATCTTTTCATATATAAACCCATCGAAGCCCCTATTTATATTCACTAAAAAAACATTGATCACGTCCTTAATATACCCATACATCTCTATAGATCTCCCAAGGTTCCACAAGCTCTCAAAAAGACCCACCCTAGCTTTTGGATACACCCTCTTAAGGTAAGAGATCCTATCATTCTATGCTTTATTCAAGCATACTATTTACTTTATACCTTTTTGATTTCCAATTACTAATGATAGGATATGTTTTTACACATCCCTCATACTATAATTTTTATTTTAAAATTATTATATACCCCTTTCACTCTCATTAAAACATTTTAAGAATCTTTAAGTACAACCGTTATGCTGTCAAAATTTTACTACATTTTTTCATGCTAAACAATTGTAAAGTGAATTCTTGTACCCATTTCCACTCAAGGGTATTCGCTTATATGTAACTATAATTATTTTATTGGGAAATTCCATATATGTAACCCAAAATCCTTAATCATGGGATTAAATGTGATAAAATATGTTCTAATGGTACTGAGGCATGAAACATAAGTTAGTGGGTTGGGGATTTAAAAATTTTCATCACCAGAGTGAAAAACGTTCATCATATCTGGTGATCTAAGCCCTGATACATTCTGAGGATCTCACATAAATTTTAAAATCTCATAAATTAAAATATAATGAGTATGTAATTCGAATTGAAGAAAATTTATCTATTGCACGCTTACAATGACTTTTGCTTGAAGGATATGAGGTTGAACCCCTCTAGATCATCCACACATGCATCAAGAATCCTCACATATTCTGTTCATTAAATTTTGGGTGCTAGAATAGATCTATGATGATTTATTCTGTGCAAAATTGACCAAAATGATATCATGAATTTGATCCATGAAGGAATTCTTGGATCAACTGCTCGGATAGAGCCTTTATCTCTCTTGGATTAAGGAGGAGAGAGAATATCTCAATTCAAACTGATGAATAATCCACTGAATAGATCTCCTCCGATGCTTATATAGTGGGTGCCCAAAATACCTGGTTAGGGTTCCCTAACCCCTATATATTTAATATCCACTAAATAAGCAATAAATAAATAGTTATAACGAACTAAATTCCCCATAAATATTTTTTACATTTTATCAAATACTTGTAATATCTATTAAACATATTACGTGATAAACCCAATTCATTAATTTGACTCATAATTCTATCTAATATTAAAAGAACCTTGACTATTAAAATAATATTTGTTCTTATAATATTATTCCATGTATTTAATTAAACACATGTAAATAATTTTAACAAATAAATTCAACTAAATTATTATATAGTTTAATAATAATGAATTTATTTATTTTTTGATGATCAATAAAACTTGGATGACTCTCAGACCCCATGGTGGTTACCACCATGTCCTATATTCCTATTCATCAGAATAGGGAAGAATATTGAATGCGTTATTGTGTGTGACCCTCTAGGACCTTATCTCGATAGTAGTGAATGGTATTCATGGAAGAAGACGAGAGTCTAGAAACCCATCAAGGCTCCTAAAGAGACAAGGAATAGTCATAGAAACAATAAACATCCTATGAACACACATTATATAATATTATATATTTATATCATGATATCTTATAAAGTAGGACACACACTTGTGTCATCATCATTTCTTGATTTGTTTTTTTAATCTAATTAGATGGAAATACCTTTAACTACCATGGACATGGATTTATAAAGGTAATACAAACCTGATCAACTAGGCTTGAGATATCACTTCTTCAAATCAGAAGAGACAAATTCTATCTTGATAATTCAACCAATGCCATACCACTAATGACACACCCAACATAAGCTACATCACCATGAATTCAATGTCATGATTTTTTCCTTACATAAAAGTACATAATCAAATGAAACACATTGATAAGGATCTCGAGTCTGGAGACCAATACACATGTCCACAGATAGGAACAACTAATGACACCCGAAACATGTGGTGTTCCTATTATCAGGTCTTTCCTCATGATCTCAAATACTAGATATCACCAAGTAAAAACTTAATAAGAATAAGTATCCATGATTATGATCCCCCAAAACCTAATGGACACATATCATCTATATCTTGTCAGTATGATGTATCTAGACCATAGGAAATTAATTTAATATTACCTTCATGGTGTCTCTAGGTTCTCATTATAGAATGGGAACTATTATAACCTTTTGATACAACACACAATACAAGGATATAACCATAAATACAGTGGAAACAAAAGTATCAATACTATTTTGGTAAGAAAAAAACATGTATATATAAAACTGTATACATGTAATGGTAATCAAATTATATATATAATTTGGGTATAGGGAACCCACTTTCAACACTCCCACTTGCACTAGATCCAACTTCTGACAAGTCTCAATATGCTATCTATCACATGAGAATCATGTTACTACTAAGATTTGGTTTTAGTTAGGGGGTATGCCATGTTTTACTCTATATATACTCTTCTAACTATGAATTCACCTCTCTGAGTAAAATCTCTCAATAGATGAAGCTTTTGAAATATATGCTTTGTCCTCTAGTGTAACCGGGGCTCCTTAGTGAGCACCAATGCTACTGTATTATCAAAATAATATAGAACATGGTTTTCACTTCTATGAACAACACCAAATTATGAGATAAATCTACATATACAGACCGTCACCTTAGCTACATCAGAAGCTGCTATATACTTGGATTTCACTGTAGAGTTGGTAACCACATGTTTCTTTGAGATTCTACAACTCACAGAACCACCATTCAAGAAAATTTACATACACTGAAAATGATTTCAGATAATCCTGATCTTCTTGGAAACTAGAATTAGTGTATCCTATCATTACTAGTTCCCCATCAGCTCCATACACTAGGAATATATCCTTTGTATGCCTCAAGTAATTCATGACAATTTTCATTGCTTCCCAGTATTGCTCACCTAGATTAGCTTGATATCTTCCCATCATGTTCAAAGAAAAGGAAATATCAAACCTATTATATATCATGGAATACATGATAGATCCCAATAATTAGGTATAATGGATTCTTCTCATTCTTTCAATCTCCTCCTATGTTTGGGGACACATTTTCTTGGAGATATTGATACCATGCGACATGGGAAATAACCATCTCTTGGATTTTTCTATACTCTACCTTTTAAGTACCTTTTAAATATATGTACATCAACTTATCCCAAGTATCCTATGAGATCTATCTCAAAATATCCTAATACCTAGAATATATGCCACTTCACCTAATTCTTTTATGAATAATCATTCATTCAACCAAGTATTAATTGTCTGTAAGACTTGCACTTCATTTACCATAATTAATATTTCATTAACATATAATACTAGGAAAATGATGGAATTCCTATTAACCTTATTATACACATATGGATCAATTTTGTTCTTGATGAAACCAAATTCTCTTATGGAATCATCAAAATGAACATTCCATGATTGTGATGTCTGTTTTAACCCATAAATGGATCTCTGTAGCATTCACATGTTGGAATTATTTTACTTAAAAAACTTTGGGTTGAGTCATATAGATGTATTCAACCAACTTCCCATTTAAAAAAAATCAATTTTAGCATCCATTTTCCAAATCTCATAATCACGGAAGGATTCTATTACAAGTAATATTTTGATAGATTTAAGCATCACTACTGGTGACAAGGTTTTTTAATAGTTTATGCTCTGACATTGCTTGAAACCCTTCATGACCGGTATTTACTTATAGGTATTAATGTTACCATCGATGTCCATATTTTTATTGAATACCCATTTTCACCCAATGGGTTTTAAATTAGCTGGAGGGTCTATCAAAATCCAAACATGATTTTGATATATAGACTCCATCTCAAAATTCATAGCTTATTTCCATTTATCATCATCCTTTACATATAATACTTCATTTTAGGTTATAGGTTCATCATTTTCAAGAAGTAATGTGTCACCTGACTTGGTGATAAGAAAACCATAATGATCTTGTTCTCTAACCTCTCGAGTTGACCCATGCAGTACTTATGTCTCAAGAACTTCTTCATCTTCCACTATCTCTTGTAGAGATTGTTCCCATACCAACCCTTGTGTATCTAGAGAATAAAATTAATCATAGTCAATATTTCTCCCAATATTTCCATTATAAATATGTTCCATTTCTAAAAATATGGCTTGTCTTTCCACAATAACGTTTCTACCTAAATGGTTACATAGGTAATATCCTTTAGTTTCTTTAGGACAACCTATACAGATGCACTTTGTGATTCTGAATGCTAATTTTTCACTTGGTATAGTATTGAAAAAATCAACGAATAATCATAAACATATGTGTGAAAAATTGGGTTTATTTCCACACCACAACTCATATGAAATATCATCTGTCACTTTATTCGGTACTCGGTTAAGAGTACATGTTGTTGTATATAAGGCATATCCCCAAAAGGATAATGGAATAGTTTCCTAGTTCAACATTGATCTGACTATGTTAAGAAAGTTCTTATTACTAATTTCACTAACACTATTCCACTATGGTGTATAAAGAGGAGTGAGTTGGGATACTATCTAACACTCCTTTAAGTGATCAATGAAAGTTTGGCTAAGATACTTTCCAACTCGATCTAATAAAAGTGACTTAATCTTCTTACCAATATGGTTTTTTAATTCATATTGATATTCCTTAAACATAAAAAAGGAATCTAAATTATACCACATTAAGTAGATATATACATACATACTATATTCATTATAAAAGTAATGAAGTATGAAAACCCATCCCTTGAATCTACTAGAAATGAACCATATAAGTCAGTATGAATTAATTCCAGTAATTTAGTGGCTCTTCCTCCTTTCCTAGAAAAGAGTGCTTTGGTCATTTTCCTTTATAAAAAAGCATAAAATACTTCTAAGGGTTTTAACTTAGTTGAGTCTAAATACCCTTCTTGATGTAATTTCTATAAATTCATCTCATTTACATTACTAAGACTCAAGTGACATAGGTGGGTGTTGTATAAGTCATTTTCATTGGTTTTGTCATTGGATTTCATTATCAAGTTTTCAAGTTCAAGTATATATAAACCATTTTTAAGATGTGCCTAACCCTAACACATGTTATCCTTATAAAATAGACAATATTTATTTCTAAACTTGAAACAAAACACCATGGTTTCTAGACTTGACACTATGATTATGTTTTTGGTTGCTGAAGGTGCATAATAACAATTATTTAATACAAGAATCAATCCACTAGGAAAATTTATATGATAATCTCCCACTTACAAGGCTACTAGACTAAAACCATTTTCAGCCTAGATACCCACTTCATATTTTTTAATCTTCTTAAATCTATATGGTTCTTGTATATGAATACAAATGCATGATCCACATATCGTATACAATACCCAACTTATAGATAATGACATATTGCATTCAATAAAAAAAATACCTAAAGTATAAGCATCACCTTGCTTATTTTTTCCAACTATGAATTTATTCTTACAATGGCCTTTCTTACCACGTAAAAATAAGATAGATTCCTACTCATTTACCTCCCTCTACATGTTTGGATTTTTGGAAGGATGATGTATTGATTTCTTCGGCTTTGACTTAGCCTTAGACCCCTTAACCTTTCCCTTACTCCTCTTTTTCACCATAAGTATTGAAGAATTGGAACTCTTGATATACTTATTAGCTTGGTAAACTAAATCCAAAATATCTGAGAGTGACTTTTTCATGTTATTCATATTATAGTTAAAAATGAAAGTCAAGAATCTTGATGCTAAAGAGGCAAGAATGAGATTTGTCTCTAGTTCTTGGTTCAATTTGAACCCAACAGATTTAAGTCTCTAAATGTACCTAATAATGTTGAGTACATGAGGTCTTTAATGATTCACTTATTGTATCTTGTACCTGTATAGTGCACTGGATATATCATACCTTTCTTTCCTAGATCTCTCATAATATAATTAATGGATATGATTTAGCATCTTGTAGGCATTTTCTTCCTCATGCATTTTCTAAAATTGACTAGACATAGATGACAACATGATATAATGTACATATAGTGCATTATATAAATGGGTTTTGTACTTTTATTTATCTTCCTTGCTTGCTCCTTGAGGAGGATCAATAGGAATAAAGGATACTTATACATAAAGTTTCCTTTATTGATGCAGTACTATACACAAATGCCTGTACCACTATTGGAAGTTATGGTTGGTCATGATATTTTATTTATCCAATATGAATCATAGTGACAATGTTCCAATGGTGTTAGTTATTACCATTTTTTATCTATAAAAAATAATTTTAGTAGTTACTACTTTATCTTGATTACCAATTTACACATTATTTATTAATAAATTAAATCATTAAACATCTCACACTATTTTATCAAACCTTAGTAGTACTTTCTACTAGATTATGAATATTTTTTCACTTGAGTATTCTAGTGGAAATGATATTTGAAACCTCTCCTCATAGTCTATAAGATTTGGTTATGACACTACTTGGAGAGTTTCATGGTAGGTGCTACACTATCCAATCACATTAACTTACGGTTCCTTGAACTGTTGAGAAAAGTCCCAACTTATCAAAATTACAATATTGATTCACTTAATTTTTTTCCTATAAAGTGATAGAAAGCTAGATTTGGATACTTATTTTCTAGTAAATTTAATTATTTCAACCCATTACTCTCATAAGAACTCTCTGGTAGTAGGAGGAACCCTCAACTTTGGATGACAAGCACCCCGTACACCTGATTTTGTTTAAATTTGAGCAATGAAAGACATTAAAACTTAATATTACTTTGAGGGGTTTTTTATATTTCTTGACAAATATAATCCACTTCTATTAAATATGTTCAAACTATGTTGTCATGCTCGTGAGTTAACATGCATTAATATAAAAAAATACACCACATCTTTATGAATTTTTCTTGTTTATTATTTTAGGTGTTATTACAGGAAAAATGAACATGCATAAAATTATAATAAATGAATAAAGGAAATAAAATTTCCCGATTGTTCTTGAGAATATAATATTGGATGATCCATTTAAAATTTAATAGTTCAACCATGACTTAGGGGTATCATACCTGAGTTAGATCTTGACTTCGATACATATCTACCCCCAATACAGTGTATTCACCTCTCATCTGGGGTACTGCCTCATCTTGGTGGGGTCCTCATCTTAAAGCCTCATCATTTAATGTACAAGTATACTCACACGTAGGCAAGGGGCTCTTGGGATCCCAATATACATACAAATAAATTGGATGTGTAGGTCCTTATATATATTTAATGAAAAGAATACAATTCATTGACCATAATATAATTAACTAATTATTACAAAAATCACATAAATATAATAATTAAATAAATTAACCCAGACATACACAGGTTTGGTCATTGCTCAAGACCAGTCAAGGGGTAAAATAAAAGAGTGATAAAACTAAATTGCAATAAATTTAAAGTACATGAGTATTTAAATAAATTAAATAAATTATTTAAATTCAAATAGTTTATTATCATTAGGCCCTGACATTAATTTAATTTTTATCTCAAAAATTAAATTAATTAATTAATTTAATTTAATAGTAAAATTAAATCAATTTTTTGGAATATTAAAATATCAATATTTTTAAACAAAAATTAATTAAATTAATTTTTGAATATATAAAATTTCCATGGGTCCCAAAACCCCACCCAAGCCCATTGCAGGTCAGTCCGTAACCCCACAGACCCGATTTGTGTCCAGAAGACCCTGTGTAGTGTTGTTCTAGGCCAGAAAGGCCCGCCCAGACCCATTCTGGATTAAGTGGACCCACATCATCCTGTTTCAAGGCGGACCAAGTTCAATAGGACCCATGGGAAACCCAAACGGGTGTTGGGAACTCAGTGTAGACTGATCAGGCATGGGGGATCAGTTGCGGAGGGACATGAACATCACTGGGTGGATAAACTCAGTCCAACATGGTAGGATGATGGCTAGTTACTAAGGGGCCCATAGGTTCATCCAAATTGTAGGTATGAAAAAGGAATCTTGATCGAAAGAAGAAGTGTGTCGACTTTCTGGTCGGAGAGGCATCAATGTCAGTCTTGGTCCAGGCAGTTCTAGGAAAATTGGTTAAAGACAACGTCCTCAAGAAGGTAGTGAAAATACTTGGTCGAACAAAGTGATGATGGTGGTCAGAGTCGGGAGTGACCAATGAGGGGAGGCACCTATCCGAGAGGGGGATGTGTTGGTGATAATGATTTGTCCAGGAGGGAGGTGGAGCAAATTATTTCTTTTAAATATATTATTTTAAATATAAAAAAATATTTTTTCTTTTGACTTACTATGGTCATGCTTCCCTTTTCCCTATTTTTTCTTTTTCTGCTAAGTGGAACTACCCCTTTTGATTTATATTGGTTTTTGTAAGCCTCACCATGACCCATGAATCACCTCCTTATTATTTTTAAACCAAAATATTTTTACATTTAGGTCCCCCTTTTGAATTTTCCAAATAAATCCATGAAATGGTTGAAATATATTTTAAACAAAAAATGTGAAATGAACCATTGAACATTACTATTCTCATGTCTAGTATTCGGTCAGAACTTGTACGGATAAATCAGGTTTTCTATAATTGCCTAAAAAATAGTATAAATATATTTAAGAGTGTTTTTCATATTTTTAATACCCAAAAAAACTGTAAATGATCCATATCAAAAAATTTGTATGGCTATATCTTGGCCATCTGATATCGAATTGATTCATTTTTTTTTATTGGAACTGAAAACCCTATACTTAAATTTAAAGAAAAACATTTTTTCTTGGTTTAGAACACTCACATGATCCCTCTGATACCAATTGATGGTATCGGGATGTGCAACAAAATTTGATGTGCTGGGAATTTAAAACTTTTCATGACCAAAGTGATGAAACTTCATTATCTATGGTGATCCAAGCCTTGGTATAGTCTAAGAATCATTTATAAACTTTCAAAGCATAGAAATTAAAACAAAACTAGTACCTTGTTTTAATCAATGCACATTTTTATTTGCATACTCTGTTCATTTAATTTCAGGTGCTAGCACAGAGCTCTGACTATTTCTTTGACATCTCTATGATCACCTTGATCTCGTGCCTTCAATTTGTGAAGGAATTCTTGGATCGAACACTTAGATAGAGCCTTTATATCACTAAGATTCATGAAGAGAGTGAATATATCAATTTTGAATGATGAATAGTCCATGGAATAGAGCACGTCCCATGCTTATATAGTGGGTGTCCACAATACATAGTTAGGGTTCCCTGGCCCCCGTATATTTAACATAGACTAAATAAGAAATAAATAAATAGTTATGATGAACTAAATACATCATAAATATTATTTATATTTAATCAAATACTTTTAATATATATTAAATATATTATGTGATAAACCAATTTATTAATTCGACTCGTAATTATCGGTAATATTAAATAAACCTTTAATATTAAAATAATATTTGTTCATATAATATTATTCCATGTATTTACTTTAAAACTTGTAAATACTTTTAATAAATAAATTCATCCCAATTATTCTATACTTGAATAATAATGAATATATTTATTTTTTGGTGATCAATAAAACTTGGACAACTCTTGAAACCCATGGTGGTTCCCACCATGTTCTATATTCCTATTCATCATAATAGGGAAGAATCTTGAATGCACTATTGTGTGTGAACCTCAATGGCATTATCTCAATAGTAGCGAATAGTATTCACAGACCCGAATTTGATTCTAGAAACCTATCAAGTCCCCTAAAGAGATGAGGAATAATCATAGCAACAAAAACCTTCCTATGAACACACACTGTGTAATATTATCTATTTGTCTCGTGATATCTCATAAAGAAAGACACACACTTGTGTCATCATCCTTTATTGCTTCATCATTTATTGATCTAACTGGACAAACTTTTCTTCGACTACCATGGACATAGATTTATGAAGGTACTACCATCCTGATCAACTAGGCCTGAGATATCATTTCCTAAACTCAGAAGTGAAAAATTCCATCTTGATCATTCAACCAATTCCATACAACCAATGACACACCCAACACAAGTTACCTTAAACCAACTTTAATTTCATGGTTTTGTTCCTTGCATCAACGTATGCGATCAAATGGTACACATTGATAATGATCTCAATTTAGGAGACCAATACACATGTCCATAGATAATAACAACCAATGATTCCCAAAAAATGTGGTGTTACCATTGTCAGTTCTATCCCCATGATCTCAACTACTAGAGATTACCAAGTGAAAACTTCATGAGAAGAAGTCTCAATGCTTATGATCCCCAAACACCTGATGGTCACACATTATATATGTTCTGTCAGTATGATGTATTTGGACCATAGGACATTACTTTAAGATTATTTTCATGGTATCTATATATTCTCATTATATCCTGAGAACTTCTATAACATTTTGATACTAAATGTAATCCAAGAAAATTACCATAAATATAGTGGAAACAGAAGTATCAACTCTATTCTAGTAATATAAACACATGTATATATCAAACTGTATACATTTAATGGTAATAAAAGTAAATACATAAGTTGGTTCTAGGGAACCCAATTTCAATATGTTTTTATTTTATATGATCTATTTAGCGCACTTATGCATGTACATGATATAATTATGATTGATGCACCCAGATAGAATTTCAATGAATTGGGTAATGTTTTAGTCTAATGAAATTCCATGTAAGGTACATATGAGGTTATCCTAAGAACACTATGTTATAATGTCTTGGTGGTTCACCTTTACTTATGCTTATGATGCCATGTTTTAAGTTGTTGCTACATTCCTATGTTTCCTTTATGATCTCATGTTATACCATGCATCATTTTTCATGATTATGATTATCTCATTTCATGTTACATTGTTATGCCTCTTGAATCACGTGTATTTATTTTCCATATTCCATGATTTTTTATTCCCTTAGTGGTATTTATATCTCATCTATTTCTTATGCATGTCCTCAGGTTATCTCGTGAAGTTTTAGAAGAGTGGTATAAATTTAAGATCATGTAAAGGAAGCTTTCAATAAATTCACCATATCACAGTTTTATGTTATGTTATGTACCTATTCCCCCAAAGAAACTAAGCATTTTGATCTTTTGGGTTGTATTATGTGTATTTTTATGCAATAAATCATAAATTAATGTGTATTAAAGATAAGGGTCGTCATACAAATCTTGGTAGTATAAGTGAATAAGTCACTATCATTGGATTACTAGAGATCCATTCACTTTGTGGAAAAAGAGTTTTTGATTTTTTTGTTAAGCTATAATTTTCATGGAGAATTATATATGAAAAAATTATTCACTATCTAGAAATTGAGGTCCAATATTTTGTTGGTCAGCTGTGAAGAAGTTATACATTGTTATTTATAAAGGAAATTTGAGGCATAAAAGAGTAAAAGAAGATTTAGGGAGAAGTGGATGATTTATAAATTCCCGTATATGAGTTCTGAGAAGTCATGTACTATGAATTTTGTTTAGAGATGAAAATTTGTGAATTATAGTAAAGGAAATTTATTTACTTATGAATTCATGAAGACAGTTCGTATGACTTCTAAGTTTATCACCAAGGAAATTTATAAGATTTGAATACTGATATGTCAAGTTAATTTTGTATGTATTAGTCTTATGAAGTTAATTTTTCTATGAGATTCAACAAATTAATTAGTCTATAATTCATAATACTTACATGGGTTCCTCATATGACATTTTTGTGGAGATAACTAGTTGGAATTTTAGGGAATGAAAGAAGATTTTTGGTTAAGTTCACACAAAATGATGACCGGTCCTTAGGGTAGGCCCCCATGAAAACAATGTAGTAGTAGAAAGCCTGTATAGGTAGGAATTAAGGGTGTAGTTTTTTATTAAATACACCATTGGGATCATTCATGGTTATCCACTAGAGAGAACAATCTCCAATGGACTTCAATGAGAAGATGATGGTTCATAATTATTTATTAAGTAGTGGAATCTTAAGATCCATTTCAATGTGGATAATTGAATACTGGTTATTGTTCATCCATTTAAAACTTTTGATCAAACATAAAAATGAAATTAAATTATGATGTACAACTTCATATTCAACTTATTGGAGCACCAATAATTTTATAGTGTGAGCTTAAAGTTTTAACAGTAGAAGTATTATCATATCAAAGAGTTCATAAAAAGAAGATTATAAAAAGTACCAAAAGAATAACTTTATTTTACCAGGACTAGAATACTTTAGAAAATGAGAATACTAGAATGAGATATAGAGAAATACATCATAAATTAGATGGATATTCTGGGGATAAAAATGATGACATAATGTAAGTTGTTTTGTTACACATGAAATATCATGATTCTCTTTCCATGAGTCTAGTAATTATGAATAATGAATAATCATAGGATAGAAAAGAAGATTCTATTGAAACCATTCCTCATGGAAGAGTTACACATCATTTTATATGTTGTATTAGAATCCAAAGTTGTAAAACATTAAGAAGGTGATCAACACACCATGGTAGTGTGTGTTTTACAAGAGAATATTCCCTATGGAAAATGATGAGGTGGACTACATTATAGTTTGTTTTTCGAGAGAATTTTGAGAATTTATCGACAAGATAAGGTCCAAGGTCCAATAAGGGGAGATGGACATCATGGACAATGTTGCTATGAGTTTTTAATGCATATGTGAAAGTTTAAGAATGCATGTTTTTATTTGAAATTTGAAGAAGTATTCTATGATGTTTCCAAATTAGATTAAGAAAAATGAAACAAGATCTGGCCTCACCTATTTTTAAATCTCGAGTCTTAAAGAATGATAAAAGTAACATGTGTAATATGAAGACTAAAAATTATGAGAGTTTTGAGTGAGTGATATCTCATGAATCTTAGAGGCCGAGACATACAGAATTTAAATGCATGAGAAATATGGAGTATGATCGATGCTATAATTATATGTGTGTGGGTGTGATATATAGGATGAAAGAGATGATGATTGAAGTTGATACAATAACCTTATTTCAAACTCTCTATATAGAAGAAAAATAAAGAGATCCCAATGTTGCAATTACCTAAATACATTTTGTGAAGCTAAAGTAAAAGAAGACAAACCTAATATAAATGTGTGTTGTAGACCCTCATGTATCAGAGAAAAATGGGAAGAAAAAAATTTCATGTTCTTCTTCATCCTATGAAGTCAAAGGAAAGAGATTTATTAGTGATAAAGACAAAATTCAATTTCTTGTTCACTGAAGAAGTAGATTAAGAAGGTTAAGCTTGAATGACATCCAAACATTGAGTATCTAGCCTAAGATATAAAATTATATTATAGAAATATGAATAACATCAAGGAAACCCATTTAAGTGCTACAACCATGGTAGGATATTATGTTATATAGGTCAAGAGAGTACCAAAGAAATGTGGTTAATCTTACTTTAAGAGGAGTAGTCCAAATCCTATATTCTGTAAGGAGTTATAGAACAACAATCCATAATTTTATTTGTACCTGGTCAATGCCAGGATAATGAGTCCAAGGCAATACCCTCGCTCATAATTCTTTTGATAATAAGAAGGAAGTTGTGTGTGTGGTATAAAAACCATGCATCCTTAGAGACATAATCATCCATAAGGAGATAAACCTTGTCAACAAACTATTTATATTTTCATGCATATTGAACAAAGGAGAGATAAAGAGATAAATAGATCTATTCACTGAAAAATTAAATAGGTGATAAGATAATTAAAGTTTAAATTGGTTTAAAAGCATACCAACACAGATTCACCCCCTCAGTACTGGAAAAATCCCTATGTGATCCTAACAATTGATATTAGAGCAAGATACACCTCTGATTGGATTCTTTATAATTTCAAAAGTTTTTTTTGAGATTCTATTCTAAATGTAAAAATTGAATTAAAACTTGGAGGAGTTATATTAACAATTGATCATGTGTTCATCTCTTATAAGACATTAAAGAATAAAAGGAAGGAGTTGAAAATGATTATAAAAGCATATATATCTTGTAAAGAGAATGTTTAAGAAGTTTTTTCATAACATGGATATATTAAAGAAAAATATAAAATGGAGGAAGAAGATATGGTATTTTAATATACTTCCAAGGATATGGGGAACTATCCCACCTTAAAAGTTTTAATACATTCAAATGATCAAGAGGTAAGTAAAAATTATTATCAAGAATGTCCCCAAGAAGACTCAAGAATTGGTGGGTATGACCTTATATTAACAGAGTTACAATATGGATCAACTATTGCATTAAAAGGTATTATAAATAATGATCCAAATTTCCATTTCCATTTGTATTTATTGTATTTTTTAAAGTATGTAGGAAAATATCACTGAACTTGAAGAATATTTAGACCACTTAGAGAAATATTTTAAAGAGATAGTGAAAAACTATATAAAATTCTCTAAGAAAGGTAGTATAGAGACCCATAATTTTTATACATAAATATTATATATTTTTAAATGAATATTAAATACATAACATTACTATCCATTCTAGAACCGTAAAGTTTTAGTGTATTTAGAGACTAGATACATAAAAATCATATTCATGAAAGATCTTCAATATCTCCCATAAAGATCTTCCCACATTGTGATATTCTTAGACATACCCTACTTAAAACCATTATTTATAACTCATGGAAAGGAAACATAATAAAGGGTGGGATAAGATTCTCAGTAAGGGTAAATAAGTGAGATATCAATGACCACATAAGCATAAAATGAGCATAAGGGTACGATAACTCGTGATTAACATTTTAAAATCATACCAATCATATCATAGATTGAAAATCATGAGTTATGGAATAATTCTTGATAGTTCATAAGACATGTATCATAAAGGAAGAAAATAACATGATCCATGAGGGCTGAGCATAAACATGAGAACGTGGAGAAAACATAAGCTTATAACAATGTGAACATGTATAAATAGAAATAAGTTAACTCATTAAGTTAAGGAAATGAAATCAGGACCTCATATAAACTAATGGACACAAAAACCAGGTCTACACATAATATTATAAACAAGAAATATAGGTCCATGTATAAATTTATAGACATGAAATCTAGGCCCATGATTAATATTACGGACAAGAAAACAATGTCCACTAATGAAATTATGAACATGAACTCAGTTTCACACATAAAATATTTACCTCATGAGTTATTAATCTTTACCAAATGCATTGGATGGATTTAATAGACCCAACCATCACTATCCAAATCCATTTTTTTCCATTTTAAAAATATCCACTTTAAGGAGAAGTGGGAACCATTACAAATTACCAGTCAGAAGCTGAACCCCTCCCAAGATCATATCATCATAACCCATGAAAAATAAACAGGTTTCATAAACATCTCAACATCATAATAATAAACCATATAGAGAAATAATAAGAAATGAATCATTGGATCATATCCCTAATAAAGCATAAGTCACACCAATATATGTAATATTAGATAAAAGAGCCTTTGAAATATCACTTGAAATATTTCTTGAGGAAAATACCCTTTTCCCTTTGAAATCACTTATTTAAAATCTAAAAATCTACAAAATATTATGGAAAACATTTTATTTGAAAAGAAACTTGGAAAATTATAAAGGAATATTTAAAACATTGAGCAGTAATAATGTCTATAAATTCCGTTCGTTTTGTATACGTTAAAAGAAAATATTCCTTTTACATTTTTGTAAAAAGTCAAAAAGTACAATGTTTAGAAAATAACGAGAAGAGTCCTTTTAAACCATTTTTTAAAAATTCAAACATGTGTAAAAATGACTTTAAACAATCATTGGAGTATAGTAAAAAAAATTGAAACCATTTTTAGAGAACATAGACACGGAAGAGAACCAATTTTCAACCGAAGGTAGAAATAAAATTGGGTTTCTGGTTTCGCCCAAATGTACCCAAGTTCTAAGGGTTAAGCGGTCGCTTGCAGTGTAGCTTGAGTTGTCGAATCCTGAGAGACCTAAGAAGATCCTTAGACACACAATAAAAAGAGATGAATTTTTGGATATGAAGTGGCCAACTTTGGTTGACTTTATATGGTTTTAAAAGAGTACTAAAAGATATATGTGAATTCAAATTATGAGAAAATGAGTTGATCCAAGGTTATTGCTTGGGGTGGATTGGATGAATTTTTTTTTTAACGATTTCAATTTCATTAACTCGAGAAGTATTCATTCAATGAATTCAAAATAACCTCATCACTTACTGATTAAACACCTTACCAACACATGATAATCACCTATACACTTGTAGGATCATTTTCAAGAGTACTCCAAGGTAAAGGATATAATTATCACATAAAAGTGGGGCGAATAAACTCAATAAGGAAGAGGAAGAGAGAAAATAATTGAATGAAAGAATCTCAAAATAAAAGAAATTAATAACATTTAGAAAGTGAGAAATAACATCCAATCTAGCCCCTTTCTACTCCCTTGGATCAACCTATAAAATAGATATCCCTCCATTGATGACATGTCCTCAATGGAAGTGGGAAGTAGACTTACGAGATTAGAATTGAAGATGTGAAAACAAAAAAATAAATATCACTCCACCGTTGTGTGAATAAAATCACAAGGTTTGGTGTGAAAAAGTTCACAAATTGAGGCAACTACATCAAGGTGATATTAATAAGAACATAAAAAGAGAAGAAGAAGAACTTTTATTGAAAACTAATGTGATTCGAACAACTTACATGAGAAGGAAGAACATTACAAATGCAAATTGGCATAATAACATTACAATGAAAACAAAGCTCCAAGATCCTTCAAATACTCCACCACTACTGCCTTAAATAGGAATTTTGGAATTATTTGGAAGATACCCCATCATCAAATATGCATTTAATTAATTGTGGTGGGGAAAGGTGGGTGGAAAATTAATGAAGATTTTACTTTTCCACTCTTCCCCTGAAATGGCATCCAACTTGCATCCAACTGAAAGATTCACCAAAAGTACCTTCTATATGAAATAATTAGAGTGGTACATAGAAGGATAAAATGTATACCTGTATTTCCTATAAAGGCATGTAAAATTTAATCCCAAAATAATATGTGGTTTGCGATATATGATTTAAATGGTGGGCTATTTTTCTGGGCCTTATAATCTGGCCCAGAATTTCATCATCAACTTGGGCCGCCTGGAACACCATTAAAACATCCGAATTAGCTTGTGCCACTATTCAAGGAAATGTTCCCAATTATATCCTCTATATTAATTTAAATTTTCAGAGTCATTGGGATTTAATTGTATCCTCTACAGAACTTTTATTGGGATGCTGTCCAAATCACTTCGCCCAAAATGTGGTTGGTTCAAATCCCACTTTGGTGGTCTTCCAAATTGAATCTCCAAGTGATTCAAAATAATGAATTGTTCCTTATATCATGGGAGATCTGAAAGTAAAATATAAAAATAAAATCAAGACCATTATGTGTTTTATGAGAAGCTCAAGAAGGCACTATGTAATAGTGCATTTTAAGAAGGAATTAAACTCATAATGTGAAATAATGTTCAAAGTGTAAAATGCACTAATAATGGTGTCTATGATTAATAATTCAAATGAATATTATTTTATAAGAAATAAATATTATCCTCTTTTATGGACTAATCACACCCCCAACTTGAGTTTTGCTTGTCCCGAGAAAAATATTTTTCAAAAATATGAAATTTGAATTCCCTTTTCCAAAAAAATTTTAATACACATTTCTCACCCAAAGATCTGATACCAAAAAAAATTATGAAACCCATCAAAATAATTTAAAACAATCTAGGTCCATAGGAATATCCCAAGCCCAAGCCCATTACTTTGTTAAAATTGATCACCATATTTCATCCAAATTCAATTAATCATGATGAAGTGTTGTGCGTCACAATAGACAAGGGGGTTCACTTTCATTCGAGGGAGAAAAGATGGAAGTGATAGGAGAAATCAAATTTTAATATTAATATGAGTACTCATTTTTTTCTTATTTTTTTGGTTTTTTTTGCAATTTTTCCTTGTCAATTGAAATTGAACTCAATCGAGTCAACCCATGTAGCAAGACTTTGCCGATGACTCCCAAGCTCAAAGACCTTAGGGAACCAAGTGAAGCTCACATACTCGGGAATCATCTTGAGTTAACTCAATCAAAAAAAATTCAAATTACCAAAAATAGAGATAAAATTCCCAACTCCGAGACAGAGAACTATGGAGTCATGATCACCAAGTGCCAAAAGCCACACATTAGGTTAATTCAATGCTCTATGTACAATTGATTTTTCTGAATACTCATGTTAAAATTAAAATGATCACCTACCCTAAGCAATTTATTATGGACCCCAAGAACTCAAACTAATACCCCACAATCTAGAGGACGTGCATTGTGTTTTTTTAAATAAATAGATGAAAATATAAATGGTGAAAAATCACATCGGACAAGTGCAATTTCCAAAATCTATGCACATGAACTTAAACTTGCATTAAAATCAGAATCAAGGCATTCAAGATTATTCGATATCCAATTTTAGAGTTTGAAATGTGTGTTATCATGTTCAAGGTTTATGAAAATTTTCCTTCCACACATTTTATGATGAAAAAAAAATCAATTATTTTATTTTAAATCCCCCCAACATAGAATAACACTGTCCCGAGTGTTTAAAGAAATGAAAAATTAGAAGGGGGTAGGGTAGAAGTTTAAATAAGATATTGAAAATTAAAATCATGGAATGAAGTGACCTAGTGGTTGATGTTGAAAATGCATTCCCCAGTCTCCCTTCAGTCCTGGTTCGAGTACCAATGGCTTGGACGGCTGTGACCATCTTTTCCCAATAACCTACGACATGCCTTTAATTTTTTTAACATATTTTTTTTGAATTTTTTTAACCTAAAAAAACATAAAAATAAAATAAAATAAACTAATGATACACTATATTCTCTTAAATTTCTGGGTAAGGTATTACTCAGGGATCACACCTCCTGACACGGATGAATATGGGGCTCCCCTTTCATACCCTTTCCTTACGCATAAAAGAATAATAGATCAACAATATAAATTATTATTATTTTATTTTTCTTTTAACCTACAAAAACATAAAAATAAAATAAACTGATGATACATTGTCTTATTTTAAATTTCTGGGTAAGGTATTACTCAGGGATCACACCTCATGACACAGATGAATATGATGCTCCCCTTTCATACCCGTAGTTACTCATTAAAGAAGAACATGTCAACAATCTGAAGTACTAATTAAATAAAATGAAACATGAAAACCACATGTTGCCTCCTGTGCAACGCTTTTGTTTAATGTCGCTAGCTTGACATGAACCCCCTAACTTACCCAATACCAACTTTCAACATTTTAAGTACCCAATATTTATCCACTTCTACTTTATTGATATTGATTCTTTGTTTAGAATTTGTGTCATGTATAAACCTGTGTTCTAAAATGAGTGGGAAAATCCAAGGAATATCAGAAATGGTTGATCTAGATTCCTCTGTAGTCTTTCCTAAGGAATCAATGATCATTCCAACTTTTTTGGTTTCAAGAGAAGAATGAATTCCAATTGAAAGCTCATGATTATACCCTATGAAGGGATACTTGGGTGGGGAAGTAAGGATAATAATTTTGATATTGGGTTGCATAGGACATTCAAACACAGGTTGAGATTTTGAATCCAACTCAGTTTCATTTTCCAAATTTCTCAACAAAATTGGTTCGTTTAGAATAGAAGATTCAACCAAGAAATTGGAGAGATTAGTGTCAGGAATGGGTATGGACTCAATGTTTTTAATTTATCTCAATGATTCAATGATTTTTGTTTTTGAAAATCATCAATATATTTATATATAGGAGACTCAATCCACGATGTCAAATTTCCCTCTTGTGAATACATGAAATCAATTTACTCCTGATGTAAAGACCCTTCAACAATTTCTTGATTCACTTCCCCTACCCCATATCCAAAGGTCGGTTCTTCAATAAATTCGTGAGAGGTTTTTGGGAAACTAGATTCTCCACATAAGGTTTTGGAATTTACAATTGGTGTAGGGATGAGTTCCTTACAAGTATTAATGCATTGTAGTTCTAATCTCAAAGATGATACCTCAGAACTCATTATATCCATTTGATTACAAAATTTTTCAATCAGTGTTTTAGGAATATAATTTTTATGTGGTTGATGATCATGTAATTCCCCAATATTCATCTCTTCAACCATCCTTGAGAGGGCTGGAAATTTATCCTTTAAATATTCATCATCCCAATGATTGTACATGTCACCAGGTGTGTGGAAATTAATCAATGGTTGATCAAATAAATTTTCTAATATAGGGGCTTCCCAATATTGAATTTCCATTTCATTCCAACATGAATTTGGGACATGGTAATTTGGAAGATACTCTATTGGAGAAGATAGAAAGTTGGATTCTAGATTCTCATGACACACACAAACAGAAAGGGGTAAAGATAAGAGAGATGAGGGTGAGAATAGAGAAAGTGGGGTGATAAAAGGATGATGGTGTCTAATATAAATTACTTGTGTCCCCGGAAACAGTTACAAAATTTGGTTTCTCCCAAATTTACCCAAGTTCTAAGGGTTAAGCGGTCTCTTGTAGTGTAGCTTGAGTTGTCGAATCCTCAGAGACCTAAGAAGATCCTTAGACACACAATAAAAAGAGATGGATTTTTGGCTATGAAGTGTCCAACTTTGGTTGATTTTAGATGGTTTTAAAATATCACTAAAAGATCTATGTGAATTCAAATTATGAAAAAATGATTTGATCCAAGGTTATTGCTCGGGGTGGATTGGATGAATTCCTTTTTTTAATGATTTAAATTTCATTAACTCGAGAAGGATTCATTAAATGAATTCAAAATAACCTCATAAATTACTAATTAAATACCTTACCAACACATTCTAATCACCTATACATGTGTAGGATCATTTTCAGGATCACCCCAAGGTAAAGGATATAATTAGCACATAAAAGTGGGGCGAATAAACTCAATAAGGAAGAGGAAGAGAGAAAATCATTGAATGAAAGAATCTCAAAATAAAAGAAATTAATAACATTTATATAGTGAGAAATAACATCCAATCCATACCCTTTCTTCTCCCTTGTATCAACCCATAAAATAGCTAGCCCTCCATTGATGACATGTTCTCAACGGAAGCGGGAAGTAGACTTACGAGGGTGGAATTGAAGAAGTAAAAACAACAAAATAACGATCACTCCACCGTTGTGTGAACAAAATCACAAGGTTTGGTGTGAAAAAGTTCACAACTTGAGGCAATGATATCAAGGTGATATTAATAAGAACATAACAAGAGAATAAGAAATTTTTTTATTGAAAATTATTGTGATTCGAACAACTTACATGAGAAGGAAGAACATTACAAAGGCAAATTGGCATAATAACATTACAATGAAAACAAGGATCCAAGACCCTTCAAACCCTCCACCACTACTGCATTAAATAGGAATTTTGGAAGTCTTTGGCCGAGCCCCCATCATCCCATGTTCCTTTAATTAATTGTGGTGGGGAAAGGTGGGTGGACAATTAATGGAGATTTGACTTTTCCACTCTTCCCCCAAAATGGCATCCAGCTTGCATGCACTGGAAAGACATGCCAAAAGGCCCTTCTAGAGGAACAAATTAGAGTGGTCCCTAAAAAGATAAAATTTATCCACGTATTCCCTCTATAGTCCTGTAAAAGTTCAGCCCAAAATAATATGTGGTTCCAGAGATATGATTTAAATGGTGGGCTATTTTTCTGGGCCTCAGAATCTGGCCCAGAATTTCATCATCAACTTAGGCTGCCTGGAACACTATTAAAACATCCGAATTGGCTTGTGCCACAATTATTTTAAATGTTCCCAATTATATGATCTATCTTCATTTAAATTTTCAGAATCATTTGGATTCAATTATATTCTATACTGTACTTTTCTTGGGCTGCTGTCCAAATCACTTCGCCCAGAATGTGGTTGGTTCAAATACCATTTTGGTGGTCTTCCAAATTGAATCTCCAAGTGCTCCAAAAGAATGAATTGTTCCTTATATAATGGGAGATATTAAAATAAAATATAAACATAAAATAAATACCATTATGTGTTTTATGATAAGCTCAAGACGACACCATGTAATAGTGCATTTTACGAAGGAATTACAATCATAATGTGAAATAATATTCAAAGTGTAAAATGCACTAATAATGGTGTCTATGATTAATAATGAAAATGAATATTATTTTATAAGAAATGAATATTAGTCTCTTTTAGGGTCTAATCACACCCCCCAACTTGAGTTTTTCTAGTCCCGAGCAAAATATTTCTCAAAAATATGAAATTTGAATTCCCTTTTCCAAAAAAAATTTAATACACATTTCTCACCCAAAGATATGATACCAAAAAAAAATTATGAAACCCATAAAAATCATTTAAAACATGATAGGTCCATAGGAATATCCCAAGCCCAATCCCATTACTTTTTTCAAATTCATCGTCATATTTCATCCAAATTCAATTAAGCATGATGAAGTGTTGTGCATCACAATAGACAAGGGGGTTCATTTTCATTCGAGGGAGAAAATATGGAAGCACTAGGAGAAATAAAATTTTAATATGAAGATGAGTACTCATTTTTTTATTTTTTGGTTTTTTTTGCAATTTTTCCATGGTAATTTAAATTGAAATCAATCGAATCAACCCATATAGCAAGACTTTACCGATGACTCTCAGGATCAAAGACCTTAGGGAACCAAGTGAAGCTCACATACTCGGGCATCATCTCAAGTTAACTCAATCAAAAAAAAAAATTCAAATTACCATAAATATAGATAAAATTTCCAAATCCGGGCCAAGAAACTATGAAGTCATGATCACCAAGTGCCAAAAGCCACACATTAGGTCAATTCATTGCTCTACATGCAATTGATTTTTTTGAATACTCATGTTAAAATTAAAATGATCACCAAACTATGCAATTTATTATGGACCCCAAGAACTCAAACTAATACCCCAAAATCTACAAGATGTACATTGTGTTTTTTTAAATAAATGGATGAAAATATAAACGGTGAAAAATCACATCGGACAACTGCACTTTTCAAAATCTATGCACATGAACTTAAACTTGCATTAAAATCAGAATCAAGGCATTCAAAATTATTCGATATCCAATTTCAGAGTTTGCAATGTGTGTTATCATGTTCAAGGTTTGTGAAAATTTTCCTTCCACACATTTTATGATGAAAACAAAATCAATGCTTTTATTTTAACTCCCCCCAACATAGAATAACACTGTCCCCAGTGTTTAAAGAAATGAAAAATTAGAAGGGGGTAGGGTAGAAGTTCAAAGAAGACATTGAAAATTAAAATCATGGAATGAAGTCACCTGGTGGTTGATGTTGAAAATGAATTCCCCAGTCTCCCTTCAGTCGTGGTTCGAGTCCCAATGGCTTGGACAGTTGTGACCAGATTTTCCCAATGACCTACGACATGCCTTTAATTTTTTTATTATATTTTTTCATATTTTTTAACCTAAAAAAACATAAAAATAAAATAAAATAAATTTATGATACACTGTCTTCTCTTAAATTTCTGCGTAAGGTATTACTCATGGATCACACCACGTGACACAGATGAATATGGTACTCCCCTTTCAAACACTTTCCTTACTTATAAAATAATAACAGGTCAACAATCTAAATTATTATTATTTTATTTTTATTTTAACCTACAAAAACATAAAAATAAAATAAACTGATGATACATTGTCTTCTTTTAAACTTCTGGGTAAGGTATTACTCAGGGATCACACCTCGTGACACAGATGAATATTGTGCTCCCCTTTCATACCCATACTTACTCATTAAAGAAGAATAGGTCAACAGTCTGAATTACTAATTAAATAAAATGAAACATGAAAACCACGGGTTACCTCTCGTGCAACGCTTTTGTTTAACGTCGCTAGCTCGACATGAACCCCCTAACTTACCCAATACCAACTTTCAACATTTTAAGGACCCCATATTTCCCCAATTATACTTTATTGATATTGATTCTTTGTTTAGAATTTTTGACATGTACAAACCTATGTTCTACAATGAGTGGGAAAATCCAAGGAATATCATAAATGGTTGATCTAGATTCCTCTGTAGTCTTTCCTAAGGAATCAATGATCATTCCAACTTTTTTGGTTTCAAGAGAAAAATGAATTCCAATTGAAAGATCCTGATTATACCCTATGAAGGGATACATGGGTGGGGAAGGAAAGATAATAATTTTGATATTGGGTTGCACAGGACATTCAAGCACAGGTTGAGATTTTGAATCCAACTCAGTTTCATTTTCCAAATTTCTCAACAAAATTGGTTCCTTTAGAATAGAAGATTCAACCACAAAATTGGAGAGATTAGTGTCAGGAATGGGTATGGACTCAATGTTTTTAATTTCTCTCAATGATTCAATGATTTTTGTTTTTGAAAAATCATCAATAGAGTTATACATAGGAGACTCAATACACGATGTCAAATTTCCCTCTTGTGAATACATGAAATCAATTTCCTCCTGATGTAAAGACCCTTAAACAATTTCTTGATTCACTTACCTACCACAAATCCAAAGGTCAGTTCTTCAATAAATTCATGAGAGGTTTTTGGGAAACTAGACACTCCACATAAGGTTTTGGAAGGTACAATTGGTGTAGGGATGAGTTCCTCACAAGTATTAATGCGTTGTAGTTCTAATCTCAAAGATGATACCTCAGAACTCATTATATCCATTTGATTACAAAATTTTTCAATCAGTGTTTGAGGAATAGAATTTTTATGTGGTGAATCATCATGGACTTCCCCAAGATTCATCTCTTCAACCATCCTTGAGAGGGCTGGAAATTTATTCTTTAAATATTCATCATCCCAATGATTGTACATGTCACCAGGTGTGTGGTAATTAATCAAGGGCTGATCAAAGACATTTTCTAATATAGGGGCTTCTCAATATTTATTTTTCATTTCATTCCATCATGAGTTTGTGACATGGTAATTTGGAAGATACTCTATTGGAGAAGACAGAAAGTTGGATTCTAGATTCTGGGGACACACAAACAGAAAGGGGTAAAGATAAGAGAGGTGGGGGTGAGAATAGAGAATGTGGGGTGATAAAAGGATTATAGTGTCTAATATAACTTACTTGAGTCCCTTGAAATGGTTCCAAAATTTTGTTTCGCCCAAATTTACCCAAGTTGTAAGGGTTAAGCGGTCACTTACAGTGTAGCTTGGGTTGTCGAATCCTCAGAGACCTAAGAAGATCCTTAGACACACAATAAAAAGAGATGAATTTTTGGCTATAAAGTGGCCAAATTTGGTTGATTTTATATGGTTTAAAAAGAGAACTAAAAGATCTATGTTAATTCAAATTATGAGAAAATTAGATGATCTAAGGTTATTGCTCGGGGTGGATTGGATGAATTCCTTTTTTTAACGATTTCAATTTCATTAACTTGAGAAGGATTCATTCAATGAATTCAAAATAACCTCATCACTTACTGATCAAACACCTTACCAACACATGCTAATCACATATAAACTTTTAGGATCATTTTCAGGAGCACTCCAAGGTAAAGGATATAATTAGTACATAAAAGTGGGGTGAATAAACTCAATAAGGAAGAGGAAGAGAGAAAATCATTGAATGAAAGAATCTCAAAATAAAAGAAATTAATAACATTTATATAGTGAGAAATAACATCCAATCCAGCCCCTTTCTACTCCATTGTATCAAACCATAAAATATCTAGCCCTCCATTGATGACATGTTCTCAACGGAAGCGGGAAGTAGACTTACGAGTGTGGAATTGAAGAAGTAAAAACAACAAAATAACGATCACTCCACCGTTGTGTGAACAAAATCATGAGGTTTGGTGTGAAAAAGTTCACAAATTGAGGAAAATATATCAAGGTGATATTAATAAGAACAAAAAAATAGAATAATAATTTTTTTTATTGAAAACTATTATGATTCGAACAACTTACATGAGAAGGAAGAACATTACAAAGGCAAATTGGAATAATAACATTACAATGAAAACAAGGCTCCAAGATCCTTCAAATCCTCCACCACTAATACATTAAATAGTAATTTTGGAAGTCTTTGGACGATCCCCCATCATCCCATGTTCCTTTAATTAATTGTGGTGGGTAAAGGTGGGTGGAAAATTAATGGAGATTTGACTTTTCCACTCTTCCCCCGAAATGGAATCCAGCTTGCATCCACCAGAAAGACGCACCAAAAGGGCCTTATAGATGAACTAATTAGAGTGGCACATAGATGGATAAAATTTATCCCCATATTTCCTCTAAACTCCTATAAAAATTCATCCCAAAATAATATGTGGTTCGCGAGATATGATTTAAATGGTGGGCTGTTTTTCTGGGCCTCAGAATCTCAACCAGAATTTCATCATCAACTTGGGCTGCCTGAAACACCATTAAAAAATCCTAATTATCTTGTTCCACTGTTACATGAAATGTTCCTAATTATATAATATATCTTCATTTAAATTTTCAGAATCATTGGGCTTCAATTATATCCTCTACAGTAATTTTATTGGGATGCTGTCCAAATCACTTCGCCCAAAATGTGGTTGGTTCAAAGCCCACTTTGGGGGTCTTCCAAATTGAATATCTGAGTGATCCAAAAGAATTAATTGTTCCTTATATCATGGAAGATATGAAAATAAAATATAAATATAAAATCAATACCATTTTTTGTTTTATGAGAAGCTCAAGAAGGCACCATGTAATAGTGCATTTTAAGAAGGAATTACAATCATAATGTGAAATAATGTTCAAAGTGTAAAATGCACTAATAATTGTGTCTATGATTAATAATGGAAATGAATATTATTTTATAAGCAATGAATGTTTTCCTATTTTAGGGTATAATCAGTTTCCTTTAAAACATTGTTTCATTATCTTGAGTTCCTTAAGAGAGAAAAATGAAAGGAAAACATGTTGTAACATCTCGGATATGGGTGCCGCCCAAAGGTGCCCCGTACCTAGTTCATCACATAACCTCAAGAGCATTTTCCCAAATACTAAAGGCTGCCTACTAGTAGTGAAGGACAAGGCCTGATAATGGGAATACTATGCCCTCATTGGTAAAGTATACACAATGGAAATCAAGTAGTAAACAATAGTAGAAGCAGTAATAATTTATAATAGAAGTAAATAGAGGAATACTAAAATCAATAAAACAAATGGAGAACATATATAAATGATGCATGTCACATGTGTCTAGGAAAGCATCCAAACAAGTCACAATGCTGTAAATACAATACTAAACAAAAGTACATAAAAGTAGTAAACTCTAATAGCATCACAAGCCTTATCTTGGTCCCATGCTCTCCACCTCCAACAATAATAAAGTACCCGATGAAGAAGGATGCTTTCCCTTATCTATACCTGAAACCAAATAATCTATTTGGTTCTAAAATCATGACCCAAATAGGGTGTGAGATGAATCTCAGTAGGAAACCACTAAAATATCTGTGCCTAATAGTCAGTGAATATATATAGCAGGCAATATGCAGAAATGAATCAATAAACTAGGAGTTACTCAAAAGTAATCAATACTACAGTTTCAAATTACATTCATTTACATTTATTAATTATTCAATCCATTGAATAATGTAACCTCAGGATATAGCCTAAGATCTGTATCCCCAATGTATAATAGGAATAATAGACGTCTCAGAAGACCATCTAAAAAACGAAGTAATACTGAGTCCAAGATTTTTCTTTGGCTTGGAAGACTCTTCACAATCATTATATTATTCACAACAACCCTCTGGGAAAGATCTCACAGTCTCACCCCTTTGGTTTAACATAGCATTAGTCAAATACAAACAACCACCTGGGAAGCTCTCATGGTCAATACCCCTAGGTCAACATGAAATCAATAAAATATGAATGACCTCTGGGTAGCTCTCACGATCAATATCCCTTGGGAACACATAGCATAAATAATCATAAATGACCTCCTGAGTATATTTCACAATCAATACCCCTGGGTCAAAGTCTACACCAAGGCTCTCACGGTCTCGTGTAATAAACATGGAAACCCACACAATTTTCTTGGTCCAAGGCTCTAATGGTCCATTGGAAGATCAATGTGCATATCATAACAAGGCAACACATGTAATCTATAACTAGTACATAGATAACATTCTCAAGCATAACACATGAAATTATTATAATCAATCAACTCCATCCTAAACAATTCAAGGTATGGAATCAAGGTTTTCCTCATAGGCAACCTATTCCAAATGGCCATAAATAGTGAAACTAGGGAAACACACCCATGGGGTGTCCTTTAAACAAGGCATATAACCTTATGCATAACCACTCACCCTTTTTCAAACAAACAAACCATAGAAGGTATTAAAAAGATCAAACTCCAAAACATGCAATACCCCAGACATGGGTATTTGGAACTTTAAGCATATATATTCCAAATACAATCAAATAAATGCACAAACCACCTACCTTGATGTTGTACGGAGAACACACTTTAATGTTGACCCTTGAATCAGCCTATAACGGCGTAGATCTACCAAAAGGGTAAAGTCGTTCATCCTTAAATTACTCATGAGAGAAGATGAATCAAGAAGAGAGGCTCTAGGGAAAGAGAGAAATCACCGGTGGGAATCCAACTCACCTGGAGACGTCTCAATCGGAGCTCAGACGGAGGAATGGGAGGATCTCAAAGTTATTCGACCATTCATCACTCTCCTATATGAACCAACAAGAGAAGAAGCATGTTATGGAGATGAGACGTGTCCCCTCTCTGATTCATTCATTAAAAAGAAAAGTACATGACATGTTCATTTAATGTACACTTCATATACTAGCCTCAATAGAACCCCACTTTAGGCAGTCTGCTAGGTCACCCACATGACCATGTACTTGGCCGTTACATGGATAGTACACTGCTACATGCGGAAACCAGGTACACGACGTGTACTCAGGAGTACACGACGTGTACTTATAAAATTTCCATTGCTTCATTTTTCCTCAAAACAACCCAAAATAAAGATCCATACCTAAAATGAAGATTCAGGTTCTTACAAAATTCCCCCCTTAAAGAAATTAATCCCCAAATTTTCCTTCCAAGGGTGGTGAAGAAGAAAGTTCAAACAACTCTGGCCACTAGGATCGTATGTCAACCTCCCTCTCCCAAGTCTCGTTCTGTACTCGCCCGTGTTGCCATATCACCTGTACAAAAGGAACAGACCGGCCATAGATAACCTTCATGTTGTGATCCACAATCCGTATAGGGCGCTCCTCTAAGGATGCATACACCTCCAACTCAACCTCCTTGGGTTAAAAAACGTGATACGGGTATGAAAAGTAATTTTGTAGCTGAGAAACGTGAAAGAAATCATGCATAGCCCGATATCTATGAGGTAACTGAACTAATAGTCAACCAGCCCAACTCTCTCTAAAACCTCAGACGACCCGACGTATCTTGGTGAAAGCTTCCCTTGTCTCCTAATCCTCATGTGTCCCAACCTTGGTGTGACATGTAAGAAAACCCGATCTCTGACTATGAACTCTAGAGGTCGTCTCTACCGATCAACATAAGATTTCTACCAAGACTGTGTAGTAGCCATCCTCTTTCGAATCAACTCCACCTTCTTAGTGGTCTCCTAGAAAAGACGAGGTCCCAGCATAGCTACCTCTCTTGCCTCCATCCAACATAGGGGTGATTAGCATGGACTGCCGTACAAAGCCTCATAAAGTGCCATCTGAATCATCTCCTGAAAACTATTATTGTAGGCATACTATACTCGGGGTTTGTGTCTCTCACAAGAGCCCCCAAAATCTTGGACGCATGCTCAAAGCATGTCCTCCAAAACCTGAATCGTGCGATTGGACTGGCCATCTATCTGGGGATGGTAATCTATACTCAAAAGTACCTATGTACCAAAATCCCTCTCTAGTCCCTACCAGACACGAGATATAAACCGGACATCCCTGTCTAAAACGATAGAGTGTGGAACCCAATGCAAACGTACAATCTCTCATATGTACAACCTTCCAGGCTCATAAACACTGAATGTTTCCTTAATCAGTAGGAAATGTGAAACCTTCACGATTCTGTCAAGAACAACCCAAACTACATCATTCCCTCATGGCAATATTCGTAAACCCATCACTAAATCCATCACAATATCATTCCAATTCCACTCAGGAATGGGTAACTACTGTAAAATCCCTGCTGGTCGCTGATGTTCCACCTTCACCTACTGATAGGTAGAAAATCTCATAACAAAACTAGAAACATCTCTCTTCATCCCTGGCCACCAGTACTGACGGTGTAGATCTCAATACATATTGGTGATACCAGGATGAACTTCCCAAACCAAGGAATGAAATTTTTTCATCAACTCCTCACGTATGTCTTCTGACAACCATATGCATCCATGAAAACATAAGACCCCATCATCACCTATGGTCCACCCAGGAGTAGGGTCCTCTCCTGAAACACTCTCCTGTAGGACTAGGCCTTCAAAATATGATAGCTACCTCATTCTCACTCGATCCAGTAGAGTAGAGGTAACAACTATAGAATAAAGAAATGTCTACCCCTGTCTATTGTACACCTCCAAATTCATCTCATAGAACATAGCCATAAGCTACCACTCATTGTTATCCTTATTAACTGCTTGTATTTGAGTCCTCCTGCTCAACGCATCAGCCACTGCGTTGCCTTTTACAGGCATGTAGGCAAGCTCAAAGTCAAAATACTGAAGGTACTAAACGCACCTTCGCTGTCTCAAATTTAGATCATGATGAGTAAAGATATAATTGAGAATTTTTTGGTGAGTGTAAACCAAAAAATGATCTCCCAAAAGGTAATGTCTCTAGTAGTGAAAATCATGCACAACTGCAGCTAACTTGAGATCATGCGTCGGGTAATTCCTCTCATGTGGCCTCAACTGCCGAGACCCGTACACAATGACTCCTCCCCCCTGCATAAGCATTGATCCCAGTCTGAAACCTGATGCATCATAGTAAATGGTGTAACTCTTTATCAGCTCTGAAAAAATTAGAATCGGTGCAGAAGTCAATCTCCCTTTCAGCTCCTGAATGGCTGAATCATAGGAATTTTTCCACAAGTACTTTTCACCCTTCTTAGTCAGGCCTATCAGTGGCGCTACTAAGCATGAAAAGTCCTGTATAAAGCGCCTGTAGTAACCAACCTACACCAAAAAACTCTATAGCTCAAAAAAGTTCTTTGGATTCTCCCAGGAAACTACTTCTCTCACTTTCTCTGGGTATACAGATACTCATTTCTCTGAGATAACATGACATAAGAAGTAAATATGATCCATCCAAAAGTGGAATTTTGAGATCTTATCATATAACCGATGATCTCTTAGTGTACTCAAAACGATCTCAAGATGGATATCATGGTCGTGTCGAGTGTTAGAGTGCACCAAGATATCATCCACAAAGACAACCAAAAAAATAATCCAAGTAAGGATGGAACACTCAGCTCATTAGTGCAATGAAAACTGTCGACAAGTTCTTGAGACCGAACAACAATACCAAATACTCGTATAGACCATAACTGCTCTAAAAGGCTATAAGATATATATATGATGGTCTAAAATGAAACATATGATAACTAGATCTAAAATAAATCTTTGATAACACCTAGGATCCTATAATATTATCAAATAGATCATCAATCCTTGGAAAAGGATATCGGTTCTTGACTGTAAACTAGTTCAACTTCCGATAACACACACAAAGTCTAGGGGTACCATCCACCTCCTTCGCAAAAAGGATGGGTGAACCCCAATGAGAAGTACTAGGTCAGATGAAACCCTTCTCCTGAAACTCCTCTAATTTATTCTTGAGATTCTATAACTATAGTGTAGTAATCATATATAGAGTAATGGATACTGATGCCACTCCTGGCACAAGCTCAATAGAGAAATCTACCTCTCGCTCTGGAGGTAAACCTAAAAAGTCTTCTGGAATGACATCCCTGAAATGATCCACCACTGGAGGAAATTATATCTATGACGTCCCCCGGTCATCCAGATATAAACTAGAAATATGCTCCGTAACTCCTCCAAACCCATGATGCTCGGGTCCAGCTCTGCTCGCCTGTACATCCTATTCACCCTTGTGTAGAAAAGACCCGCCCTCTGGTGATGTGAAACTCACCCTACAGTGATAGTAGTAAGAAAAGGCCTGAAAGGAGACCAAATAGTTCATTCTAAGAATGACATTGAATCCTATCCTCTCTAAGACATAGAGGTCCCATAAGAGGTGACACCCACCAACCTCAAGTGGTCACTCCTTACACCGATGTACACTAGCCGTCCTAATACCCAATGGAGTTTCTAGCATCATAACATCCTAAGAAGTAAAGATGAAGAGCCTAAGGATATCCACAATGACAAAAGATATAAAACTATGGGAATACCTAGTATCAAAAAGAGAAGAAGCTAAAATGGAGGCAACTATAATCGTACCTATAACCGTAAAGGATCTGGGATCCTTATCCTATTGGGTTTGCTCCACTGCAAAAGTCTGACCTGTACCGTGGCCCTGCGACCCTACCTGACTACCCTGAGATGATCCACCCTACTGTCGCTAAAACCTGAATCCTGACTACCATGGTCATGAATACCTCTTTGACCTAAATGTCCTAACAAACTCTAGTTCCCTAATTGAGGAGAAATTGGTGGTCCTTCTCCTAAACATGGAGTCATAACTAATACCCTATCACTAGACATTAGTGAGAAAAACCAGAAAAAATGATGAAGATGACCCATGTTGCCACAATATCAGCACTCAAATGGGTCTCTCAGGCATTGTGTTCTCATGTTCCCACTCTTTCCTCACTGGTATCACCTCACATGGATACCTGTAGATACATCCTTGATACTAGAATCACCATGCAAAGGATCCCTACAACGCTTCCTACTATCAAACAATGGAGTACCAGCCCTGGATATTGAACCACCCTAGCTCGTAGCTCCCAACTCCCTCAGATTGTGCTCGGTAATTAGTGCCTTGTTCACTATATCCGTAATCAAAGTCAACCTGAAAAAATTCACCTGCGATCAGATTTCATACCTGAGACCATCCTCAAATTTTCTAGAAAAAGATAACTCATCACCTCCTAAAACATGTGTGAAGTGATGAATCTATATAAAATGATAAGAGTAATCCATTACTAAAAGAGTACCCTGCTCCAAGTGCATGAAATCTCAGGCTTGATCGACCCTCAACGTCTCAGGGTAGAAGTTGTCATAGAAGGTCATCTAAAACTCTTCCCAAGCCACATCCTGATGATGTCCTACCCGTGAGACAACATCCCACCATCTCTTGGTGGAATCACATAGCATGTATGTCACAAGATTCACCCTCCTCTATAAAGGTGTCTTCAGATGCTCAAAGATGGAAAGCATGGCCTCTAACCATGACTCTGTATCCTTTGGTCCTCCATCCCCTTAAGAAAGTGGGAGGATGATGCTGCTGGAACACCTATGTCAACTCTTCCATAGTTAGGGCAAGATGTGGTGCTCCCTAAAAATTCTACATCATCCTCATAAATCCTTCACGGAACTGTGCATTATCACCTGCATCCGGTATAACAACTGGTTCCAAAACAAGAATAACAAGAGGATCTACTGGTAGTCCCTAATCTACCATTTCCGGTGTTTGATCGTTTCCCTGTATCTAGAGTACAAATGGAGGGCATCTTAGTTTCATGACTCTTGATGTCAAGTGAACACCTTAGTTCAATATTATCAAGGAATGAAACTTTGAAGTGAAAGAACGAAATGGGAGAAGGAAAACATTCAAGTTTTAAAAAACAGGGTTACATGGTGTGTATAAACTCTACACATCATGTTCCCTTAAGCTTTTAACATGGATTTTTCCTCTGCCAATCCTGGTTGTGTAACACCCTTACACACGATGTGTTCCTCCTGAGACATGGTGTGTACTTGAATTTTACTTCCTGCCCAAGTACTTCTATATGGCTCGAACCACACGGTTCTCTACTGGGTAACACTACATGACATGTTCACCTTAGACACGACATGTATAACTTAAGTTCTAACCACCCATTTCATTAGTAACATGGTCAGATATATGTTTGACTCTATATGAAGTGCATAAATGATACACAACATGTACAACCTAAGTTTCATCCACCCGTGTTGTTGGTCACATGGTTGGATACATGGTTCTCTAAAAAACGATGTGTGCTCCCGATACACAGTGTGTTCCACAAAAGATTTACCAACCCTATGTCTCTACTCACAAAATCCACCACACTGTCAAGCACTACACGACATGTACATACGGTGCATGGTGTGTACTTAAGAAAATTTATTTCTTCTAGAACAGAAGAAAACATGGCATGTGTTCATGACACCACACACCGTGTTTTATGAGTTTCCAAATAGTAAGCCTTTGAAACTTCTCCAGAACCCTTAAAAGATTATAATTTTGTCCAAGACAAGAAAAATTCCGACACATGAAATCCCATACTCCCACAAATCAAAGTTTGGAATCCTTATTCATATCATAACTTGAAAAAATTCAATTAAAGTTCAAACATGATCCAAAAAATTCCGATCCAAGAGGGACCATAACACCTTAGGGACCAAAGTTTGGCATCCATCCAAATGAAACATTACAATTTCCAATACCCTATCAAAATAGTTGGTATTCTATCATGACATTTATCACAACAACATACATATCTAGCACAACATCTATCACAACATCATGCAATCAGTAATGCACCCTAAATGGCATGACAAGAATGCATGACATGTGATCTCTAGAAAGTGCTTATATGATGCATGAGATGGAAAAAACTCATCTCATCAGGTTTCAATAGAAATAGAACAACAATTATATCAATAATAACAACACAAAACAAGTGCATCACCCAATGGTGAAATTAAATCAACTGTGACAATTGCAAAACCAGATATTTTTTTTGTAATATTCAAGGTTTGGATTTTCCCTATACACAGATTATATAATCCTAGGAAAAACTTATTACCAACCATATTCTTTCCTATCCCTATCTATAGGCTCTAAATAGTAAGAAAAATCAGAAAATAAACCCCTTTGATACAACTGTGTAATGTCCCGGATCTGGGTGTCGTACAAAGGTGCTCCATACCCAGTTCAACACATGAACTCAAGTGCATTTCCCCATATTCTAGAGGATATCGACTAGAAGTGAGGTCCAAGGTTTGATAATGGGGTAAACTATTCCCTCATTAGAAAAATATACACAACATAAAACAAGTAGTAAATAGTAGCAGAAGTAGTAATATCTTATACTAGAAGTAAACAATGAAAGACTAAAAGTAATAAAACAATTGGAGCACATATATAAATGATGCATGTCACATGTGTCTAGGAAAGCATCCAAACAAGTCATAATTCTAGAAATAAAATACTAAAACAAAGTACAGAAAATTAGTAAACTCCAATAGCATCACTATCCTCAGCTTGGTCCCATGCTCTCCAGCTTCAACAACAATCAAGTACCAGATGAAGAAGGTAACTTTCCCTTATCTATACCTACAACCACATAATCAGTTTGGGTTAAAAAGCATGAACCAAATAGGGTGTGAGACGAATCCAAATAGTAAACCACCAAAATATTTGTGCTTAATAGTCAGTGAATATATATAGCAGGAAATATGCATAAGTGAAGCAATAAAAATGAGTTACTCAAAAGTAAAAAATCCTATAGTTTCAAATTACATTAATTTACATTTATTAATTATTCAATCCATTGAATAATGTAACCTATGGATCTAGACTAAGCTCTGTATCCCCCTATATAATAGTAACAACAGACATCTCAGAAGTCCATCTAAACAACCAAGTAAGACCGAGTCCAAACTTGTTCTTTGGCTTGGCAGACTCATCACAATCATTAGATTTTTCACAACAACCCTATGGGAAATCTCTCACAGTCTAACCCCTTTGGTTTAACATATAAATAATCAAATAAAAATGAACAAATGGGAATATCTAATGGTCAATACCCCTAGGTCAACATGCCATCAATAAAATATGAATGACCTTTAGGTAGCTCTCATGATCAATACCCCTTGGGTCCACATATCATAAATAATCATAAATGACCTCCTAGTTTGATCTCACGGTCAATACGCTAGGTAAAAGTCTTCACCAAGGCTCTCACATTCCTATGTAATAAACATGGAAACCCCCACCGTTTTCTTGGTCTAAGGCTCTCACGATCCATTGAAAGATCAACGTGCATATCATAACAAGACAGAACATGTAATCTATAACCACTACATGGCTAAAATTATCTAGTATAACTCATGAAATTTATATAATCAATCAAATATATCCTAAAAAATTAAAGTTATGGAAACAAGGTATTCCTCATAGGAAACCTAGGCCAAATGGCCATAAATAGTGAAACTAGGGAAACACACCCATGGGGTGTCCCATAAACAAGGAATATAACCTTATGCATAATCAATCACCCTTTCTAAAACAAATAAACTATAAAAGGTATTAAACAGGGCCAAACTCTAAAACATGAAATACCCCAAACTTGGGTATTCATCACTTTAAGCATATATAATCCAAAGACAATCAAAGAAAGGCACAAACCACCTACCTTGATGTTGTACGAAGAACACTCTTGAATGCCAACCCTTGAATCGGCCTAGAATGACATAGATCTAAAAAAATTGTAAAAACGTTCATCCTTGAATTACTCATGAGAGAAGAGGAATCAGGAAGAGAGGCTCAAGGTAAAGAGAGCACTCACCAGTGGGAATCGTACGCACCCAGTAGCATCTCAATCAGAGCTCGGATGGAGGAATGAGAAGAGCTCAAAGTTATTCAACCATTCATCACTATCCTATATAAACCGATGGGAGAATAAGCGTGTTATGGAGATGAGATGCGACCCTGATCCTATTCATAAATTAAAAAGAAAAGTACACAACATATTCATTTAATGTACACGCCGTGTATTAGCCTCAACCGACCCCCACTTTAGACGGTTTGGTAGGTCACCTACATGGCCATGTAATCAGTCGTTACATGCCCAGTACATGGATACCCATGGAAACCAGGTACACGACGTGTACTTATAAGTAAACGATGTGTACTTAGAAAGTTTCCATTTGTTCATTTTTTCTCAAAAACAACCTTAAATAAATATCCATACCTGAAATGAAGATTTGGGTTCTTACAGATTTATTATTTAAAAATAAAAATAGTAGAATAAAATTAAAGGGTTTTTTATCATGGATGGATCATATAATTTCCTCCTATGTAAATTTAATCATAAAAAATATCTATTAAAATGATATTAAAACATAAATCCTTACCACCTTGGTGACTTTTGAATCAAAACCTCATGAAAGATAGAACCTTAGATGGATATGTAAATACCCATAATTTTTATGGTAAGTATCATAAAATACATTCATAGGAAGTATTTATTCCACATAAAATAAAAATTTGGTGAATATGGTATGTATATCATAGAAAAAAGTAATAAGAAAGTCCCTTACCTTAAGTATTGTCTAGTTCTATATGTGTTTAAACCTCCTCTTCTTTGAAAAAACTCCTTTAGATCTCCTATTAAGGCCCCTAGGGTTGGTCTATTGGGAAGAATAACAATTCTAGAATGTGTATAATGTAATGGAGAAGAGAATTTGGAATGGTTTGGTTGATATATAAGGATAAAAGTGGCATAGATAAGTGAGGGGAGGAGGTTCCCTTTTATAATTTAAACGATGGGCACTTTCAGAATTTCTTAAAATATTAAATTATAATAAATTAAATCTCTAGAAAAATTCTTTAAAATGTCTAGATATTCAATTATAATATATCATAGGGTTGTAATATAATCATCCAATAAAATTTTGATAATTTTAAGTGGTTTTTTAAACCTTATCTTTTGGTTTAATCCTTTAGCTGACCTATTTTTACCTTAACCCCAGTAACATATTTTTCACTATTAAAGAGTTATAATTTTACATATAAGGTGAAAATTGGATCATAAATGGAAAATTTATGACATTTTTAACCATATATTATCCTAATTTTACACTTTCAATATTTTTTATAATTTTTAAATAATTCAATAAAATATTATTTTGGTAAAATATCATTAATGTCAATTTCGATACTATTCATTTAATTTGACTTTAAAGACAATAATATAAAGGTGTAATTTGAATAAAATACATTTAAAAATCACTAATATTTCATATTAATCTAAAAAATTCTTGTAACATTATAACCTACTCAAATTATATCACTTTTAATATTTTTAATATCATTTATTTTATTTTTCTATTAATTGAATAAGTATTGTTTTGGAATTGTGTAAGCATTTAAGGTAATTATTTAATACATAAAAATTATAAATAAATTTCCATAATAAAAATAAGTTTATTATTCTCAAAATAACCATTGAGATTCATTCACCACTCATCTTTTTCTCTATGTGAACACATAAGAGATATTTAAAAATAAGAGAGTGATATTTTATATTTTTATTTGCATTAAATATTATATTGGTTATTTTTATAGAAAATAATACATTAAACAAATAAATTTAGAGCCTAAGGTTATAAGGTTAAAATTACCTTCATCTAATAATAATTAATATTAAAAAATATGAGCTTATCACTTAGTTTTAACCAAGATTAACCCAATTCACCCTTTGCCAAGGTGATAGATTTTACCATAGTTACTATTAATAATACCTAAAAATAAAATGGACCTATTTAATTTTTTTTAAATACTGATTATAAATATATAATACATTTTTCAAGATTAAATTTCAATAAGTGGTAATAATTAATTTAAAGTCAAACTGAAAAACATACTAAAATATTTTTTTTCCAGAAAATAAATTTTTTTGTATAAAAATGTTCTTATACTAAATTCATTAATATATTGATTAAAATTGAAATAATTGGATCATTAATAATATAAGATAACTAATTTAACTTTTAAATCATTTTAATTCAAAATATAACTTTTTAAATGCTTGAAACAAAAGTACAACTTTCAATAAAAATCGGTATTTTTCACTATTCAATGAAAAATCAATCATTTTAGAAAAATATAAAAATTTTAACCTAAGATAATTTTGATATTATGATTTTAAAAAATGATTTTATTTTTTTTAAAATACAATTTATATAATTCGTATAAATTGATTATAAAATTTTCTCATAAAAAGTAATAATTTTTTTTGAAGAAAATGTATTTTTGAAACATAAAATGACTTTACTAAAAAAATTGAATGTTTATTTTTAAGAATTAATCAACATGTTTTTATTGAGTATAAAATTTATATATATTTCACAAATTTTTTATTCTTATTCATACCCACCAATTCAGTAGCTTGGTTTTAGTGACCATAATAATATTTCATTGTCATTTAAGCTCGGTGTTGTGTGTCACACATGATATCAAACATAGTGTTCTTTTAAAATCTCAGGGTGTTACATTATATCCACCTTTAATAAGTTGTTTCCTCAAAATTTTAACTTGTTCTCGAAAATAATGGGCTTGATATTTGAAAATTCCTTTATTGAAAACCCACATCATAAAAAGGATTAATAAAACATCATCTTGACAAGAGGGAAATAGAAATACAAAGGTCATTTAGAATAACACAAAACTAGGTTTCCAGGTAGGATAACATCATTAGGAAATGTAAATATATACATTTAATAGAAAAATAACTCCCAAGTATTAATAGGGAGTGATAGAGAACCTAGTAATGAAAAATTTAACCACTACAAAACTATAAATCTATGATGGGTTAAAAGACTATTGATTCATCGAAAATGAATGTAAACATATAACATTTTTATTTAAAGTTAATTTTTATATAGATGAGGGGTTATTTTACTATCCAACTAAAGTTCTCAAGAAAATATACTTAATTTATTTCCAATCCATAAGAACAATCTCATCCTCTGGCTGTGTTTTGATTAATTTTCACTTCCTATCTTACTCTATGAAATGAATATTCAAGATAGATTTTCATGATCGAAGATCTAAAATTAACTTTTAATGAATCATAATATCCATATGTCATTATTTATTTTCATAAATATTTACCAAAACCAAAAATGGTTAGCATGAGTTATCCAATAACATTCAAATTTCAACATAATCCATTCAATAAATAGTTAACCTTAAGGATCCTCCAAAATATGTCTAACCAAAAATGAACCCCAAAGATTGTAATGATTTGATCTCATATCATTCCATAATAAAATTTACAACTATCACCTAAAGTATCATGAAAAAATGTATATACCCTATCATTTTTAAAAATAATGTCACAATAAAATCATATACATTTCTAAAAGATTATTCACCTTTCATTCCTTAAATAAGATCATATATTTGCCAAAAATATTTCCATTTAAATTACAGGTTTATACTTACACCAATATATGATCATAAGTTTATTTAGAATATAAAATTTTCTTTCCATATTCTAGAATCTATGTAGAGAGAGCTAATCAATTCTTAGAATAACATTAATTTTCACTAAAGGATGAACAATAAGATTTTCATAGGGATCATTCATATAAACCTCAACATGAAATACCAACTCTAGAGTGGAGGATAAGTGTTATTAATTATCATGATTTACTTTAACTATTGTGATTTCATAATCTTTCTCTTTTTTACTTTGTATTCAAAGGTTCTTTTGGATTATTACCCACATCAACCCTTTGATTAGGGAATTGATTTTCATAATTCCCATACTCCTTACAAATAAATGACTGAGGTGTGGGTGTTTTATTTTATTTAAATCTCTCTATATTCATTTTATTTACTAGATTATTTACATCACTTTGATATTCCTGTGCTTGATGTCCAATATTCCCACACTTAAAACATATTCATATTCCTTTCAAGCAATCACATGAGTGATCTTTCACACATTTTTGGAAAGTAGAAGGTCAATTTTTTTTCTTCCCTCCACGTGATATGCCACTATAGATTTCATGAAACTCCATCTTTATTTTCTTATCACTAAAACCATTAGGGTTTATAGCTTCCATTTTCACTTTGATTGCACATCGAATGATTTATTTATAGCTTCCAAAGTCCCTTATGGACAATTCATTTTGAATACATGGTTTCAAACCAATAATTAATCAATAAATTTTGATTCTAGGTCTGATGATTAAGATATAAGCATAACTTGAAAGTCTTGTAAAATTTTCTTTATAGGTACCAATGGATTCACCATCCTCCTCCTTCAGCTCAAGGAATTACTTCTCTATTTTCATATGTAAAATAAGAGGGAAGTACTTATTGAAAAAATCCTCTTAAACTTATACCATCCTATGGATTAAATTTTATACTCTTTCTTTTTATTCTTAATAATATTATAGCACTTATATGTATCACATTAAAAATGATAAATGGCTAAGAAAACTTTTTCATGTTTTGAGCACTGAAGTACATAAAATATAATTTCCATCACATTGATCCATTTCTCATAAAATAGTAGATTAAAATTCCTATAGAATGAGGGTGTATTTTGTCTTATAAAAGATTCAATGACATGTTTATCCTTCTTTGTTACATTCATAAGTTCAATATGAATCATGTTACCACTTATATCTTGATAGAGTTGAGTGATCATAGTAAAAAAATATTACATGCCAACTACTAAGCCATTTGGTTTCTCATGAGGACAATTGTTGAATTTTTTGTTACATTCATTGTTCACACAATTCCTTTGGGTTCTATCCATTTACTAAAACAAAAAATTTTATGGGAGAAACAATAGTCATAGTAAAAAATCACTCAAAGGATATCTAAATAATAACACATAATTTTCAATCTATGAGACCTTTGGTTTAACATAGGCTATCTAAGTTCATTAATAAAACTTTACAGTGTTATCCTATGATTAGAATTATCCACAACGTTTTCACCAAAGTCCTCTAACCAAAATATACTAATATTAACTAAACCCCTCTTTGATACCAACTATAGTGACCCAGAATTTTCATACATAATTATTACATCTTTTTAGATGAGTATTCAATATATAACATTATGATCTATTCCATAACCATAAAGGTTTAGTGTCTTTGGATACTAGATACATAAACATTGTATTTATGAAATATCTTCAAGATTTCCCATAAATATCTTCTCCCATAGTGATCTTCTTCGACATACCCTACTTAAAACCTTTCTTCATAACTTGGGTAAAGGAAACATAAGAAAGGGTGAGCTCAGATGCGTAGTAAAGGTTAAAAAGGGAGATATCAATGATCACTTAAGGATAAGATGAAAATAATGTCATGAGAACATGATTTTAAAATTTTAAAATCATACCCATCATATAATAGATTAAAAATTATCTGTTATGGAATAAATCTTGATAGTATATTACTCATGTATCATAAAGGAATCAAAGAACATGATTCATGAGGGAATAACACAAAAATGAGAATATGAAAAAACATAATCTTATAACATTATGAACATGTATAAATAGAAAAAACTTTACCCATTAAGTTAAGTACATGAAATAAAGTCCTTTAATAAACTTATGGATATGAAATCTAAGTACACACATAATCTTATGGACATGAAATACAAGTCTATTCATAAAATTATGAACATAAAATATAAGTCCATTCTTAATATTAAGGACATGAAACTAGTTCCACTCATGAAATTGTGAACATGAAATCCGGTTCACACATAATATATTTACCTCACGAGTTGTTCAACTTTACCCAATGCATTGGAGGGATTTAACGGACCTAACAATCATATAATCATAATCCATTCATAATAATTCCATAAGATCACAACATCATAACCCATGGAAAATAAACAAGCTTCATTAACATATCAACATCATAATTATAAACTATCCAAAGAAATAATAAGGATGGTATATGTATTACCCCCGGTTTCGAGTACATAACCCCTTTCCTCAAGTCTTTTTAATTGGTGTTCATAAAATAGAGAGTTTCGATAAAATAGAGAGTTTCTATAAAATTGAGAGTTTTCATAAAATATAGAGTTTCTATAAAATAGAGAGTTTCCATAAAATAGAGAGTTTCTATAAAATAAAGAGTTTCCATAATATAGAGAGTTTCCATTAAGTTGGGTGTTTCCATAATGTTTGTTTTTTCCATAAAGTGGGTTGTTTCTATAATGTGGGGTGTTTCCATGAAGTGGGTTGTTTCTATAAAGTGGGGGGTTTCCATAAAATGGGTTGTTTCCATAATGTGGGGTGTTTCCATAAAGTGGGATGTTTCCATAAAAAAATGTGATTCCATAAAAAGGGTAAAGGTAAAGTATGGGAGAGTGTGGGGGGTTTTATAAGGAGTGTTGGTTCCAAAAGGAAGGTCACACGATCCATACACGGTTGGCCCAAACCGTGGGGTCAAACCTTGCACAGAGGTCAAATCTAGATCCTATTTTCTAGGAGCTTACTAATTTTTGCTCTATATATTTATTTTTGGCTTAAAAAACGCCCCTATTTAGACATTCCTCTCCCTATAAGGCTGGATAACCCTCCCCACATGAGTTGGAGCCATCCCAGAGCCTTCCCATGGTGATTTCAAGTTCGATTCTTGAGGTATGTCACAATTCTTTCTGGATTTGTCATGTTTTATTATATCTACTTAGATCTACTTATATGATCTCCATTCTTTATCAGATATGAACCTATAGTGGGTATATCGACGTTTTTGGATGCCAAATAATTCAATGATGATTTGTGATCTTTCTAGGATAAGATAACTAAGTTTGTTCTTGGAGAATCGACACGCTTCCTTGTGCGTTCTTCGTCTATTGTCAAAGTTTTGTCAAAACCTTTGAGGTAGGTGGATTCTCTCTCAACTACTCTTGATATAATTGATTGGATTAGATTCAAATTGGTTTATTGATTGTAAAATGCATGAAAAAAATATTCATTTGTGATGATTTATGGTTTTTGTGAAATTGCATGATCTTGGTGAATAATTGTGCAAAGGGGGTTTAATTTAAAATGATGATTTAATATTATGGATTTTCTGGAATTGCTAAATGGTTGATGAAAATGGGGTTTTCAATAGAAATGGTTTTCAATAAAAATGGAGTTTTATTGAAATGGTTTGGAGTTGAAATGGTTTGGAATTGAAATAGTTTTGACAGAAATAATTTTCAATAAAAAGGTGTTTTTATTGAAAGGTTTATTTTGGATTGATCGTTGGGCATATGTGTTGTGTGTTCATATTTCATATACGGGGCTAGGTTGAAATATGACCTTGTTCTTGGTACCAAAGGTTTAATGGCACATGGGAATTTCATATATGGGGCTTGGTTGAAATATGACTTTGTGCTCAGTGCCAAAGGATTAATGGCACGTGGGAAACAATTACCTTGTGACGACTTGGTAGATCGATGAGAAACCGCTCATGAGTATGGAACTGTCATAACGTAGCATTCATGTTTGGTTTCATGGGTTTTAGGAATGGTTGGGTATGCCGATAAAGGGATATTTTGGAATGGTTGTAAAGATTGTTTAGTTATTTTTTTTGGAAACATATCTTGATGGGAAGAATTGGTTTCAATTGCACTAGTATGCATTGGTAATGAATGGTTTTGGAAACTTGTTTATATTTAGTTGTAAACTATTTTTGAGAAATTTTTTTATATAAAATATTTTATATAATTGTTGCTAACTCGTCTATCCTAGTGGCGTGAGTAGGGAAGTCATTGGGGAAAACCTACTGAGTTTTATACTCACCCCTGGTTTAGAACTTTGGTGCTTTTGCAGATGCTATCTTCTGGGAGAAGGGAAAAGGTAATGTTCCACACGTGTTTAGCACTACCTCGTGATGTTTGGTCTATTCGGAAATTTTGGAGCTTAGAGCTTGTGGAGCATGGAGTCTTGAGAGAGTCTTGTGTAGTTTTTCCACTGTGTACTTTGATACTTGGTTATTCTTCCGCTATTTCTTAGTTTTATGTGGTTTTGAGATACATGAAGTTTTTGAGTTTTATTTTATTTGTTCATGCATCATGTAGTGATTGTTGGTTTTGTTTGGTAGGTTTATTGGTTTATTTCTTAAAGGGTAAATTGTCCCCCACTTGTATTTGAAACGCTTCGGCATTTATTGCCAGCCTTTGGGATCTTGGGGATGTCTCTTAAGGCCTAGTAATGACTCATTGTACTCTCAAGACAATGAGAATTTGTGGGTCATTACAAATGGTATCATCTTGTTCGGTCCTTGCCTAACAAGTAGTCATCAATGTTTCTAGTTTTGGAGATGAAATCACTTCTTGTCTATTCCTTGGGTGGGAATCTTAGAAAGGAGTAGGATTGTCAGAACTTGAAATGTATAACATAAAAGGATGCAGCTAACCCTTTTATGCTGAACTTCAAGTTACCAGGGAGTTGGGTAAATAAGTGTTTAGAGATAATTCTAGGATTTTGAAATCTCATTGTCATGGGTTTATCCAATGAGATGAGCATGACATTCATTGTAGAGGAATGATTTCCCACTAGGAGTGCATACATCATTTCAAGGAATGATTCATGTTGTGAAAAAGTGTTGATTTTTTAAAAATAATGTAATTGTTTTTCAAATGAATGATTTTGAAAAAAGGGAATGATTTTGGTATTTTGAAAATGGTTTAATTTTCAAAAATCATGTTGTAAGTTTTAAAAAATGGTTAAACATGGAAAAAGGTTGTTTTTGGAAAACAATGTTTTTGATAGTTGATGTGATAGAGTTTGAAATGCCAAGACATCAGTTGCTAGAGAGTGAGACTTATAGAGTTTGTTGTTGGTTTAGAAAATGGAACTCGATAGGAATCATAAGAACTAATCAGAAGAGGTTGTTGAGAATTTGGTTGCACCCGAGCCACAGGTGAACCAATAGTTGGTCCAAAGGACCACTCAGGATTTTCAAACTGTTGAGTTGGTATTGTAGCTAGATACTCCATTAACGATATCTGTCACTGCTGAAAATCCTAGTGGAGGAATTATAGTTTTCTTCACTAGAGGGTATGAGAACTCTAGCACTAAGATGAAGAGGAAGTGGGGCACCTATTAGCTATGTTTAAAACCTGAAATGATACCATCTATGAATGAAAACTCCTCTAGGTGAAAGAGAATGTCAAGCCTTTGTGTGTAGAGTATGTGCTATAGCTGTTGATGGAGTTGAGCTAATATTGGACTTCTCAATGTTGGATATGGATGTATATGATGTAATCTTGGGTATGGTTTGACTGACAATGTTTAAGGATCAAATCGATTATTATAGGAGAACAGTTTGTTTCATGACTGAGGACGGCATCAAACATCTCTTTAGAGGATAGAGGATTGTAGCGAAGGGTGCAAAGATCTTGTTGGCACCAATGGTGGGAATGATATCTTTCCAATTGGCAACATTGACTTTGGAATCAATGGAAGAGATCAAGGAAAATAGTTTTCCAGCTATTGTGGATCAATTTCTAGATATCTTTCCCAAGAAATTCTCAGGTTTACCACCTCTAAGGGAAGTTGAATTTACGATTGATATTATTCCAGGGACTAGTCCTATTTCCGTTCCATCTAATAGGATGGGACCAATAAAGTTATGAGAATTGAAAGTGCATTTAGAGGAGTTGGAAATCAAGGGTTTCATTCGACCAAGTACGTCTCCATGGGCAACACCAGTTTTGTTCGTGAAGAAGGTAGATGGAACTCTTAGAATGTGTGTTGATTATCATAAGCTTAACCAAGTTACAATAAAGAACAAATATCCACTTCCATGCATTGATGATTTGTTCGATCAATTAAGGGAAGCTCAATGGTTCTCCAAGATTGAATTGTGATCAGGATATCACCAATTGAGAGTTCAGAAAGAGGATATTCCAAAGACTGCTTTGAGAAGTTGATATAGACACTATGAATATGTAGTAATGACTTTCGGTCTAACAAATGCACCAGTGGTCTTCATGTCATTGATGAATCGACTATTTTAACAATATCTGGATTCTTTTGTTGTGGTGTTTGTGGATGGCATTTTGGTATATTCAAAGACAAGGTCTGATCATGAGGTGCACCTGGAAATAGTGTTAGAAATATGAAGAGATCGTCGTTTGTATACCAAATTATCAAAGTGTGATTTTTGGATACAATAAGTATGTTTTTTGGCCATGTCATTAATGAGAAAGGAGTTTTTGTTGATCCTGAAAAGATAGAAGCCGTTATCTCTTGGAAACCACCGAAGATTTTTTTCAAGATACGAAGTTTTCTTGGTCTAGCTAGATACTAACGATGCTTTGTGCATGATTTCTCATGACTAGCTTCACTAATGGAAGCTCTGACAAAGAAGAATTCTCTATTCCAATGGACGGAGGAATGTTAGAAGTCTTTCTAGGAACTCAAAGTTCGACTTAGATCGACACATATCATGATCTTGCCAAAATCATGACAGGGTTATGTGGTGTATTGTGATGATTTTGGATCAGGGTTGGGATGTGTTATCATGAAAAGAGATCATGTGGTTGCTTATGGTTCAAGGAAGTTGAGGGTACATGAGAATAATTACCCAACACATGATTTAGAGTTAGCTGCAGTCATCCATGATTTGAAGACATGGAGACATTATCTCTTTGGTGATAAATTTACTGTGTTTACAGATCACACAAGCTTGAAACACATTTTATCATAGTGAGATTTAAATCTGAGGCAAAGGAGATGGATGGAGTATCTCCAAATGTTTGACTTTGAATTGATGTACACACCAAGGAAAGGAAATTTGGTGGTAGATGCATTGAGTAGAAAGTCATATGCTCAGTTGAAAAAAAAGCTTTAGATGAATGGCAGTTGATGTCGGTATTAGCCGACATGCATGTGGAATGTGAAGACTAAGGTGATGTTGTAATTTTCTTTTCAGCTACACTTGTTCCTGATTTAGTAAAAATGATCAAAGAGGCATAAACATCTGATGAATAATGTCTGGTTATACATTCAAAACTCAATGGTGGGGAGACTATTAAGGGCTGTAAACTTGATGGGGGTTCAGTTTTGTGTTTCATAGATCGGATGGTTGTACCTATGGGTTTTCAAGAACAACTCCTTCATTATTACCACTATTTAAGATGAGATGTACATCCATGTACATATAAGTTGTATAAGGCATTGAAGGCGTAGTTTTGGTGGAGCTACATGAAAAGGAAGGTGGCTGAGTTCGTCTCACAGTGTTTAACTTGTCAGCAGGTTAAAGAAGAGCATCAGAGACCAGCTGGTATGTTACAATATTTTCCCATCCCAGTGTGGAAATGGGATTAGATAGCAATAGATTTTATTACAGGTCTTCCAAGAATGGTCCAGAAACACAATGCCATTTGGGTGATAGTGGATCATCTAACCAAGTCAGCCTATTTCATCCCTATTCGTGAAACTCATACGGTGGAGGATCTTTCAAAAATCTATATCCGAGAAGTTGTAAAGAGTCATGGTGTACCAAAGTCAATAGTCTTAGATAGATATCTGAGGTTCACGTCTCATTTTTGGAAATCCTTATAGCAATCCCTAGGGACTCAGTTGACTATGAGCATGGCGTATCATCCTTAGACAGACGAGCAATCCGAGCGGATGATACAAACATTGGAAGATATGTTGTGGGCTTGTGTAATGGATTTTGGTGGCTCATGGGATGAGCATATACCCTTAGTGGAGTTCTCATATAATAACAACTATCAAGCCTCGATACACATGGCTCCGTTTGAAGCATTGTATGGGCGTCCTTGTTGTTATCCACTATGCTGGGTGGAAATGGGAGAAAATTCACTAGTCGGGTCAAGACTTGTCCAAGAAACAACAGAGAAGATCCAGTTGATTAGAAAGAGGATGAAGATGGTTCAGAGTCGTCAGAAATCTTATGCAGATCAGCGTCAAAGACCGTTGTCGTTCACTATGGGTGATCATGTATTCTTAAGGATCTCTCCAAGGCTTGGACATCATCGCTTCAAGAAGTAGGTCAAGTTATCTCCTAGATAAATTGGCCCTTTTTAGATACTAGAATGGGTTGGAGAGGTGGAATATCAGTTGGCATTACCACCACAATTTAGTTCGGTGCATAATGTGTTCCATGTATCCCAGTTGAAAAAGTATCATCCTAATCCTGACCATGTGATCATATGGGATCAAGTTGATCTAGAACTAGATGCATCACAGATAAATATCCCAGTGCGGATCATGGATAGAAAAGAGAAATTCTTTCATGGGAAAAGCATCATCCTAGTGTGGGTTTTATGGAAACATGGTCATATTTAGGAAGAGACTTGGGAACGTGAGAAGGAAATGAAAGAGTAGTGGCCAGAACTCTTTTTGGACAGCGAAGGTTTTATACTTTCCAAGGATGGAAAGACCAATGGTGGGTAGAATTTAGTACCCCCAGTTTCGGGTACATAACCCCTTTCCTCAAGTCTTTTTTAATTGGTGTGTATAAAATAGACAGTTTCGATAAAATAGAGAGTTTCCATAAAATATAGAGTTTCCATAAAATAGAGAGTTTCCATAAAATAGAGAGTTTTCATAAAATAGAGTTTCCATAATTGTAATGGCCCAGACCTCTCCGGCCGATTCCTTTGTCAAAAAGAAGGCCACGAAGTGTTCTAGAGGGTAAAATGGATTTTTCCCACACTTTCCAGAATTTTGAAACTACACGCCGTGTAGTTTGAGTACATGCTGTGTACCCCCTTGCCGGGTATACCCCGTGTTGAAGGCCGTGTCCTTGCTGTGTGAAGAAATGGGTACACACCGTGTGTCCAGTACTACATGCCGTGTAGTCCTTCCCCGTGTACGCGTTACCAGTCAACGACCGTGTGCCGTGTTGGAGCCGTGTCTTTGCCGTGTGAAATAAGTGGGTACACGCCGTGTGTCTAGTACTACACGCCGTGTAGTCCTTCCCCGCGTACGCATTACCAGTCAACGGCCGTGTGCCATGTTGGAGCCGTGTCTTTGCCGTGTGAAATAAGTGAGTTCACGCCGTGTGTCCAGTACTACACGCCGTGTAGTCCTTCCCCACATACGCGTTACCAGTCAACGACCGTGTGCCATGTTGGAGCCGTGTCTTTACCGTGTGAAATAAATGGGTACACACCATGTGTCCAGTACTACACGCCGTGTAGTCCCTCCCCGCGTATGCATTAACCTCAAACTGTGCGTTGACCAGTCAATGACCGTGTTCCGCGTTGAAGGCCATGTTGGAAGCCGCGTGGTGACCATGTGAAACGGTCGAGTACATGTCGTGTACCATAAAGTACACACCGTGTACTTTTTCTTTTCTCGCCTATAAAAGTAGGGGTCCCCTCCTCCTTTTCAACCCACCCCTCTCCTCCCCTTTCCTCTGAGCAGAGTTCTCCCAAGAGACTCGAAGGCTCTTTCTTCCATAACTTCTTCGTCCAAGCTCCGATTTACGATCCGTCAGTGGCCACGAGATCGTAACGATGAGGCGAAAATTCTGAGCTTGGATCCATCATCCTTCCTTTGGCCCTTCCTTTCCAACTTCCACCGAGGAGTTTTTGCCGGGACTTGAAGGAAGTGACGAACGCTGACGGACGTCTTCTAAAGTTGATCCGGGGGAGCGTTGTGAAAAGAACCTGTTGAGGTAGGGATCTTACCTTCGTCTCTCTAAATTGTGCATTATGCGGGGTGGGTGTCCTCTTGTTTACATGAAACACTTTTGAACCGGTTTAATAAAGATAATAACTGGCTTATTAAACGGGGATGGGGAAGTTGTTATGTTTATCATATATCCTGTGATATTATGTTGTGAATTGAATAGGCTTATGCCTATTGAAAATCATGGTTGTTGGGGGCCTTTTCTTGCGAAATTAAATGTTTCCCTATCTTTCTAGACCTTTTATGGTTGGGAACTTTGTGGAACGTGGAAATTTGGTTAATCACATAAAGTTGGATGATTTAAAATCTGGAACCCTTGTGTGATCACCCCGGTTGAACAAAATAGAATAATGAAAATGTGGGTGTTGGCTTGGATACATTGCATGTGATGGGGGTGTTTTTTGGGTTGTTGTGGGTAGGGTGAGTAGGGGGGCTGCGGTTGGCTTGGTTGTGGGTTGGTGTAAATGTTATGTTGGTAATGGGCAGCGGGACTGCGATAATGGTATTAAAGGGATATTGATGTACGAGTTTTTGGCGTGTTGAGGTTATGGTGGTTGGTAGCGGGGCTGCAGGTATGGGATTGAATGAGTTATGAGTTATGGGTTGTGAATAATAAATAAAAAGTGGAATAGTTAATGAATGGTGGGTCATGGTAATGGAAATGGATTAATAATCAATGGGCTGGTTGGTTAATAAGAAGGGACTTGCTGTGATGCTTGTGTTTTCCTAACTTGATTTGTGGATAATAGGGATATGTTTCATGAACGATTGATGTGGTTGGTTGTGGATAGTTGCCTAGTATTTAAGGAACTAATAAACTGATTTTGTTGAAACATGAAAACCTAAATGGGGTTGGGGGTTGTTTGTGGTATGCATGCTTCGTAGTAGCAGTGCCGAGGCACGTGCTCAGTTCTCTGATTAGAAGCCATAGGTTGGGATGAGTGTTTGGTATATATATATATATATATATATATATATATATATCTGTATCTTTGTGTTTTATTTCACCCCACCCATGTTGAGCACTTAGTGCCGAACACTCCCATTTCATGGGAGAGGGTGTTTTCCCCTTAGTTACTAGCTCCTTCCTGCTCCTTCTTCCCTAGGCTGTGATGTCTTGAGGCGACCTTACACCTAAGACCCTTCAGGTAGGTTTTGATTGGGGTGGCTTCAGCCCAAGAATCTTCGGGCAGGTTTTACTGTTTCTCAAGAATCTTTGGGATGAGGCCCAGATGTGTGCGGGCGGGATACATGGTTGTGAGGTCCAGGTGTGTGCGGGTGAGATACGTGGTTGTGAGGCCCAGGTGTGTGCGGGAAAGATATGTGGTTATGAGGCCCAGGTGTGTGCGGGAGGGATACGTGGTTGTGAGGCCCAGGTGTGTGCGGGCGGGACATGTGGTTGTGAGGCCCAGGTGTGTGCGGGCGGGACATGTGGTTGTGAGGCCCAGGTGTGTGCAGGCGGAGAGAGTGTGGCAGCGTCAGGACATTCACCATTAGGAAGAGCAGATAACTAAAGGGGAATGGTGTGGGGTACCTAATACTCTTGTTCTTATATACTACTACCTGTTGTGATTGTGTTTTTGGTGAGTGTGGCTGGTGAGGTTGGGTGGATATAATTCCTTGTTAGGTTCTTCTGTTGTTCTCACGGGACATTAGGATGTCTCCCCACTTATGAAAGATAACTTTAGGTTTCCCTACTGAGTATACTTGTATTATCACCCTACATTTACTTTCAGGTTTCCAGGAGGACTACCAGGGCCATGCAGGACCCTACTAGTCAGACAGTTGGAGTTGTTGCTGTTGCTGTACACTTGTTTGTTTTGGTATTGTACTTTGATCTTTCTTGTAATTGCACATTGTTATAAAATTGTTTAAACATGCATGTGGGATTGGGTTGGGTTTATTTCTATACACTTGTTCTTTTCCTTTTTGGTGGTTGACTTGTCCTATTTCCCGATCTTAAAATAATAAAAGGGTAATGCCTCCCATATTTGTGAAAACTCATACCCTTGGTGCTAGTCGCCACCCCAGGGCCTACTAGAGGTGGGACTCGGGGTTCATTATCTCCCTTTCACCATTGCAAGCTCAGGAGGGGCATCTTTGGTTGGAGGGGGTCGTGACAATAATATAGAGAGTTTCCATTAAGTTGGGTGTTTCCATAATGTTGGTTTTTTCCATAAAGTGGGTTGTTTCCATAATTTGGGGTGTTTCCATGAAGTGGGGTTTTTCCATAAAGTGGGGTGTTTCCATAAAATGGGTTATTTCCATAATATGGGGTGTTTCCATAAAGTGGGTTGTTTCCATAAAAAAACGTGATTCCATAAAAAGGGTAAAGGTAAAGGATGGGAGATTTTGGGGGTTTTATAAGGAGTGTTGGATCCAAAATTAAGGTCGCACGATCCATACACAGTTGGCCCAAACCGTGTGGTCAAACCTTGCACAGAGGTCAAATCTAGATTCTATTTTCTAAGAGCTTACTCATTTTTGCTCTATATATTTAATTTTGGCTTCAAAACGCCCCTATTTCGACATTAATCTCCCTATAATGCTGGAGAACCCTAACCAAATGAGTTGGAGCCATCCCAGATCCTTCCATTGGTGATTTAGAGTCCGATTCTTGAGGTATGTCACCATTCTTTCCGGATTTGTCATGTTTTCTTATATCTGCTTAGATCTACTTCTCCGATATCCATTATTTCTAATATCTGAACCTATATTGGGTATATCTACGTTTTTGGATGCCAAATAATTCAATGATGAGTCATTATATTTCTAGTATAAGAGAACTAAGTCCGTTCTTGGAGAATCGACCCGCTTCCTTGTGCGTTCTTCTTCTATTATCAAAGTTTCGTCAAAACCTTTGAATTAGGTGGCTTCTCTCTCAACTCCTCTGGCTAGAATTGATTGGTTTAAATTCAAATTGATTTATTTATTTTGAAATTCATGGAAAAATATTCATTTGTGATGATTTATGGTTTTTGTGAAATTGCGTGATCTTGGTGAATAGTTGTGCAAAAGGGGGTTTAATTTAAAATGATGATTTTAAATTATGGATTTTATGGAAATGATAAATGGTTGATGAAAAAGGGGTTTTAAATAGAAATGTTTTTCAATAAAAATGGAGTTTTATTGAAATGGGTTGGAGTTGGAATGGTTTGGCATTGAAATTTTTTTGACGGAAATAGTTTTCAATAAAAAGGTGTTTTTATTGAAAGGTTTATTTTGGCCTGATCGTTGGGAATATGTGTTGTGTATTCATATTTCATATATGGGACTTGGTTGAAATATGACCTTATAATCGGTTCCAAAGGTTTAATGGCACATGTGAATTGCATATACGGGTCTTGGTTGAAATATGACCTTGTGCTCGGTGCCAAAGGATTAATGGAACATGGAAAACATTTACCTTGTGACGACTTGGTAGATCGACGAGAAACAACTCATGAGTATGGAACTGTCATAATGTAGAATTCATGGTTGGTTTCATGGGTTTGAGGAATCGTTGGGTATGCCGATAAAGGGATATTTTGGAATGGTTGTAAAGATTGTTTAGTTATTTTTCTGGAAAAATATCTTGATGGGAAAAATTGGTTTCAATTGCACTTGTATGCATTGGTAATGAATGGTTTTGGAAACTTGTTTATATTTAGTTATAAACTATTTTTGGGAATTTTTTTTATATAAAATGTTTTGTATAATTGTTTCTAACTCTTTTATCCCAGTGGCATGAGTAGGAAAGTCATTGGGGAAAATCCACTGAGTTTTATACTCACCCCTGCTTCGGTGATTTGGTGATTTTGCAGATGCTATCCTTCGGGACAAGGGAAAAGGTAATGTTTCACACATGTTTAGAAATACCTCATGAAGTTTGGGCTGTTCTAAAATTTTTGAGTTTGGAGCTTGTGGAGCATAGAGTCTTGATAGAGTCTTGTGTAGTTTTTCTACTGTGTACTTTGATACTTGGTTATTCTTCTGTTGTTGCTTACTTTGATATTGTTTTGAGATACATGAAGTTGTTGAGTTATATTTCATTTTTTCATGCATCATATAGTGAATGTTGGTTATGGTTGGAAGGTTTATTGGTTTATTTCTTAAAGTGTAAATCATCCCCAACTTATATTTGAAACCCTTCGACATTTATTGCCAGCCTTTGGCGTCTTGGGGATGTCTCTTAAGGCCTAGTAATGACTCATTGTACTCTCAAGCCAAAGATAATTGGCAGGTCATTACAGTATCATTAGATCATATCCCTAGTAAAGCATAATTAACACCAAAGGATGTAATCGTAGATAAAAGTTCCTTTAAAATATCACTTGAAATATTTCTTGAGGAAAAAACATTTTAAGTATAAAATCACTTATTTAAAAACTAAACACTCCAAAATAACATGGAAAAATTTTTATTTGAAAATAAACTTGGAAAATTTTAAAGGAATATTCAAAAAATTGAGTATTAATGACACCGGGAAATTCTATTCATTCCATATAACTTAAAATAAACCAGTTGTTTCACATTTTTTTGTAAAAATTAAAAAATCACCTCATTTGGAAAATGACGAGAAGATTTATTTTAAAACATTTAAAAAAAATAAAAAATGAGAAGAGATGGATTTAAAAAATAACTGGAGAATATAAAAACATTTTTGAAAACATTTTTATAAACCATGGACGTGGAAGAGAAAAAATTTTCAACTGAAGAGAGAAATAAAATTGGTTTTACTTAACAACATTCTTTTAGTATCTTGAGTTCCTTAAAAGAGGAAAATGAAAGGAAAACATGTATTCTTCAAAAATAACAAGAGGATAATAAAATTAAAGGTATTTATCATGAATATATCTTACAATTTCATTAATGGAAATTAAATCATACACATTATTTATTAAAATTATATTTAAACATAAATCCCTTACCACCTTGGTGACTTTTGAATGAGAATCTCATGAAAGATAGAACCTTAGATGGATATGTAAATCCCCATAATTGTTGTGATAATAATCATAAAATAAATTAATAGGAAGTATATAAACCACATAAAATAATCATTTAGTGAATATGGAATGTATCTCATAGAAATAAAATTGATATAGAAGTCTCTTACCTCAAGTCTTGTCCAATTTTTTATGCATTCAAACCTCCTCTTCTTTGAAACAACTCCTTTAGATCTCCTTTTAAGAGACCTATGGATAGTATTTCTAGAAGAAAAAACAATATATAATGTGTATAGGAGAGTTTATAAGATAATTTGGAAGGGTTTGGTTGAATAAGAATACTCAAAGTGATGTGAATAAGTGAGGGGAGGAGGTGCCCTTTTATAATTGAGGTGAGGGGAACTTTTATAATTTCTTAAAATATTAAATTATAGTAAATTAATTATCTAAAAAAATGCTTCCAAATGGTTAGGGATTAAAAGATAATTTATTATGGGGTTGAAATACCATCAATAAATAAAAATTGGATAGGTTTAAGTGGTGTTTTAAACCTTATATTTTGGTTTAACCCCTTAGTTAACCTATTTTTAACTTAATCATGATAACATATTTTTTCACTCTTAAGGGGTTATAATTTTTCATAGAAGGTGAAAATTGGACCATAAATGGATAAGGGATGAAATTTTAGACCATTTATTATCCTAATTTTCCACTTTAAATATTTGTTTATAAAATTTAAATAACTTAATAAGACATTATTTTGATAAAATGTCATTAATGTTAATTTTTACACTATTCATTTAATTTGACTTTAAAGAAAACAATAAAAAGTTGAAATTTAAATCTAATCCATTAAAACATCACTAATATGTCATATTTTTCTAAAAAAAATTTATATCACAATAAATTACTCAAATTACATCACTTTTAGTATTTTTAATATCATTTATTTTATTTTTCCATGAATTGAATAAATACTATTTCAGCCTTGTGTAAGCATTCAAGGTAAATATTTAATACCTAAAAATCTGAAATAAATTAACATAATAAAATTAAGTTTATTTTTCTAAAAATATACATTTATATTCATTCATCACTTGTTTTTATTCCTATATTAACGTATAATATATATTTAAATTTAGGAGAGTGACATTTTTTATTTTTCTCTGAGTTAAATATTAAATTGGTCATTTTCCTGGGAAAGTGTCCATTAAACAAATAAATTTTTATCCTAAGGTTATAAGGGTAGAAATAAATTCATAAAATAATAATAATTATGGATAAAAATGATCTTATAACTTAGTTTTAACCAAGATTAACCCGATTTTCCCTTTATCGAGGTGATAAATTTTACCGCAATTACTATTCACAATGCTTAAAAATAAAATAGACCTATTTACCAAATTTTGACCTACTAATTACAAATATAGAATCCATTTTATAATATTCCATTTATATAAGTGTCAGTAATTGTAACACCTTGATATTGTATGAAATATATATTTTTAAATAAATTTAAAATCTTTGATAGCTTACGTTACATGCAACACCAAGATTAAAAAAACCATGATATACTATTAAATAATAGTTATCGCCTAGACATTAGATTGAATATTATGAATAGGAATAACCAAATTAGGAAAAATTTATGGTTACATATGTATAAATTAATTCTTTTGGTATCAATTAATTAGAAATAAAAATTAAAATCATTTAGAAGTAAAAGAGATATTTTTCTGAAAACCAATTTTTATGCACCCAATGTATTTTTATATTAATAAATTAAATTAATCACTATTGGTGTATGATTTTAATGAAATTTTTATATTATATATTAAATCAAAAGTTTTATCATTTAGTTAATATTTTTTTTCTAGTCATGTGATATGAATAAACCAAGTTTTATGCTTAAAAATGTAATTTTATAAAAAAAAAATTTCATCGCGTGCTACATGCTTATTTTAAAATTAATTTATGAAAGTTATAGAAACTGAATTTTATAAAATTTATTCCATATTTGAAATTTGGACTTTTAAATTTGGTAAATCGGTCTCTTTTATTTTTGGTCAATATGAATAGTAACTGTGGAAAAATTTATCACCCCGGTAAAGGGAACACTAGGTTAATCTAGGTTAAATATAAGTGATAAAGCATTAATATTTCCTATTAAATCTTATTTTATAAATTTAATTATACCATTATCACCTTATTATTTAAATTGAGTTGTTTAATGGACAATTTTCCAAGAGAATAACCTATATAATATTTAAAGCAAAGAAAGTTACAAAATGTCACTTTCTTAGTTTTAAAAATATCAATTTTGTGTCCACATAGAGAAAAAGTGAATTTATGAATGAATATAAGTTTATATTTTAATATTAAGTTTTTTTCATTATATAAATTTATTTATAATTTTTATTAATTATATAATGACCTTAAATGCTTATGCAACACTGATGCAATATTTCTCCAAATAATAAAAATATATATAAATGATTTTAAAAATATAAAAAGAAATATAATTTGAGTAATTTAATGTGTGAAATTAATTTTTAAACGAATATTTCATATTATTTTTATTTTAAATAATTATATTAGAATTAAAACCTTGTATTTATGTATTTTAAGTCAAATTAAATAAATAGTGTCTAAATTGACAATATTGATATTTTATGAAAACTTGCTTTATTAAATTACTTAAAAATTATAAAAATATTAAAAGAGAACAATTAGGATAATATATGGTCTAAAATTTCATACATTTCACATTTATAGGCCATTTGGAACCATTTTCTTAATAATTACTTTAATATATTTTAATCTTTTCAAGGGTGCCCCTCCCCTCCATTATAAATGGGCACCCATCCTTTCTCTTCTTCACACCACTTTAATAATTTTAGTTATACAAAAATATAAAATTTATCTTATCCATTCCACTAGAAACATTGTAGAGGTTCTGGTGTTTCCAAAATACCAACCCTAGATCCCTTAAGAGGAGATCTAAAGAAGTTATTTCAAAGAAGAGGTAATAACCTTAATCGATCAATTTCTTTTTAATTATTCTTTTAAATAATCTAAATATATTTTATTCTTCATTAAATAATAAATAAAATATCATAAATATACTTAAATTTTATTATGATTATGATACCACCTTTATTCACCCTCTTTTAATCAAATGGGATGTGAAAATATTTCTCGTGCATACGTACAACTTACCATCTCTATATAGAGATACAATTCATTTCTGAACATCATCTTTTATAGATGGGTATTATAATGGTTTTATTATTTATATATGGTAATTATGAAATAATTATACTTCTATAATGATAATATTATATCTACCATCTAACCTTCAAAACTTTTGGAAAACGATAACATCGATCGTTCGTACATGTGGAGTACCACCTCTACAAAACGATGTGATTCATGCCAACGAGCCTGTACCCAAGTGGTAAGGGCTCCTGCTTGGCATCCAAGAGACCCAGGTTCAAAACCGGGTGGAGGAGAATTTCCGGGTTACTGTAGAAGTACTGCAGCAGGCACAGTTTGGTACTGTAGCAGCCAGACTATTCACCTGATTTGGGCTTTCGGGCCACCGGTTTGGGTCTACGGGTCTCAGGGCCTTCAGGCCATCAAAGGACTTCGAGATACAGGGCCTTCGGGCCATTGAAGACCATGAAGTATCCCAGTTCACATAGAGCAGGCCCCAAATGAGGATCAGAGCACCAGTAGCAGTCACCAGAAGCAAAGCTAACTAGATTGGAAGAATGAGCGGGTATGACAACCGCCATCAGGACGAGGAACCGTGCAACTTTGTACGGTGTAATGCTAGCTGATCATCAATGTAGGTGGGGAGCTAAAAGGAAATCAATGATATAGAAGCTGGGGAGGGGAAATTCTAGTGGGATAAGCCTACGAGTCTTGTATTGGGCATGGTATACCTCTGGGCCTTCGGGTCATGTACTACGGGTCATGTCGGGCCTTGTGCCTTGGGCCTACGGGTCATGTACGGGTTCCCCTTCAACCCTTAAAAGGGGGATTATCTATAATAAAATAAAAAAGGCCTTCGGGCCATTCGAGGGGGATGCGATTCATCTTTCATTCTTGTTTTAATTGGATTGTAATAATGATGTATTTAATAAATATATATTATATATATTATATAATAATGATTCTATAAATCTGAGTTATTATTTAATTATTTTTTTTTTCATTTATTAAAGAAATGAAAACAGCTTTCATGTGTATGCACGACCTATCATCTCCATAAACGGTGTAGTTCATTTTTCTATATCTACTTTTATGAATGAATATAAACATGTATATAATGAATATTTATTATATTTATATAATTCATAATATTATGGAACCATAATCAAAATAAAATGACCAAAACTACCAAACCAAAACATATGCGAAAAAAGAAGCAGATATCACCCGAACAATGATTTTAATAAATAATTGTTAATAAACTGTGATAAAAGGTTATAAGTAAATAATATATGGTATGATATATATTAGGATCATTATTTAATATATTTATAATAAATATATATTTATTATACAAGATATGACAACATGTATGAAGGAATCTGAACCAAAGGTAATGGATTTTTGTTTTAGTTTTATTTCCGTGGGACACATGCCTTATACACTACTTGTTTATTTTGTGTGGTGCATATACCACCCATGAATTTATTTTATGTTTATTATTATGAAAATTATTGGGATTTAGATATCCATATAAGGATATTAATTCTATGGGATTTATGATTCAAATTTTACCAAAGTGGTAAGGGTTTTATGTTACATTCTCAATGTTTATCGGGATTGTTTATGATTAAGTTTGTAATGATTAAATATTATGATCCACATATCAAGAAACTTATGAATTTATTATTTTATAGTTATTTCTTGAAAATATATGTTTTCCTTTAATTTTACTCACCTTAAGTACTCAATATCCCATAAATATGTTTTTAAAGAAATTGACTTTATTTCACTCTTCGGTTGAAAAATCTTTTTATTCCATATCCATGTTTTCTAAAAATGTTTTAAATATGGTTTGTACTATTATACTACAGCTATTTAAAGTCATTTTTACCCACGTTTTACTTTTTACAAAATGGTTCAAAAGGGATCTTTTTTTCCAAATGAGTTAAATTTTTATTTTTTTATAAAAGTGTAAAACAAATGTTTTCTTTTAACTTATATGGTATGAACAAAATTTCCTGCCATCATGACCACTCAATGATTTTAATATTCCTTTATAAGTTTCAATGGTTAGTTTAATAGAATTTTTTTCCATAATATTTTAGAAAATTTTATATTTTAAAGAATGGATTTCAAAATGGAAAGGTAATTTTTCTCAAGAATGTTTTAATGACCATTTAATGGTATTTATAATCATCAAATACAAAAAACCTTTATTTCACTAATTATTTACTAAGGATATGATCCAAGGATACCATCCTTATTATCTCTCTAGATTCTTTATGTTTATGATAATATGTTTATGAAACCCATTCCTTTTCTATGGTTTATACTATGATGAAATGATGAAATGTTTATGAAACCAATTATTTTTTCTTGGGTTATGCTATGATGAAATATTTATAAAACCTATTTATTTTCATGGGTTCTGATATAATGAATATTTTATAATCTTGTGGAACACATATGTATGATTTTCATTATGTTATGGGCGAGACCTATATCTCCCTCCAATGTATTGGGTAAAGATTGATATCTCATGAGATAAATAAGACTGGAATGAGGAGTAAACCTAGTTTAGTAAAGGAATCTATCTACTATTATAGTATTAGGATTTAACATTGACTACTATTATGGTTTGAGAAGTGAACCCATTCAACCATGATAGATTTGGAAGTATGACTTGATAAACAAGGAAATTATTTTCTATACTTATTTATTATTCCAATGTTATGATCTCATGGCTCATGTTCTTTGATTACATTGTGATTCATGTCTTATGAACTACCATTTTTTATTCTATGAATCAATATTATGATATATGATATGCATGTTATGATTTTCAAATGTTATTCTTATGTTCTCATACCCTTATGGTCATGTTATGTTCAAGTGATAATTCATATCTCCCTTATTTACCATTATTAAGCATATGAGATCACCCTTTTCTATGTTTCCTTTCCCTAGGTTATGAAGAAAGGTAATAAGTATGATATTTCTAAGAAGGGTGATAATTATGAAGAACTTAACAGGAGACGATGTAGATATTTTATTAACCAGTTTTTTATGTGTGCAAGTTTTCAAAGGCACTTGGCCCATACAATTTTGGCATGGATCATTATTTTATGTATTGAATAGTCATCTATTAAGATGTGATATCTATATATGAAAAGTATGGGTCATTATAGTTGGTATTATAGAAATTCTAGTTAACCTTTGGAAACTAGGATGAAAAAACTTTAGTAAGAACCCTATGGATAATTATATATATATATTATAACATACTAAAGTTTTAGTAACGATTATTGATGACCTAGGTTAAACCTAAGGTGTCATAGATTTAAAAGAATGTTTCTTGATTTATACATAATATAAATTATTTTTCATGACTATATGATTTTCTAATATGATTATTGTTACTCACACTACACTTTTTGGTTTTATTCAATGAATTAGAACTAAAGGAATCATGTTAATAGAAAATGTAATGTACAATTCAATGATTTTACTTTTTAGAAACCAAATGTTATGGGCATTGGAATAATAAATTTTATTACAATTATCACAAAAATTTCTCAATATTTTAATCATGATGAGATTCTAAATGAGAAAAGGAGGGAAAAAATTATATTGAGTATTTAATGAGGAAACATCTGCCTAATTTTAGTGGGTCCACTAATCCACTAGTTTCTGAGTAATGGATCAGTACAATTGAAATGATATTTTTTATTATTTAGTTTTTAAAACATGATAAATTTATTCAAGATGGTTATCATTTGTAGGGTAAAGTAGATCAATGGTGGACTCTTATCAAGAATAAAAAGAAACAATAATAAATTAAATATATGGAGTGGATGAGTTTAAGATAATATTTTTCAATAAGTACCTTCCTTATATTATTCATAAAAAAATATAGAAGGAATTCCTTGAGTTGAAACATAAGGATGATGAATCTATTGGTACCTATGAGGAAAATTTTACAAGACTTGTGAGGTATGATTCTGGTATTATTATCCAACCTAGAATTATGTTAGATAAATTATTTAGTGTCCTAAAACCAAGTCTCTAAAGGGAATTAACCATAAGGGACTTCAATATCTATGACGAAATCATTTGATGTTCTGTCAATGTGGAAATGAATATTAGAGTTAATCATCAATATCATGGTTTTGATAATAAAATATAGATAGAATTTAAAGGGAATTCTAAAAACCATGGAGAGATTCTCAAAGTGTGGGAGGAAACATATAGGAAATTGTCTTAAGGGAATTGGTAAATGTTTCAGGTGTGGAGGGGAAGGTAATTGGGAAATTGAATAATGAAGTGATGGGAATAAGTTAGATAATGATTTGAGTAGAGATAAATCTACACAAAATGCACCTCCCACACTCTAGTGTTTAAAATTCAAGGAGTATGGGAATTATGCCAACTAGTTCGAAAATTTTAAGGTTAATGAGGATGATCAACATCATCAATTGATTAATCCCAGAGACAAAGGGAAATATCATGAAATCACTATTTTTGATGAGGGTTATGATAATAATGCGTAGAAATGTACTCTTAACATCCACTTTAAAACTACTAATTTATTATTTGATTATATATTTACCCACTCTTTTATATCTAAAGAATTTTCTAAGGGTATAAATATACCGCCTTATCTATTATATGTTGAATTAGTAGTGAAAACTCATAATGGTACGATGATCACATAGTAAGTCTATGATTATAATATGGTTGAATTTTATGGGAAAAATCTTCCTACAAATCTTATTATTCTTTCCCTAGTATAGTTCTATGTTATTTTAAGCATGAAATAACTATCTATACATAAACCCCACATCAATTTCCAAGGAAGAGAAGTTACATTTGATATTCCAAACCAACCTATGAATATCTATCATCATGATGATAAATATGAAATTCTGATGGAAATATCATCTATTGTATGGTTATTTATTCCTATTCAAAAGGTGTGTCTATCTCAAATGGTTGGGGAGAAACTCAACATCAAAGATATTCCTATTGAACACGAGTTTATTGATGCCTTTCTAGAATAATTTACTAGTCTTCCACTGAATTATGAAGTTTATTTCTTGATATAACTCATACCTGGTTTTACAAATATTTCAAATAACCCATATATGATGAACCCGATTGAGTTTCAAAAACTAAAGAACAAACTCCAAGATAATATTAACAAGGATTAATTCATCCAAGTGCATCACCATATGATGTACCAATTCTTTTTATTAAGAATAAATATGGATAAATGTGAATTTTCATTGATTATAGATAAATTAATAAAATAACTATCAAGAAAAAGAATCATATATCCCATATTGATGACTTGTTTGATCAACTATACAGATCTAAATGATTTTATAAGATTGAACTTAATTATGGATATCATCAATTGAGAGACAAGAAGGAGTACATTCTCAAGACAACATTATTTACAGGGCATGGACACTATGAATTTATAGTGATTCCATTTGGTCTTACTAATTCCCCCTCTATCTTCATGGATTTAATTAATAAATTCTTTAGAGTTCACCTTGATCAATTTGTGGTAGTATTTATAGATTATATTCCTATATATTCAAAGAGTGAGGAAGATCATGAAGATCATTTGAGAATTGTGCTGATGATCCTGAAGGGGGAGAAGATTTATGAAAAATTTACTAAGTGTGAATTTTGGATTCAGAAAGTTTCATTCTTGGGTAAAATAATCTTAAATGAGGGTATATTAGTAGATCCTTCAAAGATATAAGTTATTGAACATTGGACCAAACCAACCATTGTGATTGAGATATATAGTTTTCTTTGTTTAGTTAGATATTATTGGTTCTTTTTGGAGAATTTCTCATGACTATATAATCAACTCACCAAGTTAACTCAGAAGGGAGCTAAGTTTCTTTAGATAGATGAATGTAAATAAGATTTCAAGGAACTGAAGAGAAGGTTAGTCAGTGCACCTATAATTACTTTACCCTATAGTGGAAAAGGGTTTATAATCTATAGTGATGCATCAAATAAGGTATTGGGATGTTTTATGATGCAAAATGATATGGTTATAACTTACTAATTATACCAATTAAAGGTTTATGAGAAAATTACATACATAATTATTTGGAGTTAGCTGCTGTAATTTTTGAATTAAATATATATAGGCATTATATTTATAAATAAATGTGTGATATATATATTCTAATTATAAAAGTTTAAAGTATTTTTTCACACATAATTATTTAAATATGAACTAAAGAATATGGTTATAAATAATTAAAGATTATAACTGCTCAATACATTACCACCCTAGGAAAGAAAACAAGGTGGTATATGATCTAAGTCAAAAATATCATGCTAGTTTATCAATGATGAGGATAAAAAATGATCTAATATTTCTGTATTTTCAAAGGATAGATCTTAAAATATTTAAGGAAGGGGAGAAATCTTGTCTTTCTCAAATGAGTGTTCAACCATCTATTCCAGTGAAGGGTAAATATGAACAAAAGGAAGATGTAGAGTAGTAGAAGAAGGTAAGAAATGTTCTTGAGTTTAACCTTTATTTTGATGGAATAATATATTATAGGAACTATGTATGTGTCCTATCCATACTTTATTTGAAGGAGTTGTTGGATGAGGCTCCTAGTTAATCATTCTCTATTCATCATGGAAACATGAATATGTACAAAGATTTGAAAGAGAGTTTTTGGTGGGACAATATGAAGAGAGATATTACTTAACTTGTTTCTTGGTGATTGTTATGTCAGAAATTTAAGGCTGAGATACAAAGGTTTAATGGGATGTTACAACTATTACCTATACTATAATGTAAATAGGAAAACAACACCATGAATTTTGTCATTGGACTCCCAAAAACATCTAGAGGGGAAAATGATATATAGGTTGTAGTTAATTTCCTTAAGAAGTTAGTACACTTCATCGCTATCAGAGAATATTTCTATCTAGAGTAAAATTTCCTAGATATACATTAAGAAAGTGGTAAGGTTTCATGGAGTACTATATTCTATTATATCTGATTGGGATCCGAGGTTTACTTTGAAGTTCTGGAAAAGTATTTAATAGGATTTGGACAGAGAGTTAATTTTTAGCATAACTTATCATACTCATACTTATGATCTATATGAGAATACAATTCATACCCTAGAGGATATCCTAAGATCTTATTCTATGTATTTCAAATGTGGTTGGGATCAACACCTTCCTCTAGTTGAGTTTTCTTATAAAAATAGCTTTCACTCGAGCATTCAAATGACCCCTTATTAATATATCTATGGAAATATGTGTATAACTTAAACATGATAGGGTAAAGTTAGAGAAAGAGAGCTATTGGTACTCAAGATATATAAGGAAATGATAGAGAAATTTAGATCCATTCTATAGAACATCAATAGAACACAAAGTTAATAGAAAAGTTATGATGGAAATCGTTGGCGTGGTCTAGTATTTGAAGTTGGTGATAAGGTTTTATAAGAATTTATCCATGGAATAAGATTATGATATTTGGAAATAAGGGAAATCCGAGCCTTATGTATATTACCCCTTTTTATATTCTTGATCGAGTATGGAAAGTATCTTATCACTTGGTTCTTCCACCGAACCTCTCTTAATTTCATGATGTGTTCATTGTATCTCTCTTGAGGAAGTGTATACTTGATCCATCACATGCACTGAACTCAAAGTTCACACCACCAAATAATTATATTTATTATGAATAAAAATCAGTAGATATCTTGTATTCTAGAGATAAAGTGCTATGGAGTAAGACTACTCACCTTATGGAAGTTCTTTAGAGAAATCACAAATTTGAAGAAGCTACATGGGAACTTGAGGACACAATGAAACAAAGATATCATAATTTTTTTTGTATCAGAGTGATGAATTTTGAGGGAATAATTCATTTTAGGGGGGGGGTGTAAATTTAATACCTTAATATTTTATGAATTTTTTTTCCGCATAAATTTAATTTCTTTGATAGCTTGTGTTACATAAAACACCAATTTTAAATGAACCATGATATACTATTAAATTATAGTTATCAACTTGCCATTTAATTATAGGGTATGAATAAGAATAACTAAATTATTAAAAATTTATGATTACATATGTATAAATTAATTATTTGGGTATCAATTAATTATAAATAAAAATAAAAATCAATTGAAAGTAAAAGAGTTATTTTTTTGAAAAACTATTTTTATGCGCACAATGTATTTTTATCTTAATAAATTAAATTAATCACTATTGGTGAATGTTTTTAATGAAATTTATATATTATATATTAAATAAAAAGTTTCAAACTTTATTTAATGCTTTTTTTTTTCTAATCATGAGATAAGAATAATCCAAATTTTATGCATAAAAATGTATTTTTCTAAAAAGAAAATTTTGTAACATGTTGCAAAATTATTTTAAAATTAATTTTTACCACATATAGAAATTTAATTTGATAAAATTAATTCCATATTTTTAATCAGTTGGTTCAAATTTGGAAAATAGTTTTCTTTTATTTTTTATCAATATAAATAGTAACCTTGGTAAAACTTGTCTCCATGGTAAAGGGTAAATCAAGTTAATCTAGGTTAAAACTAAGTGACAATTCCATAAATTTTCATTGTAATTGTTATTAGATGAAGGTAATTAAACCATTATCACCTTAGGCTCTAAACTTAGTTTTTTAATGGACACGTTTCCATGAAAATGACCTATATAATATTTAAGGCAATTAAAGTTACAAAATGTCACTCTCTTAGTTATAAATATCTATTATATGTCCACATATGGAAAAATAAATTTATGAATGAATATAAGTGTATATTATGAGATTAATAAAATTATTTTCATGATATAAATTTATTTCTAATTTTTAGTAATTATATAATTACCTTAAATTATTATGAAACACCGATGCAATATGTCACGAACCGTCCTCGGGACCCGTGCCGTGACTACCCCAAGCCCGCCTTCCATAGGCCAGGGGCTGGTGACTAGCACCAAAGGCATAAATCCTGATAAAAGGGAAGACATTTCCTCTAGAAAGTAAACAAACCCCACAGAGTACGCAAGCTGAAGTAAACACTAAGTAAATTGAGTACAAAAGTAAGTGCTAGAAAGTAAATGGGCCAGAATACAAACCCAACTGAAAGTAAAGTACAACTGAAAAGAAAGTACAACAGCAGAAAAGTAAAGCAAAAACTCTGAGCCATCCTCTAGAAATCCCACCTGAAGGGTGGTACAGATAGTGTCCTCTTCTCCTTGGATCCAGCTGTCCGCTCCGTGTACATCCCGTCCAGTGATCCACCTCCAGGTACCGTCCAGCTCCACGATCTCCCACCTCAATCAGCGCTGTCCGTCGTCTACATCCAACACAACGTAGTGTGGGAATAGCCCGTGCATGGGTGAGTATACTCTACTTAGTAGGGACCCCGATACTCCGAAGGTCTCCCAGAATCCACGAAGGATAAACCACAAAGGAAAGATACAATCACGAAGTAACAACCAACTCTACTTAGGTATATCCCCATACATATACCTAAGTCATCAATTCCAGCTCGGCTCTAGCACACGAGCCCAAAATACAACCCAGTCCACACAGGAAAAACAGAACCCATTCCACATAGGAATTCACAACCCAATCCACACAGGAAAACACAACCCAATCCACACAGGAAAGCACAACAATCATATCAATGATATTGATTGTAATTTAAGACTCAGCTCACACAGGTATACTCTTCATAAGGCGATAGAGATGATCATATGTAGCCACTGATTCATCTAATCTGTCGGACCCACATAGGATACATGACCAGCTAAGCTGTTGGACCCACAAAGGATACAAGACCAGCTACTCTACCGGACCCACATAGGATACAAGTACAGAGTCAAATACTACCGGACCCACATAGGATACAAGAACAGTAGTCAAATACTGCCGGACCTATATAGGATACAAGAACAGTAGTCATCGCAGTCAAACCCACAGAGGATTCCAGTACGGTCTTCGTCACTGCCAAACCCACGGAGGATCCCAGTACAGTCGTCATCGTCGTCACAGTCGCAGCCAGCTCTAGGGTTCCCGCACACAGCAAACTCGATTCCAGGAGAGTACGCTCCATGAGCCAAGGGGGGTCGATACATCAACTGTCACAAAGTCCAGGGTCGATGTATCACAAAGTTCCGCCTCATCGAAAGGAACTCAACGTGGCAGACGGCGCGTCAATCAGATGCCCGGTCTGAGAGTTATTGGCTTATTCGTCCTAGGGGCCCGGTTGGTTTTTAAGATAAACCAACCTGACCATACTCCAGCTGCGTCCAAACCTCGAGCGGAGTAAGCCAAAAGAACCGTCTCACTAAGATGAATCCAACAAAGTCGACGACACCTCAATCGGACGTTCGGAGCTCAAGTTATAATCGTTTCCGCTCCGAGGGCCCGGTTGGTTTTGTGTTCGAACCAACCTGGCCATACCCAAAGTTCTCCTAAACCTTGAGTGTTATATACCAAAACGACCGTCTCGATCCAAGTATCACTACACAACTGACGGTGCATCGATCGGAGGTCCGTAGCCCAAGTTATGGGCATTTGAACGGATCTGTCCGGAAATCAGGGAGTTCGGGCCCGGTCCGACCCGACCCGATACCCCGGGGCCGGTGCGGGTGGCCCGGCCCGGTGCGGGCCATGGCTCGGCTTGAGGCCGAGATGGACATGGAGGGGGGGTGGGGGGGCGCCGCCCCCCTGTTCTCCCGAAATGGCGAACCCCTGTGGGGTCCGCCCTAGGTGGCTGTCGGGGGTTTCAATCCCCTGAATTTCTTGGAAACGACCGGCCATTACGGACGGCCGGTTGTGCCACGCGGGACCCGCGGGGGTGCCACATCCTTGAACGACGGTGGCCAGCTTGGCCGGCCGCCTCTTGATTCTCTACCGCGGCCGAAGGCCGCGACCCCTGTCTGACCGGCGCGGCGGAACGGCGCCGTACCCCTCCGCCGCGGCCCGCACTTGGCCGCAGCCACCTTCGGCTTCACCGGCACGGTGCGATGACGACGCGCTCCTTCGCCGTGGCCCGCTCCAACCTTGGTTCTCTCATTCTCATGCGGTGCGACGACACCGTGTCTCCCCCACTCCAAACCACAATAAAGACCAACAACAAAGGGGGAGGAGGGTCAGCCGTGTTCGTGCGGTCCGACCTCCTCCCGTTATATTGATAACAAGCATCCAAGAAATAATGATGAACGTCAAAATAATAATCCTTGAACAATGAAACAACCCCTACCTCAAAGTAGTTCGTGGAAGCTAGCATCGCGGAAAACGGTGTCGCAGGGTGTGGCTCCGTATACATCGACGGAGTACGTCCGAGGAGGGAATGACGTCTCACACCAGCTGCGGAGAGGAGAAGGAACGGCGCGTTGATCTCTTCTTACGGTGTTGGCGTTCTTCGACGAAGAAGGTTGTTCTTTGAGGAAGGTTGAAGCTCTTCAATGGAACAACACAAGGGCTCTATCCTTTTCTTTGCACAGCAAAATCCAAAACAAAAATAAAATAAGGCTTTGCCTTATTTTATTTACTTATGCCAATAATTCAAAACTTCAAAAGTTGAATTCACCTAATTAATTTTGAGTTGTCAAAATTAATGGTGTGCTAAGTTGGAAACATTAATGTGAGGGAGAGTCACATAATTTAATAGGGGAGGTTTAGAGGAGTTAGGGAAATTTAAGGGGTGGGGATCGTGTGGGCCCTACCTCACTAATATCCTATCAAGTGGAGTTAGGATGTAGTGGGTCCCACCCCAACTTCCACACATAGGTTTCAACACTTAGGAAAGTGGAATAAAATTTGTAACAAAATTTTATTTCACTTAACACTTAAACCACATTTTAAAAAACTATTCACGAGCAAACTCAACTCCAGTAAAGGTCTTCTAAAGAAATTATCAGCGCTGTGGTTTCATCGGTGCCCTCAGATTTTGATTCCAAGCACTGGTTCAAAAGTTAGAAAAACCTGCCCATTTGTTCACTGAACGTACCCGAGCTAAACTTCAGAAATTGATTCCGGGCACACCGGGCCTCAGAATCAGGTGCCGTTAGAAACTGCGTACTCGTAAAATTCCAAAGAATTTAAGAAAAAAAAAATTTTCCTTGAAATTTAATGGTCTTTACATTACTCCCACCTCAGGGATTTACGTCCCCGTAAAGATACATCACAAACTAGGGAACAAATGAGGGTACTGTGCACGCATCTAAGCCTCCCGCTCCCAAGTGCTCTCCTGGAGGTTCCCGTACTGCCACCTGATGCGCACTAGAGGGATCGACCGCTCATATAGCAACCGCTCCTGTCGATCCTTGATCTCCACCGGGACCTCCAGAAATGTCGCCCCGTCATCAATGTCCAGCTCCCCATGGTCGATGATATGCGTCGGGTCATGCACGTATCTCCTCTACTGAGATACGTGGAAGACGTTATGCACCCGATGCAACTGAGGTGGAAGATCCAGGCGATAAGCCACCTTGCCTATCCTGCTGAGAACCTAGAATCGTCCGATGAAGCATGGATATAACTTGCCGCCCTGGCCAAATCTCCGTAATCCATGCTGAGGTGAGACCCGTAAGAAAACATGGTCGCCATCCTTGAACTCTAGTGGTCTCCGCCTCCTGTCAGCATAAGACTTCTGTCGGCTCTGAGCTATCCTCATCCACTCCTGGATGATATGAACCTTCTCAGTCAGGGCCTGGACCATCTCTGGTCCTACAAGTGCTGACTCCCCAGGGTTTGTCCGGCACAGAGGTGATCTGCAAGGTCAGCCGTACAGTGCCTCGTATGGTGCCATCCCGATGGTGGAGTGGTAGCTGTTGTAGTACGCAAACTCCACCAAGGGTAGGTGATCCTCCCAGCTACGACCAAAGTCAAGGACACATGCACGGATCATGTCCTCGAGAGTCTGAATGGTCCTATCCGTCTGACCATCCTTCTATGGGTGAAAGGCGGTGCTCAGGCGTAGCTGCGTCCCAAATTCCTCCTGCAACCCCTTCCAAAGCCGGGAAGTAAAACGAGCATCTCGATCGGAGACGATAGACGATGGCACACCATGAAGCCATACAATCTCCTAAACTTAGAGGCGTCCCAAGCTCTCCCCCGAGCCCTGCTCCCTGATGGGTAAGAAGTGGTCCGACTTGGTGAGTCGGTTGACGATCACCCAAATAGAGTCATGTCCTCTGGAAGTACGTGGAATTACAGTAACGAAATCCATATATATCCCGTACCACTTCCACTCTGGGACCTCCAAGGGCTGTACCAAGCCTGCTGGTACCTGGTTCTTCGCCTTCACCAGCTGGAAGGTGAGGCATTGAGAAACGAACTCAGCCACAACCTTCTTCATACTCAGCCACCAGTGCTGTCGTCTGAGATCCTGGTACATCTTCACCACTCCTAGATGTACCACTAAAGGGGATGTATGAAACTCTCTCGACACCTCCTCCTGTAATGCAGCTGGTACCATGGTACGTCCTCTGAAAAGGATGACGTGCTATCCTCCTACAGAAAATCCATCAGGTTCCTGTCCTGTGGAAATCTGTGCACGCTACGTCTCACAGTCATCGTCTCCACGCTGTGACTCTCTGACCCGCTGAAGAAGTGGTGGAGTGACTGTGAGTAACTTAAGGAAGGTTGAACCGTCTCTATCCACGAAGGATATCTTCAAAGCGGCTAACTGCTCTGTCGCCTCTCCAAGAAGCTGAATGTCCGTCCTCCTGCTGAGAACATCAGCTACTATGTTCCCCTTCCCAGGAGTATAGACTATCTCAAAGTCATAGTCTTGGAGGAACTCGATCCATCGCCGCTGTCTCAGGTTCATGTCCTTCTATGAGAATATGTACCTGAGACTCTGGTGGTCAGAGTAGACTGTAAAGCACTCTCCTATCAAATAGTGCCGCCACATCTTCAGAGCGAAGACCACTGCTGCTAACTCCAGGTCATGGGTAGCGTAGTTCTGCTCGTGTTTCCTTGATCTTTGTAGGATCCACCGAAACTCCCACCTCAGAGATAACGTGCCCCAAGAAGTGGACCTCACGTATACAGAACTGACACTTCGAGATCTTACCATAAAGCTGGTGCTCTCAGAGTGTGTCCAGTACAACCCGCAAGTGGTAGGCGTGCTCCTCCTTAGTGGTCGAGTAAATCAATATCTCGTTGATGAAGACTACGAAAAATCGATCAAGGTAAGGCTAGAAGATCCTGTTCATGAGACTCATGAACACTGCTGGAGTGTTGGTTATGCTGAAAGGCATAACCAAGAACTCATAGTGGCCATATCGACACCTGAAGGCCGTTTTCTGCACATCCTCATCTCAAACTCTGAGCTGATGATAACCTGACCTGAGGTCTATCTTTGAGAACCATCATGCTCACTTGAGCTGATTGAAGAGGTCGTCGATCCTAAAAAGTGGATACTTGTTCTTCACGGTCACCTGGTTCAGGCGACGGTAATCGACAAACAGTCGCAAGCACCCGTCCGCCTTCTTGGCGAACAAAATCGGGGAAGCCTAGGGTGAAACACTGGGTCGAATGAATCTCTTGCCCTGTAAGTCCTCTAGATGTACCCGTAGCTCTCGAAGCTCAGCAAGAGCCATCCGATATGCTGGAGTAGATATCAGGGTTATCCCGGGGTATAGGTCAATATAGAAGTCTACCTCTCTGCGAGGAGGTAGTCCTGGAACGTCATCAGGGAAAACGTCCCTATACTGATCCACCACAACAAGAAAACTCGGACTCCGAACGTCAACTGCTCCTAGGATGAGACTAGCCAAATGATGAGTGATCGGCTTTCCTCTCCTCCGTGTGAGTCCATCCTGTGCTGCAAAGGCTCCCTTCTTGCTGGTGAAGGTGAACCTACTCCCATCGGTGCGGACACACCACACCTTGCGCCTAATATGGTCGATCTGAGCATGGACCGTAGATAACCAATCCATGCCCAAGATGACGTCGTAAGGCATCGACGCCGCTACAAGAAGATCGCATTCGAAGCTCTCACCTCCTTGAGTAAGCTCACACTGTCGGCACCAGTGCGTAATTGTCGAGTCTGCTCCCGTAGGAGTCTCTAGCCGTAAGGATCGAGCCAACAGCTCCGTCGGAATCTCCAATCTCCGAACTACGGTAGCGACAATGAAAGAATGACTTGATCCCGTGTCTATAAGAACTGCAGAAAGGGTGGAGTAGACACAAATAGTACGTTGAATCATCTCTGGTGCGCCGTGGTCATAGGCCTCCACTTTCTGGAGCTGGGCCTGTCTCTGTCCGCCAGCTCCCTGTGGTCGGGGTGGACCTCCTAGTGGTGGTGGTGGTAGAGCCTCAAAACGTCATCCACCACCTGCCGCTCAGCTAGCTCCTCTGCCTCGTCCGCCTACTCCCTGCAGATTGCCACGGTCGAACCTCTGCATCTGCCTGGATGGTCCCTCAATCGTCTGATGCTCCTCTACACGGTGGTTCGGAAAGTCACGAGCCATGTGGCCCTGCCCGCCGCATGCATAGAACTGTCTGCTCCTCGTAAGGATGACTCTGCGCCGTGTACCCCGCACCTTTGAGCCAGTATCCTGAGGTCGTCCGCCTGATGGTCTGGTCCGCTTGGACCCTTGTGACATCTGTCGACTTCTAGCTGCAGAAGACTCCACTACGTGCCGCCATGCGGTAGGTTTCACTGCTGGTGTAGGCTCAGCAAGAAAGCTCTCTACAAGTAGGGCTCACTCCAGTACTCCTGCCTGTGTCGGAATGCTGAGGGAGATCATCGATTCCCTGATCTCATGCCTCAGTCTCTGCTCGAAGGTCCGGGCCTGGAAGAATGGGTCCTGTACCATGTTCATGGAGTAGCGTGAGAGACCGGTAAATCTCACCGAGTACTGGGCTACTGTCATTCTACCCTGCCGCAGTTGTAGTAGCTCCTGAATGCGTACCTCACGGAGGGTGGCTGGAACTAACTCTGAGCAGAAGAGGCTCTCGAAGTCCATCCAAAGAAGAGATGCCTCATCGTGCACCTGGAGCATCAGGCTCCACCATCTACCTACTGCTGCGTGCAGGAGACTCGCTGCAAGGATCACCATGAGGTATGCTAGTGTCCCTACTAATCTGAAGACTCAGACAACAGCCTCCATCCAATCCTCTGCTGCCTGAGGGTCCGTCTCCCCGCGGAACCTGGGTAGTATCTAATGTTGAAACTCGTGCAGTGCACTAAGGCGATGTGCACTCTCAGTGGCTGGGGTTGGTGGCATCGGTGGCTCGGTGGGTAGAGGTACCGTCGGTGCCTCTGCTGTAAAGGGGCCCCGCACCGAGGCCTCGTCACTCAGTGGGCTGCCGTCTCGCACAAAGCTCGGAACCCTAGCTGGCTGCCATCATGGGGCCATCCTGAAAAGAAACAGGTGTGTCACGGTCAATAAAGTATACCTGGTGAGCTAACACAAAGTAAACACAAAGAAAACTTTTGAAACACACATGCAATCAATGTTTTCGTGCATTGAGTCGGAAATCAGAAGTCAGGGTCCTGGTGTATGGATACATCGACCGCCGCACCAACACTAGACTCCCTGGACTGATATCCACACTCAATACCCTTAAAACTATTTCTTCACATAGAATAAAGTTCAGAGTCCTGAGTTCGGTGGTAGAACCGAACTCCTCTGATACCAATTTGTCACGACCCGTCCTCGGGGCCCGTGCCGTGACTACCCCAAGCCCGCCTTCCATAGGCCAGGGGCTGGCGACTAGCACCAAAGGCGCAAATCCCGATAAAAGGGAAGGCATTTACTTTAGAAAGTAAATAAACACCACAAAGTACGCAAGCTGAAGTAAACACTAAGTAAACCGAGTACAAAAGTAAGTGATGAAAAGTAAATGAGCCAGAATACAAACCCAACTGAAAGTAAAGAACAACTGAAAAGAAAGTACAGAAGCAGAAAAGTAAAGCAGCATCTCCGAGCCTTCCTCTGGAAATCCTACCTGAAGGGTGGTACAGATAGTCTCCTCTGCTCCTTGGATCCATCCATCCGCTCCGTTTACGTCCTATCCAGTGATCCACCTCCAGGTACCATCCAGCTATACGAGCTCCCACCTCAATCAGCGATGTCCGTCGTCTGCATCCAACACAATGTAGTGTGGGCATAGCCCATGCAGGGGTGAGTATATGCTACTTAGTAGAGACCCCGAGACCCCGAAGGTCTCCCAGAATCCATGAAGGATAAACCACATAGGAAAGATACAATCAAGAAGTAACAACTAACTCTACTTAGGTATATGCCCATACATATACCGAAGTCATCAATTCCAGCTCGACTCCAGCACACGAGCCCAAAATACAACCCAGTCCACACAGGAAAAACATAACCCATTCAACATAGGAATTCACAACCCAATCCACACAGGAAAGCACAACCCAATCCACACAGGAAATCACAACAATCATATCGATGATATTGATTGTAAGTTAAGACTCAGCTCACACAGTTATACTCTTCATAAGGAGATAGAGATGATTAGATGTAGTCATTGATTCATCTAAGCTGTCGGACCCACATAGGATACAAGACCAGCTAAGCTGTCAGACCCATAAAGGATACAAGACCAGCTACTCTGTCGGACCCACATAGGATACAAGTACAGAGTCAAATACTGCCGGGCCCACATAGGATACAAGAACAGTAGTAAAATACTGCCGGACCCACATAGGATACAAGAACAGTAGTCATTGCTATTGAACCCACGGAGGATTCCAGTATGGTCGTCGTCGCTGCCAAACCTACAGAGGATCCCAGTACAATCGTCATCGTCGTCGCAGTCGCATCCAGCTCTAGGGTTCCCACACACAGCACGCTCGATTCCAGGAGGGTCTGCTCCACGAGCCAAGGGGGGTCGATACATCAACTGTCACGAAGTCTAGGTTTGATGTATCACAAAGTTTCACCTCATCAAAAGGAACTCAACGCGACAGACGACGCATCAATCGGACGCCTGGTCTGAGAGTTATTGGCTTATTCGTCCTAGGGGCCCGGTTGATTTTTAAGCTAAACCAACCCGACCGTACTCTATATGCATCCAAACCTCGAGCGGAGTAAGCCAAAAGAACCGTCTCACTAAGAGGAATCCAAAAAAGTCTACGGCACATCAATCGGACGTCCAGAGCTCAAGTTTTAAGCGTTTCCACTCCGAGGGCCCGGTTGGTTTCGTGTTCGAACCAACGCCACCTTACCCAAAGTTCTCCGAAACCTTGAATGTGATATACCTAAACGACTATCTCGATACAAGGATCTCTACGAAACTTACGGTGTGTTGATCAGAGGTCCGTAGCCCAAGTTATGGGCGTTTGAATGGATATATCCGAAAATCAGGGGGTTCGGGCCCGGTCCGACCCGGACCGATACCCCTGGGTCAGCCCGAACCGGGTCGACCTGACTCGGGTCTGGACCGTTAGGGCGCGGCCTGGCCCGGCACGGGAGGCTCGGCCCGGCGCGGGCGGCCCGACACAGCGCGGGCCACGGCTCAGCTCGAGGCCGAGCTGGACGCGGAGGGGGGGGGGGGGGCGCCCCCCTGTTTTCCTGAAACGGCGGACCCCTGTGGGGTCCGCCCTAGGTAGCTACCGGGGGTTTCAAACTCCCAGATTTCTTGGAAATGGCCGGCCATTACGGCCATCTGGTTGTGCCACGCGGGACCCACGGGGGTCCCACATCCTTGAACGCCGGCGGCTGGCTTGGCCGACCGCCTCCTGCTGCTCCGCCGTGGCCGCGACCTCCTGGTTCTCTGTCACGGCGCGACGGCGCCGCACCCATCCGCCGCAGCCTGCACTTGGCCGCGGCCACCTTCGGCTTCACCGGCGTGGCGTGACGGCTCCACGCTCCTTCGCCGCGGCCCGCTCCGGCCGCGGTTCTCTCGTTCCCGTGCGGTGCGACGACACCACGTCTCCCTTGCTCCAAACCACAACGAAGACCAACAACAAAGGGGGAGGAGGGTCGGCCTTGTTCGTGCAGTCCAACCTCCTCCCGTTATATTGATAACAAGCGTCCAAGAAATAACGATGAACGTCAAAATAAAAATCCTCGAACGATGAAACAACCCCTACCTCAAAGTAGTTCGCGGAAGCTAGCGTCGCGGAAAACGGTGTCGTGGGGCGTTGCTCCGTATACGGCAACAAAGTACGTCCGAGGAGGGAATGACATCTCACACTGGCTGCGGAGAGGAGAAGGAACGACATGTCGATCTCTTCTTTCGGTGTCAGCGTTCTTCGACGAAGAGGGTTGTTCTTCGCAGAGGGTTGAAGCTCTTCAAAGGAACAACACAAGGGCTCTCTCCTTTTCTTTGTACAGAAAAAGACAAAACAAAAATAAAATAAGGCTTTGCCTTATTTTATTTACTTATGCCAACAATTCCAAACTTCAAAATTTGAATTCATCTAATTAATTTTGAGTTGTCAAAATTAATGGTGTGTTAAGTTGGAAACATTAATGTGAGGGAGAGTCACATAATTTAAGAGGGGCGGTTTAGAGGAGTTAGGGAAATTGAAGGGGTGGGGCTCGTGTGGGCCCCACCTCACTAATATCCTATCAAGTGGAGTTATGATGTAGTGGGTCCCACCCCAACTTCCACACATAGGTTGCAACACTTAGGAAAGTGGAATAAAATTTGTAACAAAATTTTATTTCACTTAACACTTAAAACACATTTTAAACAACTCTTCCCGAGAAAACGCAACTCCAGTAAGGGTCTTCTTAAGCAATTATTGGTGCTGCAGTTTCATCGGTGGCCTCATATTTTGATTCCGAGCACCAGTTCAAAAGTTAGAAAAACCCGCTCGTTCGTTCACTGAACGTACCCGAGCTAAACTTCGAAAATTGATTCCGGGAACACCGGGACTCGGAATCAGGCGCCGTCAGAAACTGCGTACTTGTAAAATCCCAAAGAATTTAAGAAAAAAAATTTTTCTTGAAATTTACGGGTCTTTACACAATATTTCTCCAATTAAGGAAAAAATATATAAAATGATTTTAAAAATATTAAAAGTAATATACTATGAGTGATTTAGTGTGTTAATTTTTTTATATGAATATGACATATTATTATTATGTTAAAGAATTATATTCTAATTAAAACCTTTTCTTCATGTCTTTTAATTCAAATTAAATGAATAGTGTCTAAATTGGAAATAATGATATTTTATGAAAATAATATTTTATTAAAGTACTTAAAAATCATAATTTTTTTTAAAAATTGGACAATTTAGATAGTATATAGTCTAAATTTCATACATTTTCCATTTATAGATCATTTGGAATCATTTTAATTGAAAATGACTAATATATTTTAATCTTTTAAGAAATTCCAAGGGTGCCCGTCCCCTCAATTATAAAATGGAACCCCTCATTTCTCTCATTTACACTACTTTGAGCCTTATATATCAAAAAAAATCTAGAAAATTATCTTTTAATATCCTATATAGACATTATATAGGCGTTTCCTTCCAAAAATACCAACCTTAGAGCCCTTAAGAGGAGATCTAAAGGAGTTATTTTAAAGAAGAGGTAGTCGCCTTAATCAATCACTTTCTTTTTAATTATTCCTTTAATGAAAATAAATAAGTTTCATTCTTAATAAAATAATAAATTCAGTATCTTCAATATACTTTAAATGTTATTATTATTATGAAACCACCTTTATTCATCCTCTTTCCATCAAATGAGAAGTGAAAATATCGCTAATGTGTACGTATGACTTACCGTCTCCAGGTACCATCATCATATTTTTTGGAGGGGTATTATTATGAGTTTAATCTCTATATATGATAATTATGACATAATAATAATAATTATATAGTGATAATATAATATCTACCTTCTTACCTTCCAAACTATTGGAAAAATGATAATGTTGATCATGCGTATGTGTGGACTACCACCTCCACGAAGCGATGTGATTTTTTTATTTTTGTTTTAATTGTATGGTAATAAGAATATATTTAATGAATATATATAATTTAATAATAATTATATAAATTTTATTTATTATTTACCTTTATTTTATTCCATCTGTCGAAAAAATGAAAACTTCATTCATTCGTATGTATGGTCTGTCATCTCTATGAACGATGTATTTCATTTTTCCATCTCTAATTTCATGAATAACTATAAACATGTGTATAATGAATATATATGATATTTATATCATTATTAACATTATGTATATTATGGAATCATTATCAAAATACAAGGACCAAAAATACTAAACAAAAACATACGTGAAAAAAGAAGCATATATCACCCAGAACAATGATTAAATTAAAGAATTGTTAATAAATGGGTGATAACAGGTTATAAGTAAATAATATATGGTATAATATATATTATTATATTTATATAATAGATTTATAAAAATCTAAATTTAATATATAATATAATACAATGCGTTTAAAGGAAGTTAGACCTAAGGTAATGGGTTTTCGTCTCACTTTTATTTCTGTGGGACCCATGCCTTATACATGACTCATTTCTTTTGTGTGCTGTATATAATGTAAATTAATGTATTTTATGATTCTTATTATTAAAATTATTTGGATTTTCATATCCATATAAGGCTATTTCTTTCATGTAACTTATGATTCCAAATTTACCAAAGTGGTAAGACGCTAGGATTGTAACCTATAACCTTAGGGTTCTTATTAAGGTTTTCTCATCCAAGTTTCCAAAGGGTAACTATACCTTTAATCTGATACCAAATATAACAAAACATACTTTAAATACATATATATTACTTCAAAATTGAATAATACTCATTAACAAAACCATTTTAGGATCATATAGGTTTAGTGTCCTTAGAAACTGGGAACCATAAACTACAAGTTCTTAAGACATCTACATTGTCTCCCACTTAATTCTTCATAACTAGATCTCTTTTGAAATATCTTACTTAATACCCTTCTTCATGACCTGGGGAAAAGAAACATAAGAAAGGGTGATCTCATATGCTCTATAAGGGTAAAAAAGAGAGATATCAATCATATCATAATCCTAATACATAAGAATATTACATTTTAAAATATTATCATGCATATGAAAGATCATGATATCATGTCATGGGATAAATCATAAAAGTTCATAAGAATTAGTGAAAGTAATCCCAAAAGTCATAACATAAGACATTAAATTTTTTGGAATACACATAATCATATAAAACCATTTCATATTAGTCAAGGCTCATTTCCAAGACCATCATAGTGGACAATGTCCATTACCGAACCGAGTTTACTCCTCGTTCCAGCCCTATATTACTGAACCGAGATCATTTCCCATTCCAATCCTATCTATATCATGAGATATAAATATTTAACCTATGAATTGGAGGGAGATATAGGTACCAACCATCTCATAATTAAATAATTATTATGTGTGCCACAAAAACATAAATCATTCATCATAACATAACCCAACTAATAAAATGGGTTTCGTAATCATCATTCCATCATAACATGATCCATGAAAAACAAAAGGATTTCATAAATAGAATTAAATAAAAAACATAATAGAACCATAGGAATAATAGGTATAGTATACTTTAAACACAACCCTATTAAATAATGTAATCTTATATGGAAAATAATTTTGATAGAACAATTGAAATTAATTCTTGAGGAAAATATCCTTTTTTCTTTATAAACTTTTTATTTTATCAAAATACCACACAATTTTAAAAGAAAATAATTTATTTGAAAAAAAACATTGAATCTTGTAAATATAGATTCATGTAAATAAGGCATTATTAAATCATAAAAATACATTCATGATGTATAAGTTAAAAGAAAACATTCTTCTAGTACTTTTTTCGGAAATTCAAAAAGTTCCTCGTATCGAAAATGATAAACGATTCCTGTCATATAATTTCATAAAAATTAAACAAAGGGTAAAATTGACATTAAAAAATAATATAATAATATGAATAATATTTTATAATATATATGTATAAAACATAAACATGGATGATAAATATACCCCAGTGAATACTTACGTTTAAAGAATCTTAGATAAAAATGAGATTGCAAAATTATCTATTACCTTAGGTCTGATATCCTTTGTATATATCAGAAATTAATAAATGATTTAAACAATTTCATTGAATTATTCCATTATCATTATCATTTTTATGATATTATATATGATCATATTATCATCATTTTGTTAGTAACATGTCATTATTACTCATTATTCAGGTATTAATGATTTCATTTACTTATGCATGTTTTGTCGACTAAGTTCCGGTTATCCTTCTTAGGTCATAGTTATATCATTAAAAAATGATATTAAAATAATATATACCATATTTATTTATTATATATATTAATATAATCAGGCTTTGATGTATATCATATAGAATGAATCACATTGCATCATGGAGACGGTAGGTCGTACGTATGCATGAGTGGCGATATTATTTCCATAATTGTGAAATGATATGGAAGTGGATGGTATATATTTTGTTCCAAAATACATATAATGTTATAATAATAACATATAGTTATTATTTAAGTAATTATACCCATCCAAGTAAGGTGGTGGTGAAAAAAATATTACACCACGATATTGATACGGTAAGCCATACGTACGCACATGTGGTGATTTCATTTTTCACAGGATAGATAGAAGGTAGAATATGGTTGTTACATAATCATAATAACATCTCAGTATATAATTGATACACGAGTTATTAATTTATAATGAAAAAAATCATGAAGATGAAGTACAAGAAGACAGAAGTTTGAAATAATCGGTAGAGGAGATTACCTCTTCTTTGATGAGATCCCTCTATATCACCACTTAAAGCACTAGGGTTGGTCTTTGAGAAGACCGGAATATCTAGAATGTGAAGAAGGAAGTTGATAAGGGAAATGGTCAGGGTATGGACTAGATTTAATGTTAAAAATGAAGTGAATAATTGAGGTATGAGGCATCCTTTTATAATTGAGGTGAAGGGAACTTTTGGAATCTCTAAAAATATTAATTTAATATAAATTAATTGTTAACTCAAAATGACTTCAAATTGTGTTTTTTCGAATATAAGATGATGGTGGTTCAAAATAATCACATAAAATAATTTTTATACATGTATTTCTTTTATTTTTAACCTTATCTTTAAGTTTTACCCTTAATTAATCTATTTAATTTTTAATTGTGGTAACAACATTTTAAATATTAAGAGGCTATAAATTTTACTTATATGGGATAAATTACCCATAAATGGAAAATTTATGAACTTTTAGTCATTATCATAGTCACTTTGTAGTTTTTAAATATTTTTATGATTTTTAAATAATTTAATAAAATATTATTTTTATAAAATATCAATAGTGTCAATTTTGACACTATTCATTTTATTGAATTTAAATAAAATAAAAAAGTGATATAACTTAAAAAAACCATTTAATATATTTATAATATGTAATAGTAACCTATAAAATTCATGGAGTACCTAAATTAATTCAAATTATATTTATTTTAATATTTTTCATATCATTTATTTGGTATTTTTATTAATAAAATAATTATTGTATCACTATTGTATTCTTATTTATGGTAACTGTTTAATCTATAAAATTTATAAATAAATTACCATGATGTGGATAATTTAATTATATTTCTAGATAATATTTATTATTTAAGTTATGTCATATTTATCACTATTTTAAAATTATTATACTTATATGAAATAAGAGGGTGACATTTTGTCACTTCCATGTCACTTTCTTTTATTTTAATAATATCTATATCATTTTCACGGAAAAGAGTCCATTAAATAAGTCAATCATGATAATTAGGTGTTAAGGGTATATTTTTTCTCATAAAATCATATTTTGGAAGGTGTCACGATAATTTTATTTTCCTTATCATATTATTTTGTTACCTAAATTACCTGATTTACCTTTAACCACATTAAATAAAAATTACCATAGTTACTATTCACAATATCCAAAAAATAAAAGAAACCTATTAAAATAATTTATACCAACTAATTCAAAATATAGAATTCATTTTTAAAAATTTAAAACACATAATTCATAGTTATTAAATTAAAATTAATCCTGTTTTGGGAATGAGAAAATGGGTGATTTAAAAATCAAAAACCATCAAAAGATTATCAAGTGTGTATATCCAATTTCAATGTGAAATTGCTTCCAATGACCTATATTGGATTAAATGGTAAAAACATAATATAATTATACTTTAAAACTAATGAAAATTATAATATAACAATATAAATAAATTAGTTGAAAAAGCATTTTTGAATTAAAATACAGTATTTTTCACTATTCATTAAAATATGAAATGTGTTGGAAAAATACCAAAAAATAAATAAAAGTAAATTTTTATTTCACACTTAAAAATTATAATTTTATTTTTTATATAAAAATTATGAATTTTTCAAAATTTTAATTTAAAATGGGTTCTCCATTAAAAGATGGTATAATTTCCCTTTTAAAAAATATAGTGTTTTTATACATAAAATAGGGTTTATTCATACCCTATGAATAAAATATCTATTGGATGAATATAATAAATATTTTATTTAATATATAACATATATATTTCATTAATTTCATTTTCTAATTGTAATTCACTTAATTTATTAATATAGAAATACAAATATATAATTAATTTATATTTTTTATAAATAATTGGTAGCCAATGAATTTACCATAAATTTTCATAAGTTAGTTATATTTATTCAAGATAACTAATAGTTAGGTTATAATGGTAATTTTATAATAATTTCATATCGTGGTTCGTTTAAACTCATGATTACATGCAGTACAAGCTATTGAAGAAAAAATACTTAAAGAAAATATTTCATAAAAACATCCGAGTGTTGAATTATACCCCCTTAAACTTAATTTTTACCTTGAAATTCGTCACTTGGATACAAAAAGATGAGGATACATCTTCATCATCAAATATTCAAGTTCCCGTGTAATTTCCTCAAATTGGTGGTTCCGCTATAAATATTTAACCAAGTGAGTGGTCTTGTTTCGTAGAACCTTTTCACTATGATCCAAAATCTCTATCAGTTGTTATTCATAAGAAAGGTCTTTCTATAGTGGTATAAAATATGAGTATAGTACATATGAAGGATCAGGTTTGTACTTTCTCAAGAGAGATACATGGAACACATCATGAACTTGATAGAGATTCAGTTGAAATGCCCATCGATAAGCTACCTTCCCAAAATGATCCAATATTTCAAAAGGACCGATATATATAGGGCTTAGCTTTCCATTATTTACAAATATCATTACTCTTTTCCAAGGAGATATTCATAGAAAACCCTTGTCACCCACTTCAAACTCTATATCTTTTCATCAGTTGTCAGCATAATTTTTTGTCGAATTTGAGCTGCTCTTATGTGTTTTTGAATAGATCTGACATTTTCTGCCATTTCATCAACAATATTAGGTCCTAATAGCTTTCTTTCCCCAACTTTATCCCATCATGTAGGAGTTCTACACTTTTTTACATATATAGATTTATATGGAGCCATCTGAATACTAGAGTGAAAGCTATTATTGTAATTAAATTCTACCAAAGGTAGATGTTGATCCCAACCACCTTTGAAATACATAAAACATGCTCTCAACATGTCTTCTAGAGTTTGAATTTTCCTCTCAAACCGATCATCTGTCTGAGTATGATAACCATTTATGAAACTTAACTATTTATCCAGAGCCTTCTGAAGAATTCACCAAAACTTTTAGGTAAAACTCAAATCTTGATCAAATGTAATGGAAATTGGTACTCCATGAAATCTTACCACTTTTTTATATATCCTAGAAAGATAATCAAGAGATAAATCCTATCTAATAGAAATTAAGTGTGATGACTTTGTAAGGAGATAAACTATAACCCATATATCATTAGAGCATTTAGATGTCTTGGTAAGTCTGACAAGAAAGTCCTTAGTGATGTTTTCCGTTTTCCATTATGGTATGGGTAATGGTTTTAACATCCCCTTAGACTTCTATCTCCCAGCCTTAACCTACTGACAAACCAAGCACTGAGAGAGATATTCAGAAACATCTCTTTTCATGCCATACCACTAGAAATACTCTTTTATTCCATCATAATCAAGGTTAAATTTAAAAACATTTCTCATCTTCTTTTGTAGCTCTACATCTTACTTCTTCACCTCCTTAATCTTCACTTGTATATATGGTTGAAAATTCATTTGAGGAAGATAATATTTCTTTCCTTACTTTAAAATTTAAAGATACATCCTTTGAAAATCCATAAATATTAGATCTTTTTTTATCCTTATTATGAATAGGCTAGCATGGTCCTTTTGACTCAAAGAATCTGCCACCTTTTTCGCTTTCCAAGTGTGGTAATGTATCGAGTAGTCGTAATCTTTAATCTACTCCAACCATCTTCTTTGGTTTATATTCATCTCCCATTGTGTGAAAATATACTTTAAAATTTTATTATCAGTATAAATATAACACCTTTAACCATAAAGATAATTCCTCCATATCTTTAATGAAAATATTACCATAGCTAACTCCAAATCATGAGTTGGGTAATTCTACTTGTGGATTTTCAGTTGTCACAAGGCATATACTATCACCATATTATTTTTCACAAGAAAACATCCTAGAACCTTCTTAGATTCATCACTGTAGATCAAAAACCTTTCTTCACTACAAGGTAGTGTGAGCATAGGTGCACTATCTAACCTTCTTTTTAGATATTTTAAATTCTATTCACATTCATCCATCCAAGAAAGCTTTGGATATCTATTAATATTGTTAGTATAGGTTAAATTCAATAAATTATATTTTTTCTATATCCACATATATCCCCTATCTTGAGATTATGTGACCCAAAAATGAAAAATTTTTAAGCCAAAATTAACACTTGGTAAATTTTTCATAAAGATTCTCCTTTCTTAGGGTATTTAGTAAAATTCTCAAGTGATCTTTAAATTCTTCCTTTCCCTTAAAATATAAAACAATATCATCTATAAAAACTACCAAAAAATGATCAAGATAGTCTTTAAAGACTCCATCCATTAGATCCATGAATATAGTGGGGACATTAGTAAGACCAAAAGGAATCACTATAAATTCATAGTGTCTATACCTTGTATAGAATTCCTTCTTTGGTATATCCTACATCTTTAACCTTAATTAATGATATCCTGAATGAAGATCAATCTTAGAAAAGTATTGGGCTCAACATAGTTGTTAGAATAAGTCATCAATGCGGGGAAGAGAATATTTTTCCTTGATAGTGATATTGTTAAGTTCTCGATAATCAACGCAAAGTCTCATTTATCTATATTTATTCTTAACAAACAAAATAGGTACACCCTAAGGTAACACACTAGGGAGTTTGAATCCCTTGTCAAGATTCTCTTGGAGTTTCTTCTTCAATTCCTGAAACTCAATTGGAGATATTCTATAAGGTGTATTTGAAATAATCATAACACCCAGTATGAGTTATATTGAAAACTCAACTTCACGATTCGGTGGAATACCTGACAATTCTTCTAGAAAGACATCATCAAACTCTTGTAAAATATGAATATTATTAATGGTGAGTTTCTTATAAACCATTTGATATAGATAACCTACATTTATAGGAATCAAGATACATAATATGGAATAAATTTATACTGGAAGGTTGTACTCATCCTTGCATCAATAGGTGATCGTAGACTGGTCTAGAATCTGAAATGCAACTTCCCTTACTTGGAAATTGAAATGATATCCATATATAGAAATTCAATCCATGCTAAGAATCACATAATATTCCACTTAAGGAAGGATCACAAGATTTATAGGAAGCACTTTCCCACAAACTTCAACTAGAGAAGAATTATAAACTTTTGATGCGACCATTGCGTTATTAGGAGTTACCACAACTAAATCAACATCTAATTATCAAGGTAATATAGAAATAACCCTATAAAATTTTTTAGAAATAAAAGTGTGGGTGTATCTAGGATCAAATAAAACATTTTCTACTTTAGAGTGGATAGTAAGTGTACCTTTCACCACATCATTATCATACTCCACATTGCCAATAATGATGGCATGTGACTTGCCTTTTTCTTTGGTCTTAAGAGTTTTTTGACATTAATAATCATTGATAACCCTTAGATTTGGGAATTGGTTGGAATAATGACCCATTTCCTTTCACTTGTAGTATTGAAGTGTAGGAGGTGAATTCTATGTATCCTTTTCTTTTTTCGCATCATTAGACATATTTTTCCCATCACTTCAGCATTCAAATGCTCGATGACCTTCTATACCATACTTAAAACATTTTCTAGGCCCCTTAAGACAAATTAATCTATGTTTCTTTCCAAAATTTGAGAAAAAGAGTAAAATAATATTCTTTTCAATGTGGTCTTTAGATTTTTCCATGAATTCCATTTTTATCTTCTTATCAAACCCATAGGACTGATGGGTTATTCTAATCTCCATCTCAACCTTGAGATAAAATCGAAAAATTTCCTCATAGCTATTGAAGTACCTTATGGATAATTTCCTATGAATACTTAGTTTTAAGACACTAAATAATATATCAATTTTACTCTTAGGTTGGATAATAATTCCAAAAGCATACCTTGTAAGTCTTGTAAAATTTTCTTCATAAGTACCAATAGATTCATCATCCTTTTTATTAAGCTCAAGTAAATCCTTCTCCATATTTTTTCAAAGAATACAAGGAAAGTAATTATTGAAAAATAAGTTTTTGAACTCATCCCATTCCATAGATTCTATTTCATCTCTTTACCTTGTATTCTGGATAAGGTTCCACCATTGATCAGCTTCACCTTCCAAATAATAGACTATTAATATTACTTTTTCAAGTACGGAACATTGGAGAACTGAAAATATCTTTTCAATGGCACTGATCCATTGTTTATCCACTAATGGATTAGAAGAACCTTTGAAAGAAGGTGGACGCTGCCTCATGAAGGACTCAACAAAATTTTGTTCCCTCCTTTGCTTGTTTATAAGTCCTACATGAATCATAGCTTGAGAAAGTCATGTGAGCATAACTACAATATTTTTCATTCTAGATCCCATAACATTCGGTTACTCAGGAGGAAAATAATTTCATTTCCCCTCACATTCTGCATTAATGTGGTTCCTTTGGGTTCCAGCCATTGAATAAAACCAAGAAACATAGTGTGATCAACACTAATCATAATGGTAAAATCACATAATCAAGAATAAAATTTCAATTTAGGATACTTTAGGTTTTATCCTAGGTTATTCATGATTATTTCTAAGACACTAGGATTGTAACCTATAACCTTAGGGTTCTTACTAAGGTTTTATCATCCTAGTTTTTCAATGGTTAACTATACCTTTTCTCTAATACCAACTATAATGAGCCATAATTTACATACATATATATTACTTCAAAATTGAAGAATATTCGTTAACAAAACCATGCCAAGACCATATAGGTTTAGTCTCTTTAGAAAATGGGAAATATAAACAACTTATTTGTAAGACATCTACATTGTCTCCTTCTTATTTCTTCATAACTAGACCTCTTTTGAAATATCTTACTTAATACAATTATTCATGACTTGAGGAAAAGAAACATAAGAAAGAGTGAGATCAGATGACCAGTAAGGATAAAAAAGGGAGATATCAATCATATCATAATCATAAGGCATAAGAACACAACATTTTAAAATCTTATCCTGCATATGAAAGATCATGATACCATGTCATGTGATAAATCATAAAAGTTTATAAGAATCAATGAATGTAATCCCAAAAGTCATAACAAAAGACATGAAATTTTTTGTTATACACATAAGCATAGAAAATTATTTAATATTAGTCAAGGCTCATTTCTAAGACCATCATAGTAGACAAAGTCCATTACTGAACTGAGTTCACTCCTCATTTCAGCCCTGTATTACTGAACTGAGATCATTTCCCATTCTAGCTCTGTCTATATCATGAAATATAAATATTTAATCAATGCATTGGAGGGAGATATATGTTGCAACCATCTCATAATTAAATCATTATTACATGTTCCAAAAAAACATAAATCATTCATCATAGCATAACCCATGGACTATAATGGGTTTCTTAAACATCATTCCACCATATCATGATCCATATAAAACAAATGGATTTCATGAATAGAATTCCATAAAAAATATAATCAAACCATAGTAATAATAGGTATAGTATACTTGAAACATAACCCTATTAAATAATGTAATATTTTATGGAAAATAATTTTGATAGAACACTTGAAATTAATTATTAAGCAAAATATCCTTTCTTCTTCATAAATGTTTTCTTTTCTCAAAATGCTTCAAAATTTTAAAAGAGAAGAATTTATTTGAAAATAAAATTGAAATATTGTAAAGTAAGATTCATGGAAATATGTCTTTGTGAAATTGTAGAAATCCATTCATGTCTTATAAGTTAAAAGAAAACATTCTTCTTGTACTTTTTTTCAGAAAGTCAAAAGGTACCTTGTATTGAAAACGAAAAAAGATTCTTTTCGTACCATTTTGTAAAAATTCACCAATTGGTAAAATTGAATTTAAAAAATAGTATAATAAAATGAAGAATATTTTATAATACATATTTATAAAACATGGACATGAAAGATAAATATACCCCAATGACTACTTATGTATAAACAATATCAGATAAAAATGAGATTTCGAAATTATCCCTTACCTTAGGTATGATATCATTTGTATGTATCTGAACCCCTTGTATAATGATTTAAATAATTTCATTGAATTATTTTAGAATCATTTTCATTTTTATGATATCATATATGATCATATTATCATCCTTTTGTTAGTAACTTGTCATTATTACTCGTTATTCAGGTATTAATGGATTCGTTTACTTATGCATGTTTTGTCGAATATGTTCCAGTTATCCTTTTTAGGTCATATTTATACCATTAAAATGATATCAACATAATATATAACATATTTATTCATTATATACATTTATATAATCACAATTTAATGTATTTCATGTAGAATGAATCTCATTGCATTGTAGAGACGGTAGACCGTACATATGCACGAGTGACAATATCATTCCCATAATTATGAAATGGTATAGAAGTGGATGGTATATATTTTGTTCCATAATACATATCATGTTATAATAATAACATATAGTTATTATTTCAATCATTAAACCCATCCAAGTAAGGTGGTGGGGAAAAATAGATTACACCATGGTGTGGAGACGATAAGTTGTACATACACATACGTGATGATTTATTTTTTTGTAGGATGTATAGAAGATAGAATATGGTTGTTCGATAATCATAATAAAATCTCATTATATAATTGATACTGGATTTATTACTTTATAATGAAACAAATCATGAAGAGGAAGTAGAATAAAAAAGAAGTTTGAAAGAATCGGTAGAGGAGATTACCTCTTCTTTGATGAGCTCCCTCTAGATCACCTATTAAAGCACTAGGGTTGGTCTTTGGAGGAGACCATAACCTCTAAAATATGACCAGGGAAGTTGATATAGGAAATGGGCATGGGATGGACGATATTGAAGGTTAAAAATGAAGTGAATATGTGAGGGAGGATGCACCCTTTTATAATTGAGGTGAGAGACACTTATAGAATCTCCAAAAATATTAATTTAATATAAATTATTTGTTAAATAAAAATGACTCAAAATTTTGTTATATCAAAGATAAGATTATAAATCATCTCAGACAATAATTTTTAGACATGTATTGATTTTATTTTAAACCTTATCTTTTCGTTTTACCCTTAATTAATCTATTTAATTTTTAATTGTGGTATTAACAATCTAAATATTAAGAGGCTATAAATTTTACTTATATGGGATAAATTTACCATAAATGGAAAATTTATGAACTTTTAGATCTTATCATGGTAAAATTTTAATTTTTAATTTTTTTACAATTTTTAAATATTTTAATAAAATATCATTTTTATAAAATATAAATAGTGTCAATTTTGATAGTATCCATTTCATTGAATTTAAATAAAATAAAAACAGAGAGATAGATTAGAAAAAAACCAGTTAATAGATTCATAATATGTCATAGTCACCTAAAAAATTCATGGATTACCTTAATTAATTCAAATTATATTTATTTTAATATTTTTCATATCATTTATTTGATATTTCTATTAATAAAATAATTACTGTATCACTGTTGTGTCAATATTTATGGTAATTATTGAATATCTAAAAATTCTAAATAATTTTTTTTGATATATATAATTTTATTATGTATCTAGAGAATATTTATTATCAAAGTTATATAATATATATCACTATATTAAAATTATTATACTTATATTAAATAAGAGGGTGACATTTTGTCACTTTCATGTCACTTTCTTTTATTTTAATAATATCTATATCATTTTTATGGAAAAGAGTCCATTAAATAAGTCAATTTTGATACTTAGGTGTTAAGGGTATATGGTTAATAATCCAATATAATTTTGTAAGGTGTTAGTGTAATTTTATTTTCCTTATCATATTATTTTGTTACCTAAATTACATGATTTAACTTTAACCGTGTTAAATAAAAATTATCATAGTTACTATTCATAATATCCAAAAAATAAAAGTTACATGTTAAAATAATTTGGAAACACTGATTCAAAATATGGAATCCATTTTTAAAAATTTAAAACATATAAGTTGCAGTAATTAAATGAAAATTAATCATGTTCTAGGAACGAGAAAACATGTGTTTTGAAAAGTAAAAACCATCAAAAGATTATCAGGTATGTATATATAATTTCTATGTGAAATTACTTCCAATGAACTATATTGTATTAAATGGTGAAATAATAATATAATTATACTTTAAAAAAATAAAAGAATAATATAACACTATACATAAATGAGATGAAAAAGTAGTTTTGAATTAAAATGCAGTATTTTTCACTATTCATTAAAATATGAAATGTGTTGAAAAAATAACAAAAAATCAATCAAAGTAAATTTTGATGTCATTATTTCAAATAAAAGTTTATTTTGTTATATAAAAAATATTAATGTGTCAAAATTTTAATTTTAAATGGGTTCTCAATTAAAAGGTGAAAAATCACCCTTTTGAAAAATATTGGTTTTTTATACATCAAATAGGGTTTATTCATACCCTATGACTAAAATATCTATTGGATGAATATAAAAACTATTTTTTTAATATATAACATATTTATTTAATTATTTTAATTTACTAATTGTAATTAACTTAATTTATTAATACAAATATATATATATATATATATATATATAATTGATTCATATTTTTCATAAATAATTGGTAGCTAATGAATTTACCATACATTTACATAAGTTAGTTATATTTAACCCCGCTCACATAACAACTAGGTTATAATGGTCATTTTATAATAATGGTATCTTACATTTCTTTTAAACTCACGATTATGTGTGATGCAAGATATTGAAGAAAAATTAGTTAAAGAATATATTTTATAAAAACAACTAGGTGTTACAGAATGAATCCAATTTTACACATTAAAAGACTATATTTTTCTAAAGGTTTTTTACCGCCTTTTTATGGGGAACTTATTTTAAAACTAAATTTTGACACTTTTATAAATTCCATTGAATAAAATAAACTTCATTTTTAAAATTTTAATTTCAAAATTAGGTTAGGGTTAAATTTTGGTTTTTTTTCTGAAAATATTTATTTTTCGATGAATAGTGAAAATCCTGTTTTTTTATAAAACTATCATTTTTGTTATATTAAAAGTATATTTATGATTTTAATTTTATCTTGAATATAAAATTATAAATAAAATTTTGGTATCTCTTAAATAAAGATATGATATATTTATATCATGGAATAAGTAAATAAATGTATTAGAAATGACAAATTAAGTATTGATATTTTTGTGAAGCGTAAATATTTATTTACAATATTATAATTTATATAATAATTTAAAATAAAACTTATTTTCATAAAATATATTCATAAGTTAATATTTTATTTTCATATGATTGTAAGAAAATTTTATGAGTCCTTAACTAATTTTTCAAAGTGTCATAAAATCAGTTATAATTTTAAAATATGTATTTTTTGAATAAATGATGATTTTAATTAAAATTTAAATTTATCATAGTTAGAAAATTATTTTCATAAAATGGAGTTAATTATTGAATTATAAACACTGAATAATTTTTAGGCTTAATTTTTAGGATTTTTATAAAATAGTTGAATTTTTGGAGAATAGTGAAATGCGGTAATTTGTGGTTTTTAACATTATAAGTAAATAAATGAATTATTGAATCATGGATAATGTATGGATAAGGTAATAACCCATTGGTTCAAACTCAAATTAATTACTTACTATATTTATTCACAATAATATCACTATTTATAGTCTTGATCCAAAATAATAAACAAATGAATTAAATAATTAAAAAACACCTATCTCCTCCACTATAAATACCACCCCTCATCACCCTTTATACTCACACATAAAAATACTCTGAACTTGATTATATTATACCCATTTAATCTCCCAAAACTATATCCCATGTTCTGGTATTTTTGGTCTCACTATAAAACCATTTGCATGTTTCTTAAGAAGGTTCTTAAGGAGGCGACACTCAAGAGGTAAAATCCCATTTCGTTCTTTTAATTTTCTTTCAATTTATTTTCTTTTATTATAATTTTCATACCTCCTATGTCCAAACATTAATGATAAATCTATTATCTTATATATACAGTAATTTTATTATTTTAATGGTATATCAACCATCAATTCTCTTCTCTTCCCGTTTTTATTCTAAAAATAAAAACATCACATGTGAGGTGCTGATTTACCACTTTCATGGACGATGAGTTTTCATTTTTCAATTACATCTTCAAGTATGGTCATAAAACCATTTATATGGTTAAAAAGGTTTATAATATATGTATTAAATATTATCTAAAGTTTTGTAACTAGTATATATATACATACTATTAATAAATAAAACAAAACTTGTTCATGATGATTGAAAAAATGCCAAAACAATCTAAACGATTGTCACTAACGTTTTATCTAATTATTTATCCTAATATAATATAAAATAATTAAATATATAACCATTTAATAATATTTAATTTCATAAATAACATATAATTTTAATTCTGGACAACTATTCTCATTTTACATGATTTTCCATACATGTATACAATTAAACCAATCATGAAAACTAAGGAAACGAACTCTACCGAACGATAAAATTATATATTATAAATGATCAAAAATTCCATAAATAAACTTAATAAAATTATAATAAATAAAATAAATATAGAAAATGTTATTAATTAATTAATCAATGGATTTAATATGATTATTTAGGACATTAATATCCAGTGAAGAACACATTAAGACATAAGGTAAGGGTTTTCTCATCTCACTTTTATTTATGTGAGATGTGCCTTAATCACCACTATTTATTGTGTGTTCTGTATCTATACTATCATTTGATGAATAATATCATGAATATATTTATCTTAATATTATTCAGTGATTCATATGATTATTATTTTTATGTGGCAGATAATTCAATTGATTACAAATTGGTAAGGGATTCTCCCCGAACGTCCATTTTTCATTCGGGTTACACTTTCTCTCCCTTTACCCCAATGTAAGTCTTCATTATTTTCATATAATTATTATAAATTATATTTATATGTTCCAAAATCATTTTCCAGACCAGTTTATCTTTATTTTATGGGGAAATAAATGTTTTACAAGGTTCTCTTTTTCAATTCCTTCTTAAAAAATAAGCCCGATTTAAGGGAACTTTACAATTTCTTACTCATTTTCAAGTACACTCCATAATCTTTTTTAAGACACCATTATTTTAAAAAAATCACTATTTTTTTTTGGGAAAAACTATATTTGTTCATTTCTTACTTTATATAAACAATTTTGACTTTTCTATTTTAAAGGCCCTTTTATACTTTCTCTTAAACCACACTAAAGTGGACAAATTCTAAAGTTACTTTAAAACTCTTTTTACATGTTGAACATATTTTATGCCTCAAACATAATTTCATTTTCCTTAACTTTTATTTTATGGTATATACATGTTTACAATCCAATTTTATGATGAATACAAATTATTTTCAAAAATAACTCTTCTTTCCAAAGTAAATAGGGGTTTTCTCATCTCACTTTTACTTCTGTGAGATATATGCCTTATTAACCAATTATTCATTGTGTGTGGTGAATATACTACCCTTGATATATAATATAAGGAATATTATTATTCTCATGATATTGTAACTTTAAATTACCATTAAACCTTCATGGGGTTTATGAATTAAATGTTTGAAAGAGTTATGAGACACTTTGGAATGTTTAAAGATTATTTTACTCAATAATTTTTCAATGGTCTCATTTAAAAGTATCTTCTTCTATATCAACATTATTTTTTTGAATATTGTAATTAATTGAGGTTTTTATCTTATGAAACCATATACCATATTTTTTAAGGGTTTATGATCAGTTTGACTATGGATATGCTATTTTGATACCATTCATGGTTTATGGTTAAAGTATTCACATTTCATATGCTAGTTTTTCAATATGGATATTTATGTTGTTTATGTTTCACCCCTTTTATATAAGGAATTAATTAGACTTAGTAAGTGATGGTTGGGGTCCTCTATAGCCCCTCTATTCATCGGTAGGTCTCATGAGACAAATAAGATCAGATTTTTACCCATTTATATATAATGCCTTAGCCGAAGACTTGATGGTATGTTTATGATGTCCAACATTATGCATTCCCTCTTTATAATATTAGTAATTGATAATAAATGTGATTATTATACTAGTAGAATATCCATAGGTAAGTTTCTTTCTCATGTGATTATTTATGCATTATTTATTCAGATTTTATTCCTACCATATTATGCTCCAGATTATATTTTAATGTCATGTGTTTTTAGTTATTAATTAAACCTTATTGTTTAGGTTTATTTTTGATAGATTATACTATATTGATTACCCCTATTGATAATCTGATCTCACCCCTTTATTATGTTTTATTTTTCCCAAGATGTGAAGATGTATATTATGAATGACATGTAGGGATAATCTAGGTGTTTTTGGGTGTTCTTTATAGAGTTGTTATGTAGTTTTTTACTTTCAAGTTGTAATGTAAAATTTATGTATGTAATCTGGATTCTAAAACTAATAAATTGATCAATCATTTTGGATTTGAGTATTGTATCTATGCTAATGTATTAATGGAAGGCACCAACTTTGGGCTACTAGGGTCGGGGCCTCTACATGATTAAATTTTATTTATACCTAAAAATAAAATTATAAATTTTCTTATCATATGGTTATTTATTGAAAACATATTTTTCATTTCTTTTTACTCACCTTAACTTATCAAGGTATTGAAAATATATTTTTATATAAAATTAACTTTATTTCTCTCTTCGGTCAAAAACATTTTTATTCTATATCCATGTTCTAACGACCCAAATTTTTTAAACTTAAATATTAAATAATTTTAGATGAATATTAAATACATTTCAAAAATACACACCAAGGACCATAAAGGTTTAGTGTCATTAGATACTAGCTTTAAAATATTTTTATTTCATGAAATATTTTCAACATCTCCCATAAAGATCTTCCCACATAGTACACTTCATAGACATACCCTACTTAAGACCTTTCTTCATAACCCAGGGAAAGACAATATAAGAAAGGGTGATCTTAGATGATCAGTAAGGGTAAACATGATAGATATCAACATAACATGAGCATAAAGGTATTATAACATGATAATAACATTTGAAAACCATACCATGCATATCATAGATTATAAACTCGATTCATGACATAAATCTTGGCAATTCATAAGGAATTAATCATAAAGGAATCGATGAAAACGAGATATAAGAGCATAAAATTGGAATAATACATAGAATTTTGGCATACACATAAGATTATAACATTGTAAACATGTATAAATAGAAACATGTTCACTTATTAAGTTAATGACATAAAATATGCTCATCACATAACCTTATGGACAAGTAATCTAGGTCCACACATAAAATTTTGAAATTGAATTTATGTTCACACATAACATATTTATCTCACAAATTATCAATAATTACCCAATGAATTGGAGGGATATATAGGTCCCACTCATCTTGGGTTATAACATGACCACTATCCTTGGTTATAATGGAACCACCATCCTTGGTTATAATGTAACCACCATACTTGGGTTTAATGCAACCATTATCACATAATGGAAACCATACATATGTGTACTATAATATCATAAAAAATTAATTATATTAGAACCAATGAAAATAAATTGGTTTAATAAACATTTCATAATAGTATAACCTATGGAAAAGAAATGGGTTTCATAAAAATTTTATCATTTCATCACAACATAACCCATGGAAAAAGGAATGAGTTTTATAAAAATATTTTTATCATAAACATAAACTATAAAAAGAAATAATAAGGATGATATAATTGGATTATATTTCTATTAAATCTTAAGTAACATCAAAGGATGTCATATTAGATGGAAAATGATTTTGAAAGATCACTTGGTACATTTATTGAGGAAAATATCATTTCCAATTTGAAAATAACCTTTTTAAAAAATAAAATTTCAAATAACATTATAGAAGTAATTTTCTTTGAAAATATACTTGTAAAATTATAAAGCAATATTTAAAACATTGAATGTTCATGATGGTAGAAAGTACTCTTTATTCTATACATGTTAAAACAAATATTCATTTTACATTTTTGGTAAAATTCAAAATTACCTCATTCAGAAAACGAAAAACGATTCATTGAAAACCATTTTTAAAAAAGTAAAATATGGGTAAATATGACTTTAAATAATCTTTTTATAATGTTAAAAACTTTAAACCTTTTTTAAAAAACATGGACATGCAATAAAAGGCCAACGAGCCCGTACCTGAGTGGTAAGAGCTTTTGCTTGGCATCCAAGAGACCTAGGTTCAAAACTGGGTGGAGGTGAATTTCTGGGTACTGTAGCAGGGATGTAGCAGTACTGTTCAGAACTATAGCAGTCAGAACTATTCACCCGATTTAGGCCTATGAATCTCCAGGGACTTCGGGTCATCAAAGGTCTTCAGGACTTAGGGCCTTTGGGCCAAAAGACTATGGAGTATACCATTTCACATAGAGTAGGCCCCAGAAGTGGATCAGAGCAACAAGACTAGTAGTCACCAGAAGCAGAGCTACCAGATTGGAAGAATGAGAGGGTATGGAAACCTCCATCAGGACCAAGAACCGTGCATCTTTGTAAAAGGAAATGCTAGTAGATAAGCAATGCAAGGTGGGGAGCTAGGTGATCAATGATGCAGAAGATAGGGGAGGGGAAGTTCCTATGGGTTGGGCCTATGGGTTATGTATTGGGTATAGTATGCCTCTAGGCCTTCGAGTCATGTATTGCAAGTCGTGTCAGGCCTTGTGCCTTGGGCCTACGGTTCATGTACGGGTTCCCCTTCATCCCTTAAAAAGGGGGATTATCTATAATAAAAATAAAAAATAAGGCCTTAGGGCCATTCAGGGTGAGGGGGGGGGGGGGTGGACATGCAATAAAAAGGATTTTCGACCAAAGAGAGAAATAAAACTGCTCTTTTTTAAGAAATTTATTTTAGACTCTTGAGTACATAAAGGGAGAAAAATGAATGGAAAACATTAATTTTCATGAAATAAATATATTATAAGAAAATAAATTATTTTATTTAGAGATATATTATAATATTTCATCATCATAAGTATAATCATAAACAATCCTGACAAATAATGAGATTGTATCATAAAACCCTTCAACATTAGTAACTTTTTCATTGTAATACCCATTAAAGAATAACATAAATTGAAAATTTAAATATCATTAAAATAGTTAAATGAATTATATAACATATAAAAGTTTTAGTATATACATAAAAAAAGAAATAAGTGGTGAATATGGCATATGTATCCCATAATTAAAAGAGATATTGGAAATTCCTTACCTTAAGTATCGACTTTCTTTGCACACGTTCAAACTTACTGTATAATAAATATAGGTTTGTTATAAATATTTTTCATAACCATAATCATATATATCATATCATATATTATTTATTTATAACCTTTTATCATCCATTTATTATCAATTCCTTGTTAAAATCATGTTTCAGGTAATAATTGCATCATTTTTTCATGTATGTTTTGGTTTGGTAGGTTTGGTCTGCTTACTTTAATCATGGTTGAATAATATATATAATTTTAAACATTATATAAATATTATATATATTAATTATATATGTATTTATAGTAATCCATAAAATTTAGAGATAAAAAATAAATTACACTGTTCATGGAGATGGTAGGCTGTACATACGCATGAACGCTGATTCCATTTTCTTGATGGATGAAATAAAATAAAGGTAAATATTAATTAAAATTCAAAGAATGATTTTTATATCATATTTATAATATATATTCAGTTAATATATCTATATTACCATCCATGTAAAAATAAAATGAAAAATGTATCACGTCACTTTGTGGAGGCGGTAGCCCACACGCACGCACAAGCAACATTATCATTTTACAAAAGATTGGAAGGAAAGAAAGTATATGTGATATTATAATTACATGAGTATTATAATTTAATAAATATTTTATATAAACATTAAATCAATTTTTATCTATATCCCTGATATTTGGTGACGGAAAATGAATTACATCAGTTTGCGAGACGATAGTCCACCGTACACATGATCGACAGTTTCATTTCTCATTTGATGGAAGAGGAGATAAATATAGGTTATTCAATTAACATAATAACATACTATTATATTAGAGATAATTTTTATTATTATATAATAATAGTTTATGAATATTTTATGAGGTGTAAGAATAAATAAAATAAAAACACGAGTTTAACAATCTTACCTCTTCTTCAGAGAAGCTCTTTAGGTTTATAACTAAAAACTTCTTAAAAGGGTTTAATAATACAAATAAGGTTTATAATATATGTTAAGAAAATTAAGTAAGATATTTTGGTAGGTATTTACCAAACCAAAATTCTTTCTAAGTGTTTATAGGAGAAGATAGGGGATGACCTTTTATAAGTGGGGCATAAGACACACTTGGAATTTTTGAAAATAAATATTTATACCCATGTTTTTTGCATAACACAGGGCTAAAAAATGGATCCTTATCAAAACTTATATGTGATAAGGTCGAAATATTTTCATTAAATATTATTTGGACAAGTTTTTAGGTTATTTTAATCTTTATCTTTTTAGTTTAACCCCTGGTAAACCTGTTTAACCTTAACCGTGATAGTTATTTTTTACTGTTTTCACTATTCATTATGAACAAAAATTTATTTAACATTAGTATATAATATAAATTTTTTTGATTAAAAATATTTAATCCATTTTTAAAAATTAAATTCACATAATTTTTATAATTTAATTTAAAATTAAACTCACAGACGCTATGAAAAAATGGGTTTCCAAATAAAAACTTTTAAAAGTATAAAAAATTTTAATATAAAATTTCAGTATGAAATTGATTAAAATGAACTAAATTGGATTAATAAATATATAATTTTTATAATTTTACTTTTAAAATCATCATAAAATAAAATGGATCTTGTAAATTCTTTAAATGAAAATGCAATTTTTTAATAAAAGTCAGCATTTTTTACTATTCATTGAAAAATTTATCTTTGTAGAAAATTCTCAAAAAATCACTCAAAGATAATTTTAAAATTTAGATTTTAAAAATAAAGTTTATTTTATCAAATAAATTTTCTAAAATTTCCAAAAATTACATTTACTATTTATTCACACAAGCAATAAAACACATTTCTTTGAAAAAAATGAATTTTCGAAGCATGTAAAGGAGTTTTCTAAGAATTAAGTACTTTTTTATCAATATATTTTATTCATATAAAACCATTATACTTAATTTTAAAATTTTGTTTATTCATATTCATACCACCAATTTTAACGACTAGTTTATAATGGTCATGTTTAAATAATATTATATATAGTATAATTTTGGTTCATTAAAACTTAGTGTTATGTGTAACACAAGCTATCGAAGAAATTAAATTTATTGAAAAAAATATTTCAAAAAACGTTATTTGTTAAATTATACCCCCATTAAAATTAATTTCTCCCTAAAAATTCACTAATCTAATAGAAAAAAATGAGGATAGTTCTATCTCATAATATTCTCAGTTTCCCACGCAAATTCTTCAAATTGGCGGTTTCACCACAAAACATTGACAAAGAGAGTGGTGTTGTTCCATATAGATTCCTATGTACAATAAAAAACCACCATATTCCATTCTATATAATAAATTTTATGATCCAGTGGTATGACCTCTATGTTTAGAACATGTGATATATCAAGTATTTACTTCTTCGGGATAGATATATGGAACACATTGTGAAACTAAGATAGGATCGGTGGAAGCACCAAGAGATAAGATAAAATCCCAATACAATCAAGAATTTATAAGGGATAAATATATCTTGGTATTAGTTTTCCCTTCTTTCCAAATCTCATAACCTTATTCCATGTATAACTTTATAGAAACATCTTCTCACTAAATTTAAATTCCAGATCATGTCGATGATTATCGACATAAATTTTCTATCGACTATGTGCCAACCTTAGGTGTTTTTAATGACTCTAACCTTATATTAACTTTATTCCATAATCTAAAGTCCCAATAGATTCATTTACCCAACTTCATCACAACACATTAGAGTTCTACACTTATTTCCATAGAGGGCTTCATAAGGAGCCATCTGAATGCTCGAGTGAAAGATATTGTTGAAAGAAAACTCATATGGGGGAAGGTGTTGATCCCAAAAATCTTATAAATACATAGAACAAGATCTTAACATATCCTATAGGGTTTTAATTTTTCTCTTAGACTGAACATATGTATGAGTATGATACTTAGTGATGAAACTCAACTCTGTATCCAAATCCCGCAAAAGACTTTGCTAGAACTTTGAGGTAAACCTTGGATCCCAATTAGATACAATAGAATGTGGTACTCCATGAAACCTTAACACTTATTTAATGTATATTATGGAAATATAATCAAGAGAAAAATATTATTTTATATCTATGAAGTGTGCTAACTTTATAAGATGATCAACAAAAACCTATATAGAATTTTTTCATTTAGATGTTTTGGGGAGTCCAATGATAAAATCCATGGTGATTTTCCCCCTTTCCGTTCTAGTATGGGTAATAGTTATAACACCCCGTTAGAATTTCATCTCTTAGCCTTGACTTTATAACATACCAATCACTGAGATATAACTCTATAATATCTCTCTTTATACCATCCCACTAGAAATACTCCTTGAAATCCCCATACATCTTTACACTTCTAAGATGAATAGAGAATTAAGAACTATGGGATTCCTCTAATGGGTAATTATTCAAATATGGTATAGATGAAACAAATACATAATTTCTGAACCTTATCTTTCCATAGAAATCAATATTAAATTTAGGAACATTTCTCACATTCTTCTACAGCTCTACATCTTCTTTCTATGCCTCTTTAAACTTCACTTGGATAGATGGTTGAACAATCAGTTTTGAAAGATAATATTTGTCCCCATTATTCAATATTTCTAGATCCATCCTTTGAAAATATAGAAATATTATATCTTTTTTTATCATTATCATGGATAATATAGAATGTTCCTTTTGAATCAAAGCATCGACCACCATGTTCACTTTCCTAGGGTGGTATTGTATTGATCAATCATAATCTTTAATTAGATCCAACCATATTCTCTAGAACATGTTTAACTCCTTCTGTGTGAATATATACTTTAAAATTTTATGATTAATATATATATATATATATATCACAATTTTCTCTATAAAGGTAATTCCTCCATATATTTAATATTAAAATTACCACAACTTAATCCAAATCATGATTTGGGTAATTTTGTTCATGAAATTTCAATTATTACGAGTCACAAGCTATCACCATATCATTCTACATGAGAAAACATACCAATCCCTTATTTGATGCATCACTATATATTAAAAATCCTTCTACACTATAAGGTAATGTATTCTAAGGTGAATTAACCAAACTTATCTTTAGTTCTTTGAAATTTTCCTTACATTCACTGGTCTAAAGGAACTTGGATCTCTTTCGAGTTAACTTGGTGAGTAGATTAGATAGTCATGATAAATTCTCCATAAATCATCAATAATATCTAGACAAACCAAGAAAACTTTAGATCTCAGTCACATTGGTTGGTCTCCACTAACATTCAATTACTTCTCTCTTGGATGGATCCATATATATGCCCTCTCTTGAGATTATATCACCCAAAAATGAAAACTTTTATAGCCAAAATTCACACTTGATAAATTTTTTATACAACTTATCATTTCTTAGGGTATTTAGAACCATCCTAAAATTATATTCATGTTCCTACTTTATATTTTAATAGATAATAATATCATCTATAAATACTTTCAAAAACTGATCATGGTAATATCTAAAGACTCTATTCATCAAATACATGAGGATAGTGGGGGAATTAGTAAGACCAAATGGAATCACTATATATTCATAGTGTCCATACCCTATACGGAATGTTGTATTAGGTATATCCTTCTTCTTGACCCTCAATTGATGATATCCAAAACAAAGTTCATTCTTGGAAAAGTATTGAGCTTCGCACAATTGATTAAACAAGTCATAAATATGTGGTAGAAGATACTTATTCTTTATTATGATATAATTAAGTTAACAATAATCAATGTAGATTCACATTGATCCATATTTATTCTTAACAAATAGAATATGTGCACCCCACGATGACACGCTTGGACAAATGAATCCCTTTTAAAGGTTCTCATAGATTTTATTCTTTAATTACTATAAATAAATCAGGGCCATTCTATAGGGAGTCTTTAAAATAGGTGTGGAACCAAGTATGTTTTCTATTGAAAACTAAACATCATGATTTGGTAGAAGACTAGGAAAATTTTCTGGAAATACATAGATTTTTCCACATAATATGAATATCATTGATGTTGAGTTTCTCCCCAACCATATGAGATAAACACCATTTTGAATAGGAATAAAAATCCATACAATGAATGTGACTTCCATAAAAATTTCATATTTATCATCACACTGATAGATGATCATATGTTGGTTTGTAATATCAAATGTGACTTCCCTTCCTCCAAAATTATTGTGGGATATATGTAGGTAAATACAATAAATGACTAATATAACATTAAATTCAACCATAGGGAGAATAATGAAATTTATAGGAAGAAAATTCCCAAAAACTTAAACTGTAGAATAATCATAGACTCATGATTCGATCATCATACTATTAGATGTTTTTAATACTAATTAAATATCTAATCATTAGGGATAACAATTAAAATTCCTAGATTATTTTCATGATATAAGGGAATTTATAAAACTAATATCAAATAAGATACTTAAATATTAGAGCATACCTATCAACATCCCAACTTCATTATTATATCTTCAATCCCTTTCTAAAACCAATATGGTTAACATAACCTTCAAGAATTATTAATAAAAGCGATTAATCATGAAAAATCCTTCATAGGATGTCTAAATCATGATACATTATTGTCAGTATACTACACCTTAGTTTTAACCTACTTTATTAATGGTCATCATCTATTCAAATCCTTAATGATGGTTTGTAAATAGTTTTTCAATTTTCAATACATATCCCTCAAGAGAATCAAACCTGGTGTACATTAAGGCCTATTATCGCACACTAGGCAACGATTAAGTCAAATACCAATGCAACATTTTCAAAGTTATTACCCCTATGTACAACTATTCTACATCCAAATCCAATTTTCATATCTAGACAATGCTATAATTTCTTGGAAACCACTCACTCTATACTTCACCAAAATTCTGGGAAATTTTCCAATACTTGGACTTATACTTATGGTTTTCACTAAAGTTTTGCAATATTTGTTTCTAAGGGTTAACTAAACCTTTCTCTGATACCAATTGTAATGATCTAGTATTTTTATACATAAATATTACATCTTTTTAGATGAATTTTCAATACATTTCAAAAATACACACCCTAGGACCATTAACATTTAGCGTATTTGGAGACTAGATACAAAATTTTATTATTTCGTTAAATATATTCAATATCTCCCATAAAGATCTTCCCACATAATATACTTCATAGACATAACCTACTTAAGAACTTTCTTTATAAATTGAGGAAATGAAACATAAGAAAGGGTGATCTTAGATGCTAAGTAAGGGTAAACATGTGATATATAAACATAACATTATTATAAGGGTATGATAACATGAGAATAACATTTGAAAACCATACCCTCTATATAATAGATTATAAACTTGAGTCATATCATAAATCTTATCAGTTCATAAGACATGAATCATAAAGGAATCGATGAACATGAGATATAAGAGCATAACATTGGATTAAGAAATATATTTTTGGCATAAACATAAGATTATGAAATTGTGAAAATGTATAAATAGAAATAGGTTCACTCATTAAGTTAAATACATGAAATCAAGTCCTCTCATAACATTATAGACATGTAACCCAGGTCTATACATAAACTTGTGAATATTAAATCAGGTTCACACATAACATATTTATCTCATGAGTTATAAATAATTACTCAATTCATTGTAGAGATATATAGGTCCCACTCATCCTTGGTTATAACATGACCGTTATCTTTGGTTATAACTTAACCACCATCCTTGGTTATAACATAACCACTGTCCTTGGTTATAACATAACCACCATCACATAATAGAAACCATAAATATGTCTACCATAAGATCCAAAAATATTCATCATACTATAACCCATTAAAATAAATGGTTTTTATAAACATTTCATTATATTATAACCCATGGAAAAGAAATGAGATTCATAGACATTTCATCATTTCATTATAGCATAACTTATAGAAAAAGGAATGTGTTTCATAAAAATATTTTCATTATAAATATAAACCATCCAAATAAAAAATAAGGATGATTTCATTGGGTTATATCACCATTTAATCTTAAGTAACATAAAAGGATTTCATCTTAGATGGAAAATTATTTTTAAAGATCACTTGGAATATTTCTTGAGGAAAATAACCTTTCCACTTTGAAAACCACCTTTTAAAAGCTATAATTTCATATAATTTTTTTTAAATCCATTTATTTGAAAATATACTTGGAAAATTATAAATTAATATTTAAAACATTTAGTGTTCATAGAAGTGTAAAATACCTTTCATACCATACACATTAAAATAAATATTCTTTTCACATTTTCAGTAAAAGTCAAAAGTACCACATTCATAAAATGATAAGAAAATTCCATTAAAACCATTTTTTAAAAAGTATAACATGGGTAAAAATTAATATAAACCATATTTATATAATATTAAAAACTTTATTTAAAATTTTTTCAGAAAATATGAACATGGAAGAAAAATGATTTTCAACTGAAGAGAAATATAAAATTGATCTTCCTTAAAACCATTATTTTGGACTCTAGAGTACATAAAGGGAGGAAATTGAAAGAAAAAAAATGTATTTTTATGAAATAAACAAATTATAATAAAATACATGAATTTATTTAGAGATATATCATAATAGTTTATTATTATAATCATAATCATAAAGAATCCCGATAAATAATGAGATTGTATCATAAAACACTTACCACATCGGTAAATTTTGAATCATAAGACCCATTAAAAAATAGCATAAAATTAAACTTTAAATATAATTAAAATATTTATATTTATTATATAACATATCAAATGGTCATTATATACAACACATAAAATAAATGAGTGGTGAATATGACATATGTCTCCCAGAATTAAAAGAGAGACTGAAAATTTCTTACCTCAAGAAAAATTTGTTTAAATGCGTTAAACATTCATGTATAATAAATATATTATTATTAAAAATATATTATAGAACCATAATAACATATAACATACCATATATTATTTACTTATAACCTTTTATCACTCTTTTATTAATAATTCCTTGTTAAAATTAGGTTTTGGATAATAATTGCTTCATTTTTTCATGTATGTTTTGGATTGGTAGTTTTGGTCCTCTTAATTTGATCATGGTTACATTATATAAATAAATTTAACAATGATATAAATATAATATATAGTCATTATATAAGTATTTATATCAATCTATAAAATTTATAGATATAAAATTAATTACTTCATTCATGGAGACGGTAGGCCGTATGTATGCATGAACATTGTTTCCATTTTCTCAATGAATGAAACAAAAGAAATGTAAATATTAATTAAACATAATATAATAATTTTTATATTATATATATCATATATATTCAGTTAATATATCCTTATTACCATCTATTTCAAAATAAAATTAAAAACCTATCACATCGCTTCATGGAGGTGGTAGTCCACATGTACGCACGAATGACGTTATTGTTTTCCAACAGATTATAAGGTAAGAAGTTATATGTGATATTATAATTTAAAAATTAAAATAATTTCATAAATATTATATATAAACATTAAATCAATAATTATTTTCATCCATGAGTGGTGGTTAAGGAAAAAGAATTACATTTATTTGTGAGATGATAGTCTGTTGTACACACGATTGACAGTTTTGTTTCCCATTTGATGGAAAAAGAGATGGATATAGATTATTAAATTAACTTAATAACATATAATTATATGGAATATAATTTTTTTATTATATCATCATAGTTTTGAGAATATTTTATGGAGTTTTAAGAAGAAATAAAACAAAAATACAAGTTTAAGAATTTTATTTCTTCTTTGGAGAACCTATTTAGGTTTATACCTAAAGTCTTGTTAGAAGGGTTTAATAATAAAAATAAGGACTATAAAATGTTTTAAGGGAATTAATGAAGATATTTTTTTAGGTATTAACTGATCCAAAAGGCTTTGTAAGTGTTAATAGTAGAGGATGGGGTGACCTTTTATAAGTGGGGGAAATGACACACTTGGAATTTTTTAAAAGAAAAAGTTATAACCAAATTATTTACATGTAAAAGGATAAAAATGGATCCTTATCATACCTTGGATATTATAAGGTCAAAATACGTCCAAAAAATATGAATTGGACAAGTTTTTTGGTTATTTTAACCATTAGCTTTTTAGGCTGGCCTATGATAAACCCGTTTTAACCTTAATCGTGGTAATTAATCTACTGTTTTCACTATTCACTATAAAAAAAATTAAGTTGAACTTATTATATGAAATAAATTATTATTATTAAAAAAATGGAATCCATTTTTAAAAATTTAATTCACATAATTGATGGAATTTAATTTATATTTAAACTCAAAGATGTGATGAAAAAATAGTTTTCCAATGAAAAACATTCAAAAGTATAAAAGTTTTAATATCAAAATTCAATATCAAATAAATTAAAATGAACTAAATAGGATTAATAAATTTATAATTTCAATAATTTTACTTTTAAAACCATATTAAAATAAAATTTATCTTGTAAGGTCTTTAAATGAAAATGTAGTTTTTAATAAAACCAACAATTTTTTACTATTTATTGAAAAATTAATCTTCACAGAAAATTATAAAAAATTCACTTAAAGATATTTTTTACAAGTGTATATAAAACATAAATTTTATTTTTTCAAATAAATTTTTTAAAATTGGTAAAAATAATTTTTACTATTTTTTAATTAAAAGTAATAAAAAGTATTTTTTTAAGAAAAAGGAATTTTTGAAGCATATAAAGGATTTACTAAAAATTAAGTACTTTTTTTATCAATATATTCTATTTATATGAAACCGTTATACTTAATTTTATAAATTTGGTTATTAATATTCATACCTCCAAGTTTAACACCAAGGTTATAATGGTAAAGTTTAAATAATAATATAAATTATATTTTATGGTTCTTTAAAACTTGGCGTTTCATGTAATGAAAGCTATCAAAGAAATTAAATTTATTAGAAAAAATATTTCATAAAATATACGGGTGTTACAAATGTTTTATAAAAATGTTTTAAATAAGGTTTTTAATATTATCTTATGCTTTTTTAAATTCATTTTTACCCATGTTTGTATTTTTAAAAATGGTTCAGAAGAAATCTTATTATTGTTTTCTGAATGTGCTACTTTTTGATTTTCTATAAAAAAGTGTAAAAGGAATATTTTCTTTTAACTTATTCGAAAAAACATAATTTCCCACCATCATGGTCGATCAATGATTTTAATATTTCTTCCCAAGTTTCCATGTTTATTTTAAAAGAAAATGTTTTCCATAATATTTTGTAATTTTTTAGATTTTAAAGATGTGATTTCAAAATGAAGAGGTTATTTTCCTAAAAAACGTTTTAATTATATTTCAATAGTATTTATATTCATAAAATAAAACAACCCCTATATTTTAATTATGATTTACTAGATATATGATCTAATGATACCATCCTTATTATTTCTTTGGATTTTTTTATGTTTATTATAAGATATTTATGAAAACTGTTCCTTTTCTATGGGTTATTCTATGTTGAAATGATGAAAAGTTTATGAAACCCATTCCTTTTCCATGGGTTATTACATGATAAAATTTCATGAAACCCATTTTTTCATGGGTTTTGATATGATGAATGTTTTATAATCTTTTGGCACACATATGTGTTATTTTCATTATGTGATGGGTGGGCCCATTGTATCCTTACATTTCATTTGGTAATTATTGATATCTAATGAGATAAATAGGAATAGAATTGGGATTGAACCCAGTTTAGTAAGGGTATTTATCCATCATTATAGTATTTTGAGTGAACCTTGACTAAAAAGATGGTTTGGGGAGTGAACCTTGACTATTAAGATGATTTGGGGAGGGAACCCATTCCACTATGATAACCTTGGTAGTAATATTTGACTATTAAAGAAATGATTATGTGTATTACAAAAACTTATGTATTATTCCAATGTTATGCTATCATGGATCACATTTTTTTATTCCTTTATAATTAATGTCTTATGAGCTACCAAGTTTTATTCCATGACTCAAGACTATGATCTATGATATGTAGGGTATGATTTTCAAATGTTATACTCATGTTCTCATACCCTTATGTTCATGTTATGATCAAGTGATCATTGATATATCCATTTTTTTACCCTTAATAAAAATATGATCTCACCCTTTTTATGTTTACTTTACCCATTTTGTGAAGAAATGTACTAATTATGATATGTATAAAAGGGTTCTAGTTGTGAAGAACTTAGTGAGAGGTGATGTAGATCTTTTATGAAGTAGATATTTATTTATCCAAGTTTTCAAAGGCATTAGAATTATATGATTCTGGAGTAGATCATTATTTTATGTAATTAATATTCATATATTAATATGTGATATCTATGTATAAAAATTATGATTCATTATAGTAATTAATTTAAAATCAAACTACAAAACACAATGTTTTTTTAGAAAAATAACTTTTTATATATAAAAATGTTTTTATACTAAATCCAATCATATATTGATTCAAATGAAATTAATTTTATTATTAATAATATAAGAGAACTAATTTATCTTTTAATTAATTTTAAAATAAAATATAACTTTGTAAATTCTTAAAACAAAAATATTGTTTTAAATAAAAATCAGTATTTTCACTATTCCTTGGAAAATCAATCTTTTCAGAAAAATTTGAAAATTTCACTCAAAGATAATTTTGATATGTAGATTTGAAAAATGATATTATTTATATAAAATAAAATTTATAAAATTTCTAAAAACTAATTATAATATTTTTTCACAAATAAAGTAAAAATCATTTTTGAAGAAAATGTATTTTTGAAGCATAAAATAAATTTAATAAAAAAATGGAATGTTTATTTTTAAGCATTAATAAACACATTTGTATTGGTATAAAATTTATAAATATTTCAAAATTTGGTTACTCATATTCATACCCACAAATTAAACAACTTGGTTGTAACGATCATTGTAATATTTTATGGTCATTTAAGATTGATGTTGCATGTTGCACACACTATTGAACAAAATGTTATTTTAAAATCTCAAGTTGTTACAGTCAGAGCCAATGAAGCAATGGATATGTAACTTAAATAAAGGTTGTCTAGATTTAAAAATGGTTGGATAACTATTCTTTTTAATAAATGATAATCCACAGAAGTATTTTTAATATAATGTCCTTGCATTATAATAAAATCAAAAGTCTTGCATTAATATTAAAAATACACAATTAGAATTCATAGCTAACAAGATTAAAGAGATTGTAAATTTTTTGTAAGAAAAGAATAATTTTCTTGAATACCAAATTGAATTTATGGAAAAGTATTTTGAATACAAACTAGATAAATTTTAGGATGGGAAAAACATCCTTATTATAAAGTGCTTTGAACTTAAAATTAAACTGAAGAATCTGGATTGAGTTCATATCATGTCTTCACAATAGGTTGAAGAGAAATTTGTTGTCACAATTATAATCAAGAATTATTATTGTTCTAATAGAACACTATTTTATGGAAATAAGATTGAAAAATTATATGATGATCATTCTTTTACAACCCTAAAGGAGAATGTCTCATCCATCTAAATAAATATCGATTTCACTAAATCTGTTTTTATGTTTAGTATAGATTTAAAAAAAATATAAAAAATGGATAAATAAAAACCATTATAATCCTACCACTATACATATGGTGGTTATAAGAATGATTATAAGGATATTTTCCCCTAATGAAGCCCATTTAGTGAATGTAAATGCTAAAAAAGCACCGATTCTAAAAAATCTGGACAACATGTAGTTCAAAAAAGAAACCAAAGTTTGTTGATGATTGGTTTTGATGAAACAAATTTAGGAATATGACACAATAATTATGGAATAATTTTTCAACTTATGGAATAATATGAGATCCTTTATTAAGGGGGGATAAATCCAAAACTGATGAAACAACCTTTGGCCAAAAGGAATAATATTTATACTCCAAACAAATTTGAAAAACTTGAAAATATCCATGGTTTGTGAAATGTATATATTAACATGAGTGATAATCATATATAAAAAAATGTAATCAAGTATGTCTTGGGAAAGTGTTAGGAAAATAAATCTAGAATGAATATTTTTAAGAATACAGTGGATGAGAAAGATATGATATCCTTGGGTAACAAATCCAAGAAGTTTAAATCATCATCATCATCATCATAATTTTATTTTATTAAAATTAGAGAAAATAACAAAAGGAAAACAAATAAAAAGAAGCAAGAAAAATTTAGTGCCATTCCAAAAGTGAAATAAATGATTCCACATGAAGAATCCAAATTTCGTGAGAGTTTGTCGAAAAATGACAACCAAAGGAATTTAGAAGAGTTATGTGGGAGGTGCAAGAAAGTTGTACATAGCTCAAATGATTATATAACAGTTATACTATCCCAATAATATATTATAAAGAATATATATATAAAACCAAGTGATCCTTATGTCTTGATGGCTTACAAGAATAAAAATTCCCTATACAAAGAGTTAACTGAAACAAAAAAAGTATCTATGTTGTCCAATATTTCTATGAAATCTAGAAGAATAAGCATGAATAACATTTATAAATATGGAAAAAAGGAAAGATTATGAAGAATAAAAAGATATTCTTAGCCTTTTTTCTATCACTTAGGATCAAATGAGGTTCCACCTTATTCCTATATTATTTGGATTGAATTTTTATGCTTTCATTATATGAAATTAAAGGTGATACTAGTTCTAAAATGGGGAAATAATTAATTGAAGTAAGTTGGAATAAATATTCTAGATCTGAAGAAGCCACTATTTTGGAATGATTTATCATTTAAAATTATGAATAACGTTTTAATAATAGATATAAATTGATTAAGATTATGATAAGTTTCTCCTTTAGGGGGAGACATGTAGAGAAAGTACTTGAGAAGATTCCAGACTTATTTATTCTATTCAAATATGGAATTTATGGAAAGTTCTTAGAAAAGTCATTATTGAGGTATGTATTCATGTTCTCTCATCCCTATTTATGAAATAATTAACTCTAATATTAATGGGTAGAATACTGTTTTAATAAATTATAATAAAATATAAAAATTGGAGGAAATTTTTGGGTTAATTTCTAAAACCTGTTACAAGTAATTGAATATTTTTGACTTATGTATTTCGATGAGCACATGATTTTAGGTTATAATTAAAATTAAAACAAAGTTATCAACTTACATAATATAGTTTCTTCTCAAGGACATTTGGATATCCCATGAATGAGTTTTGGTAATTTTTATGGGTTTTTGTCAAATTCTTGGTGTTATAGACAATTTTTGTCTAATTAAAACACTTATATTTTCTATATAGATCATGTATCATGTAGAATTTTAGTGGGATGAAGGATGTAAAATTACTTAATAATGAATTTATACCACCCTATTCTATATAATTTTTATTTTTTGTTAGTAAGGGGGGGGGGAGAAGAAAATAAAATTATCCAATTTGAAAAGAGAAGATAAGAGAAGATAATTAATAAAAGATTGAGAAAATGGATATAATATTAATATGCCATTTTCTAGCATTATAATTGAAAACAAATACAAGGTGGGGGGATTGTTAAAACTACATTTTTTTGTTGTATTTGTTGTTAATGAGGATCAAAGGCATTAAGGGGAGTTTCATGATTTCAATATGATGATGTTGAGTTTCTTGGAAGTATTTTGGAGTTCCCAATATTGATGAGATAGAATATAGAGTTCCCAATCATGGAATTAAGATGTGTTTAAGGAATAATGATTTATCTTAAATCTGTGGAGTATAAGTGAGTAAGTAACTACCATTGTATTAATAGATATCCATTCAATTTATGGAAACTGAGTTTTATATTTTCTTCCAAGATACTATTTATATGGATAATTACATGTGGGAAAAGTGTTTACCAACTAAAAATTGAGTTTCAATATGCTATTGGTCATCTATGAAGAAGATTCAAATTTTTATTTTTATAGGATATGTGAAACATAAAAGATTAAAATTATTTATAGGGATAAGTGTTTGATTTATAAATTATTCTATATAACTTATTGGAATTCATATATTATGAAATATATTTAGAGTTTACGTGTTGGTAATTTTGGATAAATAAATTGATCTTGGTATGACTTTATGAAGATAATTCATATGAATTTTGAGTTTTTTTCTTATGAAATTCATAAGTCTTTAATTCTACTAAGGTGAGTTGATTTCATATGACCTAGTATTTCAAAATGGTTTGTTCTATGGGATTTTAAAAATTCATCAAGATAGAATTCATAAGACTTTCATGGGTTACTTGTATGAATTTTTTGAGCATACAAATGGTTGGAATTTTGGAAAAGGCATGAAAATTTTTGGTTGGATACACAAAAAAGGATGGTCGAACCTTTGGGTAGGTCCCCATGACAATGGGGTAGTAGTGGAAAGATTTCACATGTAGACATGGAGGGTGAATTTGGTTCTTGAATTCCTCATGGGGATCAGGAATTATGGGCCACTAGAGAGTACCAACTCCAATTGAATTCAACGAGTAGATGATAAAGCATAGTTATTTATTAAGAATGATAATACTAAGATATATTATTATACAAGGCAAGTGAATTTCATCAATTATTCATATATTTAACACTTATGGACATGCATGGAAATAAAGTGAAATGATGATGTATAACTTTATCTTCAACTTTGAATATCACCCCTGAATTCATATCGTGGGATCAAAGTTCACAATGGAAGAAGTATTTTTATATCAAAGAGTTCATTAGAAGAAGATTATATAAATAACTAGAAGAATAGAATGAGTTTACTAGAATTATAATAACATATATAGTGATAATATTAGAAGGAGATAAAGAAAACCCCACCAAAAGGTAGTTGAAACTTCTAGAAATGAAAATTATGATGCACAATAAGTTGTGCAATTAAGGGTTAAATATTATGATGTTTATGTAGAGATTATAATAACTATTAAGAGTAAATAATTAGAAGATAAAAAGTAATATTATAGTATAAACACACTACATGGAAGATCTACATTACACGGTTGATGTTGAACTAAAATCCAAATTTTCTAGATGGGTAGAAGGTGATCACCATACCATGGTGGTGAGTGTTTTATGAGAGAAGATTCTATATGAAAAATGATGATGTGGACCATGATATGGTTAATTTTTTGTGGCAATTTTGATAATATCTCAACATGAGTAGTTACTAGGTCCAAACAGGATATCCACACAGTGGATAGTGTTTTTATGAGTTTTCCATGCACACATAGAAGTTTAAACATGATGATTTTGTTTAAAATCAAAGAATAAAATAGTCTGTGATGTTTCAAAATGTGATGAGGAGAAAGGAAACAAAATCTAAAATTACTTTTTTTAAATGCTGAGCCTTAAAGAATGATAAAAGGAAATATTTTATAGTGACCCTAGCTTTTCATACATAGAAATTACACCAAGTTTTTAGAATACATAAAACATTATACAAACAGACAACCAAAGACCATTTTAGTTTAGTACCCTTGAAAACATGTAATCATAAACACTGGTACATAAGTGAGCTACATTATCTCCCACTAGGTTATTATTCACTATAACCCTTCTGAGACACATAAAACATAATACATATCTTCATAACATAGGGAATGAAACAAAAAAAGAGGTTAACTCAGATGGTTAGTTAGGGTAAATGAGGGAGACATGTAAGTATAAACATGAGCATAAGGGTATGAGAACGTGATCATAACATCATAAGCTCATACCCTTCATAACATAAAAATGAATCATAGAATAATGGTTAGCAGTTCATAATTCATGAATCATAATGGAATAAATAGAATAAGCTATGAAAACATAACATATGAATAAGACATGGAATTATGGAATATACATAAGCATATAAAAACCCTATGTTAAGGCTACCTACCAAGACTTTTGTAACATGTTATGGTTGGGATAATCACTCATGTACCTTCTTCGAAACTAGGACAACCTCTTTTATACCCTCCTATTTTTAGATTGGGATGCCCTCCCATGTACCCTATTGTTCCAATCTTGTTATGCCCTCCTTTGTACCCTATTGTTTTGGGATTGGGATGCCCTCCCACGTACGCTCTTGTTTTGGGCTTGGGATGCCCTCTCGTTTACCCTCTTATTTCGGGATTGGGATGCCCTTCCATGTACCCTATGAGCTCATAATTTTTTTTCATTACCCAATAAAAAGGATGGATATATAGGTCCCACTTTTCCCATAATGAAATTATAAATTCATGTTCCATAAGATAAAAAAACATTCATCATATCACGACCTATGAAAAGAGATGGATTTTATAAAAAAAAGCATAACCCATGAAATTAAATGGGTATAATTAACATTTCATTACATAGTAACATATAGATAAGAGATAGGTTTCATACTCATTTCATCAAAGAATAACCTGTGAAAAGAAGCAGGTTTCAAAATCATATAACCTGTGGAAGAGAAATGAGTGTTATAAAAATCATTCCATCAAAACATGAACCATTCTAGAAATAATAAAAATGGTATTCCAGGACCATATCGAAGTAAAGAATAAAATATCACAAAGTATTCCATATTATATGGAAAAGAATTTTGAAAGACCATATGTATAATTTCTCAAGGAATATAGCCTTTCTTTGAAAATACTTTTCGCAAAACCATTTCAAAAATCCATTTCTTAGACAGAAATATTTACCATTTCATTTAAAAAATTTATTGAGGGAAATATCCTTTATTATTTGTGATATGATTTTTAAAACATAAAACCTTTTGAAAATAATTTTTTTGAAAATACATTAAAAACATAGAAATATGACTAGAAATCATTTTGAAATTTCTTTTTCCTTGAAAACTTATAAAATAAGTTTCAAAAAAAATTTAAAAAAAATTCTTTGAAAAAACTTTGAAAAATTATAAATAAGTCTTGATTTTTTTTAAAACCATTTCTTTGAAAATAAATTGAAAACTTATAAATAAATCTTAATTTTTTTGAAAACTATTTATTTGAAAATACTTTGGAAACTTATAAAATAATCTTTGAAAATCATTTAAAACAATAAATAATTTTTGAAAACATTTTTCATTGAAAATAATTTTAATTTTTTTATAGAATATTAGGATTTTTTAAAAAAAATAACGTTTTAATCTTGTAATGGAATCTTCAAGGGAATGACAACGATTAAATCCGTACATACCAAACATTTTGTTTTCACCATAAAATTTTTAAAAAAGTGCCTTGACTGAGAAACATCAAGAAGAATAATTTTTAACACCATTTTTGTTTAAAAAGGTAAAACATGTGTAAAAATTTATTTTAAATATCATAGTACAATAGTAGAACATTTTTGGAAACCTTTTTAGAAAAAATAGTTTTTAAGGAACATAGATTTCCCTCTAAAGAGAGAGGTAAAGTCAATATTTATTAAAAAAACTTTCTTGATCATATTATGTAAAAAAGAGTAAAAAAATAGTACCATTAATTGGATATAACATGAATAACCATAGGTTAATAAAATTCATGATAGTTATTAAAATATGGATAATAATATTTCCTTAATGAAAGCATAATCATAAACAATATTGATAAACGATGAGATTGTTTCAATAAACTCTTACCACTTGGTAACTTTGAATCATACTTACCATGTAAGAAAATGAAATTACATGGAATATAAAATACCATGAAAATAAGGATGTTCATGATATAACATTTAAAAGGTATTATATACACCTCTTAGAAAAATATAGGTTCATAACATGGTATGTGTCTCAAAGAAAGAAAATCGAGACAAAATTACATTACAGATTTGGTAACTTTTGAAACTTAAACCCCATGAAAGAAAGATCATAATATAGATATGTAAATTACCATAAATTTAATAATAATAATCATATAATACATTCATGGGAAGTATATACACCACACAAAATAAAAGAGTGGTGAACATGGAATGTATCTCACAGATATAAAAAGTGAGATGAAACTCCCCTACCTTGTGTCTTGACTCTCATCGTACTCATTAAAGACTCTTGTATAATAAATATAAGTTTATTATAATTCTATTATATAACAATATTATTATATCTGATACCATATATGGTTTTATTATCACTTTATGTTACGCACTTATTAATAATTCTATGTTAAGGTTACATTTCGGGTAATATTCAATTTATTTTTCACTTGTGTCTTAATTTGTTATATCTTTGATCTTTATACTTATATCATGATTTCCAGAATGTAAAAAATAATATAAATATAATTTATATTCATTATATGTGTATTATAATAATCTAAATAATATAGAAGAATGAAATGGAATACACTGTTCATGGAGATGGTAGGCCATATGTACGCATGAACGCTATTTCCATTTTATTGTCGTATTTAAAGAAATAAAGTAGATGAAATATATCTATATATATCATTATTATATTTAATAATTATATCATATATATAATATAATTTTACTAAACACATCCTTAACACATTCCATGTTAATTGTGAATGAATCACATCGCTTTGAGAGGGTGGTAGTCCACACTTCCTCAAACAAAATTATCATATTTACAAATAATGGTAAGTATAAGGATATGTGTTGTAAAATAATTAAAAAAATCTTAAATACGTAATAAATATAATATATATCACATATAAATTCCATAATAATTCCCAACCATGAGATGGGATAAAGGAAAAATTAACAATCATTGTTTTGTGAGGTGGTAGTTCACCGTATACATAAAAAATATGTCTGTTACCCATTAGATGGAAGTGTGTGTAAGTTTAGGTAGAAAACGTAGCAGAAAAACATTTCAGTATATTTATGATATTTGTGTTTTTTTATAATCATGGAATAATAATAGTTGAGTTGTTGGATAGTGAAAATAAGATAAAGGAGCTGTAGGAAGGTTGTTACCTCTTCTTTGGGTAACTCATTTTTGTTTTCACCAAAGGGATTTCTTGGATTTCTTTATAACCAAAGGGAGGATTCAAGTAGGAAGTGATGGATGTTTGGATGTGTATTGGGTATATCTTGGAATAACCTTAGTGGTTTGAGATGTGGTAAGAAGTTGGAGATGTGGTGGCCTTTTATAGGGAAGAGAGGTGACACACTTGGCATTTTTAAAAACAAGTTAGGTGTACCCACATTTTTACATAAAAAAAGTAATCTAAAAAAATAAACAATTGAAGGTGTATGGAATAAATATTTCCATAAAATGGGTGTCAGACAAGTGGCTAGGTCATTTTGGCCCTTAAGTTTAAGGTTTATTCCCTTGTTAAGCTTAATTTTACCTTAATCACTATAATTAATTTTAACTTCATTCACTAATATTTTTGGTCAAAAACTAATTTTAAATTATTATAAATTATAAATTATTATGATTAAAAATACAGAATCCATTTTTCTAAATTTAAAACAAATAAGTGTCAGAAATTAATTTAAAATTAATTCTGCAAACGGGATGACACTATGGGGTTTTAAAGTAAAAATGATCAAAAGTTTGCTAAGTTTTTATATCCAATTTCATTGTAAAATTAGTTCCAATGACCTAAATTAGATTAATTTATGAAAAATTAATCTAATTAAATTTTAAAACTAATTTAAAAACTAATTTAACCTTATAAATAAATTATATGAAAAAGTGGTTTTGAATTAAAATTCAGTATTTTTTTACTTTTCATCCAAAAATGAAGTTTCTTAGGAAAATACCAAAAAATTCACCCTAAGATAATTTAAAAATTACAAATTCAATAATAAAGTTTATTTTATTAAATTTAATTTCTAAAAGTGACTAAAATTAATTTTATTATTTTTCATAGAAGGACTTTAAAAGCTATTTATTTGAGAAAATATTATTTTTAAACATATGAAGACTTTACCAAGAATTATATTTTTCACTGTCAATATATTCTATTTATATAAAAACATTATAAAAAATATTTTAATTTTTTTTTATTAATATTCATTTTACTAATTGTGATGGCTATTTTATAATTATATCATTTAAATAATTATAACAATAAAAAATATATTTTGTAGAAACAAGGTGTTGCATGTTACATATGCCAAGCTGGTGTTGCGCGTAACGTACCCCAAGTCGATGTTGTATTTAACTTATTCCAAGTTAGTGTTGTGTGAAGGGAATATTTTACTTAGTGTAATGAAATATATCAATGAAAATTAATTTATTTGGAAAAAGGTCCATAAAATCTCAGGGTGTTACATTATACCCCGCTTAAAATGAATTTCTCCCTCAAAATTCATCTGAGTTATCTAAGGTTTAATTATTTAAAGTTACATTCACAGAAACCCACATCATAAAAATAAATACTAAAAATTACTTTAAAGAAAGTCATAAAATTAATGGTTACCCAAAGTATCACATAACTAGGTTTCCAGATAAGAGAACATAGGTGGAAAGTGAAAACATGAACATGGAAGAGAAATATAACTATTAAGTCCTGATAGAGATTGATAGAGAACATTGATTAGCTGAAGTGGGAGTTCAAAAAACCATAAATCTATGATGATTTATGGGATCATCTGATTCATCATAAATAAATATGCTTGGATAAATCATGTTCAATATCATTTTCCTAGATTAGAGGTATTCTTTTACTGTCTAGGAACATAAGTAAATATACTTACTTGATTTCATTCCTTTTAATGTGCACAATCTAACCCTTTGTTTTTGCATTGATCAATTCCCACTTTATCTCTTACTACATGGAATGATGGTGAATTTTCCATTCCTAATAGATCTTTAGATCTATAAATAGAATGATAAGTCTTTATATCTTTCTTCATTTAACAACTTAGAAAAAAATGGCTAGCATAGGTTATCCGACATGCATAAATCCTCATATGGTGAGATATTACTTTAAGCTCACAAACTTCATATAAATTTTATCTTATCCCCTTCTATATATGGTTAATGTTATAGATATTCTAGAAGATAAAAATCCAATAAATTATAAATAAGGTCACAAAATTAGCTTAACATCGATCCCATATATATCATAAAGTATCTATTGGTTGTCACATTCCAAAAATGTGAATAACCTCATCGTATATTCTCTTAATACATAGTAATAACCTAAATTACTATAAATTCTTTTTGAAAACATGAATGCTTATTTATTCCAAAGATTACTGTATATATTCATTAAATCCAAGAAGTTGTAAACTTCAACCTTGATGACATGGATCAATTTTTCAATAATCAGTTCCATGGTAATATATAATATAAAATTTACTTATTAATATCCAACATATCTTTATCCAAACATCATTATCATAATGTCAGGAATTAATTAAGGGTTATCTTCTCGTAATCAAAATATCACCTTTCTATGAAATCACTTTTCTATGTCGTCATCACCTTTAAAAATGTCATTTTGAATATTTAATTTAAACTTATACTAAAAATACTTATATGTTTCATGATTCATATAACACAATCTTTGAATTTAAAAACATAAATACTTCATTCATCCAACCTTATTCTTAAACCATTACTCATGATTCATCAACTTATTCTTTAATACCTCTTTCCTAGAATATGAAATATGAATAATGTCTTAAGGTTACTCAACCTCAATATAATCATGCTTCTTTTATTTAATGTAAACAATACTAGTAGAACATCACATACCTTTAATATGAATTTTATAGTTCCTTTATCTTTTGAAGTATAACCAATACTTTCCCCACCTTCTTAATTATCTTTATGAGATTTCCACTTGGGAAATTAATTCACATAATGCCCATACTTTCCACATATGAAACATTAAATGTTAACCATGTATCTTATAGTCCTCTCCATTGACTAAAACTATAAATCATAGTGTTATAAACATTTATCATAGTTGAAAATCACAAAATCATGAAAAAGAATTACTTATAGGATGTCTAAATTATGACACATACATCTTTATTCTATGAAACCTTAGGTTTATACTAGGTTATTCATAGTAAACTTATATATAAATTCTTCATAATTGTTCATGAAGAGTTTTTTAATTCCCAAAGAATATTCCTTGGGAGTGTCAAACCAGGTGTGTAGTAAGACCCGTTGTCATGTACTAGGTTATGCCGAGTCAGGCCCGATGTACCTTGTCAGAGTTGTTACCCCTAGGTACGTTTGTGATAGAGCCACATCCACTTGTAGTATCAAGATAGAGATGTAATTCTAGGAAACCACTCACTCTATCCTTTACCAAAATTTCAGGAAATGTTTCAAAACATTATCTCATCCTTAGACTTATCCTTAGAGACATCCCTAGACATATCTTTAGAAATATCCCTAGGGATCTCACTAAAGTTTTCTCATCATAGTTTCCAAATTTTGACTAAAAATTCACTATAATAACAACTATAATGGCCCTCAATTTTCATACATATAAAATATATCACTTTTGCAGAATACTTAAAACATTATACAAATAGATGCCTAAAGATCGTATTAGTTTAGTGTCTTTAGAAACATGGAAGCATTAAAAATGGATCATAAGTGAGAAAAATTATCTCCCACTAGGTTCTTCTTAACTATAACCCTTCTTAGACATATCAAATATAATACACATCTTTATATCCTGTGGAAGGAAACATAAAAAAGGGGGAGCTCAGATGCTCAACAATGGTAAACAAGGGAGACATGTAAGCATAAACATGAGCATATGGGTATGATAACGTGATCATAAAATCAGAAGATCATACCCTATGTAAAATAAACATAAATCATGGAATAAATGTTATTAGTTCATAAGGAATGAATCATAATGGAATAAAAATAATAATCCATGAAAGCATAATATATGAATAAGATATGGAATTTTGGCATACACATAAACATATAAAAACCTTATATCAAGGATTCCTACCAAGAACTTTGTAACATGTTAGGCTTGGGACAATCAACCATGCACCTGATTTTGGGATTGGTATTCCCTCCCATGTACCCTATTGTTTCGGTATTGGGGTGCCCTCTTATGTACCCTCTTATTGCGGGATTAGGATTCCTCCTATGTACCCTCTTGTTTTGGGATTGGGATGCCCTCCTATGTACCCTCTTGTTTCAAGCTTGGGATTCCCTACCATGTACCCTTTGATCTCATAAAACATTTATCATTACCCAATTTATTTTAGGGAGATATAGTTCCCACCCGTCACAAAATGAAATAATACATGCATGTGCTATAGGATAACAAAACATTCATCATATCATGACCCATGAAATAAGATGGGTTTTATAAACATCAAATCATAACCCATGAAATTAATGGGGTATCATTAAAATTTAATCACACCATAAACTATGAGAAAGATATATGTTTTATAAACATTTCATTAAAGCATAACTCATGAAAATGAGTTTCTTTTAAAATAATATAAACCGTGGAAGATAAATAGGTTTCACAAACATCATTCCATCGAAACATGAACCATTCCAGAAAGAACATGAATGGTATTCCTAGATCATATACTAGTAAATCATAAAATATCACAAAGTATCCCATATTATATGGGGAAGGATTTTGAAATATCAGATGGAATATTTCTTAAGGAAGAAATCCTTTCTTTGAAAATCCTTTTCATAAAACCATTTTAAAAATCCATTTCTTATAAAGAAAGATTTACCATTTCATTGAGAAAATTTCTTTAAGGAAATATAATTTATTCTTTGAGATTTTATTTTTAAAACATAAAACATTTTGTAACCATTTTATTTTAAAATAATTTAAAAACTTAGAAAGAATTCTTGAAATGATTTTTAAAACCCATTTTCCTTGAGAACTTATAAAAAAAGTTCCAAAACATTTTAAAAACAATTTTATTTTAAAAAAAATTGAAAAAATATAATGAAATATTGAAAATGTTTTGAAAGCCATTTTTTGAAAATACATTAAAAACTTATAAATAAATCTTGAAATTTTTTGAAAACCATTTCTTTTAAAAAACTTTTAAACCTTATAAAAGAATATTTGAAAATAATTTAAAAAAATAAAGAAATTTTGAAAAAAAAAATCATTAAAAATAATATTAAAACAAAGAATTATAGAATATTAGGATTTTTTAAAAATAAATATTTAATCTTGTAAAGGAATCTTCAAGAGAATAATTATGGGTAAATTGATACATGCTGAATATTCCTTTTTCACTATAAAAAGTTTAAAAAAGTGCCTTGACTAGAAAATGAAAAGAAGATTCCTTTTTAAGAACCTTTTTTTTAAAATGTAAAAAATGGTTAAAAATTTATTTTAAATATGATATTATAATAGTATAATATTTTTGGAATCCTTTTTAGAAAACATGGTTTTGAAGTGGCATAGATTTTAAACTAAAGAGAGAGGTAAAGTGAGACTTAAAAAAACTTTCTTGATCATATTTTGTACCAAAGAGTGAAAACATGGCACCATTAATTATATGTAACAATAATTACTAGATTTTATGAAAATTCATGATATTTATGGAGATATGAATCATAATATTTCATTAATGAAAGCATAATCATAAACAATCTCAATAAACGATGATATTGTTTCAAAAAACTCTTACCATTTGGTAACTTTGAATCGTACTACCCATGTTAGAAAATAAAATTACATGGAACTTAAAATGCCATGAATATAAGGATATTCATGATATAACACATAAAAGGTATTATGCACACCTCTTTCAAAATATTGGTGCATAACTTGGTATGTGTCTCAAAGAAGAAAAATTGAGACAAAATTACTTTACCGATTTGGTAACTTTTGAAACTTAAACCCCTTGAAAGAAAGATCATAAAATGGATATGTAAATAACCATAAATTTAATAATAATAATAATAGTATGATAAATTCATGGGAAGTATATACACCACTTAAAAGAAAAGAGTGGCGAACATGGAATTTATCTCATGGATATAAAAAGTGAGATGAAATTCCCTTACCTTATTTTTTGAATGTCATTGTACTCATTAAAATCTCCTGTATAATAAACATAATTTTATTATAAATCTATCACATAATAATATTATTATATCTAATACAATATTTTTTTTATTATGACTTTATATTACCCACTTATTAACAATTCTATGTTAAGGTTTCATTTTGGGTAATATTCGCTTTGTTTTTTTCATGTGTATTAATTTGTTATATCTTTGGTACTTATACTTATATCATGATTTCCAGAATGTAAACTATTATATAAATATAATTTATATTAATTATATATTCATTATAATAATCTATATAATATATAATTATGAAATGAAATACACCATTCATAGAGACTGTAGTTTGTACGTACACATGAACATTGTTTCCGTTTTATTGTCATATTGGAAAGAGATTAAATGGAATATATGTATATATATAATTATTCTAGTAGAATTAATTTATCATATATATCATATGAGTTTACTAAACCCATCCTTAACACATTTCATGTAAATTGGGAATGAATCACATCGCTTTGAGGGGGCGGTAGTCTACACTTCCTCAAACGAAATTATCGTATCTACACAAAATGGAAAGTATAAGGATACGTGTTATAAAATAATTAAATAAGCTTAAATACATAATAAATATAATTTATATCATATATAAATAATGTTTCTATCATAATTACCAACCATGAAAGGGGGTAAAGGAAAAATGAACAATCATTGTTTCGTGAGGTGATAGTTTGCCGTACACATTAACAATATATTTATTACCCATTATATGGAAGTGTGTGTAAGTGTAGGTAAAAAAATTAGCATAAAAAAATATCAGTATATTTATGATACTAGTTTGTTTTATAATCATGGAATAATAATAGTTTAGGTGGTGGATAATGAAAATAATATAAAGAAGCTTGAGGAAGGTTGTTACCTCTTCTTTGGGTAACTCTTTTTGGTTTTCACCAAAGGGGTTCCTTGGATTGATTTCTATAGAAAGGGAGTCTTCAAGGAGGAAGGGAGGTATTTTAGGAAGTGTATTGGGTAGATATTTTCGTAACCTAAGTGGTTTGATAGGTGTAAAGAAGTGGGAGAGTTGGTGGCCTTTTATAGGGAAGGGAGGGGACACACTTGGCATTTTTGAAAACAAGTTAGGTGTGCCCACATTTTTACCTAAAAAACGCAATATAAAACCAAAAAAACTAAATAATGGAAGGTTTATGGCCTAAATATGGCAATAAAATGGGTTTTAGACAAGTTTATAGGTAATTTTGGCCCCAAATTTTAAGGTTTATTCCATTGTTAAGATTAATTTTACCTTAATCACTGTAATTAATTTTAACTGCATTCACTAATATTTTTGGTAAAAAACTAGGTTGAACTTATTAGATATTATAAATTATAATTATTACAAATATTGAATCCATTTTTCTAAATTCCAAACATATAATCTAGAAATAAATTTAAAATTAATCCTGCAGACATGACGACACTACAGGTTTTTAAAGTAAAAATGGTCAAAAGTTTGCCAAGTTTTTATATCCAATTTCAATGTGAAATTGGTTAAAATGACCTAAATTGAATTAATTTATAGAAAATTTATCTAATTAAACTTTAAAAATATTTTAAAATATAATCTAATCTTATAAATAAATTATATGAAAAAGCGGTTTTGAAATAAAATTCAGTATTTTTCACTATTCATCCAAAAATGAAGTTTCACAGAAAAAACCCAAAAATTCACCCTAAGGTAATTTCAACATTATAAATTAAAAAATTAAGTTTATTTTATCAAATTAAATTTCTAAATGTTTCTAAAATTCATTTTATTGTTTTTTACAAATGGACATGAAAAATAGCATATTTGAGAAAATAGTATTTGTAAACATATGAAGAGTTTACCAAAAATTATATTTTTCATTATAAATATGTTCTATTTATATAAAAACATTATAAAAAATATTTTAAAATTAGTTATAACTATTAATATTACTAATTTTAATAGATAGGTTATAATTATCTTATTTAAATAATTATAATAATAAAAAAGATGTTTTTGAAGAAAATTAGTGTTGTGTGTTACGTATGCCAAGTCGATATTGCATGTAATGTATGAAAAGTTGATGTTTCATGTAACCTAATAAAATTATGTTTTGTGTGATTTTTTTTAATTTATAGAAATGAAATATATCAATGAAAATTAAATTATTAAAAAAAAGGTCAGTAAAAACTCACGGTGTTACATTTGTGCAATATAAAGTCTAAATGTTATGAGAGTTTTGAATGAGTGATATATCAAGAATTTGAAAGGATGAGACTTATGGAATATGAATTCTCAATAAATATTGATGAATATCGATGATATAATTATTATATATATATATAATCTTTACATTGAAAGAGATGATTATTTAATTTGGTATAAGAACCTTGTTTCAAACCCTCCATGTCAAAGAAAAATATAGAGATCCCAATTCTATAATTACCTGAATATATTTTATGTAGTTGAAGAAAAATAAGATATAACCAATAAAAATGTTTATTTATGACCCTCTTGCATTGAAGACAAGGAGGGGATTGAATTTTCATATTCTTTTTCATCCTATAAAGTCAAAGGAATGAGATGTTCTAGTGCTAAAGCAGAAGTTTATTTATTATGAACTGAAGAATCATATGAAGAAGAGTGACTTTAGATGATATCCAAACTGAGAACCGAGTTTCTAGACTATAATATAAATATATATCGTTTAAGTCTTAATAATTATAAGGCAACCCATTTAAGTGTTGTAACTGAGGAAGGAGATCATATTATTTGTGTTGAGAGATGACTGAAGTAGTGTGGCTAATCTTACTTCAAAAGGAGTAGAAAAAATCCTTCATTCTGTAAAGAGTTACAAAATATAAAGAAACTAATTTCTTTATACTTAGTTGGAGCTAGGATAATGAGTCCAAGTCCATACCCTTTCTTATTCTTCTTTTGATAATTATAAGGAAGGTATGACCATGGGATAATAACCACATGTCACTAGACATATAGCTCTTCTCAAGGAGGTGGACCTCATTAACAAATCCTAGTGCTATTATTTTTATTCTTTCATGTTTATATTTTCATGCATACCGACCAAAGAAGATACAAAGAGAGAAATAGGTCCATTTATTAAACATGTATGAAGGTGAAAATGGGATTAAAGTTTAAATTAGTTTAAAAGTATACCAGTACTGATTCACCCCCTCAGTGTTGGACACATCTCTATGTGATCCTAACTGTAATATCAATCTTTAAATATAACTAGAAATATGATATGCATATTTAGTATCACAACTTATGATATGAGATATTATAATCCAAGAGTGATATGAGATTAATGTATTTCTATTGACCATAGTGTATGACATCTATATATTGTAAAATAAAATCTCCTACATTATTTTCAAAAAATAGGGCATCATATCATAAAAATGATACAATGTGAATCATTAAATTTTATTCCTGAGTTATGATTGGTTATATCATACTCGTGAGTTTTATATTATAAAATACAATAAAAAATGTTGTGAACCTTGGATTATGATATAAATAAAATCATAGAATATGATCGGTAAGGATTAATTTTATTTTTATTTATATTCAATTACGAATTGAATTAATTATTTATAAATAATGAAAAAAGATATATTGGGATATTTTGATTTATAAAAGTGTTTTATAAATTAATTAATTATAAAGTGATTATGATTAATTAATAAACTATTTTAAAGAATTTATTATAAATATTACATTAATATTATGAATATATTTTTCAATATTATATGGAATTCCTTATAATTAAAAATAAAGCAGTTAATTAATAAATCATAAAGAAAATTCATAAAGTGTTTATAAATTACGAAATATGGATAAATATAAAGTGTTTATGTTTAATAAAATCATGAAATGTTCATAATGATTGATTTTAAGTGTTCAAATTAAAATATAATTATTTAGAAATTATTTTAATCTCATCAAAATAGTTTTAATGATTGATATGATCGTTGTTTATATAATTTCAAGTATGTGATATTTGATTATGTAAAATATTTACATAATACATAATGGATTAAAAATGTTTATAATTCATGAAATATCATATAATTAAATTAAAATTTCATATAATTAATAATATGAAAAGATTATATTATGTATATAAGGAGTTTATATTCAATAATTATTTAATATCGATAATAAATAACTAAAATTATAAAGTGTTTATGATTAAGCTTTATTTTTTGATTTTTTCATAAATTATTATCTCATGTTTAAATATTTGAAATGTTTATTTATTTAAATTATATTCCCCAATTTATTCATAGTTATGAATTTTTTATATTATGAATAAATGTATGCATGAGTTTAAGTTTTAAAACTACTTCTTATAAAACTAATAAGCCTTGCATTACAAGCTAGGTACATCAACATAAAATTTAGTTTCCATATACCATGACCTCAGTTTAGGATTATAGTTTCGATCTTGAAAATAGTTAGTGAACATAGTTTAATCATATTTGGTATTAGGGTTATGATGAATTGGATTCCCTCTTGAGTAAATTATCCCCAGGTAAAGGGAATTTGGGTTGAACTTCCCACTAGCCTGGAGGCTTATTCCATGTTCTAAAAAGGTTGGGGTTGACTATCTGTGGTTTCGAGCTTACTCATGTAGAGATTTCATATATTATATAATTATAAACCATTACATGAAGAGTTCATATAACTTATGCATGATATGCATTTGAATATGTGTAAATATGTTTGGATTCTATTTTTGGATGAGTAAAAAAAGATGTTCATCCTATAAAGGGTTACACATCAATATGTTTTGAACATATTGATTTGGTGGAGGGAATGAGATTCTAATAATTAAATTGTTAGAAGCATGCATCCATAAAGGGAATACCATGAGATAATATGTTGAGATTAAATCCCCTTCAAAAAAATAAGTGTTACATTCCTTCCAAAGTGGCACTTGTTAAGACCTAAATCATCTAACTAGGAATTTTTATGTTATAACTGAGTGAACATGGATTATATTGTGTAAATAAATAAAGTAATAGGTGAAATTGGATTATCCAACTGGGTAGTTTTGTGCAATATTTGGCTGTCCCTGGATTTTCATGTGTTATCCTATTCTTAGCATTTTTTGGGTTACATTTAGCTTGAAAACCTTAAAAGTTAGGATAACAAAGGAATATAGTTGGGTTTATCTACTTGATGGATCAGACAAGGAGTTATTCACTCAACTATCCAAGAATCATATATGATATTATTGGGATTATGTCCTACCTAAATAGCTAAGTGGTGAGATTAAATCCATAGAAGACTCGTTGCTTAGTGAAATTTGGATCTCAACCAAAAATGGATTTAATGAATTTAAAAGGGGTCATCAATTTAGTGGGATCCCATTTAATAAAATTCATTATTAAGTGTCATTAAAACATGATACTAATTTGATAAAATATTTTGTTTTATATAATAAAACCATCACCATCAAACATAGTTTTGAGACTAATCCTTAGAAAGAAGAAGTTTAATGTAAGTAACTCCTTAGAATGATAACTTAAGAAAAGTTAATAAGTATTAATAATATTTTTTCTGTGTTAGAGAAACACTTTCCTAAGTAACAAAGTGTTGAAATTATTCAACAAGTGAATCTAAATGCATATGAGAAGCATAGAATGATTCAATTTAGGTTTCAAATACATTTTATGTAAAATTTACTAAGTAATTTTTAGTCTAAGTTAATATATTGAATATGAATAGATATGTAAAATGACATAGTGATACTAGAAGGGCTTATTATGGTTTAAGGATTCATACTATTTTCATCTATGGAAATGTTCTAATAATATGATTGAGTTAAATAAGAGTTTACTCAATATTATTAATAGATGAGAATAACTGAACTAGGAATGTGGTTTCTAGGTTCCAGTGCTGTATAGTTATAAAAGTGGGTAAATTTACAAATCAAAATAAGAAAAATTAGGTGGAGAGTCCAAAAAGGTTTCTTTAAGTAGCCAGCTAATGAAATTGAAATTTGATGGTAAAATTAGGAAGGAAGAGTAATGATTCTATTACAAGGGGTTATTTAAGATACCTATGTTAGGATCTATTTAAGGTTAAAGGATATTTGGGGGGGGGGGGGTGGAGTGAATCAATGTACCTTATTTTTCAAACCCCCATTTTTAAACACTCATTATTATTCAACACAGATCTCCCAATTTTCTCACTGATGTAGTATATACTTAGACTCAATAAGTTTGTTAATGAGGTTTTCTACATTTTCAGAATAACTATATCCCCATGAATCATGGTTATTATCCCACATGTACAAATATCCTTTTACTATCAAGAAAAACTTCGAAAATGGAATGTCCTTAAACCTGTATAGCTATTGGAACCAACTAGTTACAATATAATAATTAACTAAAAAATATAGCTACCTTTATGTAGAAAATAATTTAATCGAGTTCATGCCCTATATAGGCAAAATATGATGAATTTCTTCCATTGTTGTAAGACTTTTAATAATAATCATGCCTCATACTAGTTTCTACAATCATGAACAATACATACATTTTCCTCATCGATCTTATGATTCCTTTGATTAATAAAGGAATAAATATCATGTTTCTTTTTTTGTCCTCTCACTTTAACAATCTCCCATTTTTATGTCAATGTGTTTTGACCTAGAATAATAAATATGATTTTTGGATAGACTAATTGAACTTTAATTGTCATAATTTATAATTAGATGATAATCAACTTTAATATTAAAGTCCTATAGCTGTGTTCACATCCACATTATCTTTGTAGCTTCCTATGATGTATCCACATACTCAGTCTCAGTTGAACTCAAAGTTACTAATGTTTGCTTAATTAAATTCCATGAAACACTACTTCTACCATTAAAAAACACTCCACTTTTTGTGGATTTTATAGAACCAATAGCTCCAACCCATCAACATCAATATACCCTTTCAGATCTATTTTTTCTACCTTCTTATACATAAATACATAATTGAATAATTTTTAAATGTATCTCAGTATTATATTTGATGATAATATATTTTATTCCTTAGGAATGGATTATAACCTGATAAAAATATTGAAAAAATATATAATATTAGTTCTTTCAAATATCATGTATAAAATACTTCCAATCAATATTCTAAACTACTTCTCATTTATTAATGTTCCTTCACCATCCTTACACACTTTTATACCCACCTGATTTGGTGTGGAAACACATCTAGATTATTATATGTAAAACTTATTTAGAAGTTTTCTAGTATACTTATCTTATGAAATAAATATGTGTTCTACTACTTGGGTAACTTATAATCCCAATAAAAATTCCATTTCTCTTGGAATTTCCTTCTTAAATTTTTCCTTTATGTTCCTTGATAACTCCTCACATAGAACTTATTCATTGATCATAATGCTTATGTCATAAAAAAACACAATCATTTTTGTTGTGTTTTTCTTCATATTAAAGTTGATGTCCACTTTCCCTTTCTCAAACTTAATGCTCTTAAAATATTCATTTAGTTTGAAGTACCAATACATTAGAGAATTCTTCAATCCATATAATTCATTATTTACCTTAGATACTTTGCAGCTATCAAAATCAAGCATAAATCTCTCATGATATTCCATGCATAATTATTCATTAATCTCACAATTTAGAAAATATTATTTAATATCCATGTGAAATACTTTAATAATTACTAGATCTACTATGAATATAAAAATTCGGATAGATTAAAGTCTACATACTGGGGAAAAAGGTTTATCAAAGTCAATCCATTCAATTTGGGAGTATCCCTTTCATACTATCCTTGATTTATTTCTATCAAATTCACCATTCTAATCAAGATTATTTATAAAGACTCATTTTTTTTGAAATCAAACTCTTTTAAATCGGTTTGGGAACAAATTCCAAATTTTAATTCTTTCTTATTTAGTCTAGTTCTTCATTCATGTCCTGAACCCACCCCTTTTATTCAAAATCAGATTTTATAAAATTTGGCTCATTATTTGACAAAAACTAGTGTGTCACACTGCTATGATTTTCCTATAGTTTTTCACACCTTGACTCTGGTCATCAATTATATTCTCAAAATCAATACACTTACTTAGTCATGAAACTATATCTGTAAATATCTAATATTATATTTTATCATTTGTATTAACCTATTTTGACTTTTGAATCTTATTATCATCACTGGAAACATCAAAATTTACTCATTCTTGAAGCTATATGATTTTAATTGATTATTCTATAGATTTAGATATTTCAACATAATCTTCACTATTTGACAAGGTAGTTCTTTTTTTATTTCTTCTTCATTCTAAATAACTACTAGATCATCACTTTCAATAGTTATTTCAGTATTTTTTTAACAAATATATGAAATTTAATTTGGTTTATAACTTAGGAAAATTCCATCTTTAACCTTTTCATACAAATTTCCTCCACTTATATCCATTTTCTTTATTAGACATAGACTTTAAAGTACCTTGAAATGTTCAACATTTGGGTTTTTTTAAAACACATATAATATGGAGTCATGTAATAACTCAACATCAAGAGACACCAATTTTGGATGATTCTAGAAATTGTGATGGCTTGTATCCAAAAAAATCTTGATGTGTCATGCTCCAGCAACATTGTTTTATGCATGTCAACTAGACTCTTATTTTTTACTTTCTCATACTCCATTTTTTTGGGGAGTGTATAGAGAACTTAATTCATTCCTAATTCCATTTTTTCAAGTTATTTAGTGAATTTTGTAATGGAATACTCATTTACATTAATAGATCTCCACCTCTTAAAAGGTAATCCTATATACTTCTCTGAAAGAATTATAAAACTCTTGAATCTATCTAATGCCTGTGATTTTTGTGAAATAAACAAGATACATTCCATCCTCATGAAGTCATATTTGAATTTAATAATATACCATTCTCCTCTATTTTAATTCTTAGTCATAGGGCCTCGTGCATTAGAATGGATCATCTCTAGAGATTTTGATGTTTGAATCTCACCTCCTTTGTGGTATTTATTTACCACATTTCCTTGAAAGTTATAAAAATTGAATTTGTATCTTCTTTTATGATGGAAATATTTCTCACATATTCTTACTTAATAAGTTTTTTTATACTCTTTTAGACTAGGTTGCTAAGTCTTTTATGTCATTAATGTCTTTTTGATTTCTAAATTATATAACAATTAGTAATTTCCTATCTAACTTGAAATAAATTACCTAAGGTTTTCAAACCCTGTGTAATAACATATACATACTTCAATCTATTCATAATGAATCCATTTTTTCAGAAAATATCCTCATCTATAGCATCACATATCAATGATACACATAGAAAATTGTTCTTTAATCCATAAAAAAACAAAGTTTTTTAGGAATTATTTGATTCTTAGAAATATTTTTTGTTCTAACGCCTTTGACTCTTAGAGATATATCATTTCAAAATTTTATGGATACTATATCATATTTCTCAACATTTTTTTAGGTTTTTTAGATCATCTTTCATGTGATATGAACACCCACTATCGATTATCTAAGGATTTTAATATTTAAAAGACATTAATGAAACATAACAAACATTAGCCTATTGCTTGAACCAATTTTGGGATTTTCCAATATTTTGAAATATTTTAAACTCTGATGGAATAAACTAAACACATACACATAATGAATTACCTTCTTGATCACATCCTTTTTATACAACTTTTAAGATTTCAAATCTATTTTTTTCATGGGAATCATTTTCTTGACCTGTTGGTGCTTCTTTTAAGTTCTCAATCATGATAACTACCTACCCATTTACTCATGATCTCTTCTCAATATAGGTAGAGACTATAACATATCCAAAATTTCTATTTGGAACTTTGGAATAAAACAATGAATATTTTTGGAGTAAGTCTCGGAGTTAGCATGGTATTCCAGGGTCTGAGGAGCCTCGATGTTGAGATATTAAAAATATTAAATATATTTCATCACACCCAAAGTTCTTATAAAATAATGTATTAAATCCAAAATGGTATCTTGGATGAGAAAACTAATATCTCCATTAAATCCTAAATGTGGGTTTTACTCTAGGAATGACATATGTATTGTCAGCATTGATTGTTTTGATAGAGTGCAGTCATGGGAAGATTAAATGAATTAAATGAATTAAATGTATTTATTTATTTAATTGTCATTTAATTGTTTAACCATAACAAAACATCTATTTAATACCTACTATGAAAAAATACTTAGATTTATCCACATAACACTATAGTATTGAAGGGATGGAGAGTGAACTTTGGTGGAGAGAGCATTGGTGGATGATCATGGGGTCATGGATCAAGGATTGAAGTACTGTGATGATTGTTGAAATTGATTTATATCTTTTATTTATCCAACAAAAATGATGTAGAAACTTTTTTTACCAGTGATCAATCTAAACCCAAGGCATATAATTTTATTTTTTTAGTTTAATCCCCATTTATAGTTGAGGAGAATGAAAATTAATTCCTTCTAAACCAATTTTTGGATCGTTCTTAATTGGGTTGTCCAATAGTTGATTTATATTACTAAATATAGGAATTTTATATTTATTTACCATTTATTTTTATGTTTTTATAATCCAAAATTATTTTTATTTCAAGTATGATGGCTAAATAAACATATCCATTGATCGATCTCACCTTGTGTTATGGCCCTTTCTCCCTCCATTCTTCAATGTTCATCAATGGAATTTAAATCAATTGATGGTTCGATAATACCAAATAGGAATGGTTGTTTCAAATTTTTTATTTGGTATAAGGGATTATGCTCGTGATTTTGGTTTTGGGAGACACAATGAAGGAATGATGGCGACGATGAGGATCTAGTGAGGGTTTGGGTGATGGTGGATCTACGAGCTGGATTGAATGAATTTATTTAGTAGGGTGAAGAAAAGTTTTATTTAGTTATATATGTACAAAATCTATCCACTATTAATAAAGGTGATCCTATGTTGGTGAATATAGAATTTTTGTCATGATTTGGACCATATGTAGGCTTAATGAAGGAGACAAAAGTTGCTTCCCGATCAACAGGTGGATGAAATATAGCCACCATCAATGTTGAGGTCTCATTCAACCTAGATATGGGTATTGAGTCGTTATTCCTAGTGTAATTTAAGGCAACAATAGAGGTTTGGGTAAATACTCATAATGAACTAGAGTTCCTATTAAATTCCAAACTACACACCGTGTAGTTCATGGGAGAACGCACCGCATGGACCCATCTATTTGGTGGATGGGGTTTCATATTGAGTTAAACATCACAAATTGTCTGGGATCCCCACACACCATTTGACACCTATTAGTCCATCTTGGAATGTACAAGGAGTACACACCTAGGTGGTCATGTGGCCCTATACTCCTTATGTTTTGGATCACACCCCATGTACTTCAGAAGGTACCCAGTCATGGAAAGACAGTACACACCGGGTGCTTACCAAACCCCTACATTTCAGGTGAATAAGAGTACACCTCATGTACTTTAGGAAGTAATTAGACATTACCAGGGTACACAGGCATGGCCAGTGTATATGGGATTCAGCAGATGGTTTATACTAAGTGTTGGCCTGGCCTATACACTCCATGTGTTGTAATAACACACCATGTACTATAAAGAATACAGGTTAGGTTATATGGCGAGATATATATCATTCCAGAATCAGAGAGATTCCATGTACCCCATGGGATACACTGTGTACGCCTTAAAGGGTAATTTGGAGCCTTTTTTCTTCTCATACCAACTATGGTATGAGTTTGGGTGAGTTCCCTTAGACTGTTTCAGTGTGGGTGTATTCCCTTGGTCCATCCCTTGGTCCATCCCTATGAGGGTATAATGAGGCATCACATCCTAAACATAGGATTAGTGATCCCATCTATGGGTTAGTCTCAGATAGAGTTAGGTATCCCTCCATATGTATTGGGATTTGATTCTCCACCATTCTTCCCTAGGTTGAGTCAAGTATCCCATTACTAACTATCACAGTGTATGATTCCCATCCTTGAGCGTTTACTATGGGTGGGGTCTGGAATCCCCCATAGGCCTTGGGCATGATCCCTGTCTATGTATCAAAATTATTTTTCCTCTATTAAGTTTTAGTTTGATTGAGTGAGTATATCTGATGATCCCTCTCAGTTTCCTTGGGTCTTCTTCATGTTAATACCTAATGATTATGTCCTCTCGAATGAGTTCAATCACTGTAGCATGACCCAATTAGTGATTTATATCAGAAGGATGTTTCTTTTGACCCTCTTTTGAAATCTCAAGCTTGTTGTGAGGATGTGACCACACCTTGAGACTTAGTGTCTATCCTGAGCATATCTAGGTTATTATGGATATTGTATCATATTCTATTGGACATGTCTTCGTGGTGATGAGATGACTACTCTCTTTATGCTTTATGTTTGGTTATTTTAGGGTGACCTACTTGGTATGATTATACTCACCCCTATATAGGATCTTACCTCACATGTCATGAATTATGAAGATGATAGGATTTTTTATGGAGTCTTAGGAGTAACAGGAGCATATGAAGCTTATGTGTACTATAAGGACCTCATATGGATCTTGGAGTTTCTTTTGTGTAGTTTCCCCATACATTGTTAGCAGGTTGGGTTATTTTAAAGTTTTGGTGGGCTTTTATTTAGCCTTTTTTCCCTTTTATTGTACTTCTTATTGTACGTTGATGTGGGATAGTTGTTATTCATGAATTTATAGTATAATTTTTTATCTTTTACACTTTATACTAGAATATGGATATGTGTGATTATGTACAAGTACTTTAGGAATAGGCCTCCCATGTGTGTGATATGCCTACTCAATACTAGTTTCCAGCCTATAGCCTATTAGAGGTAGGATTGGAATGTTATTCTCAGCTTACTGCTAACTAGGTGGGCCCTGGTGAGTCAGGTTGTGACATGATGGTATCATAGAAGGTTATATTATGACTATATTTTATAGATTTTCTAGCTATGAGGTTTTTTTGGGAACTAGGGAAATAGTGTTAAAGTTTATTAAGTTTGGTTCTCAGAACATGGAACCTAGTGATGGTGTGGAGGCCAACATATCCATTTATTAAGACCCTAATAACCTTCTTTTTGAATCTTCACCTATAGTCATTGGTTATAGGGAAAACTTTGGCATATGCATCATGTAGGAATGAGTTGTGGTTTCTATTTTCTTATTAAGTTAGCTCCCCAGATATGCACTTCTGATCATGGTGCATCTTTTATTTTTCTTGATTCCTCTAAAATGATATCTATCTAAGATTATATAGAAAGACTGTGACTATAATCCAGATAGTGTTGAGGCTTTAGATAAGGGACCTATGCATGAGGTTTGTTTTTGCAGATGGATAATGAGTGGGGTATCCACCCATTGAGTAGCATGTTGACCCACCTCCAGAAGTTCAAGTGGATGATCCCCATTATGTTGATCATTAGTTAGTTCTGATAGTACCAGCAGATGAAGTACCTATACTGAGTGTTCTTCACGAATTTCAAAGATAGATATTTCCTAGGTTTCACGGTGAGCTTTACCCCCTCCTTGAGTGGTAATGAATTGGATTAAGCCTTTGGTATGAGTGATTTTTTTGGTAAGGAACTATATCGATGGTAGTCCTAGAAGTGAGACTTATCCAAGGTGATATAGGGAATCCATGGAGTACTATGTTAGTGATGTTTGATGTGTCTTAAACCATTCAAGGAAGAGGAAATCTTCCCCACCAAGACAAATTATTGTGATTTGATTTAAAATCATGTGAGTGAGTCAGTTCCACCCAAAGAAGATAGTGTTGAGTTATGAATAATTATTTTATTTTACTTATGTGTTTGAGGTCATTTTGATGTGATAGGGTGTTGGAGAAATCCCTGGTTATAGAGAACAAGCGACAAGGGAAAATATAGATTCAGAAAGTAGGTAGTTGTGACTCGGAAGCACAATGTGTGTTTTAAGGTATGACCCATGTCTTCTATAATCTAGATTTAGTTTTAGCACATATAATTAAGCTTATATTCCATGAATGTATCCTCTTCTTGCGATCTACCAATGCCAGTGGAGCCTTTTAGATTAAACCTTATGTTTTGAGGCTCTAGTAGTGAAGTTTCGATGATCACACACTTTTTTTGATAGCATGACCTAACCATGGGAGGATAGAGAGAGCCTTGTGTGGAATCCTTACATTTTGAAGGTGAGGTCCTATGATATTTTCCTCAATATAGGCCAGTTAACAACTATCCATAACTAGATGACTTCATACAATGGGTTTTGTAGTGTATCCAAGTTAGTGGTATGAAATTTTCCTTCTTTTGTGAGAATGAATCCCAAGAAGGGAAAGATAAGATCATATACAGGAGGATATATCTGATTCCCTATTAGTGGATAATATGACCCTTTGGAGAAGAAAATTTCACGATCTTTCAATTCTTATTATGTTGGAGGGGTATAAGGAAATCTTCCCTGAGGATGTGTTGGGCATACCACCCCATTAATAGATTGACTTATGCATAGTCTTTCACCTAGGGATGACCTGATATATGCATAAACATATCAGATTTCCCTGTAGAGATGTAATAGGTAAAGGTGTGGTTGGAAGATGTTTAGGAGAATATCTTCATTAGACCCAATGAGTTCCCCCAATAATCCCTTATATTGTTCTTCAAGAAGGAGGATGTGAGGTTGTGGTTATGTGTGGACTAAGGCCACCTAAAATAGGTGACTAATAGAAAATATTATTCACTCCCAATAATTGATAACTTCTTTTAACATAGATAATTATTAATTTTTTTCTTAGAGTTTGACTTCAGTATGTGTTATTATCATTTATTGGTTTGAGAGGAGGATATACCAAAGGTGGATTTCTAAAGTTGTTATGGTAACTTTAAGATCTTGGTGGAACCCTTTGGTGTGTTGAATTCCCTAATAGTGTTCTTGAGACTCATGATTCAGATCTTCATCCCTTCTTGGATTATTTCATGGTAGTCTTATTTTATGACATCCTTGTGTACTCAACGTCTTAAGTGGAGCACACAAGACACTTGTAGGTGGGTCTAGACATACTTAGAGAGTTCCATATTTATGGGAAGATCTAAAAGTGTAAGTTTTGGATTTAGAAGGTCAAATTATTTAGATAATTATTCTCATACATGGGAGTGACATTAGACCCTATGAAGGTTGAGGTAGTTCTTTCTTGGGATCCACCCAAGAGTGTGGTCATGGTATAAAATTATTATAGTGCAGTTTTCTGTTCGCTGTTGTTGAGCTAGGTGACAAAGAAATTGACCTATTTATAGTTGAACCTTAAGGATGAGGATGGTGTAGCATACCTTTAGTTGATGGTTTTTACCCCTATTCTTGTTAAAAAATTCAGGGAGGCATAAATTAGGGATATCTATTGTGTGATGTTTCATGAACATATATCCAATGTACATGTTCTTGATGGATTTTCTAAAGGTGTGGAGCATGTTATCCTTGTTTGAGGAAGGATGATGACACTGGTCATGTTGTGAGAAGAGGTGATAAATAGGTTTCATGATTTACCTTTTTAGTATATCTAGGAGAGGTGAGTATGTACCAGGATCCTTTGGAATCAGTTTGGGTAGCCAAGGATATGGTAGCATGTTGCTAAGTTTAACTCTCGATGCCTCACCTACCAAAAAGCGAGGGTTAAGGTTCCCATATGGGAGTGAGAATGGGGTGGAATATTTGTGGTTTTAATGATTGTTATTCCAAGATCAATGAGTTTTCATGATGTTATCTGAGTTATTTTATACTGACTCATCCATTTGACCCACTTCCTAACCATCCAAGAGTAGAGCTTAGTAGAGATTTTGGGATGCCTGTACATGCAGGAGGTTTTTCGACTTCATGGTGTTCCCTCAATGATTGTTTCAGACCATGATTATCACTTCACATTGAGATTATGGAGATGATTTAGGAGTATTTTGGGCTCTATTTTGTCTGAGCATAACATTTCTACCCCTAGATAGATGGTCAAACAAAGAAGACTATTAAGGTTGTGTAGAACATGTTTCAAGTTTACATGTTAGTTGTGGCTGTATACAATTTGTGGAGTTTTCTTTACAATATAAATTACCACTACACCATAAATTTAACACCATGCAAGGACATGTGTTGATTTCCTCTAAATTAGAATAAAAAAATATTCAAGGAAAGAAATACTTGAAAAATGGGTATTATTTTTTCTAAAAAGAAAAAGAAGGTAAGGTGTATGAAACATGTGGATTGCATGTTCTTCCAAAAGACACGTGATCTCATGACCTTCATAAGGTCATGGGAAATGTTCATGCATAGTGCATGACCTTCTTTAGATATCATGGATCCCCTTTGATAAGTCCTTATGTTCTTATAAAGGTGTTTGATACATTCATTGATCATACGAGGACTACTAGATTAGATCCTCCATATCACATGACTTTTCAGTCAGAAGGCACCTAAAAAACCCTCCAAAAATCCTAGTAAAATAAGGGATTAAAATATGAAAAATACAAAACCCTCTTATGGTCATAATTATTCATGTGATGGACCCATGCGGTTCTCAAGACACTGCAAAAGTCTTGGAAACATGTCTGCATTATCGAGCAAGACCTTGTTGGCATGTCACCCTCATCACGTGAAGGGATTTAGACATATCCAGGTGGTTCAATTATCCCCCTTTGGATCTATATAAAATCAAATTATTTTCTAGGAAAATGATCACACATCACTACAATAACCTTTATTGGTCACATGATGCATCATGTTTGGGGAGAGTTATTATCTTTGACAACACTCGTACAAAATCATGAGACCCCAAACCTTTGTAAAATAAACATAAGAAATAAAAAGGGAAATGATGGGAGTTTCTTGCGAGGGGAAGATACATTGATTTTATGTGAATGAGGTTATATACCTGAGGTTATCTCTAATGATCATGTGAGCCCCCCTTGATAAGCCAGTTTAGTTCCTCAAGACCCCTTTTTATGTCAGCTTGATCTCACAAAATCTCCCTAGATGGTCCCAAAAAAGTAATTTCAAATCACATGAAAGCCTTTAAATAAGCATCTTGATATTGTGATAGATTTTGTACATGTTATCCCAAACTTGTGGAATTACCTTTTCATTTCTACATGATTGGGATAGATCCATTTAATTTTCCAAAATCCAATAAATGGGGTGCTGATGGGATGATCTTGCGGTTTCTTAAAATCATGCGACACCCTTGGAATAACCCATGGAAGGATCTCATGAAGTATATGACAATAAATACCTCCACAAAATATAGCTTGAATTTACATAATATGAACCACACATGGTGGTGTATATCTAGGGTGGTGAGGCCTAAAACTTTTCCACCCTTAGTACAAAAAATGCATTTTTGGATCCACACATCGGTGCACCTAGGCATCAAAGTGGACTTCTCAGAGTAACCAATATCATGATCACAAGGTCTTATACCATGTAAATATCTATGGAGTGACCTAATGCGATCATGAAGTATGTATTGGAACTTTACATAATCACTCATAGATCATGCGAAGTGCTTCTAGCAGGATAATTGGATCATGCAAAGGACATCACACATGTCAACCAAGTCATGGAAAACCTAAATAATAAGCTAAAACTAGAAAAATATAAGGAACATATGCAATAAAAAGTTGTAATAAAAGACTAAATATGTGAGAATAAAGTAAGAAACATATACTTAGATCCTCATTCACTTCACATGACTCATCCATATCATTGGACAACACTGGTACATGTCGATCTGATCCTGCGACCCTCCCTTGACATACTATTTAGATCACGCGATACCCCTCAGGAATATCATAGAAAGTCACATGGAACCCCTTGGTAATGCCACATGAGTCTCATAAATCCCTCAGGGTTTTCCATATAGATCTTAAAAATTCCTCAGATATGTCATCCAAATTATGCGATGGAACCAATGTGTGTCAAATAGGTCATGCAAAGTCCTCTAAACTTACCATCCAGGTATCAGAACATCCTCCAAGCATGTTAGATAGGTTTTGCGATGAAAATAAGACATGTCAGCTGGATCATGTGACACCCTCCAAGTATGTCGGCCAAGATCATGAAACACCCTCCATAAATGTCAGCTCAGATCATGAAATGGTTTCTCAGACAAGCCGACCAGGTCTTGTGATGTCCTCCGGACAAGTCATCCTTGATCATGTGATGGAATTTAGACATTCCATTCAGATTATGAGATGTAATTTGGACAAGTCAACTGGGTCATGTGATTGTATTTGGACATATCCAAAATATAACCATACATGTCTAGACATCCTCTTACAAGTTAGTTATACAATAAAGTAATATCAGGTAGACAATCAAGAAGGTCAGGAAAATAACCAGGCTAGGTCAAGTAGGCATCCCAAGACATAATAACCCTGTCAAGTGCACATTCTAGGGAAACCTTAGTGTGTAATACCCAATCAGTGTAATAATATGATATGTTCCATATATTAGGTAAACCTTAGAGTGTGATCCCTAATCAATTGAAATATGAGAAATCTAATTCCTATAATAACCAGAATATGTAGGATGATTTCCTGAGGACTGATCTCAAAAAGGTATGAGCTCTAGTGTAAGTTCCCCCTATGCCTATGATATTTCAACCATCACAACCCAATGATTCCCATGGGATGGTCATTTTATCTCAACCATCAATAGACTAGGAAGTCAACTGAACTATGATAACTCTGATTCCTGCAATAACCACGATATATAGGAATCGTTCCTAAGGCCTGATATCCATATTATACATCCAAAGTTCTATCCCAGTACATAAGTCCCACATCCATATGTAGTGAGACTGGTTACTTGATATCCATTATTTCTTGAATCAAGCATGAATCACATGGTCTTAGGGAGTTGCAATGATCATATCATTCACATTATAAATCTCAAACATCTAGGGAGACATCAATATATAAACCCTGATGAATGGAATTAATGAATTCCCCCATATATGGGCATCCACCTTGGGGATAGTCCCAAGGGTGTGATTAAACTATGATAACTCCAATTCTTTCCATAACCAAGATATATAGGAATAATCACTAATGTTCAAACTCAAATACCCATCTTCTATGTTCCCACATGTGTATCCTTTACATATGGAATTAAACTACATGGATTTAAAGAACTATGTGGGTTTTTATTCGTCTATACAATAGGACACATAGAATGACTCATAATGGCTCAATCTGATCCTCGAAACATTAATCACCTCCCTACATGGAAAAAAATTCTGAAGTTCCTGGAAATATGGATTCAATATATAAGTAGCTACACATTAGGAGGAATGGATGAAGAACCTCATATACATACATATGGACTCGTTAAAAGATTCCCCTTCACATATGAAATGGTTTAACCTTTGATCATTTTGTTAATTTAACCCGTTCCATATCAGTATTAATAAGATATTCATAAAAACATCTTAAATAAATAAGAGAGTCTTAGAGTAGGGAATAATTCCCCTCAAAAGGATGTGATGAGCCTGACCTCTCATCCTCTTGACCAATGTGAGTTCCAAAGTTCCATTGGTTCCAAAACCCCAATCAGCTGTCTACCTTTGGAAAGCAGGCCTGTACCCATTTATATATGTGGGAACCATTTTTAGTTTTAATGGAAAATAAATATAAATGGTAAAACAAATGTGAATGATTTTATAGACATCAAAAAACCTATAATCAAACCATCATACAACTTTGTTATTACCATGTGTGTGATCCTTTTCGACGAAACAAAAAAGGTGAACCTAACATGAATCTATAAAATAATAGAATGACCAGTTTCCATCTATTGGGCCATGTTGTTTGAATATACTATAAAAACATCAAAAAACTAACATGAATATTAAATTTGATCTTATGTAGTCAGGAATCTCATGAAAAAAGTTCATCCTCACTTTGACAAGTCCACACGAGCAGAATGGCTGGATCAAGAATAATATGAAAATTTTCTTACCCATACATATCTTATTAAGAACATATAATTCATATGATGATGCATTGATTTGAGAAAATTTTACTTGCTATCTTCGTGACTGAAGATACTTCTCTTTCAAACAATAACCTGATCTGACATGTCTTCATCTAGCGACTGTTCTAGAAAATCAGCTTTAATTACAACCCCAATGGGCTTCATAATGACCTCATCTTCTCGACATCTTCATAGTTTGGTGGAAAATGTAATGCTCTATGAATACCATTTACATGGTATGATCCCAAACCATGATGATTCCCACGAGGGTCTTCAAGTTATAAAACTGATGGGTCCACATCATCTAAAGAAAGCTGCAGTATAGAGAGTGTCACTCGTCCCCACCACCAACTACTTTAGGAGATTATCCTTGGAGCATGAAAATCACCATCTTCAGTATCTGATGAAGGTGGACCAAGGAGTAAACTATGAATCCCTTTTGGTTCAAGGGTTATCGAAGAAGGATCCTCTCAAGGTTCATCACTAGTGCTATCCCACAGGTGACCTTTAGTCACCTACTAAGGTAACCACCTGAAGAACTTCCACTTATGATACCCATGTACAGGAAATTAAGAAGACACGTCGGGAAAGGAAGGATCTAGATAATCACGAGTGGGATCATATCCCTACTCCCACTGATGAGGTCTACCAGAATATCCTAGTAGTAACCAGTGAGAAGACTCATATCCCTACTCATTCAAAACAATTCTGTGGGAATATTCCTATAGTAGGAATGGGGGAGGTGCATACCCCTACTTCCATGCATAAAGCCCATTAACATATTATGGTGGTATAAGGAGGATAGAATTGGGCTCATATTCCCACCTCAATTGAAGATATCTTTTAGCATATAGTGGACACATAAAATGTTCAGGATTACATTCCCATGTACACTTTGATAAAGTGTTATTACATTTTAGTAATGGATAAGGATCTCTGCTGACATATTTTGGAACAGGTATAGATACAAGGATTGGTTCATATTCATATCCCTACAACCAGGGTAGCACAATGAAAGGTTTTGAGGCCCACAGTAGAATCCGGTGGGCCGAGTATTTTAAAATTTTCATCGATGGGATGATGGAACTTGTCTTCACTAATAATCCGAGCCCTGTTAAGGTCCGAGGATCTCATGTAAATTATAAAGAGAACAAAAATAAACTAAGAACATACCTGTTTTAGATTTCAATCCATGGTCAACTGAAAATCATTGCCAATGTTTCTTTCTTGAAGGATCCATAGCAGGATCCCTCTATATTATCCACAAGTACTTCAAAAATCCATTGGAATGTCAATCGTCGAACTCTAGGTGCTAGTGCGACGATCTAACGATGTCTTCGACACCTCGATGATCACCGCATTGAGATTCCATCAATGCTTGAGAAAGATATTGATCTAAGTTCTTTTATCAAGAGTCTCTCTCTCTAAATAGTGATAGGAGAGAGAGGATCTAGTTTTCATTCCATAAAAATGAATGAATAGTTACATGGAAAGAGAGCCTCACCTCTATTTATAGTGGAGTTTCCAAATATCCGGTTGGATTCCCCATCCCTTGTTTATTTCAGCGTCCACTTAATAAATAATTATGATGAACTAATCTATGTTAATATTTCTTATTATTTTATCACATACCTGAAATATATATAAAACATATTACGTGATAGAAAATCGATCCATTTAACTCGACTCACTATCCTAGTTAATATTAAACGAACCTTGAATATTAAAATAATATACGTTCGATTAAGATTTTCTCATATTTACTAAAATATTAAATACTTTAAATAAATTCAATACAAAATATTCATAACTTGAATAATAATTAATTTATTTAATTCTTTGTTGATCAATACCTTGGACAACACTCGGACCCCATGGTGGGTCCCACTATGTCCAATATACCCATTCAACTGAATAGGGCGGATTCTTGAATACTCTATTATTTGTGACCCTTTTGATAGAAGTGAATAAATTTCATAAACCAAGATTGGAGTCTAAAAACTCATCAAGGACCCTTAAGAGATAAGGATTTTCATAGCAATGACAACCAACCTACGAACACTATCTATGTACTATAATCTCTTTGTCTTTAAATATCTCATAAAGTAGGAGGCACACTTTTGTCATCGTCCTTTTCTTTCTCTATTATTTTTTGATATATCCAGAAGAATTTACCTTCATACTGCTTTGGAAAAAGACTCATGACGGTAGAACCATCATGATCCACCAGGCCTAAGATATACAACTTCCTTAACCCGGAAATGAAAAAACCTTTCTTGATCATTCAACCAAAGTCATACCACCAACAACACACCCAACATAAGATACCTATCCATGATTTCAATACCATGGTTTTTTCCTTGCATCAAAGTATATAATCAAATGGTATACATTGGTAATGATCTCAAGTTAGGAGACCAATACACATGTCTGTGGATAGAAACAACCAATGAAACCCAAAACATGTGGTGTTCCTATTAGTTGGTCTGTCTTCATGATATCACTACTAGATATCACCAAGTGTGAACTTCATGAGAAGACATCTCAAGGCTTATGACCCCCCAACACCTGATAGTAAAACATATACTATGTCCAATCAGTAAGATGTATCTAGAAAATATGAATTTTTTTAAGATTAATGTCATAGTATCTTGAGGTATTCATTATAGCCTAGGATCAGCTATAACCTTTTGATACGATAATTAATCTAAGACATTACCATTAAGTAGTGGATGTAGAAATATTGCAACTATAATTGTAAGAAAACATCATGTATATCTAATTGTATACACGATATGGTAATCAAAAGCACTACATAGTTGGGTTGAGGGAACCCACTATTTCAACAATCCCACTTACACTAGAGCCAACTTTCTAACTATACTTGTTAGATACTCACATGATAAATATCATGTTTCTGCTAATTAACGACTTTAGTTTCTGGGTCTTCTACATTTCTGCCACGTGGCTATTCTGCTATATGAGACCTCATCTCCTTGAGTAAAACTTATCAAGAGATGGTGTCCCTGAGTATATCCTTTTTTCCACTGTCACAACTTGACATCATAATTTACATTATGATAATGCTTTACTTACTTGGTGTGATTCCAAAAACTAAAAAAAATTGTTGTGATTGATAACTTCTTCTTAGCTTCCTTAGAAGCTATAATGTACTCAGTATTTATAGGTATGTCTGCCACTGTATTTTATGAGTTTGACGCACTCATCACTTTTTCCTAAATGGGAGAGATCAAATTAATCTATGGATTACTAGTTTGTGTTCCAAAAAAACTAGTATACCTTCTTCTCCATATACCAGGTACATATCATTTGTACTTGTCGAAGTACAAGATGATAATTATGACTACTTAACTTGCAATTCTCCTGGATATAATTGATACCCACCAACTATAAATTATATCCTGACAATATCAATTATTGTACATAACATGTCATAAATTATTGATCCATCGTTGTAGCTTATGTTACTCAACTCACAACTTTAATCTCTTCCTATTTCCTGAACATGTCAACCTAGAGAGATTAAACCATCTGAAATTGGAAACAATTCTCTTTTGAATTGTTCCTACTTGTATTTTTCAATACCTTGTCACTTTATTTATGATTTACTAGGTCCAAGAAACCATTAGATCTAACTCAGTAGATCAATTTCTCTAGAACTTAGGTTTCTACTTTAAGTCAATCATTGGAAAATTACTTTTCTTCTGGTCTTAGCTAATTTTAAGACCAAAATCTATTTTCCATATGTTATACATATTTATCTTGGAAAACATTGTCACTCCGACTAACCTTTGGTAGACACAATTCAAAGATTCATTTGAAATGATTGCTCTAAGATCTTGTTGCTTACTTTAATCTTGAACTAGATTTCAGTAACTTGTAACTTTCATTGGCATTTGATGGTGTCATCATCCCTTTCTGGTTGTGTCGTACAGACACTTTCCACAAAAGATGATCTTGACATCCAATGACCAATTTAATGATCTTATAATTTAGCTATGATAAGTAAAATTCTAATGGATTTAAGAATACCAACTTGGTATAACCAATCGATCCATATTGGTACCATGCTTGTACCATCCATGTATTAACTCATACCAATACCCACCGTAGTATTCAATTTATAACCCCCTTTTCAATTTGATACATGTAATCCATTACTGAATTTTAATTTATCTTGTCAATCTTAAGTAATTTCTATATAATTATTTCTTGTAGAAATTATTATTCTCAATGAATAATGTATTACTGGATGTGGTGAACTCAAAACCATCACAATGGTTTTATCCTTCCTACACAGTATGTGTCTCTGAAACATTCTTGTTTCACATTCACCTATGGAACTTGTTACTATGCCAACCATTTATGCATTTTGAGCATTGAATAAATCCAAGTCAATCCATCTCCCACTATCTATAATAGATATGTGTAACCATATATAGAAATGTATTCTAATACTTGACTACAACTTTTCTATGTTAGGGATTTGGGTAATATCCTAAGTAGCTATTAGGATAATTACTTAGATGAACCATGTGTTTAACTTAATGCATGTTTGTTTTTATCTTAACAAACACTTTTCATGTTTAACACATGTCCTATGACATAATGAATTTTCATCATACTATAACTCATATGTTATAAATTTATCATTTTTTAGTTGGCATATTGGTTATGGGATTTCACCGTTATTTGCAAATAACGTCTTGAAATATAATGGATGTTTCTGCAAGATGCAACATTAATACTCTATACATCATAACTCTGATGTATAAAATGTGCATTTATGAATTACTCCACACTAAATTTTGTTAATCTATGCTGACATGTAAGACTTTAACCTTGATCATCCTTATGAACATCAATACCACGATGTAGATATGGTAATGTGCATTTAGGAATTACTCCATGCTACATTATCATCATCGATGAATGCTTGGTCAAGATATTATTTGGCATGCCGATCTGAAGAAACTCATATCTTATGATCATGCATATACTTCACTATCACATTACTTAATGACTTAAAGGAATCTTATGATGTATCTTTACCACTAGCTTTCCCTTGGAATAGTTCACACTCACTTGTTGTACTAATTACAAAGGCCTTGTAACATACCTTTATTTCTAAAGGTTTCTTTGTCCAAACTAAAGATGTTGATTATACCAAAGGTGTTTAGCTGTGCCAAGCCTAAATACCATACTGGGTATATTCTTGATGTCCACTTTTAGTTTTACTTGACAAATAATTATATTTCCACAATTGGGTAAGTCTTAAATTTTATATTCATCATGTATTACCTTTGATTCAAGTATATCTAAACTATTTGTTGAGTATGTTACACCAAAAACAACATTCATTCTTGAACTTTTAATAGTGTCCCATTATGACCAAAATGGAATGTGAGTTAAATGTTTTGGTTATACTCAACAACTTGTTCAACTAATATCATTCACTTGGAAATTGGAAGTTATGCCGTTCTCACCACTGACTTAGGAAACACCCTTTCTCAGCTACTTGGAGAAGACACTTTATTTCTTATAATGTTACTACACTTACTTTGTTACTATATTTAAATAAACATATTTTATTGGCATATTGTAATCAATACCCAAGAAGTATGTTAGAAACATTAATTTATATTGATGAATATACCTGAACGAGAAGCAGGTACTTGCTTCCTATATTTCAGTTCATTGCATTTTTAAACCTCCATAAATTTATTTCATTATATGCGATGAAAATAACCTCTATTTTAACAAAAAACCTCTCTTATTTGAAGAAAAAAATGAAGGTGACTCTGACATAACTTGTCATTGGAATTTTTGCATTGTCTTCCAATTGATTCTTCATAAGAATAAAATTTGGTACTTTATTTAATTTTATTATTACTTGGCGAACCATACCTAAAAGGCAATGAAGCATGTACTCCATCCTGTTTGTTTGTACTCTTAAATGAAGCTAGAGTAATTGGGTGTAATAATTAGATTTCATGAAAGATCATAGTCTTCCTTTCATGTTTACACCAAGCCAGTGTTTAACATTATATTCAAAACTTGATTCACTTTCTCCTCAAAAGGTTCTTAGAGATGATACTTCATGTAATATCATCCATGTCGTGATGTAGCGACCACAACTAACATCAGAAGTAGATGATATAATTACAATAGAACCATCATATTCTTAATTCATAAGTCTCTTTTAAGTAATTTTACACCCTCACTTCTTGAGGTGGCTTAATAGGTTGGGATACAAGAACCTTGAATTTCTAATATAGTAGTATTATGCGCAAGTGTCTGTATTACATTTGAAATTTGTCTGAGTTTGGACATCATATTTGTCCAATTTTTATCGTAGTTTTATTTTGGTATTACTTTCCATTTTTACAAAGTAAACTTTAACATATTATTATTTTTATATTGATTACTAAATTAGACATTACTGATTAGATTAATCATTAAATTTCTCCCACTATATTATTTAATTCTAGGAACCCTCTACACTAGAATTAGAATAATCTATCATTTGAGTATTCTAGTGGAAAGTATCCATGTTCCTCCCCTCATAGTCTATAAGCTATGGCTACGCCACTACTCCAAGGGTTCAAGGTTGGCGTTTGGCTGGCCAACTGTATTAACTCACGGTTCCTTGATCTGTTGAGTGAAGTACCAGTTTCTAAAATCATTACTTTATTTACTCAACAATTTCCTAAAAAATGATAGCAAGTTAGCTATGGATAAACCTCACTACCAGTTTAGTTAATTCAACCCACTACTCTCATAAGATCTCCCTATTAGTAAAAGACACCCTCAGTTATGGCATGATCGACACCCCAAACAATCGGTTTTTTTCATACTTAAATGTTGGAAGGCTGTTGTGACTTAATATTTATTTAAGGGTTTTATATTTTTCTCTCTTCTAATATAATCTATTTTTATTAATATTGTTCATCTATGTTGGCATGCTCACCATTAAACATTAATATAACAACATACACTGCTTATTTATGCATTTTTATTATATATTATTTTATGTATTTCTCCTGTTGTTTATAAAAGCATAAAATAATAAATAAATGCATAAAGGTAAACTGCTACCCGAATGGTCTTTAGTATCTAAACGAACTAGAGCCATCATACCAGAGTCGAAACTTGACTCTTGATGCAGATAACATCCATCCTGTATATCTGCTTCTCATCTGGAGTATCACCTCATCTCGGTGGGGTCTACATCACATCTTGGAGTACCTCCTCATCTTGGAAGGATCCACATGTCTTCTTGCACCATCTAGATCAACATAAACCGCCTCATCTTGGTGGGGTCCATGTCGTTCACCATCTTTCCTTAGTATAGAAATACTCCTACGTAGGCGAGAGGGACTAGGGGTATAAATGTACATTAGGTAAATTGGACACACAAGTCCTTATACATTTTAACCAAAAAATAGATGATGTACAGACCTTCAATTAATAAATTACAGACATCGCACATAGTTGAATAACTAATTATTTAAATGCAAATATACACAGGTTGGTTCTCAAGACCAGTAGGTGGGTAAAAATAAAGAGTGATAAAATTTAATTTCATTAAATAAGTACGAGGTTTATTTAATTAAATTAAATTATTATTCAGGGATCAATACGACTATAAATTATATTCTCTACAAAATAGAATCAAATATTTAGATAAAGAAGTAAGAGGCCTGAAACCTTTAGAGAGGATCTTTCACATCTTGTTTATAATTAATTTAATTAATTTCATAAATAAAAGAATACCTAGATCTTCGGTATTTTCTTCGTTGATGATGTTGATCATTCGGGATGACCCTTCCAGATTATATTGTTTCATTGCGAGGATCCAAACTAGAATCCCTCTAGAGGTGATCCACACATGCTCCGATGACCTCCGATCGACACCACTCGTTCTCCGAGTGATAGCGCAGTGAAGCGAGTGTCTTATCTCAATCGTTCTTGATCAATTGTTTTTCGGCCGTGAAGAACGTATCTCGTTCTTTAGAGGGGTAGGAAGGGGATTAGAGAGAGAAATTGTGTAATTCCCCAACTACAGTTACCCAGAGTCGGTGCATTATTTTAATACATTGGCATGATCACAAGGGATAAAATCCCAAAATATCGATAAATTTTGTAGCCTTGAAAGTACTAGAAACAAAAATAAGTTTTACATTACATTATGTAATGAAAAACAACAACACTATGTATCTCCTTTTAGTACATTCATCTCCCTTAGACTATCCTTGTAGGTCAATCATAATATACTTCTTCACATCCTGGGAAAAATAAAACATATAAAGGGGTGAGCTCAGGTGCTCAGTAAGGATAACAATATAGCAGAAACTTTCATAAATAGGCATAAAAATTTAAGGAAATGTATAATACTAAGACACAAGACTTTTAAACTTAAACATCAGCATAATATAGAAAAGATAAATCAAATAATTCCATTTACTTATTCACATGGATATTCTACTAGTCAAATAATCACATGTAATATCCATAGCCAATTTCATAATGATGGAATGCATAATGCCGGACATCATAACCACATAGTCAAGGCCTTATGCCAAGACTAAAAATAAGATTTTATTAAGGCCTTGTGCAAAGACACTAGTTTGTCTCATGAGGCCTACCGATGCATCAAAGAGATATAGTGAGCTCCACCCGTTACTTACTAAGTCCAATGCATTCCTCATATGAAAATGTTGAAACATTACATAAACATTTGTATTAAAACTAGCATGTGAAATGTTAATACTTTAACCATAAACCATGAGTGGTATAAAATAACACATCCATATTCAAACATATCACAAAAACCTTCAATACAATATGGAAGATTGTATCATAATAAATCAACTTCAAACAAGTTTAAAATCCATCAAAGGATGTTGACATAGATGAAATCAAAACTATTTGAGAGAAATATTTATTTCTATTTGGAAATAATTTAAAAGTCAAATAATTATAAAATAAAACATTTATTTTGAAAATATTCTTATAATATTTCAAGGGAAGATTTGAAGGAGTTATAATGGAGGAAAATATCCACACTCATCGTATAAGTTAAAAAAACATTCTTTCCTTAATTTTGTCAAAAAGATCATAAAGGACCTTGTTTGGAAAACGAAGGAAATATTCCTTTACAAAAAATTTATAAAAATAAAAACAAGGGTATAAATGAGTTTAACCCATAGTCTAGTAAATAGTAATTGTTTTTTGAAATACATTTTTTAGAAACACGGATGTGGATGATAAAGAGAACCCAATAGATTCTCACATATAAACAACCTTAGATAATGAAGAGATTGTAGAATTAACCCTTAACCTATAATTTTCCTCGATCAAGGGTACGTTAACTTATTTTATAATAGTTAAATAATTTTTATTAAATTATACAATAACCACATACATAAATATGATATCATATATAATCTTCTAATATTTCTTTGTTAATAACATTTTAGTAGTATCATTGTTTCAGGTGTTAACTAATTCGTTTTCCTTTATATGCTTGGTTATGTAAGCCATGTTTGTTATGTATAGGATGTATTTGATTCATATCCAGAATTATATGAAGTTATTAAACATTATTTTTAATCATAAAATGAAAGTTATTCTTGAATGGTTATGACGGGGAATTAATTTCATCACATTCATGGAGACGATAATCCGTACGTATGCACGAGCGAAAATATCATTCTATTGATGGTGAAATCGTATGTAATTGGATGGTATATCATATATAATAAATAATTAACATATTATATTTATTATTTACATCAGTTATACTCATTATTATACCCATCCAAATAATGAAGTGTTTGAATAACAAACTACACCACGATGTGGAGACGGTAAGCCGTACGTACGCACGTATAGTGACTTGTCATTATTAGGATGAATAGAATAATGAACATGATTTTACCATATTTATAATAACATCATATTATGTATGAGGTAATAGAGTTATTATTTTGGTATGGAAACAACAAAGAAAGAGGAAGTCGAAGAAGAAAAGAACTTTGAAAGAGGTGATGAAATTATTACCTCTTCTTCAGGTGCTTCCTTTTGATTTGATCCAAAGGGATCCTTAGGTTGGTTTTTTGATCAAATTAAGGCATATAGGTTGAATTGAGGGTAGTTTGGAAGATATTTAAGAAGGTTTTGGGTGATCCAAATGGCTTTGGAGGTGTGATTTTGAGATAATGGGAAGTACCCTTTTATAAGAGAGGTGAGGGTCACTTTAGGAAAAGCTTAAAATATTAATTTATTATTCAATCATATTAGGTTTATAATATCTCCAAAAGGATTTATTTCGTGGATAAGGTGGGACTGGGTTGAAAACATATTAACTAATATGTTTTAGACAGGTTTAGGTCACCATATTAACCTTATCTTTTAGATTTAACTCTTAGTTAAATAGTTTAACTTTTACCATGTATTCTTGTATTCTTATAATAAATGGTTAATAAACTTATTATAAAAAGCATAGAGAACCCCAAGTGGTTAATTATTGATATATATAACCATATATAAGTCCTTTTACCAATAATTATATATTTATAAATATTATATCAATTAATAATATAACATTTGTTTTAAAAACTATTTTATGTCAATTTTGACACTATTTAGTATTTGGTTTTTTTGAAAGTCATAACCACTTTATCACTTCTAAAAAAAATTATTTAATCAACCCTAACATTTCATATTAACCTAGAAAATTATTTTAATTCATCATAAGTCTCAATTTACAATTATTTGGATATTTATAATATCAATTATTTTAATCATTCATTAATAATGTAATTACTACATCATTATTTTTTCATAAATAAATTTAATTTTTTAATGTCTAAAATTTATAAATAAAATACCATTATGTAGGAAATCGTTTTATCTTTATAATGAATATTCATATTCAAATTTATCTTATGTATAACCCTATATTAAAAATGGTTTAGTTATTAAACTTTGAATTTAACACTTTTAACTCTTCTTTAAATAAAATAATAATAAATGACCTAATCTAATTCAAGTTGAAAAAAAGGATCATATTTTATTCCTAAGTTTTATTTTGGTCGAAATAAACTTATACAATAGAATTAGGACATGTGTTAGGGTAATTATAATATCATTTTTTACCTTTAATTACCCTATTTACTTTTAACCGTGGTAAATAAAAGTCAAAAGTTACTATTCATAAACAAATATTTTCATCTTATTGAACCACATTTTACTTAATGATTTCAACTGTGTCTCTCGGATTTTTAAAATTAAATTCACAGAAGCGGTAAAATTCTATTTTATGCAAATTCCCAAATGTGCCTAGAAGGTGGGTATAAGACGTTAAAAAGTTCAATAAAATTTTATATATCTAATATTATTATAAGATAACTCCAATAAATTACATTGGACTAATATTGGTATTAGTACTTATTTTTACTTTAAAACAAATTTAAAGAAAAATCATAATTATTTAAATAAAATTTGGTTTTAAAGAGTAACACAATGTTTTTCACTATTCATCAAAAATTGAAAGTTTTCAGAAAAATAAAAAAAATTCCTCCTAAGATAATTTTGATATTCCAAATCCAAAAATTAAGCATATTTTACCAAATTAAAAACATATATGTTGAATTAATTAATTTAAAATTAATTCCCATTGTCAAAACCAAAAAGTGGGTTTTTAAAAAGTAAAAAACATCAAAATATTGACATGTGTTTATGTCCAATTTGAATGTGAAATTACTTATAATGACCTAAATTATATTAAATGATAGAAATATAATCTAATTATACTTTAAAACCACTCAAATGAATAATTTAACACTAAAAATTATTTCGATTAGAAAAGTTTTTTTCAATTAAAATTTAGTATTTTCACTATTCATCAATATATGAAAGTTATCAGAAAAATACAAAAAATTTATCCAAACTAATTTTTTTTGTCCTGGTTCAAAAGAAGAAGTTTATTTTTTCAATTTGAATATATAAAAGTGTCAAATATTGGATTTAAAAAGCATTCACCATTAAAAGGTGGTAAAATTTCATTTTTTTAAAAAATACTTCCTTTATCTGAAAAATTGAATTTTTTCTTATATTATGTCTAAGAAACACATAATATGGATGTTAAAATTATATAGAGTATATAAATTCAAAATTCAGTTAATACTATTCATAATCTCTTTTTGAATGGCTAGTTTGGTAAGTTGTGGTGCGCTTGAACTCAGTGTTGAGTGTATCACAAGCTATTGAATTACTTTAAAGAGATAACGTACTATGAAATAGTGGGGTGTTACAAATTGTTTAGCTTAATAATTCTCAATTCACTAAGCATGTCGTGTGTTCTAAATGGCATAATAGACATACTTGTCTATTTATATGTATGGAACTTCAGTTACAATATTTAATTTCATAACATCAATTAAATACATTCATGAACTTAGAGAAAACCCATGCTCATAATAATAATACCGCTTCATTATTTATAGTGTTCCAACATGCACAAAACAGAATTATGAATAAAATTCCCCATCACAAAATAATAGCACCGTCATTATTATTTTAACTTGTGCTAACTAATAAATATTTATTGTCTTGCAAATAATTATTTTAGAAACAAACCGCCCTTGGTCCGCTTGAACTCCACTTACATTTATTGAACACCCGAATAAATAAATAAATAAATTATTCTCTTAAATAAATATTTTATTTATAAACTAGTAAATAAATATTTATTAAATGTTCAATAAAATAAATAAATAAATTTTATTTAATTTATGCGATCATCTTAACTTTAATAAAATTATTCCATGGTATTGAAAATAATATTTTTTTCATTAATTAAATTCAAATAGAATTTCACTGAGACCACCAGAAACACTTAATGTGTGACCCTCTAGGATTCTTTCTCGTTGGCATTAGGCGGGCTTTCCTAAAGTCCAAGAGTATTGTCTAGAAATGGGTCAAGTCACCCAAGAGAAATAACGTAAAGTCGCAACAACGACATCCACATATGAACACATACTATGTAATATAATACCTTCATCTCAATATCTCATCAAGAAGACTTCATGATAGTGTCATCAAACTTTATGGTTGATACCTCGTTCTTTGACTATCTCAAATAAAATCATCGTTTCTCCATGGCCATGGAATTTCATGCGACAGTTATATTTCAATCAAAGGGACGAGATATCAACTTCCATAAATGGAAGGGACAAATCCTTCCTCGACTTATCCTTTAATAACATGCCACTCGTGACACATCTAATGTACCCTAATTCCTGCCAACTATTTGTGTGATGGTTTTTGTTAGTAAATCAAAGTGCACGAGTCATGACACATATTAATGATAATCTTAAAGTCTAAGGATCATTACACACACTCGTAGATAGAAATATCTGATGACACAAAAACATGCAGAATTTCTACTGGTGGGTCTGTTCTCATAATCTCTTGCCTTGGAGATTACTAAGTGTGAACTTCATGAGAAGAAGTCTCATCTGTTTATGAGTACTCACACCTAATGGATTGGATTCTATGTGTCCCTTCATAGTATGTCATCCAACTGTAGAACTATATTTAAGAATATTTTTATAGAATTTCAAGGTTCTCATCATAGCGGGGAACCGCCATGACCTTATCAATGTAACAAATACTCTAGGACATTATTACATCATAGTCATGCAGAACAATGAACAATATGTAATAAGATGTTTAATATTTAAATACATTAAATATCCATGTAATAAAATTATAACTAGTTCTTTCTAGGACACCAACTCTTAAAAAATCCCACTTCGACTAGAGCCAACTGCCTATGAATTTCAGTCCGCTAGACCTCACATGGTGATCATGTTTCTAATAATTCAAGGCTTTAGTCTATGGGTATACCTTGTTGTCTTCCATGGAAATACTACTCACTACAAATTCACCTCTCTGAGAAAAATACCTCAAGAGATGATACTTCTGAAGTATGTGATTTGTTCGCTGATGTGACCTTTGATATTTTGTGAGAGCCACTACTGCGGTATTATCACAATATAGTGTGATGGGATCTTTACTTCTAGGTATCACATCCAGCTCCTAGATGAAACTTTGCATCCAAACTACTTCTTTATCTTCCTCAGATGCTGCGAGATACATGGACTCTACTATAGAATTTATGACCACACTCTGCTTTGATCTCTTCCAGCTCACTGCACCTCCATTCAAAGTGAATATGTATCTTGTTTGTGACTTCATGTCATATTTATCAGTCTAGAAACAAGCATCTACATATCCTCTGATGACTAGTTCCTCATATCCTCCATAAAACAGGAACATATCCTTAGTATGCCTTAGATACTTTAGGATAGTCTTGAATGCCATCCAATGGTGGTCACCTGGGTCATATTGATATATTCCTACCGCCCTTAATGCATAAGTGACATCCAGCATAGTACATAGCATGACATATATGGATGACCCAATCGCTGATGCGTATGGGGTCCTTTCCATTATCATTCTTTCCTCATGTGTCTGAGGACACATTTTCTTGTAAATATTAATGCCATGTGATGCTAGAAACAATCACCTCTTGGATTATTCCATACTAAATCTCTTCAGTATCTTATCAATTTATGTACTTTGACTTAGGCACATCAATCACTTGTATCTATCATGATTGATCTTGATCCCAAGAATATAGGCTGCCTCTCCCAAGTCCTTCATGGAGAAGCATTGATTCAACCATGCCTTAATAGACTGTAAGACTGGTATCTCATTTCCAATAAGTAATATGTCATCAATATATACTATTAGGAAAATGACTGCACTCCCACTAAACTGTTTGTAGACACAAGGGTCACATCAATTCTTGATAAAACCAATTTTTTTTATGGATTCATCAAAACGAATGTTCCATGACCTGGATGCTTGCTTTAATCCATAAATGGATTTCTGCAACTTTCATACCTTGTTGGAATCCTTTGGAGTCATAAATCCTTCAGGTTGTGTCATGTAGACATCTTCTTGAAGGTTCCCATTAAGGAAGGTTGTTTTTACATCCATTTTCCAAATCTCATAGTCATGGTAAGGGACAATGTCCAATAGAATTCTGGTGGATTTCATCATTGCAACTAGTGAAAATGTTTCCTCATAGTCAATGTCTTGACACTGTTTGAACCCTTTTGAAACCAGTCATGCCTTATAGGTACTGACTTGTACTTATATGTCCAGTTTATTCATGAATACCCATTTTCAACCAACAAGATTTACATCAACTGGAGGATATACCAAAATCCAGACTTGGTTTTGGTACATGGAATCCGTTTCAGAATTCTTGGATTCTTGCCACTTGGCAACATCTGTGGAGCTTACCGCTTCCTTGTAGGTTGGAGGATCGTTATTATCAACTAATAATGAGTCACTATCCTCATTAACTAGAAAATTGTACTGTTCCAGTTCTTTAACCTCTCTTGTACTCCTACACAGTTCTTGTGTCTCTAGAACAGTTGTTTATTCCACGGAGCTTTGTGGAATCTTCTCCTCTACCAACTCTTGTGTACCTTGAGCCTCAAATTCATCAAATTCTATCTCACTCCCACTATCTATTATGTAGATGTTCTCCCTCTCAAGGAATATGGAATGTATTTCCAATATAACCTTTTTTCTGAGGGGTTGTATGGGTAATATCCCCTTGTTTCCTTGGGGTATCCTATAAAGGTACACTTTGTGCCTCGGGGTGAAAGTTTGTTACCTGAAGAGGCCTTAACAAACGCATCGCTTCCCCACACATATAAATTCGATAACATGTCTTTCTTTCCACTCCAGAACTCATATGGAATACCATTTATCAATTTAGTTGGTACTTGGTTTAGTATGTGTGCCGCTGTTTGTAACGCATATCCCCAAAAGGATAATGGAAGACTTTCATGACTCATCATTGATCTCACCATGTCCAACATGGTGTGGTTCCTCCTTTCACTCACACCATTCCAATGGGGAGTGTAAGGAGGAGTGAGTTGGGATAGGATCCCAAACTCTTGTAAGTAATCAATGAAGTCTTGATTAAGATATTCTCCACCTCGGTCTGAGTAGAGTTTCTTAATCTTCTTACCAGGCTGGTTCTCAACTTCATTCTTGCATTATTTGAACTTATCAAAATAATATGAATTATACCTCATTAATTAAATATATCCATATCTACTAAAATCATTAGTAAAAGGTATGAAGTATGAGTAACCTCCCCTTGCTACAACTGAAAATGGTCCACACACATGGGTATGAACCAATTCAAGAAGTTATTTAGCCCTTTCACCTTTCCCACTAAATGGGGCTTTGGTCATTTTACCTTGTAAACATTCATGACAAACTCCAAGTGGTTTTAGTTTGAAATAATCTAAATAACCATCTTGATGTAACTTTGTCAAGTGTTTCTCATTTACATGAACTAGCTGGTGATGCCAAAGTTGGGTGTGGTATGAGTCATGTGAAGTATCTTTGTTATTGATTTCCATTACTTGGTTTGTGTAATCCAACATGTAAATACCATTGTATAAATGTTCCCTACCAAAAAAATGCTATATTTGTAAAATAAGCAACATTCATTTCCAAACGTGAAAACAAAATCATCTATATCTAATCTAGATATAGAAATAATTTTTTTAGTAAGAAACGACACATAATAACAACCCATTAACACCAAGATCATCCCAATTGCCAACGTGAGGTAGTAGTCCCTGATAACTACAACAGCAAGTCTGGCTCTATTGGATGCTTGTAGATCTACATCCCCTCAGTCAATCTTCATGAATCTACTTGGTTCCTATATTTGGATACATATGTGAGCACCAAAAGCTATATATAATACCAAATTTGTAGAAACATATAGATTGATTTTAATAACAAATGAACCTGAAGCTTCCCCTTTCTTCTTAGGCTGGGTGTAGTTCTTCTTCCTGTGGCCTTTCTTTCCACATGTGAAACAAATAACCTCTTATTCCCTTGCCTCCCCTTTGACTTTCCTTTTCTTGGAAGGACGTGAAGAAGCTTTGGGCTTAAAGCTCTTCGCCTTCCCTTTCCTATTATTCACCATAAGGACAAAAAGATTTTTATGCTTCATATCTTTTTACACTTAGAGAATGGGGATAATAAGATTAGATAGATACTTCTCAATGTTGTTCATGTTGAAATTGACAAAAAAGATGGATAAGCTCATAGGGAGTGATGTGAGAATGAGATCAGTGACCAGTTCTTCAGGGAGTTTAAACCCTATAACCTCCAGGGGCTCAATGTAGCCAATGAGCTTGACTACATGAGGCCCAAATGGGGCAACCTCTCCACCTTTACTCTGAAAGAGTGCCTTGGAGATCTCAAACCTTTCCTATCATTCTATCTCCTCGTAAAGACTGTAGAGGTTCTTGAGCATGCTATACACATTCATGTTTTCATGAGACTTCATGATCTCATTAGACATTGATGATAGAATCAAACATTGAACATAGACCGCATTGTTCATATGTTTCTCAAAGACTAATAAATCTTCATCACTCGCCTCTTTGGAAGGTGGATCAAGTAATGTTGACTCCAACATGTAAGACTTATTTTCATGGAGTAGGATAACCCGAAGGCATTTAAACTATTCCTGGAAGTTATTGTCGGCGAGGATGTTGTCTTTATCCGTAATTGATCGCAGGGATAGTGTGGTTGATGAACTTGTCATTTTTTATTCTACAATTAAAATAGCATATCATTAGTACTTTCTTGATTACATTTTTATGAGAAATAATAAATTAAGTCTCCCACTATTTTATCAAATCCCAATGGCCCTCACCATTGAACTTGAAATGTCCAGTTTTTGTGACATTCTAGTGGAAAGGATCTATATTCCCCTTCACATAACCCCAACAAGGGTTGTTCAAGCTATTTAAAGTTATTTAGGTATGAAGGTCTTTTCCAACTATGAGCTTGCAGCTCCTTGATCTGTTGAGTGGTCTCCCCAATCCTGAAATCCTGACTTTGGATTTTCTCAAATCTTGCCTCCAATATTACACCAAGTCTAGCAAGGGTTACTCCTCTTGATGTAATATGATTAAGTCAACCCGAAACCTTTCATAAGGGATTCCTGTATAAAAGTATGTGTTCTAAAAAGGGTTAGTCAAACACATAGTTTTATTGAGTTTTTCCCTTAATCAAGTAGTGGATGGATTGGTCGGACATAATATTTTATTTGAGGAATTTTTATCTCTTATGTGTAAATTGCTTATTATCATTATCACATGATTTTTAATATTAAGTGTAACTTACTTAATTGATTTAACCATATCTTGATAATTTTAACACAGAATCCTAGTTTATTTTAGTTCCATCTTGGATTCTTGTTTAATTCATTAATTATTTGATCGTGACAACACATCCATAATGATAAACCATGAACCTGACAGAAATAAAATAAAGAAAAGGGAATGATCATGAGCTTTTATGATGGTTAGTTTATCTAGTGGTTGATAAACTAACCCTGACCTAGGGGAGAAACACCTTGAACCTTTTGGGTACATGTTTATAGCTTTCCACCTGTCCACCTATGTATCTCTTGGGATTTATTTCTTCTCATCTCCAACATGAATAGACTCCACTATTACATATGCCTTTTTTTAACTCACACGCAAGTGAGGGGTAAAAGGGTTTTTACATAAAAGAAACCTTGGGCACGTAGGCTCTACATATTAATGAGGAGAAGGCTCGCAGGCCAACAAATTTAATTTAAATAAATAAATTAAAAGAAACCATCCTCATACAAAGGTCTTGGTCTAGATCATGATCATCCATACATGCAACAATATTTACGCATAAATAAAAATAGCATTCAATTCTTTAATCGTTCTTGTTTAAGATAAATCCCACTCAAATAAATTAATTATATTTAATTAATAAATCATTTTATCTTAAAAACCTTTTCTGAATTTCCTTTAGATTCTCATCCATCATAATTTTAAACAAATAAATTCATTTAAAATCATATTTGTACGTAACATTTACCTTGGAGGAAAGCCAGTGAATTCCCGTTCATAACTCCCCAATGAGGAGAAATGAACATTACACATATATTAAATTAAACACACATATATAAAACACCTATCACATGTTGTGCCTCAGCTTTACGCTTGCACTATGGTACACGTCTCAAGGGTTTGTATAATATAATAATAAATTTTAATAAATCTGCATGATTTGGATGAGTACACGACATGTAGTTACAACTTCACGGTGTGTACTATTGTTCACCATCTATAAAAATTACACACCTGAGGACATGGCGTGTGGATGTACTTCAGAAATATTTGGAGTACATGACCTCTTCAGTGGGCCACACGCCGTGTAGTATTCATGTTACACGGTTTCCAGCCGGGCAAGCCGTGTATAGGGTACATGGTCCTACCCTAACCTGAAGGGACTACATGTTGTGTCCAGTAGAATAAATGGTTTGTAATCTAAAAAACACATTCCACATATTCCTGGTCAACACACAAAGTCATTTAAGACTTGGAAAGACTCCAACACACAACTTGGTTTTGCAGACCGGTCCGATGCATTGAATCCTGACTACACGGCATGTACTGTGGAATACAAGCCGTGTGTTCTAGTGTTGTATGACCAGGCAGATTTGGAACCACCGGATAAGATCCTCTATTTTATTTTAATCAACATTAAAATAAAATTTCATTTCTATAAGGTGAAAGAGAAGCGAAATAGGAGGAACAAATCTCAAGATTCAGATTTGAATAACGATTAACTTGAATTGAAAAAACTAAATTATTAAAAGCATAAATCATCAAAGAAATATTTAAACAATTATAAACTATGATGTAACCACTATGATACCACCTGTATGTTCTAGGTGTAGCCGAAATGTGGTTGGTCTGGCGCCCAACTTTAATTTTTACCATGATCAATGATTATTCCGGGATCAATACGATGATGAACACTAGTCTCCGTGGAATAGAATCAGAGATTTAGATAAAGAATGAAGAGACCCAAAACCATTAGAGAGGATCTTGCACATCATGTTTATAATTAATTTAATTAATTTCATAAATAAAAGAATACCTGGATCTTTGGTATTTTCTTTATTGATGATGTTGATTGTTCGGAATGACCCTTTAGGATTATCTCATTGAGTTTGCGAGGATCCAAAATAGAATCCCTATAGCGGTGATCCACATGTGCTCTGGTGGCCTCCGGTCAACACCACTCATTCTCCGGGTGCTAGCGCGGTGAAAAAAATGTCTTGCATCAGTCGTTCTTGATCGCTTGTTCTTCGGCCTTGAATAATGTCTCTCGTTCTTGAGAGGGGAGGGAAGAGGATTTTAGAGAGAAATTTTTTAGCTCAACAATTCTCAATCCATCAAGCGCGTGGTGTGTTCTAAATGGAACAATAGATGTACTTGTCTATTTATATGCATGTAACTTGAGTTGTAATATTTAATTTCATAACATCAATAAAATTCATTCATGAACTTAGAGAAAACCCATGCTTATAATAATAATACCGCATCATTATTTATGGTGCTCCAACTTTCCCAAAACGAAATTGTGAATAAAATTCCCCGTCACAAAATAATAGCAGTGTAATTATTATTTTAACTTGTGTCAACTAATAATTATTTACTGTCTTGGAAATAATTATTTTACTACCGGACCGGACTTGGTCTGCTCGAACTCCACTTCCATTTATTGAACACCCAAATAAATAAATAAATAATTTATTCTATTAAATAAATATTTTATTTATAAACTAGTAAATAAATATTTATGAAATGTTCAATAAAATAAATAAATAAATATAATTGAATTTATGTGATCATCTTAACTTGAATAAAATTATTCCATGGTCTTGAGAATAATATTTATTTCATTAATTAAATTCAAATGAATTTAACTGAGACCACAAAAAACACTTAGTGTGTGACCCTCTAGGATTCTTTCTCGTTGGAATTAGACGGGCTTACCTAAAGTCCAAGAGTTCTATCTAGCAACGGGTCAAAGAACCCAAGAGAAAGAACATAAAGTGGCAACAACGACATCCACATATGAACACTCACTGTCTAATATAATCCCTTCATCTTAATATCTCATCAAGAAGGCTTTATTATAGTGTCATCAACCTTTATGCTTGATACGTCGTTCTTTGACTACCTGAAATAAACTCATCGTTACACCATGGCCATGGAATTTCATGCGACGGTTCTATTTCAATCAAAGGGCCGAGATATCAACTTCCATAAATTGAAGGGAAAAATCCTTGCTCAACTTATCCATTAATAACATGCCACTCGTGATTCACCCAACGTACCCTACTTCCTTCCAACTATTTGCATGATGGTTTTCATTAGTAAATCAAAGTGAGTGAGTCGTGACATGTATTAATGATAATCTTAAAGTCTAAGCATCATTACACATGCTTGTAGATAGAAATATCCAATGACACCAAAACATGAGGAATTCCTACTGGTGGGTTTTTTCTCATAATCTCCTATCTTGGAGATTACCAAGTAAGAACTTCATGAGAGGAAGTATCATCTACTTATGAATACTCGCACCTGATAGTCTGCATGCTATGTGTCCCTTCATAGTATGTCATCCAACCGTAGAACTATATTTAAGAGTATTGTTATAGCATTTCAAGGCTTTCATCATAGCAGAGAACTACCATGACCTTATCAATGCAACAAATACTCTGACATTATTACATCATAGTGATGCAGAACGATGAACAATATGTAATAAGATGTTTAATATTTAAATACATTAAATATCCATATAATCAAAGTACAAGCAGTTGGTACTATGACACCAACTCTTACAGTCTTTAAGTACCACCTCATATTGGCAGGATCCACGTGTCTTCTTACACTGTCTTGATCAAAGTACAGTGCCTCATCTTGGTGGGGTCCACGTCATTCACCGTCTTTATTCGAAGTACAAAAATTCTCCCGTGCAGGTGAGAGGGACTAGGGGTTTAAATGTACATTAGGTAAAGTGGACACGTAGTTCCTTATACATTTTAACCGAAAAAATAGACGATGTGCAAACCTTCAATTAATTAATTACGGACATCACATGTAGTTAAATACTTAAATAAATAAATACAAATATACATAGGTCGGTGCTCAAGACCAGTAGGTGGGTAAAAATAAAGTGTGATAAAATTAAATTTCATTAAATAAGTACGAGGGTTATTTAATTAAATTAAATGAATTAATAAATTCAAATAAGTTAATTATTTATGAGTCCTATAATTAATTTAATTGAAAAATTAAATTAAATTATATCCTTGGGTATTAAAAATTATTATTTTCAACCATAATTAATATATTAATCAATTTAATTTAATTTAATTATAACCCAAGCCCCAAAAACATACTCTGACCCAATGTTGGTCGTGCTGAACCTGCGCATACTCACAACATGTTGGGGAAAGCAAGTGATGGGATTATTTGTACTATGCGAGTTATCCCAGACACATACTTGGTTGGAAAGATATGCCTGGTCCTGTTTCGAGGAAAACCAGGTCTTACTGAACCCCTAAGGGGTTACCTGCATAGCTAATTTATCTATATCTTGCAGTGGTGAGGCCTGTGGTTGCAACAGGACATTTCAGCAGCTACTAGATGCGGTGGTCGGACCTGGTGTGATAGTTTTAGAACAGTGTGATCGGGAAGCCTATGGTTTACCAGGAGGATGCTGTAGGCAAGTGCTGGTGTGGGTTGGTGGTTTACCGGTAGTATGGGAAACAACAGGAGAGGCCAGAGGCCGGTGCGCCGGCCTACGAGGGTGTCTGGACAGATCTGTCTGGTGTGACCTATCAGGGTTGTCGGAGCCGAGCGCGGTGAAGACCTACTACAGCAGGAATCCGGGCATCGGTGTGACAACCTGCGAGGGCATCTGAAGGTGGCGGCCGCGAGAGCGGTTGGGAGTAGGATGGTTTGAAGGGAATTCCGGCAGTACCGGTACAACATGATGAAGGAGGCCATGCGAGGGGAAGAGGCACCGCTGCAATGGAGGGCCAACCAAGAGGTGGTCTGGAGGTGGCCGGGCGCACTAGGTCAGGTAGGCCGGGACGACGCTAGGAGTGGCGGCAACTGAGATCTGGCCAAGGAGAGGTCGATGAAGTGTTGCCCCGAGGTAGCGGATGTCAGAGCGGTGGCGCTAGGGTAGGTCCAGTGGAGGGCAACTGCTAGGATCAAGTGGTGTGGAGCTATGTTAGTAGCACGAGGAGAGGGTCCACCGTGGGGAGAGGGAGGTTGGCGCTCCTAGTGTGCTACGGGTCTTGGGCAGCATTTTTCTTGTTGTACTGCGTCGATGAAGGGGATAACTCGAGGGGGCCATGTGGGCCCCACATTGAGTGTTTTTTTATTACATTTTTTCAAAAAAAAAATTGAAAATACATTAGGTTAAAAAAAATTATTTTTTTACCCCTCAAAGGCGGCACCTGGTGTGCCGCCTTGGGGTGTTTTTTCGCCTTGGGGTGTTTTTTTGCCCTCAAAGGCGGCACCTGGTGGGATTCTAGTTTTTTTTTCTGCGCAGTATATTCTGTGTTTCTGATGTGCGATTCTGTTTCAAGTACGCGACTTTGAAAGACTATAAAACATAAAATATGAGACCAACATAATTGATACTTTAAAAAATGATTAAACATATAAGGAATAGTTGAAAACCAAAAGAATTTCCTAAAAAATATTGATGAAAATTAATCTATAAGCTTTCAAAATCGCCTACTGGAAACTTAAAAATGTTTCAAGTACGCGAATTTCAAAGCTTATAAAAGATAAACCATAAGACCAATATAAATGAAACTTTAAAAATTGATTAAAAATATAATAAATAGTTGAAAAAAATAATAATTTCATAAAAATGTTGTCCAAAAATAATTTATAAGCTTTCAAAACCATCAACTTGAAACTTAAAAATGTTTCAAGTTCCCGACTTTAAAAGACAATAAAACATAAACTATAAGATCAATACAAATGAAACATTAAAAATTGATTAAACATATAAGAAATAGTTGAAAACAAAAAAAAAACTTCCTAAAAAATGTCCATAAAAATTAATTTATAATCTTTTAAAACCGTCTACTTGAAACTTAAAAATGTTTCAAGTACGCGAATTTGAAAGACTATAAAACATAAAATATAAGACCAACATAAATGAAACATTAAACATTGATTAAACATATAAGGAATAGTTGAAAACAAAAATAATTTCCTAAAAAATATTGAGGAAAATTAATCTATAAGCTTTCAAAACCGCCTCCTTGAAACTTAAAAATGTTTCAAGTACGCGACTTTGAAATACTATAAAACATAAACTATAAGACCAATATAAATGAAATTTTAAACATTTATTAATGAATAATTATAATGAATATTTACATTACTAATTAATAATTAATAATTAATAATTAATAATTAATAATTACTAATTAATTACTTATAATTATTAATTTATATTACTAATTTCCGATGTGGGATTCTGTTTCAAGTATGTGAATTCGAAAGACTATAAAATATAAAATATAACACCAATATATATGAAACTTTAAACATTGATTAAACATATAAGAAATAATTGAAAATAAAAGGAATTTCCTAAAAAATATTGATGAAAAATATTTTATAATCACTAGTGCAGAAAACGTTATTTACGTCGGTTATTTTTCATTTTTTACGTTGGGTTTTAGCCGACGTTAATACAGAAGACGTTATAAATAAAGTTTTTTACGTCGGTTATTTAAAAACCGACGTAACATACATAACATTGCGGTGTTTATCACGTCGGTTAATTAATAATCGACGTGAAAAAACCCAGGGGGGGGGGGGTTATGACGTCGGTTATTATATAACCGCCGTGATAAACCGGGGGGGGGGGGGCTTTATCACGTCAGTTATACAATAACCGACTTCATAAACACATGCGGGTGAGTTTATCACGTCAGTTATTTAATAACCGACGTGATAAACTCCTGGCCTATGGTTTATCATGTCGGTTATTAAATAACCGACGTGCTAAACCAGTCCCGGGAGGGGTTTATCACGTCGGTTAATCAATAACCGACGTGATAAAAAGCCTGGGAAATGGTTTATCACGTCGGTTATTAAATAAACGACGTGATAAACCAGTACTAGGAGGGGTTTATCACGTCGGTTATTGATTAACCAACGTGATAAAGCATTTCCCTGGTCATTTATCACGTCGGTTATTACATAACCGACGTGATAAACCATGCCACAGATGTTTATCACGTTGGTTATAAAAAAAACCTACGTGATAAACGCTTCTCGATTTCTTTATCACGTCGGTTATAAAATAATCGACGTGAAAGACAAAAAAAATTTTAAAAAAAAATCCACTGCAGTCCTCTGCTCTCCCCCAAAATCAACCAGAAACCAAATCAATAATTCGTACCACAAAAACAGAAGATCAAAACATGAACTAAAGAAAATTTAAGCATTTACATTGATAACAGATAAAACTTACCCACTTGATAGCCCCCACCCTCATGTATACCACCTGTACAACCCTCCCCCACCCCATTGGAGCTCCCACCACACCCCTAGACTGCCCCCCGACCCCCTGGACAGCCCCAAACACCCCTCGACAACCCCCCACCCTTCTGAACAGCACCCCCTCACCCCCTCACCCCACTTGAAAACCCCCACCACACCCCTAGACTACCCCCCGACCCCCTGGACAACCCTAAACACCCCTCGACAACCCCCCACCCTCCTGAACAGCACCCCCTCACCCCCTCACCCCACTTGACAGCCCCCACCACACCCCTGGACTGCCCCCCGACCCCCTGGATAGCTCCAAACACCCTGGGACAACCCCCCACCCTCATGTATACCCCCACACCCTAGAAAGCCCCCCCCCCCACCCCATTGGAGCCCCCACCACACCCCTGGACTGCCCCCAACCCCCTGGACAACCCCAAACACCCCTCGACAACCCCCACCCCACCAGACAGCACTCCCAGACCCCTGGACACCCCCAACCCCACTGAACAGCCCCCCACACCCTTGAAACCCCTCCCCCACAGACCAGAATCCATACCAGAAAACCATCATAAGTAGACCAAAACAAGAAGTAGAGCAAAATTAAACATTCATATATATAACATTCAAAACTTACACTGTCAACTTCAAAAAAAACTAAATCCAACCTAAACGACTACCAAATACACAATTACAACAACAATATTCAAAATTACATTTTACATAACAAATAACTAAAATTTAATCAAACCTATAAAATAATTTGACCACTCCACTTGTAGTTGTTTGATGTCTTCAGCATTATAGGGTTGAGGGTCATCAAAAATCTACAAATGAAAAGGATAGTAGTTAACGTGTATAAATCAACATCTTCATCAACTTCATCCTCACCAACATATTGTTTTTTCCCTTGTAAAACAATATCCCACTGCATATCTGATTGATCTACTACATAGAAAATTTGTTTTGCATGTGTTTCCATTATAAAAGAATCAGCTGTGTCTTCCAATCTATTCAGATTAACAAGTGTCATTCCAAATTCATCGTGTCTGACACTGTTGTTACTGATAAACCATTTACAGTTAAAAACAAGAACTTTAACGTTAAAGTAATCAACCTCCCACATGTCTTCAATCACTCCATAATATGCACTTGATGCAGAAATTGTGTTTTTGTCCTTAGCACTCGAAAAATGCATTTCTTCTGCAAACACCAATACACCACTATTCTGAACTGCACTCCTGTTGTCCTGAGCTTTCGTATGAAATGTATAGCCATTAATGTCATAACCGGACCATGTTATCACATTTAAACATGGACCACCCACTATCCATTTTAATGTCTCTGATACATCTAATCTACCAAGAAAAGTCTTTTTAATCCATGAAAAAAAAGTTTTGTTGTGCTCATTCAAAATCCACATTTCTTTCTTCTTTGGATGACATTGTTTCAACTCATTAATATGAATGTGATATATGATTGAGCATCAGCTGTGTTATTTAAGATGTATGATTCTAACTTCTTCATCTATTCAGCTGACAATGATTTGACTTTCAAGCCATGAATCCCCTTTCCCTCATTATTAACTCATTCATGGAGAGATGGAGGCAAACCTATGTGTTGCGCCGCAGCCAAGTAGCTCATACAAAACTCTACTACCTCCTCAGAAATATACTTTTCAATAATGGAGGCTTCAGGTCGATATGGATTTTTAATACACCCCTTTAATATTTTCATATACCTTTCAAAAAGATACATCCAACGAAGATATACAGGTCCACAAAGATTTATTTCTCGAACCAGATGAATCATTAAATGCACCATTATATCAAAAAAAGTTGGAGGAAAATACATTTCCAATTGAAAAAGTATAAAAATTGCATCCTTTTCCAAAATGTTCAAAGCATTCACATCAATCGCCTTGTTACAAATTGAATTGAAAAAATAACACAACTTCATCATAGTCTTTCTAACACGAATGGGCAATATTCCATGCAATGCAACTGGTAGAATTTGTTTCATCATGATGTGACAATCATGTGATTTCATACCTATCAACTTCAAGTCCTTAAATGAGACAAAATTTTTTACATTTGAAGAATAACCTTGAGGCACTTTGATATCATGAAGACACTGACAAAAGCGAATTTTCTCCCTCTTCGATAATATATGAAAAGATGGGGGAAGAAATGTTCATCTTCCTTTAGGAGGGGGAGCTAACTCCAAACGTATTCCCATTGATAGTAAGTCTAATCTTGCATTCAACCCATCTTTAGTCTTTCCTTTAATATCAAACAATGTTCCAATCAAACAATCACATATATTTTTCTCCATGTGCATGACATCAATATTATGTTTAACTTCATGATACCTCCAATATGGTAGCTCAAAAAATATTGACCTTTTCTTCCAAATATGTCTATCATTACCAGATTTCTGTGCCTTTCCCAATGTCACATCAAGGTTTTTCACCCTCTAAAAATACAGATCCGGTGATAAAGGTTTTGGAGTAGTATCAAATTCTTGTGAGCCATTGAATTCCTTTTTTAGTCTTCTATAAGGGTGATCCATAGGCAAAAACTTTCGATGACCCATATACACTGTTTTCCTCCCATGATGCAATTGACAATATGACGTCTGTTGTTCGCAAATTGGACATGCTTTATGCCCTTTAACACTGTATCCAGACAAATTTCCATATGCTAGGAAGTCATTTATAGTGAACAGAAGCACTGCATGTAGTTGAAAATATTCCATTTTATAAGAATCATACACCCTAATACCATCAGCCCATAACAGTTTCAAATCATCAATCAACGGTGACAAGTAAACATCAATATCATTGTCGGGTTTCTTTGGACCAGAGATCATTATACTCAACATGACATATTTGCACTTCATACAAACTTCAGGATAGAGGTTATAAATTACCAATAAAATAGGCCATGAACTATGTGTGCTACTGAGGGTTCGGTATGGATTCATTCCATCTGTGCACAACCCTAATCTGAGATTTCTTATTTTATTTCCAAATATAGAATATTGCACATCAATTTTCTTCCATTGTGGACAATCAGCTGGATGACGTATTTTTCCATCACATACCCGCTCATCAGCATGCCATCTTAACCGTTTTGCATCATGTGAATTAGAAAATAAACGTTTGAAATGATGAATTATAGGAAGATACCAAAATACCTTTGAAGGGAGCTTTGTAATCTCTACATTAGCCTGTGATTTCTCTTTCACCTTATACCGTGATGTCCCACATTTAGGACACTCTGACAGAAATTCATATTCCGACCTATATATAATGCAGTCATTCAGACAGACATGTATTTTCTTGTATCCCAATCCCATCGGGCATAATATTTTCTTGGCCTTGTAATGTGAATCTGGAAGATCATTATCTTTTGGAAGAATGTCTTTCATCAATTGTAGCAGCTCTATAAAACTTCTGTCACTACATCCATGTTTCGCCTTCAGGTTAATCAATCTTAACACCACCGACAAAACCGTAAAATCTGTACAACCCGAATATAATGGTTTTTCAGCATCACCATATAGACGCACAACTGCCGGTTCTATATAGATTTGTTCTGTTACAATATCACGAATCATTTCTTCAATTCCACCAGAGTTACCATCTTGTGAATCATCATCATCAGTGACATTTCATCCAGTTTCACCATGCCAAATCTAAGGGCTGTAACTCGGATTAAAACCATGACACATCAGATGATCTTTTATCTCTCTACTTTTCAACTTATTCATATTCAAACATTTCAGGCATGGACAGAAAAAAATGTCACTACTTGGAACATTTTGTTTAGCAAATTCCAAAAAGGCATCAACACCTTCCTCATATTTATTGCTCATTCGATGTGCTGTAATCCAACTTCGACTCATTATTACCTATAACAAGTATCAAAAATATATATATTTTTAAGATAAGACAAATATAAGTTTATATGAAAAAATCATAATTTGAATGTAAAACAATTTTGAAATATAAAACAAATCTATGCGTATTTAAAAAAATATGCTTGAATATTATTATTAAAAGAAAATATAGTTATATATAACAGTTTTAAATTCCATTGAATAAAATAAAACCATGGTGCCTACATGGTTGATAGAAAATTGGAGAGAATGGAGTAAACCTGAGAATCAAATCATATTTAAAATAAAAACTCAGATGGGGAAAATCACCCCTCCTGGACACCACCCCCACCCCCTACCCCCTTGGACACCCCCCCTAGACACCCCCAACCCTCTGGATAGCCCCCACCCCCGGACAACCCCCAAAACCTTCTAGAACGGCCCCCACCCCCTTGGAAAGTGCCCCCCCACACACCCACCCCCTTGGACACCCCCCCTGGACACCCCCCAACCCTCTGGACAACCCCCACCCCCTGGCCAACCCCCAAAACCCTCTGGACAGGCCCCCACCCCCTTGGGAAGCCCCCCACACCCACCCACCCCCTTGGACACCCCCCTGGACACTCCCAACCCTCTAGACAGCCCCCCAACCCCCTGGACAGCCCCCACCCCTCCTGGACACCACCCCCACCCCCTACCCCCTTGGACACCCCCCAACCCTTTGGACAGTCACCCCACCCCCTGGACAGCACCCCACCCCTCCTAGACACCATCCCCACCTCGACCCCCTTGGACACCCCCCTGGACAGAACCCCACCCCTCCTAGACACCACCCCCACCTCGACCCCCTTGGACACCCCCCTGGACACCCCCCAACCTCTGGACAGCCCCCCACCCCCGGACAACCCCCAAAACCCTCTGGAAAAGCCTCCACCCCCTTGGACAGCCCCCCACACCCACCCACCCCCTTGGACACCCCCCTGAACACCCCCAACCCTCTGGACAACCCCCACCTCCCCGGACAACCCCCAAAAAAATGGTTTACATATAAAAACTAGGCATGGTGAACAACTAAAAACACATGAATTTAATATATACTTTAGCATGAAATAGATGGAATTAAATATTATTAAATATGGCTACTTAAATGATCATATGATAATTAAAAATAACCATTGATATTCAACTAGTCAAATGATCACAAGTTTTATCGATAACTAATATCATAATGAGGTAATGGATAATTCTAGAAATCTTAAACATATTGTCGAGGCCTTGGCCAAGGCCTCAAAAAATACTAGGGTAAGCCCTCAGCAGAACCCATTTTTATTTGGAATATGAGACATAGCGATGCATCGAAGGCCCAAAGAGGTCAACAACCCTTAAATTATATGTCTAATAGATTCTCATATAAAAGAGGATAAACATAAGCAGCAGCAACACATGAAATATCATTTCCAAATTCATACATTTAATCAATAACCATTCTATGCAGTAATATAGGTGAATGAGATCATTAGCTGTCAATGACAACAAAAATTACCATCAATGTCGGGCATTCACGAAACAAAAACAAAATAAATAAAAGTAGTTGAGGCTTACATGAATATTGCGAAGATCTAATAGATCTAAGGATGATAAATAAGATGATTATGGAAAAAATAGGTAAGAGGGTTCGAAATCGAAGAATCTTACCTAGTTTAAACACAAAAATCGCAAAACATAAATATAGACTATCCGAGGAAAAAAATGAATGAAATAAATTCTTGGAAGGATTACTTGAGTGATGCGAGATGAGATGATAGATCCAAGGAGAGTAAATATGATAAACGATGAAGCCAAAATGAGTTTAACGCAGCGAGATTGACGAGTTGATTAGGGTTTACCGCGCGAGAGAGACGAGCCGACAGACTGTCGATCGAAAAAATGTAAATGACAATCCACGGGGCGTGGTAATTTTTTAAATGTTTTATAACGTCGGTTATTTAATAACCGACGTTATAAACTGTTTTTTTACATTTATAACATCGGTTATTATAATAACCGATGTTATAAATGCATCAGATACAACTTTTTTTACGTCGGTTATTTTATAACCGACGTAAAAAAATCTTTGTGTTGGTATTTTACGTCGGTTATTCTATAACCGACGTAAAAAAGACATCAAAATCACAGTTTTTTACGTCGGGTATTGTATAACCGACGTAAAAAACGTTCTGTCGATTGTTTTGTTACGTCGGTTATAAAATAACCGATGTAAAAAAACCCGCACTTTGGTTTGTTACGTCGGTTATTTTATAACCGACATAAAAAACACCCGCACTTTTGTTTTTTACGTCGGTTAATTTATAACCGACGTAAAAACCGAACACGCGCGATTTGTAACGTCGGTTATTCAAATAAACGATGTTAAAAAGCTACTCAACGAATTTGTTACGTCGGTTATAAAATAACCGACGTAAAAAACCATGTTTCACAGATTCTCACGTCAGTTATATATAACCGACGTAAAAATGGTGACGTAAATAACATTTTCTGCACTAGTGAATAATTATATTACTAATGAACTATTATATAATGAATACTTATATTATTAATTAACTAATTAATTATTAACTATTTATTATATGTTTAATCAATGTTTTAGGTTTCAATTATATTACTCATATATTTTATGTTTTATATTCTTTCAAATTCGCGTACTTGAAACAGTTTAAGTTTCAAGTAGATGGTTTTGAAATCTTATAAATTATTTTTCATCGACATTTTTTAGGAAGTTATTTTTATTTTCAACTATTTCTTATATGTTTAATCATTTTTTAAAGTTTCATTTATATTGGTCTTATAATTTATATTTTATAGTTTTTCAAAAGCATGTACTTGAGACATTTTTCAGTTTCAAGTAGGAGGTTTTGAAAGATTATAAATTATTTTTTGTGGATATTTTTTAAATTTTTTTTGTTGTTTTCAACTATTTCTTATATGTTTAATCAATGTTTAATGTTTCAATTATATTGGTCTTATAGTTTATATTTTATTGGCTTTCAAATTCACGTACTTGAAATATGTTTAAGTTTCAGGTAGGTGTTTTTGAAAGCTTGTAAATTATTTTTTATTAAAATTTTTTATGAAATTATTATTATTTTAAGTATTTCTTATAGTTTTAATCAGTTTATAAAGTTTCATTTATATTGGTCTTATAGTTTATATTTTATAGGCTTTCAAAGTCATGTACTTGAAATATGTTTAAGTTTCAAGTAGGTGGTTTTGAAAGCTTATAAATTAATTTGTATCAACATTTTTTATGAAATTATTTTTGTTTTCAACTATTTCTTATAAGTTTAATCAGTGTTTAAAGTTTCATTTATATTGGTCTTATAGTTTATGTTTTATAGTCTTTCAAAGTCACATACTTGAAGCAGAATCACACATCGGAAACGCAGAATGTACTGCGCAAGAAAAGGAGAACCAGAATCCCACATCAGAAATGCAGTATGGTTTTCAGGGCAAACCCCCTTATAAAAGGGAGTCCTGGGTGAGGGTATCAGTCAGAATCCAGACTGCTGTAATGGCAGAACCGCTGGATATTAAATAGTAGAAAAATTCTGCTGAAAAGTTTTGTTATATATATATATATAAAACAAAACAAAAAAAAAATAAAAATAAAAAATTTAAAAAAAATATTTATGCAAAGGCGGCACCTGGTGTGCCGCCTTTGCGGTTAATTTTTGGGCAATGGAGGCACACCATGTGCCGCCTTGTCCTGGGCGGAAAAACCCCCAAAGGCGGCACACCAGGTGCTGCCTTTGGGAGGTAAAAAATAATTTTTTTTTACCCTGATGGGATTTTAAAAAATATTTTTTTGAAAAAATGTAAAAAAAAACTCCCCCCACATTTCCTCTTTTTTTAGGTTTCTTCATGCACCACTCCACCCAGTAACCCACTTGGGTTTTTTTTTAATTTAAAAAAATCTCCTCCTCCTTTTGAAGGGAGATTCTTTTTTTTATGTGTGGAATTCCACCATTTAAGTCAAGTCTGTTTTTTTTAATTTTCAAAGTATCCTCCCTTTAATTAATTTTCCAAAGGCTAAATAGCCTTTAAATATAATAATACTAAATTATTATTTTAATAATAATAATTTATTATTATTATATTATAATAATAATAATGTAAAAATTATTATAGTAATAAAATTTTATTATGAAAATTATACAATTTAAAAATTTTAATTTACACATATATTATTTTCCAATTTTTTTGAAAAGAAATAAAATTTTAAAACCTGAACTTAAACCGTAAAGATTGATCCGTTCCAAAAATTTCGAATGACCATAACTTTTCTGTTTGAAATCAGATCAATGCACGATTTGAATAGTTGAGACTGCTTTCAAACCCTATACTTTATCTTATGCAAATTAATTTTATTTGGATTAGAAAATATACACAGATCTATTTGATACCACTAAAAGGTTTCAGGGCCTACAACAGAAGTCGGTGGGCATGGGATTTTAAAATTTTCATTGACGAGACGACGGAACTTATTGTCGCTGACAATATGAGCCCCAGTAAGGTCTTAGGATCTCCCATAAATTATAAAGAGGACAAAATCAAACTGAAAACATACCCATTTTAGATCTAAAACTGCGGTTGAATGAAACTAATTGTCGGTGATCATTGCTTGAAGGATCCATAGCAGGATCTCTCTAGATTGTCCACACGTGCTTCAAAAATCCACTAGAACATCGATCGCCGAATTCCAGGTGCTAGCGCGGCGATCCGATGATGTCTTCAATGTTCTGATGATCACCACATTGATATGGATTCAATTCTTGAAAGATCTTGATCCGAGTTCTTGGATCAAGAGTCTCTCTCTCTAGAGAGTAATAGGAGAGAGAATCTTTGGTTTTCATTCTATAAAAATTAATGAATAGTTACATGGAAAGAGAGCCTCACCTCTATTTATAGTGGAGCTTCAAAATACCTGGTTGGGTTCCCCAACCCCCGTTTATTTCAGTGTCCACTTAATAAATAATTATGACCAACTAATATGCATCAATATTATTTATTATTTTATCAGATACATATTATATATATATATATATAATATTATTTGATAAAAACCCGATCCATTTAACTCGACTCACTATCCCGCTTAATATTAAATGAACCTTGAATATTAAAATAATATTCGTTCAATTAATATTTTCATATATTTACTAAACTTGTAAATACTTTAAATAAATTCAATCCCAGATATTCATAACTTGAATAATAATGAATTTTTTTAATTATTTGGTGATCTATACCTTGGATAACAATTAGACCCCATGGTGGGTCCCACCATGTCCAATATACCTATTCAACTGAATAAGGAGGATTCTTGAATATGCTATTGTGTGTGACCCTCTAGACCCTTATCTTGATAGTAGTGAAAAAAAATCACAAACCAAGAGTGGAGTCTAGAAACTCATCAAGGCCCCCTAAAGAGGTAAGGATTATTATAACAATTAAAACCAACCTACGAACACTGACTGTGTACTATAATCTCTTTGTCTTTAAATATCTCATAAAGCAGGATACACACTTGTGTTAACATCCTTTTCTTTATTTATTATTTTTGATCTATTTAGATGGATTTACCTTTCTACTACTTTGACCAAAGACTTATGAAGGAAACACCATCATGATCAACCAAGCTTGTTATATACAACTTCCTTAACCTGGAAGTGAAGAAAACCTTTCTTGATCATTCAAACAAAGTCATACCACCAATGACGCACCAAACTCAAGCTACCTCACCACGATTTCAATACCATGGTTTTTTCCTTGCATCAAAGTATGTAATCAAACACTATACATTGGAAATGATCTCAAGTCAGGAGACCAATACACATGTCCATAGATAGGAAAAACCAATGACACCCAAAACATGTGGTGTTCCTATTAGCGGGTCTTTCCTCATAATCTCACTATTAGAGATCACCAAGTGAGAACTTAATGAGAAGAAGTCTCAATACTTATGATCTCCCAGCACCTGATAATCAAACATCAACTTTGTCCAATCAGTAAGATGTATCTAGACCATAGGAACTTTTTTTAAGATTAATGTCATAGTATCTTGTGGTTCTCATTATAGTATGGGATATGCTATAAACTTTTGATACAACAATTAATCTAGAACATTACCATTAAGTAGTGGATGAAGAAATATCCACACTTTAATAGTAAGTAAACATCATGTATATCTAACTGTATACATGATATGGTAATCAAAAGTAATGCATATTTGGGTCTAGGGAACCCACTATTTCAACACACAACACTATTATCAGTACGAACAAGTGGTTTATCTAGAGAAATCACACATTTTTTCTCCCATCTAGGAGGATTATTGGAATATTCTAGTAAAGGATGAGGAACCAGGTCAGGATTATATTCCTTTTCCAACTAGGGCTCACCAAGTGAGAGCAGCACATGCCTTGGGATAGGGGCATATTTCTATTGAAAAATATTGGTGACGTATTCCAAATTCCTAGGATTGGGATCATATCCCTGTTATGGATGGGGTTCACTAAGTGAGAGAAGAACATGCCTCATGACATGATCATATTCCTATCAAAGAAGACCAATGACATACTCCAAAGGCCTGGGATCCGTATCGTATACCTATTATGTCTTGGGATCACTAAGTGAGAGTGGAACATGCCTTGGGGTAGGTTCATATTCCTATAATTGAATCTACCTGACATATTCCAGCAGATCATGGAAGTGAGTCTCATATCCCTACTTATGTTGATGAAAGAATGCATGAGAATCCTTCTAAGTCTATACAGGATGAGTCTCATATTCCCTATCCCATTATAGAGTTCCATCAACATATTCCAATAAGGAATGCATGTTCAGAATGGGAAAATTTTCTCACTCTAGCTTGGGATCACCAAGTGAGAGTGACACATACCTTAGGACAGGCTCATATACTTGTTGAAAAAGACCAAAGATATATTCCAAAGGCTCAGGATCAGGATCATATCTTCATTCCAATCGAGTCTCATTAGGTGAGAGAGAAACATGCCTCGGGGAAGGCTCATATTTCTACCAATAATGAAGAAGTTCATTGGTATATTCTTGTATCTTCTCAGCAGCGAGATCCTATTACTACAATATTATGTGGTTATCAACAAAGTCTGGCATCCATCATATAATAGACTCATATCCCTATAAAATTTAAAAAGGTAGGTTGGTATATTCTAACCACAATGCAGAATGAGGACCATATCCATAATCTTATCAATTCTAGTATCCTTAAGGTTGTTTGAGACTCATTCTAAACACCTAAATGGTCTGTAAACTCTTCAACTAAAGTAGAAGGTGATCATTATCATGACAGTCCTCCTCTTGGTAGTGTAGATATGGATCACAATGACTCTACTCCCAACATCTTCCCTGGTAAACCTCCACACGGTGATATCTCTGATGGAAAAAAATCCTCCCCATTCTCAAAAACCACTATAAATATAGCTTCTCAAAACACAAATGAATGTGTATAGATAGGTTATTGAAACATTGGGGTCAACCGTATATAGTTCCCCATCAAATTCTAGAAGCACTCCAATCCAGTCAGTAGGAAACCCCAAGAAGCACTTTCTATGGTCTGATTAGATGAAGGAAAGTAAGTCTGATGAAGAGGAATCCAAAATTGATATATAGAGAGAGTTATCCAGAAAAAACCTCCCCACCATGTTCTGGACCCTTTCCACTTCTAACTATGAGATCCTAGATGAGCTATTAAAGGAATGTATGCCTTATCTATACCAAAATATTAAGGCAACTCATCAGCAACTAAAGGATATACATATACCTTATCCAGTATATGAGTATCACCTTCAGACCATCAATACACTCTATTTTCAACTAGATACAGATGAATTTTTCATAGCTTGAAGCCCATGAATGGAGGATCATGAGAAACACCTACGTAGTGTTTTTCATCACATCATGAAAAATCTATATTGAATGATTTCCAGATCATCGCCATACATACATATCTAAGGATGGTTGAAGCATGGAGAATTGAACTTAACTATATTCCCTGAATAATAGAAACCCCCTAATACAACATCCTATAATGTCATAGACTCTGGTGAAATCAAAAGATTATGTAACACATGAGCCATTTGGTCACTCCAATAGAATTATACCTCTTTAACGGTACCATGAAATCATGAACATAGGGAGAGCAAAACCAATGGATATTTGAACTGGGCCCCTCAAAACAATGGGAATTCATGTAACACCCCAAGCTTCCATAGTACGATTCTCTTTGAATAATACAGTAGCGTGTGTTGTACGCAACTTTGAGATTCTAACACACTGCGACCAATCAAAGTAGCCGTTATGAGTAGTAATACCCACTTTTTGAAATTTTATAAATTTTATATCTCAAAATGGACTTCATTTTTGGATTAGTAATATCGAAATTATCCTAGGGTAAAATTTTGGAACTTTTCGGATAACTTTTATATTTTGATGAATAGTGAAAATTACTAAATTTTAATTAAAAACAACTTTTTTAATCGAAATAATTAATAGTGATGAAATATGAATTTAAGTGGTTTTAAAGTATATTTAGAATATATTTTTATCATTTAATACAATTTTTGTCATTGGACATAATTTCACAATTAAACCGAACATTAACAAGTGTTAATCTTTTGATAGTTATTATCTTTTAAAAACACGCTTTTTTGTTTTAACAACGGGAATTAATTTTAAATTAATTTCTGCCACTTCTGTGTTTTGAATTTGGAAAAATTGATTCCATATTTGGAATCAGGATGTCCAAATTTTATAAATAGGTAACTTTTAGTTTTAGACATTTTGAATAATTACTTCGGTAAATATTTTATTTACCATGGTTAAAGGGTAAATCCAATAAATAAGGGTAAAAATAATAATATTATAATAATAATAAATTACCCTAAAACATGTCCTAACCTTATTGGTTGATACATTTCCGACAATGGGCATCTTTTGGTCGATTTTGGGACCCCATCGATCCACTTGTAAGTGATAAGGACGCTTTATATAAATTAAGTTAAAATAAATACAAAAATGACATAAGCATATATCTTTTAGCAAAACAATTTTTACATAGGGTTATATATGTTGGATTTTAGACTATAAATATCCATTAGAAAGATAAAATGATTTTCGACATAATGATAGTTTATTTATAATTTTTAGACATTTAATAATTAATATTATTTATGACACAATAATGATGCAGTATTTTCCTTATTAATGAAAGAATCAAATAATTGGTATTATAAATGTTAAAATAAATATAATTTGAAAGTGTTGATGACATACATTAATTTTATTGGTTAATATGACATTATAGGATTTATTAAATTAATTTGGTTCGAATTAATAATTTTTTTAAGACTTTAACAAAAATAAATTATTGAATAGTGTCAAAATTGACATAAATGAGTTTTTAAAACAAATATTATATTATTAATTGATATTCTATTCCTAAAAATATAAGGTTCGGCCAAAGGACTTATATCATGATATGTGTATCATTAATGGACCACTTGGGGGTCTCTTGGATGTATATATTAAGTTTATTAACTTTATAATATAAAAATACAAAGTGAAATGGTAAATGTCAAACTAATTAACTAAGAGTTAAAACTTAAAGATAAGGTTAATATAATGACCCAAACCTGTCTAAATTCTATTTTTTGAAAGTATTTCGACCTATACCCACCTTAAACTTTGAATAATCCACTTTTGAGCCATTAGAAACCGAATATTAATTTATTATAAAATAATATTTCTAGCTTTTCCAAAGGTGCCCCTCACCCCTCTTATAAAAGGGCACTCCCCCTTCTCAATAATTCACACATTCAAAGCCTTTTGGATCGGAAAAAACCTGCCCAAATACTCTCTAAACTTCGCTCAATTCAACTTAGAGACCTTATTTTGATCATAAATCTAACCTAAGGAGCCCTTTTGATCAAATCAAAAGGAAGAACCCGAAGAAGAGGTAATGTTTTCACCACCCTCTTTCAAGTTCATTTCTTCTTCCACTTCTTCTTTCTTTGTTATTCTCATTCTAAAATAATAACTCCAGTATCTTATATATACTATTATGTTATTATAAATATGGTACAACCATATTCAGTATTCTATCCATCCTTTGAATGACATGTCACCATACGTGCGTACGTACGACTTACCGTCTTCATGTCGTGGTGTAATTGTTATTCAAAACATTATTATTTGGATGGGTATAATAATGATATGTAATTTATGTAAATAATAAATATAAAATGATAATTATTATTTATATATGATATAAAATCCAATTATATATTATTTTAATATCAAAAGAATGATATTGTCGCTCGTGCGTACGTACGGACTACCGTCTCCACGAATGTGATGAGATTCATTCCCCATCATATCCATTCGAGAATAATTCTCATTTGATGATTAAAAATAATGTTTAAGGACTTGATATCATTCTAGATATGAATAAGATACAAAATATCCCTAACAAACACGGCTTATGTAACAAAACATATAAAATAAAACGAGTAAGTTAACACCCGAAACAACAATAATACTAAGATATTATTAACAAATCAATGTTAAAAGATCATATATGATATAATATTAATGTATATGATTATTTTATAATTTAATAACAATTATTTCACCATTATACAGGAGGTTAACCTACCATCAACGAAGTAAAAGTACAAGGTAAGGGTTTATTTAACAATCTCTTCATTATCCGAGGTTGTTTATACGTGATTATCTACTGGGACCTCTTTATCATCCACATCCATGTTTCTTAAAAATTTATTTCAAAACATTATTACTATTTTACATAATATGGTTTAAAGTCATTTATACACTTGTTTGACTTTTTATAAGAAGTTTAAAAAGGAATCTTTCTGTCATTTTCCAAACAAGGTCCTTTTTAACCCTTTCGACAGAATTAAGGTAAGAATGTTTTTTTTAACTTATACAGCGAGTGCAGCTATTTTTTATCATTATAAAATCATCGAAGATTCCCTTACAATATTATAAGAAAATTTTCAAAGTAAATGTTTTATTTTATAATTATGTTACTTTTAAATGATTTAAAAAAAATATATATTTCTCTCAAATAGTTTTGATTTCATTTATGTCAACATCCTTTAAGGGATTTTAAGCTTATTTGATGTTAATTTATTGTGATACAAAACTTCCATATTTTATTGAAGGTTTTGTGATATGTTTTACTGTGGATTTATTATTTTTATACCATTCATGGTTTATGGAGAAAGTATTGACATTTCGTATGCTAGTTTTAATACGAATATTTATGTTATGTTTAAACTTGTTCATATGAGGAATGTATTGGACTTAACGGGTTGAGCTCGCTATAGCTCCTCGATGCATCGTTAGGTTTCCTGAGACAAACTAGTGTCTTGGCACAAGGCCTTGAAAAAATCTTATTTGTAGTCTTAGCATGAGGCCTTGACTATGTGGTTATGATAGTCTGGCATTATGCATTCCATAATTATGAAAGTGGTCATTGATATTTCATGTGATTATTCAACTAGTAGAATATCCATGTGAATAATTAAATGGAATTATTTCATTTTATCTTTTTCATATTATGCTGAAGTTCAAGTTTAAAAGGCTTTTGTTTTGGTTATACATTGCCTTAAATGTTTATGCTTATTTACAAAAGTTTCCTCTATATTGTTATCCTTACTGGGCATTCGAGCTCACCCCTTTCTATGTTTTATTTTTCCCAGGATGTGAAGAAGTATTTTATGAATGACCTGCAGGGATAATATAAGTGGATATGAGTGTGGAGAAAAGATGTTGTTGTAGTTTTTACTTTATGATGTAATGTAAAATTTATGAATGTATATAGTATTTCCAAGACTACTAAACTAGTCGGTATTTCGAGACTTGATCTTTTTTGATCATGCCAATGTTATGTAATAATGCACCGACTCTGGGTAACTGGGGTCGGGGCATTACAATTGGTATTAGAGGAAGTTTAATACAAACCTTGGAAGCTAGATTTAGATAAAATTTGATTAGACCACATAGATATAAGATGGACTTTGAGGATTAGTATAAAATAACTTCCTAGAATTTTGGTATTATAGAGATTTTGTGAGTTTTCTGAGCAATACATCCCTGTCTGGATACGAGCAGGTAGAGGCAGCTCTGACACAGATGTACCTAGGGGTAAAAACCGAAAACACTACTTTGAGCTAGACTCGAACGGGAACTAGTGCACAACAACGGGCCTTACTGCACTCTTGGTTATGACACTCCCGGGGGATATTCTTAGGATAACTATCATTTTCTTTAAAAATAATTATGAAGGGTTTATGAGTATATACTTCCTCAAAGAAAACATTTTTATGATTTTGGATTACATCCATAAATAGTTCAATTTATGTTAAGTGTTTTATAATTATGGAATTATGTATTTTGATTCATAAACTGATCTAGTTTATGCCATTGTTTATAAATGGCTCCTAGTGGAAGAAATGGAAACCGTATCAATGCACACACTCCATGTAGGGATTGACCTCTTGATCAAGATAATTATAGTGGAGCTAGTGATGCAACTGGTGCTGATCAACTAATCACCATACTGGGACAACTCACTCAGGTTATTAATAATAACCTTACCCGTATGGAGCACCCTGATCCACAACATGGAGGATCAATGTTCGATCTCTTCATGAGGTAGTAACCACCAACATTCAATGGGAGTAAAAATCCATTAGTAGCTGAGCAATGGATAAGTTCCCTAGAGAAAATATTTCAGGCTTTGGGGAGTAGTGAAAGGGAAAAAGTTGTCATGGCAGTTTATCACCTCACTGGAGATGCTGATAAATGGTGGTCATTGATTCAAAACATGAAGGAAGATGATGAAGTATCAAATATGGAATGGACGGAGTTCAAAGAGCGTTTCTTAGAAAAATACTTTCCTCGTGACCATCGAGCAGATATGGAAAGGCAATTTCTGAGTCTGAGACAAAATGAGGATGAGAATGTCACAAAGTATGAGGCTAACTTTACAAGGTTAGAAAGGTATACTGGAGATTATATACGTAACCCAAGAAGTAATATTAGTCATTTATTTGATGGGTTAAAACCATTTCTTCATCGAGAATTAGTGTCACAATCCTTCTCGTCGTACGAAGATATTGTCTCATGTGCTATCAAGATAGAAAAAGAATTATCTAAGTCTTATGAATTTAAAGAAAAGCAAGAGAAGAAGAGATCTACTGATCACTCTGGGAATGGAAATAAGGGGAATATGGGAAAACTTGAATATCCATCCTGCAGTAAATGTGGGAAGAAACACCCTGGTACTTGCTTGAAGGGAAAGGGAGTCTGTTACAAGTGTGGTGAAAAAGGCAACCAAGCTCGTGATTGCAAGGGGACGAAAGAAGCTACTGATGTTCAATGCTACAACTGCAGAGATATGGGACATTATGAAAATGAATATCCTAAGAGTCAGGGGAACTTACCTCAGAAAATGCCAAGGGATCAAGGCCAAGCTTATGCTATCACTACTGCTGAGGTAAAAGCTTCGAAAGACGTGGTGGCAAGTAATTTAATGGTTTCCTCAAGTTTAGAAAATGCATTATTTGATTTTGGATCATCACATTGTTTCATATCTTCCCATTTTTCTAAGAAAATTGGATATTTCCAATTTGATTTAACAAGGGAGTTGTCAGTTAAAACTCCTAAGGGAAGTATCATTGCAACAATGTTTTGTGAATCAGTCCCCATTAGAGCACATAAATGTTCTTTATCTGCTGATCTCATCTTCATACCTTTGATTGAGTTTGATATAATCCTCAATATGGATTGGTTTTCAGACCATGATGCGAAGATTTATTTTAAGAAGAAGGAGGTTACGATTTTTGATGATGATGATAAGGAACACCTTATCATTAGAGCGGAATCGTCACCACCTAATTCTTATCTAGATCCACCCCCAGTAGCTGAACTAAATTCAATTATTGGGGAGGAAGAGAATGAAATGACTATGGGTGAGGAAAGGAATGTTCAAATAGAGGATGTACCTATTGTGAAAGAATATGTAGATGTGTTTCCAGAAGATTTACCTGGACATCCTCCAGAACGAGAAGTTGAGTTTTCCATTGATTTAATTCCTGGATCAAGGACTATATCAAAGACCCCTTATAGAATGGCCACTATGGAATTAGTTGAACTAAAGAAACAACTAGAGGAATTGAGTAATAAGGGATTTATTCTCCCTAGTGTTTCTCCATGGGGAGCCCCTATTCTTTTTGTTAAAAATAAAGATGGATCTATGAGGTTATGTATCGACTACCGGGAGATCAATGCTATAAAAATAAAGAACAAGTATCCCCTACCTCGCATTGATGATTTATTTGACCAACTAAATGGAGCTCAATACTTTTAAAAGATTGAACTTAGGTTTGGATACCATCATTTATGTGTGAATAAGGAAGACATTCTGAAGACAGCATTTCGAACCAGGTATGAGAATTACGAGTTTATAGTAATGCCTTTTGGGTTGACTAATGCGCCCTCTGTATTCATGGATCTAATGAATAGAGTTTTCAAGGAATAACTAGATGTATTTGTGGTGGTATTTATCGATGATATCTTGGTATACTCCAAAATCTACGAAGATCATGAAAATCACTTGTGCATTATCCTGAAGACTCTGAGAAGACATGAATTATATGGGAAGTTTAGTAAGTGTGAATTTTGGCTTTAGGAGATTTCATTTCTTGGCCATATTTTCTCTAAAGATGGAATCTCTATTGATCCTTCTAAGACCAAGGCAATCCAATAATGTCTTGCACCGATGAGTATAACTGAGGTATGCAGTTTTATTGGTTTAGTAGGTTATTATCGACATTTCGTTCAGAATTTTTCCCGGTTGGATAACCTATTAACAAAGCTCACATGTAAAGGGGTTAAATTTGTTTGGAAAAAAGAGTGAAGAATGTTTTGAAGAACTGAAGAGTAGATTAGTAAATGCTCATATATTGACTCTACCATCGGGGAATGATGAGTTCTTTATTTATAGTGATGCATCGAAGAAAGGACTTGGTTGTGTCCTTATGCAGAATGATAGGGTTATTGCCTATGCATCACGATAGTTGAAAATTCATGAGCAAAACTATACTACTCATGATCTCGAGTTAGCAGCTCTGATCTTTGATTTGAAGATATGGAGACACTACCTCTATGGTGAAAATGTGAGATTTATACTGATCACAAGAGTTTGAAGTATATTTTCTCACAAAAATAACTCAACATGAGGCAAAGGAGATGGCTTCAATTACTCAAGGATTATGATTGCACGATACACTACCACCCGGGGAAGGCAAACAAGGTGGCAGATGCTTTGAGCAGAAAAGATAATGGAGTTTTGAACATGATGAGAATTGAAAGGGATCCTATTTTCATTGATCTAGTGAAGATATATATTGGAATTACCCTGGAAGGTGAAACATGGATACTTTTTCAAATGTTTTCCAAACCATCTTTACTAGAAAGGAAATAAGAGTTCTCAGACCGGTGATGAAGAGTTTCAAAAGAAGATTAAAGATGTGAATGATGGAAGATTGAGAGACTTTGTGTATGAAGATGGAATTTTGAAATTTGGGAAGAGACTTTGTGTTCCTAATATACCTGATCTAAAAAGGGAATTATTGGATGATACTCATAGTTCGAATTTCTTTATACAACCTGGGAGCACCAAAATGTATAGAGATTTGAAGGAAAATTTTTGGTGGGACAACATGAAGAGGGAGATTGCTGATTTTGTGTCAAGATGTATGGTTTGTCAACAATTGAAAGCTGGAAGGCAACAACATGGAGGAGTATTGCAACCTCTTCCCATACCAGAGTGGAAATGGGATAATATTATGATGGACTTTGTCATGGGTCTACCAAAGACTCGTAGAAGGAACGATGAAATATGGGTTATTGTTGATCGTCTTACCAAGTCAGCACATTTTCTTTATATAAGATAAGATCTACCACTGGAACTTCTAGAAATACTATATATTAATGAAGTTGTGAGACTTCATGGAGTACCTCTATCGATTGTTTCTGATCATGATCCTCGTTTTACTTCAAGATTCTAGAAAAGTCTTCAGAAATCCCTGGATACTGAACTTCGTTTGAGCACTGCCTACCACCCCCAAACTGATGGACAATCAGAATGGACTATTCAAACCTTAGAAGACATGTTGAGATCTTGCTCACTTGACTTTCAGGTTATGTGGGATCAATATTTACCTCTGGTGGAATTTTCCTATAATAATAGGTTCCATTCAAGTATTCAGATGGCACCATATGAAGCGTTATATGGAAAGAGATGTCGCACACCAACCTGTTGGGAAGACGTTGGTGAAAGAAAACTTGTTGGCCCAGAACTAGTGGAGGAAACAATGGAAAAGGTAAAGGTAATCCAAAACCACATCAAAGCAGCTCAAAGTAGGCATAAGAGCTAGGCTGATAACCGAAGGAAGGATTTTGAATTTCAGGTAGGAGATCATGTTTTCTTGAAGGTATATCCATGGAAGTGAGTTATGCGTTTCGGTAAGAAGGGTAAATTGAGTCCCAGGTACATCGGACCTTTCGGAATTCTAGAATGAATTGGGGATATAGCTTACTATTTGACAATGCCGCCAAGTCTCTCCAAAGTTCATGATGTGTTCCATGTATCACTGTTGAGAAAATTCATGCCTAACCCAACGCATGTACTCACTTAGGAGGAATTAGAACTAGAACCTGATCTGTCTTATTGCGAAGAGCCCGTTAAGATTCTTGATACAAGAGAGAAAGTGCTGAGAAACTGGATGACTCGTCTAGTAAAAGTTCTATGGAGGGACCATAAGATGGAAGAGGCAACGTGGGAACCTGAGGAACTTATGATAAAGAACCACCCGAGTCTTTTCATGCGGTAGTATTCTTGAAATTTCGAGGATGAAATTATTTGAAGGATGGGAGAATGTAACACCCCAAGCTTCCATGGTACGATTCTCTTTGAATAATATAGTAGCGTGTGTTGTACGCAACTTCGAGATTCTAACACACTACGACTAATCAAAGTAGCCGTTATGAATAGTAATATGCACTTTTTGAAATTTTATAAATTTTATCTCTCAAAATGGAATTCATTATTGGATTTTGAATATCAAAATTAGCCTAGGGTAAAATTTTGGAACTTTTCGGATAACTTTTATATTTTGATGAATAGTGAAAATTACTAAATTTTAATTAAAAACAACTTTTTAATCGAAATAATTAATAGTGAAAAAATATGAATTTAAGTTGTTTTAAAGTATATTTAGAATATATTTTTACCATTTAATACAATTTTGGTCATTGGAAATAATTTCAAAATTAAACCGGACATAAACAAGTGTCAATCTTTTGATAGTTATTATCTCTTAAAAACACGCCTTTTGTTTTAACAACGGGAATTAATTTTAAATTAATTTCTGCCACTTCTGTGTTTTGAATTTAGAAAAATGGATTCCATATTTGGAATCAGGATGTCCAAATTGTGTAAATAGGTTACTTTTATTTTTAGACATTTTTAATAATTACTTCAGTAAATATTTTATTTACCATGGTTAAAGGGTAAATCCCATAAATAAGGGTAAAAAAATAATATTATAATAATAATAAATTACCCTAAAACATGTCCTAACTTTATTGGTTGATACATTTCCAACCATAGACATCTTTTGGTCGATTTTGGGACCCCATGGATCCACTTGTAAGTGATAAGGATACTTTATATTAATTAAGTTAAAATAAAAACAAAAATGACATAAACATATATCTTTTAGCAAAAGAACTTTTACATAGGGTTATATATGTTGGATTTTCGACTATAAATATTAATTATAAATATAAAAATATTTCCTACATAATGTTAGTTTATTTATAATTTTTAGACATTTAATAATTAATATTATGTATGAAACAATAATGATGCAGTATTTTCCTTATTAATAAAAGAATCAAATAATTGGTATTATAAATGTTAAAATAAATATAATTTGAAAGTTTTGATGACATAAATGAATTTAATTGGTTAATATGACATTATAGTATTGCTTAAATGAATTTTTTTCGAATTAATAAAGTTTTTAAGACTTTAACAAAAATCAATTATTGAATAGTGTCAAAATTGACATAAATGAGTATTTAAAACAAATATTATATTATTAATTGATATTCTGTTCCTAAAAATCTAAGGTTCGGCCAAAGGATTTATATCATGATAGTTGTATCATTAATTGACCACTTGGGGGTATCTTGGATGTATATAGTAAGTTTATTAACAATATAATATAAAAATACAAAGTGACATGGTAAATGTCAAACTAATTAACTAAGAGTTAAAACTAAAAGATAAGATTAATATAATGACACAAACCTATCTAAATTCTATTGGTTGAAATTATTTCGACCCATACCCACCTTATACATTTAATAATTAACTTTTGAGCCATTAGAAACCGAATATGAATTTATTATAAAATAATATTTCTAGCTTTTCCAAAGGTGCCCCTCACCCCTCTTATAAAAGGGCACCCCGCTTCTCACTAATTCACACATTAAAAGCCTTTTGGTTCGGACAAACCCGGACCAAATACTCTCTCAACTTCCCTCAATTCAACCTAGAGGCCTTATTTTGATCATAAAGCCAACCTAAGGATCCCTTTTGATCAAATCCAAAGTAAGAACCCGAAGATGTGGTAATGTTTTCACCACCCTCTTTCAAGTTCCTTTCTTCTTCCACTTCTTCTTTCTTTGTTATTCCCATTATAAAATAATAAATCCAGTATCTTATATATACTATGATGTTATTATAAATATGGTACAACCATATTCAGTATTCTATCCATCCTTTGAATGACATGTCACCATACGTGCGTACGTACGGCTTACCGTCTCCACGTCGTGGTGTAATTGTTATTCTAAACATTATTATTTGGATGGGTATAATAATGATGTGTAATTCATGTAAATAATAAATATAACATGATAATTATTCTGTATATATGATATACCATCCGATTATATATTATTTTAATATCAAAAGAATGGTATTGCCGCTCGTGCATACGTAAGGACTACCGTCTCCACGAACGCGATGAGATTCATTACCCATCATATCCATTCGATACTAATTCTCATTTGATGATTAAAAAAGAATTTTTAAGTACTTGATATCATTCTAGATATGAATAAGATACAACCTATCCATAACAAACACAACTTATGTAACAAAACATATAAAATAAAACGAGTAAGTTAACACCTGAAACAACGATAATACTAAGATATTATTAACAAATCAATGTTAAAAGATAATATATGATATCATATTAATGTATATGATTCTTGTATAATTTATTAACAATTATTTGACCATTATACAGGAGGTTAACCTACCCTCAACCAAGGAAAATTACAAGGTAAGGGTATATTTCACAATCTCTTCATTATCCGAGGTTGTTTATACGTGATTATCTACTGAGACCTCTTTATCATCCACATCCATGTTTCTTAAAAATGTATTTCAAAAAATTCTTACTATTTTAAAGAATATGGGTTAAAGTCATTTATACACTTTTTCGAATTTTTATAAGAAGTTTATAAAGGAATCTTTTTGTCGTTTTCCAAACAAGGTCCTTTTTAACCTTTTCGACAGAATTAAGGTAAGAATGTCTTTTTTTAACTTATATGGCGGGTACTGCTATTTTCCGTCATTATAAAATCATCGAAGCTTCCCTTAAAAGCTTATAAGAAAATTTTCTATGTAAATGTTTTATTTTATAATTATGTGACTTTTAAATGATTTCAAAAAAAGGGATATTTCTCTCAAATAATTTTGATTTCATCTATGTCGACATCCTTTGATGGATTTTAAGCTTATTTGAAGTTAATTTATTATGATACAAAACTTCCATATTGTATTGAAAGTTTTGTGATATGTTTTACTGTGGATGTGTTATTTTTATACCATTCATGGTTTATGGAGAAAGTATTGACATTTTGTATGCTAGTTTTAATATGAATATTTATGTTATGTTTAAACCTGTTCATATGAGGAATGCATTGGACTTAATAAGTGAGGGGTGGAGCCCGCTATAGCTTCTCGATGCATCGGTAGGTCTCATGAGACAAAATAGTGTCTTGACATAAGGCCTTGACAAAATCTTATTTGTAGTCTTGGCACGAGGCCTTGACTATGTGGTTATGATAGTTTGGCATTATGCATTCCATAATTATGAAAGTGGTTATTGATATTTCATGTGATTATTCGACTAGTAGAATATCCATGTGAATAATTAAATGGAATTATTTCATTTTATCTTTTCCATATTATGTTGAAGTTCAAGTTTAAAAGGCTTTTGTTTTAGTTATACATTGCCTTAAATGTTTATGCTTATTTATAAAAGTTTATGCTATATTGTTATCCTTACTGGGCATTTGAGCTCACCCCTTTCTATGTTTTATTTTTCCCAGTATGTGAAGAAGTATTTTATGATTGACCTAGAGGGATAGTATAAGGGGATATGAGTGTGGAGATAAGATGTTGTTGTAGTTTTCACTTTATGATGTAATGTAAACTTTATGAATGTATCTAATGTTTCCAAGACTACTAAACTAATCGGTCATTCGAGACTTGATCTTTTGTGATCATGCCAATGTTATGTAATAATGCACCGACTTTGGATAACTGGGGTCGGGGCATTACAATTCATTTCAGACACAAAATACAAAGTTAGGATTAACTAGACAAGGTCCCATAGAAACTGACTCCCATTATTGGATGGCATTGCACTCAAATCCTACATGGGTACAACTATTCCACACCAAACATGCATAGTAGAAGCTTATGTATCAGCTATCTAGGAGAGAACCTAGCCCACCGGGCCAGGGGAATATTTACCACCACCTCTGATCCTCATATTTTCAATTCTAAAGAGGGTTAAAGACATATCGGCAGTAGTTGTAAACAAACTCCAGCCCACTAGGCTGAGGGAATGTATATCTTGATTGCTATCACCAGATTCATGATCCCTTGAGGAGGTTCTATGGAAATCAATGAAAATTATAGACGAAACCCAACCCACTAGGATGGGGGAATTTATATATCAATGTTTTTCCTAGGAGTTGTGAAATCCTAGAATAGAATCATTAGATCCTCAAAAACATGATCAATATATGCCAGTTGTGGCCCTAAATAGACCCCATCCCAAAGAGATGTGGGAATTTTCATCATCATTATCAAAATATAGTGAATAAGTCTTCACTAGGTTGGGAGGTAAGTATCAATGGTCAGTAACATCCATTCCTCCTTCTACATAACAAACCTCTACTATTCAAGGATCATTTTATAGTCATGATTGGAAACTACCTCAAGGTCACTACACACATTCCATGATGGGAGGATTGTATGGAAAAGGCAATAAAATCCCATTGGGGTCATAAACCAAAATGGCCTAATATGGCTGAAGGTTCGAGGAACGACCCTAATACAAGTAGTGTAGAATCATCCTATTGCATCAAAAGTAATGGGATAACTACCATTGCCTAATACACCTTTGTGAATGTCATCACCTTCAAAACAATAAATAATGTGAATCAAGGAACAAATGTAGAGGGATGTAATATAGAATACATACCCCGATATGAGGATCTAGATGCACCCACTGAGGTTTCATGAAATTGGAACTACAAGATGCTCCAAAATATGGAACCTATAAATATCAAGTTTCCACCCCTATTGTTGAACAATTCCAAAGATAAAGGGAAAGGTGTGGCTACATCCCAATAACCACTCAGAAGAACTAAATATCCTTCCATGGAGGAACAATTTTCACGATATGAGAGTGAGATACAAAATCTCAGACAACTCAATGAGGAGCTACTCAAGGGAAAAATTCCCACTGGGTATCATCTTCAGGAAGAGATAAATATTCTTCTTCTGAGAACCAATCATCTTATAAGAGTGGAATCTGAGTGTCAAACTGGTTCTAGATCTAGGAAACTATTATATATTAATGAGGAATTTGTATATGGTCATGAATTAACTCTATTATAGTGACAACCTCTCCCTATCCATGGTAATAATTTCATCTTCATGTGAATTGAGAATCAGTGGGAGATTAAAATAGGTCAACGTCATCAATCCCCACCCATTACCTATTTATGGGAGGCAAATCAGATAGAAGTAACTCTATAACTTATCAACATCATCGAATCCTTGGACACTCAAATGGAAGACATTGAAGGGAGACACACACCTATGCATCCTGAGAAAAATATATATCCTGAATGGGTAGATGACACTTTTCCCCCACCTAATTTTGTAAATCCTACCTTCTATAACTTTGATTACATGGGAGACCTGAAAAAACATCTCACACACTTTGTTTCTCCGATGTGGTCTAATGATGGGCCCTTGAGATCAATAAGAGGTGACTGAGAAGAGGTGTTTTGTGCAAACTCTGTTAGGTACAACCTTCATTTAGTACAGTAGGCTACCATCAAGGATCATTGTAGGATGGTAAGAACTTCATCATTAATTCATTTACCAATTCAGATCCATGCTGAGGAAGATGAAAATTTTCAACCATATTAATTTAAAGCAATGTGAAAATGAGATGTTTTATTAATTTATATACATATGGAAAGGTCTAAATTATTCACTTATCATCTATATCTTTCAGAAAAAATTACTGGAGATCTTTGAAGAAAATCTCGAGGATGAGTCGCAGACACCTACAAACCCAATAAAATATCTAAGTGGATTCTATGAATTTATATATTTAGAACAAAATATATAAGATTTTATTTAGTGGGCCTGATCTAAGTCTCAAAACATGCCCTCAGTATAGGGGAGAAGCCTCTAAAAAGAAGAAACTAGCACTATTAACCTCAGACCAGTAGCAGTTCCCATTCAAGCACTTAGGAATGTTCCAAACTAGCCATCACCTCTTATTGAGCAACAACAACCAAAAAATCACCCTCGAAAAGAAGAAAAAAGAGATTAAGGTATCCAAAGATTTTAGGAATTGATAAATAAAACATACTCCTTCTATAATGAACAAGTCCATAGTTATTTCCTTACAACCATGGAAAGTAAATTGATCAAGCTTTAATAGCCTAGTAAGTCCAATGAGGTCAACCTCATCGATCTTCCCAACTACTAACCTTTTAATAGAATGTTGGGTCATAATATCTAGGATTTCTTTGTCTTAAAAGACAACCTCCAAAGCATGGTTGATTATAGACAAGCAAAATTGGATAACTCCTCTGTGCAGGTGACCTACAAAACCATCACCCAGTCATAAGAAGAAGGTTATTGGAAAAAAGTTTTGGCCAGGAGTGGGCAGAAGTTAAAAAAATGTATGACTCATAAGACAATTGAATGATCTCATTCCACCCTAAGAGAACAAATTAACAGACCCATAACAGTCCCTCCATCTAGGGGGAAACATCAATATGCATCCTGAAATAGAACATTACCATAATACATAGGAAAAGATAGAATAGGAAGTGTCATATTCTTCTCCAGCGCAAGTTATGACTCTTTCAGATTTCTACCCAGCAACATCCAAAGCACGAGTATCACCCCACCAAAGAGAACTATTATCAGATTAAGAGATCATATTGGGATCTGTTAACATGATACACTTAAAAAACCCATCTATGAAGATGAATATGCCTCCGATTATGAGTTCTCCACACCTAACTGAAAAACAAGAGGCCACATGAACAGAATATTGGGATACAAGTGATAACACGGGTGTGGTCATACCTGGTATTTTGATCATGTCACCATGGAGCATATATATATATCTAAGACTCATGGGAAAGAACTACAAAAACTACAATATAGACATGAAGTTTTTTAGAACACTCCAGCTGTCGTCTGCACCTATTTATCTTACTTGACCAACTAGTGAGGGTGTGATTATCTGATCATCCTAAACAATGGGGAAGGCCAAAACAACCTAATACACTAGTAGCCGATACTCCCTATACCTCTTCACAATCACCATAACTATCTACCTCCAATATCTCATCTTCTAAGATACATACTAAGGAGAAAACCCACCTCAGGAATTGTTGACCTAGGACACAAAATTATGACATTATGAAATAGTTAGTGGTTGTCCCAGCCAACCTATCAATCCTAAAAATGCTCCATATTTCAAGACAACTCAGGGAGGCACTCTTTTTATCCCTCCTGATCCCACAATAATTATAGATAGAAGTCAATACAGCTGAGGTCTATTGAGTGGAGGCCATTCTTGATTTCTTACTTTTTTTGAAAATATCTCCATAGACTTAGAGGTGGAAAAATAGGAAGATGACCTTAGTAATTCCCCTCCTGTATTTAAGGAAGGCATATCTACCCCCGTTGATGAGGTCAAATAGGTAAATCTGGAAATAGAATAAGACTCACAACCTAAACGTATGAGTTTCACCATGCCTGCTGAGGAGAAAGAGATGTACATCGCATTTCTAAATAAATGTCGATATGTGTTCATTTGGCACTATACAAAAATGTCTAGACTAAATGAATATGTGGTTCGGCCCCATCTCATCTTACTCGATAACCAACGAGTCTTCAAGAAGGCATCCTAGAGGATGAACCCATATAATTCTACAAATATAGAGGTATAAGTTGACAAATTAATTAGAGCCAACTTTTTTTGAGAAGTGAAATACACAGTATGGCTCAACAACATCATCCCAGTCAAGAAAAAGAATGCTCAGATTATGGTTTTCATCGATTTCAGATACCTTAATCGACACTTCCCAAAGGATGATTTCCCATTGAAAATCATAGAACTCTTTATCGATGCAACTGATGGATTCCATTCCATCTCCTTCATGGAAGGGTATTAATTTTACACTCAAATAATAATGTCCCCTAATGATGATGAAGCCACTGCCTTTAGAGATCCATAGGGGTTCTTTTTCTATCTGGTCATGCCCTTTGTATTAAAGAATGATGGAGCTACATATCAACACACCATGAATCATATATTTAATCCTCTCTTGGTATGAATAAAAAAATGTTATTTTGATGACCTGGTGGTTAAATCTAGAGAATGATGTGATCAATTCAGGAATCTTCAAGCAGTCATTGACAAGCTGCGACAACACAGTTTAAAGATGAATCCACTGAAATTCACTTTCAGGGTAACATTAGGGAAGTTAATTGTCTTTATGGTATGCCACCATGGCATTGAGGTCAACCCAAAAAAACTAATACTATTCTTTCAATGTCACCACCTAGGAAAGGGGACTTTTATTCCTTAAAATATCAAGACATTTACTTACTGTATTTGATGAAAGAGGGATAAAAGGTCAATCTTTGCTAATATATTATGGTCTATATGAGTGATATGATTACGCCTCATTCTAATTAAAAATCCTTGTTTTACTCCATTTTTATCTTTTCTATGATAAAATAAAAAGGAGTGGTGACTAAAGGTGAAGAAACAATCACTAATTGTGGTGGATTTTACATCACAAAAGCTATATGCAAAAGGATAAGGATAAACTAGAATCCCTAGAAGATACAATGGGTGGAAGATAATGAGAACTTTTATGAGGAATTTAGTCCTGTTCATCATACCACAAGACCAAAAGATATGGTTGACCCTAGTCTAGGACCAGACGAAGTTGAGGAGTATTCAGATGAGGAGAATGAAGCTGAGGAAGATAAAATAAAAGAATCTCCAGTTTATGATAGGAGTGATCCTAAAATTGTAAGAAGCCCAAAAGTAATTTCTTATGGATATAATAGTCCTCAAAAATCTCTTCCTACCAGAGAATATATCCTAAGGGATGATGATGATGATGAGGAAACTGGAGAATCCAATGATGGTGAATATTCTAGTGGAAGTGGCAGTGAAGAAGAAGAAGAGAATAATGAAGAAGAAGATAATGAATAAGAGGAGGAAAATAATAATGAGAAAGCTGAAGTAGAAGATGAAGAAGAAGAGTCAAGTGAAGAAGAAGAAAGTGATACCAATTAATAAAGGGAAAAAGAAGAAAATGGTAAAAAAATGATGAAACTGGTGATGAGGTTGATTCTATTGATAGGGATCAATGTCCTATTACAAAACCAATAGGTCTGGTTGAAATTTTTTTAGTGGAGATGGAACCAAATATGGAATCTCAATAGACTACAACATTAGTATTAGTTAAGGAAGAAGTTCTAGATGTTCAAGTTCTATAACTATTTTATACTAGAAAAAAAGAACATGTTGAGAGGGAAGCACCTGATGAGGGGGAGGAATAGGATAAAAGAGTTAATGTTTCTACTCTTTCTCCTTTTGATGTGACAGTTGGGGAATGTGAGATGTACCTTGGATATATCACTTTTGGCCTAGAGTATCTAGATTCAAATGATTATGAATTTGATCTCAATGGATCCCTCATTAAAAAGGTGGATAATTCCCATATAGTTCAAGTTAGAACAGTTTCATTAGTGGTTCATGCTCTTGCTCCTTCTCCTTTAGTTTCACCTATGCCTACAAATTATGAGATTTAGAATGACCTCAATTTTTTAAGGAAGAATTTTTCTTAGATATTAAAGGTATCCTCCAACCTCAACCACAACTAGTGTGTCATATTAGTGAAATAGATGTTTCTATGATTGCAAAGATAGTTATCTCTCAGATTCAACCACAAATTCTTTCTAAGCTTTAAGAAGTAATAATAGAGAATAAGAGATTAAGTTATGTGCTATAATCTATTATTATTATTGTTAAATTTATGTGTTATACTTATATATATTCTTTGGAAAAGGTAGTGAAAAACCTTAGAAACACTACTTATGAATATTTTCAGGATGATACTACACATCTCAAAGATGTGGCGGTGAAGGCAGGGTGTGAATCACCTGAGGTAGCGAGTTATGGTGGCAAGAGGCGGTGTCACATGATGGTGGCCAGAGTAGTGGCTCTAGCCAGATCTGGGTGGAGGGTGTGATGAACAGAAAGTATGCTGGTGGGGAAGACATTGGCAGAGGTAGTAATGGACCAGAAGGGGTGTCTAGGCTGAGCCAGGCAAGGTGCAACAGGAACAGGCTGCCTGCAGCGGTGAGATGCAATCTAGGAAGGACTACGTCAGAGGAGGCCCGTGGTGGTGGCAGTTGGGATGCGGCTCGGAGCCACGTTGAATGAAGGACCCCACATCGGTGGGTTCGTAGGACCAGGCGTACAAGGTGGGTTGGCCACATGAAACGCTGTCTAGTGCTGCATTAATCGAGGGGGATGGATGGCCACATAGTTTGAAAACCACATGGATGAGAGGGATGTGGCCAGGGCGGGTTGTGTCTGGAAGAGCAGAACTAACCCACACGATGTGTGCCAGGCTGGTGAACTGGGCCACTCCATCATTCCAGTGGCCTAATGGGCCATGCCGATTGGGGTGGGCCAGTTTGGTCTATCCCAAGCTAACCAAGTTAGGTCGGGTCAGGTTGGATGGATCGGGGCGGGTCAGACCTAGACCAGACCCTTTTTACTAAATTGACCATATCTTTGAAACAGGAGGTCCATTTGATGATCCGTTTGTGGAGTTAGGACCCTTGAGATAAGATGGTCCTTTTGAGATATGTTATGTGAGTTTTTGTTAAAGTTATCATATGGATTGGTGGCTTAAGGAGTAGGTTCTCTCAGAATAAGCATGCTATGAGAGGAATCTTGTGGCTAGATGTGACTATGTGATATTGGTGACTATGTGATCTTGCTAACTTGGGGGATGCATGGCCCATCAATTCTCCATGCACCATCAACGATCAGTGTTCCATCAATGATTCGGGTGCCATCGTCTCTCTGAGCACCACCGACGTTCTGTGCGCCACTGATGCTCCATGCGCCCTTGACACTCCATACACCATCAATTCTCTATGCGACATCAACACTTCTAGTGTCATAGAGACTAAGAGATATGTGGACTATAACTATAAATCATTCTACTTATTCTTTATACTTACACCTATGTGAGATGACCGTATTTTTTGTACTTCATGTGTTTCCTTTATGGTGCACTTTGTGTGTTTCCATTGTGGTGTACTTTGTGTGTTTCCTTTATGGTGTACTTTGTATATTTCCTTTGTGGTGTACTTCATGTGTTTCCTTTGTGGCATACTTCACATGTTTCTTTTGTGGTATAATTCATTTATTTATTAGTGGTGTTTCTTTGTGGTTTGGGGTGTCCTACTAATTATTATTTTACTCACCCCTGCACGGGCTTTTCCCACACATGTCGTGTCTTGTGCAGACGATCTACACTCTAATGGATTCCTATGTGGACCAGGACTAGGTAAAACTTAGAGTGAACCGATGGATATGTGGTGCTCCTATGGCTTCATACAACTTCTCTATACCAACCATTTAGGTAGGGTTTTCCATGGACAAGCTTTAAGAACTTGTGCATTCACATGGCAGACTCTTTATTTTGGTGGGCTTGTATTCTAGCCCTATTTACTTTCAATTTTTCCTACTAATTTGTGGTTTGTATCTTAGTGTATGCATGCATTGTATACTTAGTTTTTTTTACATTTCGTCATTTTGGGCCTAGAGATGTGTGCATGTGTATATGTACTTAGGAAAATTCCTCCCATTTGTGGGATATGCCTACTCGGTGCTAGTCATCATTCCCAGGACAATTAGAGGCGGGCTTGGGGTAGTCACGACATGGGACTCTCTGGGACGGGTCGTGATAGAGTCACTGCTACTTGAAACACCATTCTAAGACATTTTTCTTGAGACATCGTTTCTAAGACACCATTTAAAGACATCTTCACATCTTCCTTTTTCATTTAAATTCAAATTTTCTTCTAATAGACATATTTGTGAAACTTAGTACTTCTCTTTATTTTAATGAAATTTTCTGTATTTTGTAGGAAACCTTTAAATTGATGTCAGACTATGTACGAGGTACAAGGTACCTAGATGTGATCGAGATCATGCTACTTTTCGGATGCATCATATAAAAAAATTCCTGATCAAAAGGAAAGATATCCATGAAATATTAAGAGACATTGTGCACCTGAGAAAAACTTGAGAACTGCTAACTATGGAAACATGAAGAAACTGTTGATTACCCCACACGAAGAACACTTTGCAGCAAAAAATTAATAAAGGAGAAGAACTCATCAAGCACATCAATTCCCTTATTAAAAATAGGAGACAAAATCTCCCAATAAACTATGTTTTTATATCTATTTCTGAAAGCCAATTCAATATGAACTTAAATACAACTTACAATAGTCACAAGCTGCATTGGCCAATCAAACAAATCCTTCTAACTCTATTATCTCTATTTTTTCTCTGTTTGTGTACTATTTTTACATTATGGGTAGTGTGTCTCTATCTATATTATGAAAACACACTGAATCCTATAAAAAACTTGAATATACATAGATATATTCATAAACTATCATTTTACACCTTACACTCCCATAAATAATAGGGTAAGAGGTCCCTATGAGGCCTATTTTGTTTTGTACTCGCACAAAAATTGTGGAAGATGTTTAGTTGACCTAGACAGTTGTATGTTGTTATTTACCAGGATCTAGGGTGTGGATTAAATTTTACTTATATAAACTTCTTAGTGTCTAGTGATAACTGATTGGATAAGATTAAGTCTCTACTTGAGATTGAACCTCTTGTTTTAAATCTGTTGTGCCTTTCAAAGTTCTGTTTTCACTAAATTATCTATTCATATAAGAAAAAATTTCTTTCACCTTGATAATTAATCTTATATAGTGTTTATATTATAATTTTCTTTAGTAAAAATATTTCAAAAGTTAAAATAATAACTCATATTATTTTAACTGAGAACTAATCACTCTTTGAGAAATCCTTAAAACAACCAAATCTTTTATAAATATGCTACTCTGGTTAATTGGGACATTTTGTAATTAAAAATTGGGGGACTCTTAATTACTTTTTTTTGAAAGAAATTTTTATAGGAACTCAATTCACCCCTCTTGAGTGTCCTACTCTAACCAACATTTGGTATCAAAGGAACTAGTTTTTGAGTTTAAAAGTTTTAAAAGTTTTTAAATATTTTCAACTATGATTTTCGTTGTATTTTAAAAATCTGATTTTTTTTGTTAGTTCAAACTTTATAGTTCTTTAAAACCTTTTTTTAATCTTTAATATAGACAATAGACAAAAAAGTGTTGATACGAATAGACCTCCCTATTTTAGTGGCACAAACTATACTCAATGGAAAATTAAAATGAAAATTCATTTAGAAAGCATGGGTTTTGAAATCTAGTCTAGAATTATAGATGAATATAAAATTCCTACTACTGCTATAAACACTTGGGATAACCCAAATAAGGAATCCTATAATAATAAATTCAAATCAATGAATTCCTTATATTGTGCTTTAGGTGATGAATAATTTTATAGGATTTATATATGTAAAACAAACTTTGAAATGTGGGATACTTGAGATATTTCACATGAAGGCACCACTAATGTTAAGGAAATTAGGCTTAAAACATATGCTATTAAATATGATAACTTCAAAATGAAGCCCGAAGAACGGATCTCTAATATGTACCTCAGGTTCAATGATATTGTAAATACAATGATCTCACTGTGAAACACAATCATTACAAAAGAATAGATCATGTGAATCTTGAGATGTATTCTAGAAATATGGATAGGGACCTTAGAATCCATTAGATAATCCCATGACATTGATTAACTACCTATAAAAGTTTTGATTGGAAAACTGATATTGTATCAGGAAGAGTTGAAGGTTAATAGAGAAGAAGATGATGAACTTAAAAGGAATTTGGTGGCTTTCAAAGCCACTTCATCCATACAAAATGAGAAAATGAAATTTCCTAATAAAAGTTCCATCAATTAAGATTCATCAAATGATAGTGATGAGAAGATATCTCAGCAAGTTAGGAGATTTAAGAAATTTTACAGAAAGAAGAAGTTATTTAGAAATCCTAGATACATAGGAAAATATGAAAATAAGGATAACTGGAAAAAGTATTGGAAAATAAGTGATAATACCAATGAGATAGTTTACTATGAATGAAAAAGAAAAGGACATGTGAAAGCTGACTTTCCAAAATATAAGGTATAAGAATAAATATGAGGATAATTATAGAAATTAAAACAAGGCAATGAAGGCTACCTAGATTGATTCTGATGACAACTCCAGTGAATCAGAATCATCTTATGATGAAAAAGTAGACAAATCCAATATATGTTTTATGAAAAACACATCCAAGGTAACCTTAGTATCTCCTACAAAAAATTATTATTATTCTGAAGAAGAATATGAATCTGAAAATTCTAAAAATATGACCAAGGAATAAATGTTTGAATACTGAAAAATTATTGAGGATACCTGCAATGAGTTTAAAGAGAAATATAAATCTCTCAAGAAAGAGAATGCTCTTTGTGCTGCTGTTAAATCTGAACTCACTATAGAAAAATAGAAGAATTCTCAACTAATCAATGAGAATACTAAACTTAAACTTTCTAAGAAGAAATTAAAGAAGGATTTATAGAAATTTACAAATGATAAATATACCTTAGTTCAAATTATGGGAAAAAAAGTTTCTTCTAAATACATTACTGGAATTGGTTATCAACCTAGATAATGAATTTTTTTTTAAAAAAATTTCTATCCGTATTTGGAAAATCTGGTTTTTTTCCCAGACTTGAACAATTTTCTCTGAGTTCTAGTGCTGGAACATCTTTTACTACTTCTAATTCTTCTGGACCTAATAATTTTTATTTTCCTAGAATCTTATAAACTACTTATAGTAAACCCATTAATAAAATATGGGTTTCTAAATATTTAGTTACTAATATTACTAGACCCAAGAAAATCTGGGTAGAAAAGTATTTTCTTGCTTAAACTATTTTTTTAGGAAAGAAGTTTGAAGAGGTCCTATAAAATCTTATGGTACATAAACAATGTGTGTTCAAGAAACAAGACAAGGGATTACTCTATCTTCAAGAACCTCATAAATATTGATGGTGTACATTTCAACTTTGGTGACAATACAAAAGGGGAAATTTTAAGCCTTGGCCAAATCAGTAACACTAACTCAATTTTAATTTCTAAAGTTCTTTCTTTTGATGGTATTAAGTATAAATAGCTTATCATTTCATAGTTATGTGATGATGGATTTCATATAAAATTTGAAAATTATTCTTGTAATGTTTTCAATTCTAAGAATGATTTAGTCTTTACTGCTTTTAGAAATGAAAATGATTATGCTATAAATCTATATACCTTAGTTTCATAGAATGTTTCTTGCCTAAGAACCTTTCATAAAGAGTCTTGGATATGGAATATGATACTAGAACAATGTAACATTCACTCTCTTATAAATCTTACTAGAAAAGGATTATTCAAGGATCTATCTAAACTAGAGTTTCCAAATGATAAAGTTTGTAATCCTTGTCAAAAAAGAAAATGATATAAAATATATTTCAAACCAAAGAAATAAGTTTTAACTTCTCATCCTCTTGAGTTGGTTCACATGGATTTGTTTGGAACTTATAGAGTTTCAAGTTTAAATGGGAAGAACTGTGTTCATGTTCTAGTAGAACACTTTTTTAGGTATACTTGGACCTTCTTTTAAGCTCACAAAAGTGAGACTTGTTCTTATTTCATCAAGTGTGCTATGTCATTAGAAAACTTAAGTGGACTTAGAATCAAAACCTTAACAAGTGACCCTGGTTGTGAGTTTTAAAATCAATAGTTTGAAGATTTTTTCTAATGAAATGGATATAGTCATAATTCCTCTACACCTAGGACACCCCAGTAGAATAGAGTCGTAGAAAGAATAAATATAACGTTACAAGAGATATCCCAAACTTTGCTTAATGAATAGGATCTACCTATTTATTTTTGGGTAGAATATGTGAATAAAAATTTCTATATAATCAATAGATTTTTAATTATACCTATCCTAAAGAAAACCCCAATTGAGTTGTGGAATATTAAGAAACATAAGGTTAATTAATTCAAAGATTTTGGTTGAAAAGTCTTTATTCACAATAAAAAAGATAATCTTGACAAATTTTCCTCCAAGGGTGATGAATTTTTTTTAGGTTATTCAGTCTTTATTAATGCCTATAGAGTCTTTAATAAGAGAACCAAATGTTTGGAAGAGTCCATGAATGTAAAATTTGATGAAAAAAATCCACATGAATCCAAAACCTCCTTATAAAATATTGAGGGTACTCTGTCCAGTCTAGACATAAATACAAAATCTTTTCATTCTGTTATGAAACAAGTAAACAGTTCTGGAAAATCTCTAGATTCTGACCAAGTGGAACCCAAACCTATAGTTGAACCTGAAGTGACCTGCCCTTATTTCTCTAGACCAGTTAGGACTCTTAAAAATCATACTTCAGATGTTTTTGTTGGATACTTAGATAAAGTAACACACACTAGATATTTTCTAATAAAATAGGTTGAACATCATGTCTTTTTGTTACAACTTGAACCTAAGAACATCAATGATGAAATCAATGATGAATTCTGGATGATGGATATGTAAGAAGAATTAAATCAGTTTGAAAGAAATAAAGTATGGAAACTTGTTGATAGACTCAAAGACACTTTAAACATAGACCCTAAGTGGGTGTTTAGAAACAAAGTGGATGAAGCTAGAAATATAGTATGAAATAAATCCAGGTTGGTTGCATAAGGTTATAGTCAAGAAGAAGGCATATACTATGCAGAATTTTTTTTACCAATAGCCTGACCTGAAGCCATTATAATAATGCTATCTTATACAGTGCATCTTAATTTAAGACATTATCAAATCTATGTTAAAAGTGCATTCCTAAATTTTTATATAGTTAAGAATGTTTTTGTTGAACAACCCCCTAGTTTTACAAATCCAAATTTTCCAAATAATGTTTTCAAATTAAAAAAATCTTTGTATAGTTTAAAACAAGAATCAATATCTTGGTATCATAGGCTCAAAACTTTTATTATTTCTAAAGGTTTTTCTAAAGGTATATCTAATCCTACTATTTTAATTAAAATAATCTCTAATTATTTTTTATTTGTTCAAATATTTGTTTATGATATTATTTTTGGATCTTCAAAAAATTCTTTATGTATTGACTTTTAAAAAATGATACAAAATGAGATTGAAATGATTTTAATGGGTGAACTAAAATTCTTCCTTGGATTTAAATTTTTAAAAAATAAGGAAGTTATTATTTTAAGTCAAAGTAAATATATTAAATATCTTTCAAAAAGTTTTAATTTGGATTGCACTAAAAAAAGTGATGCTCCTATTAGTACCTCCTGTAAATTCGATCATGATGAAGATAGAAAATCAGTAGATCAAACCAATTATAGAGGTATGACTAAAAGTATTATTTACTTGACTACTAGCTGACCTGATACTATGTTTAGTGTGTGTATGAGTTCTCTTTTTCAAGAAAATCCTAAAGAGTCACATCTACTTGCTGTTAAAATAATTTTCAAATAGATAAAATATACTACCAACTTAGGACTATTTTATCCTAGAGGACAACCATTTCACTTAGCTAGTTATTCTGATTATGAATTTTGTGGTTTGAAGTTAGATAGAAAAAGTACCTCTATAACATTTCACTTTTTAGGAAAGTCTCTAATTTCATGGTGTAGTAAGAAACAAAATTCTATTTCATTATCTAATGTTGAATTTGAATACATAGTTGCTGGTAGTTGTTGTACTCAAATTTTGTGGATGAAACACACATTACTAGATTATGGATATCAATTTAGAATTTTCCCTATAAATTGTGACAACACAAGTTCTATTAACATTTATAAGAACCAAATTTCTCATTCAAGAACAATGAATGTTGATATAAGACATCACGTTTTAAGATATCATTATAAAAGAGGTGATATTACTCTTATGTTCATTGTAAATTAAAATTATATTGCTGATATTTTTACCAAGCCATAAAATTCTGAAAGAATGAATTACATCATATATGAGTTGGGGATGATCAATTTTTAGTGACTAATTATTGAATGTCTCATCATTGATGACTCACCATTGATGAATCACTATTGTGAATCACCATGGATGACTCACCATTGATGAATCACCATTTATGACTCACCATTGTAAATCACCATTGATGACTCACCATTGTGACTCACTGTTGATGACTCACTGTTATGACTCATTTTTTTGACTCACCATTGGTGTCTCACTGTTGTGTCTTACCATTCTTTACCTAGTTATTTTTCTGGCTTGTACTTAAAATCTCTGTTTTATTTATTTCATTTTATTTTATACTGAATTTGTGATTTATGGTTTTAAAGTCCCTAAATGATAAAAATTTAATCGACCTAAATCATTTTCTCACTTACTCACTATTTCTCTTAAACCTTTCTCTTCCAAAACTCTACTTCCTTCTTCCGTCAAACTGAAACTTTTGAATCTTTCAAATGTCTTGAGTGAAGCATTTGACTGATATGTTTGAGGATATGTCTCTTCCTTAGATGAAGAAAAAGGGAGAATCAAGTGATCCTAAAACCAAACCTATTAACCTTGATCTTTCTAAAAGAATAGTCAATCCTAAAAGTAAGTTCATGTGGATTGGATGCTATCAATAAAGTCTCTCATTTTTAAAGTGTTTCAACAACAAGGTTGGCAGGAGTGGTTCTCCAACAACACACGACCTCTATATTTAAATCTTGTAAATGAGTTCTATTTGTATGCAGAGTTTATCCTTGAGTTCATAGAAGAGTTTTGGATCAAATCATGAATAAATGGAAAAGGGATTTCCTTTTATTTTAAACAATGGGATGAATGATCGAATGTACCTCATAAAGGAATTTTTTATGATTATCAAGCCAATGATCCTCCCCCAAGTAGCATTTCTTGGTTATGAAATAACCTCAACTGAGCTAACTAGAGATGGTATCACTAGGAGACCCATAATAACTAAGTTGGATATAGAATTCCAATTACTGGTTATGTTTATTCAATATCAATTGTGTCCAAGGAAAGGGGAATTTTGTTCCTTAAAATATTAAGATGTTTACTTGCTATATCTAATGAAAGAGGGACACAAGATCAATCTACACTGATATATTATGGTCCATATGAGTGATATGATTAAGCCTTATTCTAAATTAAAATAATTGTTTTACTCCAATTTTATTTCTTCTATACTTAAAGAAAAAGGAGTGGTGACGGAAGGTGAAGAAACAATCACTAATTGTGGTGGATTTTTCATCACAAAATCTATGTGAAAAAGGATGACGATAAAATAGAATCCCTACAAGAGATAGTGGGTGGAAGATAATGAGAAGGTTTATGAGGAATTCACTCATATTAATCATCCCAAAAGACCAAAATATATGGATGACCCTGGTCTAGGACCAGATGAAGTTGAGGTGTATTCAGATGAGGAGGAGAATGATGCTGAGGTAAATAAAGGCCAAGAATATTTGGTTGATGAAAGAAGTGATCCTGACATTACATGAAGCCCAGAATGAATTTTTATAGATCTTCTAGTACTCTAAAATATCTTCCTTCTAGAGAATCTATCGTTAGGGATGATGATGATGATGATGAAACTAAATAATCTGAGGATGGTGAATATACCACTGGAAGTGGTAGTGAAGAAGAAGAATAGAATAATAAAGAAGAAGATAATAAAGAATATTCCTAAAGTATGTGGAGAAGTCGTGTGCCTGAGAAAAACTTGGGAAATGCTAACTATGAAAACAGAAAGAAAATGATGAGTACCCACAACGAAGAAAAATTTACAGAAAAAAACTAAGAATAGAGAATAACTCATTGAGCACATCAATACCCTCACTAGAAATAGAAGACAGAATATCTCACGACGCTCTGTTTTGTTATCTGTTTCTAGAAGTCAACTAATGTTTCTCTTCAATACAACTTCCAAGAGTCACAAGATACATTATCCAATAAAAAAGAGCCTTATATCTCTATTATCTATATTGTTGCTTTGTTTTTGTATTTTTTTTACATTAAGAGAAGTGTTTGTATCTATGTCTTATGAACACACACTGACTCCTATGAAAAACTAAAAGATACATTGATATCTTCTCAAACTATTCTTTTAAACCTTACACTCCAACAAATAATAGTGGAATAGGTCCATGATAGGCCTATTTTTTTTGTACTCACCCAAAAACTGTGGAAGAGATCTAGTTGACCAAGATAGTTGTATGATGTTGTTTACCCCGATTCAGGGTATGAATCGATGTTTATTTATATAAGCTACTTGGTGGCATGTGATCACTAAGTGGAGAGGATTATGTCTCTTCTTGAGAAATAACCTCTTGTTTTAAATCCTCTATTCCTTTCAAAGTTCCGTTTTCACTACTTTATCTATTCATAGAAGAAAAAATTTATTTCACATTGATATTTAATCCTAGATAGTGTTTATATTATAATTTTCTTTAGTATAAAGATTTCAAAAGTTAAAATAGTAACTCATATTGTTTTAACTGAGAACTAATCACTCTTTGATAAATCCTTCAAACAACCAAATCTTTTATAAATATGCTACTTTGGTTTACTGGGCTATTATTTATTTCAAAATTGGGGGACTTTTAAATAAATCTTTTTGACATAAATTTTTATAGGCACTCAATTCACCCCCTCTTGATTGTCTTACTCCAACCAACATGTGCTCTTATCATACAAAAGAATGATGTTGGGAATGGGAATAATCTCTACTACATCAACTGAATGATGCTAGGTACTGAGAATTGATACTCAGATGTCAAGAATAACTTCCACACACTCATATTTGAAATGAAAAAAATGAGGCATTACATGCTGCACCACAAAGTTCACTCAGTGTCTTGTATTGATCCACTCAAGTACATCCTTGTCTGTCCCATGATGACTAGATGTTTGGATCAATTAGTGGTCATCCAACAATAATATGACATCTAGTTCATGAAAAATAAATAAGTGAAATGGAATTCCCTAGATGATATCCTAATGGAACATACTTCTCCAGAAATCACACCATTGGACACTGAAATTCTAGATGAGGAGGTATTCTATTCCCATGACACTCTTCGGACATTGGAGATGTATTTTTATGGTGCCTCCCGAAGTCCTATCAGCAAGCGAATAGAAAACACGATACTCAATTGGGTTGGATTAGGGATAGTGTTTTTACCTAGAAAAATATGTATTGACCTACCCTTTATCACTATCCAAGTCCACATGAATAATGGTGCTTAATAACAAGACCTCATCGCTGTCTTGAAATTATCCCTATAGCTATAGATAGACTAGATAAACATAAAAGGGGATCCATAATTATTGATAAATTAGTTCAATGGATAATATTACATCAAAAAAGAATAATCATCCCCTATTATTGGATACATCATAGGACTAAAGGAGGAATTCCATTTTTATCTCACACTATATCATGTCCCGCGATCACAGAATCCTTGTGCCAATGTGTTGTCAAAGGTAGCCACATTCATGTCCAACCATGATCAAGATGAATCAATATTCCATATCATAAACTAAAGAATGGTGTCATAGATCATCATCTGTGATATGGAAGAAATCAACCAGGCCAACACCACTCCAGAGATTGATGAACTGATATCCACCCCTCGATGGATGAATCCAAAAATACGTTATCTCTGAAATGGGATCCTCTTGGAAGAATGATCCAAAAGGTAATAGTTTTAGTTCTAAGTGGTGAAATTTACCTAGCATGATGATCCAAATGTGAAAAAAAATCCCTCTACAAGTAATGATTTGATGAAATCCTCCTCATATGAATAGCAGGATAGATTTTTTCTATTATGGAAGAAGTCCATGCAGACTTTTGTGGTGCTCATTAGTCTGGGACTAGCCTCTCTCACTAAATCAGGAGGTGGGGATACTACTAGAGAAACATGATAAATGAATCTGTGGAACTCAGTATGATATTTCATGCATTCTAAGTTCATGAAAATTTCATCCATCAACCACCATAATTTCTACACATGGCTAAATATTCATGGCTATTTTCTATATGGGAAATAGATGTTGTGGGGCCATATTCCCTAGCCATATCTAAGAAATTAAAGTATATCCTTACTGCCACTGACTTCTTCTCCAAATGGTCTAAGGCAATAACCCTCAATGAAGTTGGTATGGAGAACGACATAAACTTCATAAAGTCCCATATCATTAATAGGTTTGGAACCCCTCACACAATATTGATGGACAATGACACCAATTTCTATTCTACAGAGTTGAAGAAATTATACCAGGAGTACAACATCAAGTCCAATCACTCATCCTGCTATCATGCAGTGGAAAATGGATAGATAGAGGATTTAAATAAGAATATATCAAATATACTATAGAAAATGGTGAATAAATACAAGGAGTCCTAGACAGATAAGATCCTCCATTCTTTATGGGCCTACCCTACCACCACGTGTACTAATACACAAGAAATGATATATTCATTAGTCTATGAGACTGTGGTAGTGTTTCCCATAGAATTCCAACTACCTTCACTCCAAATAGCCATTTGTAGAAAACTCTCAAATGATGAACAATTGAAAAAGAAGACAGATGAATTAAAGAGGCTTGATGAGAAAATGTTGCGCACACTACACAACCTCGAAGTCCATTATAATAAAATCACATGAGCCTTCAATAAAAAGGTTCACCTCTATTTAATACTTCAAGTAGAACTGGTGTTGGATCTCAGAATCCCAATGATACTAAGTAAGAAACCTCTAAATCTAGAACCCAAATGGGAAGGTCCTTATATAATACACAAGGTTTATCATAAGTGAGATTACTCATTAGACACAATGGATGGAGAGTGGGTCACACCCCCCACCAATGGGAGGTTTCTTAAGAAATAATTTACATAGCTACCATCAAGCATCTCACATCTTGGCAGAAAGACTTTAAACTGCATGGAATCTCTTGTCCTGGAACCAACATGTTAAACTACATAGAATCTGTCATTTGGACCACATGATGTTAAATTTAAAAAATTCATCCTTACCACATGGTGCTAAAACTGTACAGAATATGTCATCACTGCATGATGTTAAACTGCACAGAAGTCATCATCTCCCTGAATATTCAACACACATGAGCTAGATCTATGTGAAAGAAAGATAAAATCCCCCTATCTCTATGTGTGAGTTAGATACACATATGGAATCTCTTCATCCAAGAACTATGTGTGTCTTTATTCTTTCAATCGTAGGATACATATTGATGGATGAACCTCTATTCTCATTCCCAACCACAATATTACTTCTCTTTCCACATCGGATGAACCACATCCTTACCATAAGATGTTAAATTGAAAAACTAATGTCTTCATTGCATGAAACTAATCTGCACAGTTTCAAAGTACTATATATGGCTTGATTTCTACCATCAAAAAGATACACAGCGACACCCATACCTTCGTTCTTGGTCCTAGATTCAACATTCCTCTTATTTCATGTCAAGTTACCCACGTCCATACCACATGATGCTAAACTACCCAGGTTTCTATACCTATGTACATCCTGATTCTCATTCTAATGATATATATAGGGATCCCTAGATCTTATATCCTACTCCATCTATTGTATGATATAAAACTCCCTCGTCCTTTATCCAATTTCCCCCATATCATGAGGAACATTTACCATTCATTATTTTTCACATTGAGAATAGCTCACACGAGCTTAGGAATTTTGATAAGGGATTCCCCACATGCCTTAGACATATCATCTTGAGACGAGGGTATCATGGTCTTGAATGAAAGACCTTAAAAGGTGCAACATGATTTCTTGATACATGATCTTAAACTGCATGGTTGATGTCACTTTTAGGATAAAAAACTATGCAATACTATGGACCTCACCCAAGAGGACCAATTCCCTTGGTGTTGGTCTCCCACCACACATTCATTCCAGAACTACATGTGGCTTGATTTCTATCATAATAGGATACGTAGAGACATCTAGATTTCTAATCTTAGTCCAAACCTCAACAAATAAACATAAAAATCCCATACCTCTGTATGAGTCAGAATTATGCAGGGATATTTCTTTCAAGAATTGATTTCTGTCATCATAGGATACATAGTGATTCCTGGATATCCAATCCTAGGTATAACTACAACAATTTATGGTGAAAATTCCTCCTTCTGTGTATGGGTCAGACCTACGTACATCGTTTCTAGTTCAAGAACTAAATTTGGATTGATTACTGTCATCACAAGATATGTAGTGATGCTCAAATATCCAATCCTAGGTCCAATTATAATAATCAATAGGAATAATTCCCCCTTCTGTGTACGAGTCATAACTACTTAGAGAATTTACCATTCAAGAACTATGTGTGACTTGATTCCTACTATTACTGGATATATAGCGATTCCCAAAACTCCATTCTCACGCCCATTCACAACATTACCTTTTCACATAGGGTAGTCCACATCCTTAACACATGATATTAAACTACATGGTTTATCAAGAAATATGTGTGGCTTTATTCCTTTCATTATAGGATATGTAGTGACACCCAGACCTCCAATCTTGGGTCCAACAACAACAACCAATGAAAAAACTCACCCCCAACTTCCTAAGGGTTGATTCATACAAGATCATTTTCCCTACATATGATTCATATCTCTATATGAATTTCTTGCACACATAAGGCATCTTGCACAATTTTTCACATCGGTTTCCATGTCTTTACCTCATGATGTTAAATTTTAAGGCAAACATCTAGGTTGTATGACATTAAAGATGCAAAATAAATATGTCCCAACTACATGATTTCAAAATGTGCAGGTCATCACCCATTATCATCCCTTATAAAGGGACCAAAAAAACCTGATCCTAGTCAATAAAAATAAAGAGTTCCTCTATCTTTTAAGATCTTAAATCCATATATAACACTTCATTCCTTGAGTACCTTGGTTTACCGCAAACCTTTCATGACCATTAAAAAGGAAAAGAGATTTCTCTGTTTGATCATGATATCAATGCATAAATGGTTTTGAGATACCAACCAGAGAAATATTAGCCCTCTATAAAGAAATTTATTACCCTCATGATCCTGGAATCACCATGGTAGGACTCATCACCTGAGGGTGTTTTGTGTTATCCCCATCATTATTGTCCCATATCACAACTCATGACCAGATAACCTTAATCCATGACTTAAAACATTTTTATATCTCACTCAGAAGGATGTTAGAGTACAATTAACCCTAAATATCCTGATTTGGATCTTTTGTAATGTCCCCCTTATATTGGGTTCATGTACATTAGGGCCTTAAACTTCCTACACTTCTTTCAAAGCTATAAGAACTTAAATTCTAGCCTTTGATTGTCCAAATTTCAAGACCTTAAATAGCTATCAAAATAGACACAAAACTTTTCCAGTTGAAAACCTACAAAGGGAATCCTGAGAAAAAGTCAAGTCTTCACTCTCTAAAATCCTCATCTCCATAGTTTAGGAAAAAATTAGGGTTCATATTAATAAGTCTTAAATATCATATGGCCCATTTTGTGTCCCTAGTAAAAGTTGAGCCATGCTCGCTGGACACCCTAGTCCTAGAAAAAGTTAGAGTAATTGTTTTTCATGTATCCTAGCCATGATAAATTTTTCATTAGGAAATGAAACAACTTTTAGGGTACTCTTACCCTTCTTGAATATTACACTTTTCATAAACCACCTTCATGCCTTTAAATTATAAGACAACACAAACAGTTCCCTAAGTTGATATGCTTCTCTTGGAACCCCATGGACCTTGGATTATTTTCTCTTCTCTCTACCACATAGTAGATTGGTAATAGGGATAGGCTTCTCAGAATGGACCATTGAATCCTAGGAAGGCCCCCCTTAAATCTAGGTGTTATTGTCTTAACTGTGTATAACATTAGAGGCTCACGCCATTATCTATGGTTGACTAATAACCAATGCTTCTCACATCTATTCAAATCAAATATTCCTAGACTATGATTTATGATCCCCATAACTATATTATTCAGGAGGATTCAATATCCTTGATGTTACGTAACCATGTATTGTACCCGTTCTCAAAGAAGGAATATGTCACTCCATTCCTAACCCTTTTGATGAACCACACCACATGAATCGAGAAAACATGGTGCAGGGTCCAAGTCTCCCCATAAAAAGATAAATTACTCTAGGATTGAGCTAAAAGACCCTAAACTATCGTGATAGAAGGACTGAGCTAAAAGACCCTAAACTACAACGATATAAGGTCTGACCTAAAATACTCTAAATTAAAATAATATAAGGTCCAAGCTAAAAGACCCTAATCTACTAGTGGTATAAGGTCCGATCTAAGAGACCCTAAACTATAAAAATAGAAGGTATGAGAAAAAATACCCTAAACAACCAATGATAAAAGGTCTATGATAGAATTCCCTAAATAATAACACAATAATGAATTAGTTTTCAAGAGTGAAGGTGTAAATATTGTCAGAAAAAAAACTCAATAAGGGAATCCTAGGTAAAAGACAAGTCAACACTCACTAATTCTTCCCCTATATGGATAGTATTTAAAATTTAGGTAAATATACATAAAATTATATAAATCTTATAGGACCCATCATATGGACTTAACAATAATCATGCTGTGCTCACTAGGTCTACTGACTTTAGTAAAAGAAATAGAATTCTTCCTCTAGGACATATATTTTTCCCAAATTATCCTTTTGTGAATCAAGTAATACCAAGATAACTAGAGAAAATACATCAATGAATAATCTCATACTGGTGAGCATTCATGAGAATTTATCAAGGAGAATCTATTATAATATTTGATAGCATACAAAAATAGGGATATCCAAATTTTAGAGCATCTATAAAGATTTAATCAAAGAAAATTTCATATAAATAATTAAACTATAATAATATTCAATTAGCTGAGCTGGCCAAGTCAGCAAGGGTCTGGCGAGAAGCATCAATTGAATATTGAAGTACTTCTCACCCTGTTTCTACTTTTAGCCAAGGAAAAAAGGTATCGATCAAGGTTAAAAAATCCTAAAATATTTTCTGAGCGGTTTTGAGTGAGGATGATGATTCCAAAAGGTAATAATTTTAGAGAGATAATATTTAATCATATCTCCATATCTACATGGTCAAGACATCCATTCAGGAATGCAACTCAGATATAAAATGATGGCTCTGTTCCAACTCCTATGAAGATTCATTAATAAATTTGTTCAAGGAAGTCTCTTCATCAAGTTCATGCAAGTCCCTCTCACTTTTATCCAATTCTTGCCACATTAGGATGAGTTTCCACATGATTTCATATAAATGATGGTGTTCAAAGCCACCCACCCCCAAATTAGAAAATAAATGGAGAATACATTCTTATTTTTCACAAAAAATTCCCAAATGAGTCTTAGTAATCTAATTGTGAATCTTCTTCTAGAATATTTAGCACCACGTATGAAACTATGTACATTCTGGATTAGGTATTTTGAAAGATGGAGCAACTAGATGAGCTAGCGAGGAAGCTAGAGGGGAAGAATCCCCATATACTCTTCCCTCAAAATACAGATAATTTATTTCCCATTTGGAAGGATCATATTCATCAACAAATTTTCCCATGCTAACAGGGTGGTTGTCTCTAGGATGTGAGCACCTTGAAGGATCATCTGAATCTTGAATCAACTACATTATTTCTATAGACAAAGGAGTTAGTGAGGAAAATGGTTTTTCCACTTGAAAAACTAGTCTATTCATCGTTCCATCGATGTAGGTTTCTACCTAGGTCTAGGTGTAATCATAAGCTAAGATGAAAAGTGTTCCAATGGGCGGTAGAATAATCTCCGCATTGGTGTCCTCACACATTAATGTCATACAAAACTAGCGAATGATCCTGTAATGTTTCCCTCCCCACACACCATCTAAAGTGAGAGGGGAAACCCTTTGGATACATCCAAATTGAAGAGTGAACCAATAAGGGGTATATATATCATAGATAATCATCTCATCAACCTAAGACACAATAACCCCATCCCAAAAGGAAATATTATATGAAATTAAATCAAGAGAACCACCACCATTATCAACAATCGGTCTGATCAATGTAGGATAAGGGGTGAAGTCAAAATGATCAGATCAACTTAGCATATCATCCATGTCATCAGGACCTAATGACATAGCCACTAACCTAGAAATTTCTAGAAACCTAGGGAGAAATAAGGAACCAGGGATCCCGATGGTGTTGTGGTATCCATAATAGTGTAAATTCTTCCCTATACATCCAAATAAAAATTATAAAGGACCTAATGACATATCCTCTAACCTAGAAATTTCCTAAAACCTAGGGATAAATAAGGCACCAAGGATCTTGATGGTGTTGTGGTATCCATAATAGTGGAAATGCTTCCCTATCCATCCAAATAAAAATTAGAAAGGACCACTGATAACATAAGGTATGCTTATCTACTGAATGTGACCCATGATATTATAAAGGTGTGAAAGGGTTGGTACCACTAGATTGAGATGTCTTCCCTCTTCTATCCATGCTTCAATCACCAGCGTGATGACCCAGATTCCTAAGTGTGCATCCCCAGCCAAGAAAATACACCAGTTCAGAAACATATCCATGAAAACTACTAGTCTAAGTCTTAGGGATATCTCTGACCTCACCCGATATCCCCATGTACCATGATCTCTAGTTTCCAAGATAGCCTAGTACGAATCGACACTATTACGAACCTATTGGGAACAACATCGATGAGGGAATATGGATGTCGTCCAAGCTCTACTAAAATAAAGGAAAATTTTGATTCAATATTTAAAAGAGATGAGAGAGCGCATAGTCATATACTTTATTAAATTTTCCTTTATAATGTTGAACATGTCCTTCACCAAGATTGGGGTTTGTGCAAGGTCATCCCAGACATCCATAGAATGAAGGAATTCATCAGACATTTCCCCAAGGGGGGATATCCCACCCAATCGATAGATATCCTAGAGGATGATTTCTACTTTTTCATAAGACAAATGTAATAAATTGGTACCATGGAACCAAATACTAAATAGTTCTCTAAAGAGACTAGACTGGTGGCAGAAAATAAACTTAGAAACCCACATTGCTTCATAAATATGGATAGTTTTTAACTGGTTAGAAAATTATAAGTAGCTTTTCCTGACCCAGAATGGCCATGCCCATTTGTTAGAAAACTTTCCACCAGGGAAAAATCTCATTTTAGACACTATCCACTACCTGAGTTGTTCAAATAAGAGACAAATATTCTCAAATAGATTTGAGAGATGGGATATTGGGTGGAATCATAGCCATCTAAACCCAGGGGGAGTTATCCAGTATATAAGACAACCCTTGGGGTTGTTCTATGATTATATTTCCATCCTCAGAAACTATCATTTGGGTAAAATCAAGGGAATTTGACACCCAACATGATGTCAATTTTTAGTTCGGAGAAGGGATGAAAAAATCATTCAGCAGGCCAAAAACATACATAGGAATCCATTGTGATAAAGTATAATTAGTGTTCTTAGATAATAGAAGCCTTTTTAGAGCATCGTTATTAGAGAAAACCAGATACTAGGGGTTATCATTATGGTTCCTATAAATCATGGCCATTTGGTTAGCTGCAGTAGAGGAACTATGAGGTGAGCTAGAATCCATCCGCATAAAATCAAGAATCATATTATAGACAAGTGAATGACCCTTAAAAATAAATTCACAACTCTAGTAGAATCACATGAATTTCATGAATCATGAGGGTGGTTCAAAATTTCATGAACTGACATAAGTCTTGATAGTTTACTTGAGTAGATATTTCTAACCACACAAACATCTCACCATCTCACCATTTCCTGACCTTGACATGGTCACATGATCCACAAAATAGTTGAGTGATCATGCGACTGAACCAACAGATACTATGAAACCAGAAAATACAACCTTACATTCATACAACCAAGTTTTAAGAAATTAACAAGAGTTAAATGGTGAATTTCTTTAAAGAATACTAGGGAAAAAATATCTCACAAAATTGTTCTCATAATGTAGCCTTTTGAAACAGATCCTGTGATCAGTTCTCATGAATAGGTCTTGTGGGATGGTCCCAAAATTAGTTCCAGTGGATGGTCTTGTGAAGGGGTCATGTTATGGAGGATTATTTTAATAGATCTAAGAGTTAGAGTGTCCAATGAATGATCCACCCTTAGTTCCCCTATTTATATGGTCTTCTATAGAATACCAAATGTTGATCAGAAGACCAAGCATTTCCAAAGATAGTGATTGATAATAGCACCAAATCCTTAGGTGGACAATTTCTTTCCTCTGAACTGAGAACTTGTCAAGATGAATATCACTCCTGAGGGGTGGGGGGATTTGTTGAAACCTGCTAAATGAGAATTGAAAATTCTTAATGGAAGTAAATACCCAATACATGGGTATTATTTTCTCTAAAAAGAGATATAATGGAAGGTAGTTGAAACACGTATATTTCATGATCTTCCAAAATACACATGATTTCATGACCTTCATAAGGTCATGAAAAATGGTCATGAACAACACATGACCAACTTTAGATCTCATAGAGCCCCTTATACAAGAACTTATATTCTCATGAAGGCATTTGATACATTCGCTGATCATATGGTGACTACTAGATGAGATCCTATATATCACATGACTTTTCAGTTAGTGGGAACCTAAGAAACCATCCAAAAATCCTTGTAAAATAAGGGATTAAAATATATTAAATATTAGAGCCTCTTTCAGTTGTAATTCTTCATGCGATGCACCAATTTGGTTCACAAGATGCCATAGAAGTCTTGGTGACATTTCTACCTTGTCATGCAAGAGATCATTGGCATGTCACCCTCATCATGTTAAAAGATTAAAACATGTCCAAGTGATCCTTATCTCCCCATCCTACTTCAAATAAAAACAAAAGGGTATTCCATGATCAATGCTCGCACATCACCACAAGACCCTTTGTTAGTAACACAATGCATCGCTTATGGGGAGAGCGGTTGTCTTCAACAACACAAGTATAAAGTTGCAAAACTCCCGATATTTATGAAATAAAAAAAAGTGAATAAAAAAGTAAATGATAGGATATTATTACAAGGGTAAAATACATTGACTTTATGAAAATGAGGTTATATGTCTTGGGTGATCACTAATGATCATGTGAGGCCCCCTTAATAAGCCAAAATAGTTCCACAAGACCCCTTTTCATGTCATCTTGATCTCACAAAATACCCATATAAATCCACCGTTATCTCATGGAAGGTCTTGGAAAAGTCATTTAAAATCATGATAATGGCTTTCAATAGGTGGCATGATCTTTCAAAGACCTTTGGACATGTTAGTCCGACCTTTTGGAAGTCCCTTGAAATGTATGCATGCTTAGAAAATATACCTTTAATTGGAAAAAATATAATAAAGGGGGTGTTGACGAGATGGTCTTACGGTCACTGAAAATCATGCAATGCCCTTAGAATAACCCATGGTAAGATCTCATGAAGTGCACGACACCAAATCCCTCCACTGACTCCAACTCAAATCTTCATGATACAAACCATATAGGGTGGTGTATAACTAGGGTGGAGAGGCCTATAAATGCCTCCCCCTCAACATAAAAATTCTTATTGGAATACATGAATCAACACATCCAGACATTGGATCAGACTTCTTGGAGCAACCAATCTTGCGATCGCAAAGGTTTTCTGTAAGGTAGAATCCAACGAACAACCTGAGCAATCATGAAACATGCATAGACACTTCTCCTGATCACTTATTATCAGCTGGATCATTCGAAACCTAAACATGATAAAAACCTGAACAAATATAATTCATATGTGAAATAAAATCTAGAATAAAAGATTAAAGATAAGAGACTTAGGTGAAGATAATATACTTTAATACTCATTCACTTCGCATGAATCATCCATATCATGAAATAACATTGGTAGACATCGATAAATTCATGTGATTCTCCCTTGATATACTATTTAGATCTCGCAAGGACCCACATTCATGTTAGAGTAGGTCACATGGAACCCCTAGGCATGCCACCTGATCATCACTAAGCCCTCTGGGTTCACCATCTAGATCTTACAAAGTCCATAGAGAGGTCACCTATATTTTTGTGATAGTACTAGTGTGTGTCATCTTGGATTTTTAAAGTACTGCAGACTTACTATCTAGGTCTCATGACATCCTCCAAGCATGTTAGCTAGGTTTCGTGATGACACTTAGGCATGTCAGCTGGATCATGTGACACCCTCTTGGTATTTCAGCCAAGATCAGGCAACACCCTCTAGGTATGTCAGTCCAGATTATGTGATGACCTACAGAAAAAGATGGTAATGTCCTTAAATATTCTCCAGATAAGTCATCCTTGATCATGCGATGGCATTTAGACATGCCATTCAGATTATACAACATCCTTCAGACAAGTAAACTGGGTCATGGGATTGTCTTTGGACATATTCGCAATATAACCAGACATGTCTAGTAATACTTCTATATTTTAGTTAGAAAATCAAGTCATGTCAGGTAGACAATCAAGTAGGTCAGTAAGATAACCATTGTAGGTCAAGCAGACATCCGAGGACATGTTAACCTTGTATAGGCTTCATATAAGGGTAACCTCAGTGTGTTAGCCCCGATCAATGGTATAATATGATATTCCCCCATATTAGGGAAACCTCAGTGTGTAATCCCTTATTAGTGACATAATATGATATGTTCCCCATATCAGGTTATCCTCGGTGTGTAATCCACAATTAGTGGAATAATATGATTTTTCCCCCATATTAGGGAAACCTCAGTTTGTAAGCCTTGATCAAATTGAACTATGATAACTTTGATTCCTGTAATAACTTGGATATGTATGATTTTTTCCTAAGGCCTGAGCTCAAATGGGTATCCACCTTGGTGTAAATCCTCAATGTATCTGACATTTCAACCATCATATCTCAATCATGCCCATGGTATGCTCATTCTATCTCCTCCATCAGTAGATTGAGAAGTAAAATAAATTATTATAACTTTGATTCCTACCATATCCAGGATATGTAGGATGCCTTCCAAATGACCAAGCTCTATATTATACATCCAAATGTTTTTCTCAGTATATAAGTCCCATATCCATATACAGTGAGATCTATTACTTGAAATAACTTGTTTCTCACACCAAGAATGACTTACATGGGCTTAGGGAGTTGAAATGATCATATAATTCACATTACTAATCTCCACCAGACAGGGAAACCTCCGTGTGTAAGCCCCAATGAGTGGCATGATATGACTACCCCATATATAGGCATCCACCTTGGGGCCAGTTCCAAGGGCACAATTGAACTAATAAGACTCTGATTCTTTCCATAACCCGGATACATAGGAAACTCCCATGAGGTTTGGGCTCAAATACCTAGTGCTTAAGTGTTCACATGTATGTTCATTCCACAATACATTAAATTGTATAGGTTTAACAAACTACATGGTTTTTGATTCCTATTATAAAAAAGGATATGTAGGACGCCTCATAATGGATCAATCCTATCCTCAACATATTAATCACCTCCCTACATGGTAAATTTTTTTGAAGTTCCTAGTGATATGGATTAAATATATACGTATCTAACCATTATGGGAAATTTATGAAGAATATAAAATACATAATTTTGGAATCACTAAAAGATTTCCCTTTACATATGAAAGGGTTTAACCTATGTTAATTTTTTTATGGTAATCCGTTCCATATCAGGATTTGGAACAGATTCATGAACATATATTAAATCTACAAGAGAGTCCCATAGTAGTAAAAAATTCCCCCTAAAAGGGTGTGATGAGCCTAAACTCCCATCCTATTGAACAATGTGAGTTCATAAGTGCCATTGAGTCTAAAACCCCAATTGGCCACCTGCCTTTGGAAAGAAGTCATGTACTGAGTTATAGATATGGGAATCTTTGGGAGTTTCTATAGAAAATAAACATAAATGGTGAAACCAATGTGAATGATTATACATACGTCAATCTCTCTACAATTAAACCATCAGAATATTTTTTCCTTCCATACATGTTATCTTTTCCCGATGAAACACCATGTATGATAGACTCTTTAGGTTATCACTGTACCGGTCAGAGCTAGGGGAACAATTCTTGTAGGCCCATATTTGGTGAGAGAAATGGTAGATAGGGTGAAATTTATCCAAGAGTGGATGAGGACTACCTAGAGAAATCATGATTCCTATGAGGACTCATAGTGGATGCCTTTGGAGTTAGGAAAGGGAGATCATGTGTTCCAAGAGATCTTGCTTCGGTGAGGTTTATAGAGAATTGGATAAGGAGGTAGGCTATATTTTAGGTTCATAGGCCCTTTTTACTATTACTAAATGAGGTTAGAGAAGTGGGATACTTCTTATCAGTACCACTATAATTAGACCTGGTGTATGATTCATTTCAGATGTATCAACTAAGGAGATATGTTTGTGACCTGTTTCACTTTATCAAATATGGTGAGCTATATAAAAACCCCACTCTTTATTTCACATTAATACATGTTTTATTACATAAAAGTACTCTTTATACAACCAAAAATATTGATAAGTATAGTGTATTTGGGAATTAGGTACATTACGAAACAACTTATAACATGGGATACAAATCATTATTGAAAACTTCCTTGACATGATCATAATTACAATTAACTTAAAACTTCATGGAATAACCTGGGGATAATCATAAGAAAGGGGTGATCTATATATCCCAATAAGGGAATAAACAAGGCATAACATGAATAAAATGATACATGTTAGACAATAATCATATCAATGTGGCATAAAAAGAGTAGGAAACATAAATATGAATAATTAGACATGATATAGCATGGTAATAATAAAGGAAACATGGGAAATGTGACAACAACTTAAAACCCTAAATCATAAACTTAGGTCAAGGATAAAAATTCCAAGACTTTATGGTGGAAAAATTTCCATAAAGGAATCAGGTTTACTCCCTATCCCGACATGATGTATCATGATACTAAATATTACCCAATGCATTGGATTACTATCTAAGAACACCCATCATATTCATTTCATTATTATGATTAGGTGTGCCACATAGATAATAAAACATGGATTTATTCATCATAATAATTTATTACATAATTAAGTAGTGTAGAATACATATATGTAAGTCCCTAATAAAAAGTATATGTGTATAAATTTGAACACCCTTGATAGGAAATGGGTATGGTATTCACTACACAATTGTTTTGGCACAAAAGATAGTGGGGAAATTTTGGAAGCATAACATCATCACTTAAAGATTCATAAAAATGGTTTGATGATATAGAAAGGGTTATCTCATAGAAATCAAATGTGTAGTAATAGGGAAATATAAAATTATATTCCAAAATTAAAAATTTGTAAATATAAGGCATAAGGTAATGAAGAAACTTGAATAGAGAAAAGAATCCTAACTATATTTTGGCATGGTAATGGGTGTACATAAAGGATCATGGGGGGATTAATGAGAAAGAAATGGGATATCATAATTTATACATTAAATATAAATTAATGGGAATATTGATGAAAATATTTTAACATAATAAAATGAAATTTAAGAGACATAACATAAAATATGTTAATGAATTGAAATGAGAATAGAGAAATCCCTTATGAAATTTCGGCATGGTAACATGTGCACATAAAGGTTAATGGGAGGATTAATGAGAGTGAAATGGTTATATAATCATGTATAAATAATAAGGAAAATATGTGGTATATGGAATAATATATCCTAATTTGAAAAAATTGAAATTAAGAAGCATAACATAAAAGAAGTGCTTGAATAAAAATGAGAGTGGAAGATCCCTTACATGAATGTGTGACTCCAAAGGCATGGGAAGGATTTATTGAGAGCTTGGGTGTGCCTTGGAAGGACTATATAGAGTGGATTTCAGATTATGGAAGTGATCACAAGATTTTTAATGAAGATAAATTTGAGTTGGGGTGGTTTTATATAGAAAAGGAGGGGGGTTTCTTTATTATTTAGGTTTTGGACTCTACATAATAAAATATCCAAAACCAAAAACCATTCCATGGTTTTTTTCTATGGTTTATACAAAATGGGAGTGTTTTTTATTTTTTTGTAAGGAAAAGGGACTAACTTATTAAAATAATCCCTTTGCTTATGTGGAGGCGAGTTCACTCTTAAATAAATGATTTGAAAACCTTAAAATATATTATAGGTTTTGAAGGATTCATAATGGATTTATAAAATAAATAAAATAAACTTAAAATAAAATTATATTAAAGGTAAAAATATATTTTTTCGTGGATCCCATTTATATTACTTGTTACATCACATTTGGGTCATTATGATTTCATGAAACACAAAGTATATCTATATGGTATTTAATTTTTACCTGAAAATTTGACTCTCAGAAAATTATGAAAAATTAACCATTGGATAATTTAAAATATGATTCAAAAAATAATATTAATTTTATCTAAATAAATTTCTAAATATGTGAATTTTTACTTTTAAAATAATAATTGACATTTATTGAAAATGATAGGTTTTTTTGGTAATAACAACTTTTGAACCCTAATAAAACAATACATTTGACTTTATAAAAATTACATGATCATTGTTATTTGATGAAAATTATTTAATAATAATATTTTATTAAAATATTTTTTATTTCAAATATCCATTAATTCATAAATTCATTAATTGAATTTGAATATTAACCAAAAATATAATTTGTGCTCTATTGTATAAAAATAAAAATCATTTAAAAAGTAAAAATAATGGGATGAAAATATATTACTGATTCTATAAAAAATAATTTATATATTAATATTTTTAGGTCCTTGGTACATACCCTTTAATACACCAAAAAATTACTTAAGAGTAAGGTGCGCGATGGTGGGACTTTCATGTGGTGGTTCAACGAACATGGTTTAGGTCGTGATCTAGATGAGCTTGAACTTCTCCTATAAATGGTTTCACTCATGCTTAAGTTTTTGGATCTCATATTGGTCTTGGTCAAGGGAAATTTTCAAAAATACTATCTCCCTCATAAGCTATGATAAATGGGATTCATAGGGAATAATCATATCGGTTGAGGCCATTACTTCCTTTGTCTATGAAAATTGGATTTGTTAAGACCCTATATTTATACTAATCATGTGATAACTATTCAATAGCTATATTATCAACTATAATTCTTCTTAACAGTCAATTAAATCCAATAGGATTAAACCAAAGTAGTGCATTAATTTTCTATAACCATATTACATACTAAGACATTTAAATAAACCAAAAAGGGGAATTTTATTTATAACAGTTCAAGTCATTAAAATATTCCCCCCATTATTAATTTCACCCTCAAAATTTTATATCCCCACACTAAAAAATATTAGGGTAACTATTTTTCATCACCCCCTTTGGTTCCCATGTCTCTTATTTAAACTTTTGGTTTCTCCATAGCACTTTGACAAGGTGCATTGTCTTATTTAGTAGAACTTTTTCTCTATGATCTAAGATCTTCACCGGATGCTCTTAATAGGAAAGATAATTCTATAATGGTACCACCTATGGATTGAGTACATGTTAGGGGTTTGGTATTTAATTTCTCAAGAGGGATTCATGGAATACATCATTTACTTGAGATAGATTTGGTGGGAGTGCTAGTTGATAGGCCACTGCTCTGATGTGATCAAGGATCTCAAAGGGGTAGATGTATCTTGGAATAAGGTTTACCTTCATCCCAAATCTCATCACCTTCTTACAAGGAGATATATAGAGTAATAACATGTCTCTAACATCTAACTCTAGGTCTTGTCGATGATTTTCAGCATAGCTCTTCTGTCAACTCTGAGTAGCTTTGATGTACTGCTAAATGATCTTAACCTTCTCCACCATTTCTTCAACCATTTTAGGAACAAGAAGTTTTTCATCCCCCACTTTCATCCTAACATTTAGGTGTTCAAAAAATATTTCCATAAAGGGATTAATAAATATCCTTTTGGATGATAGATTTGAAAATGTTGTTGTAAGTGAACTCAACCAAAGGAAGATGTTGCTCCCATCCTCCCTTGAAGTCCATAACCCATGCTCACAACATGTCTTCCAATATCTGAATAGTTCCCTTAGATTGGCCATCAGTTTGAGGATGATAGTCCTTAATTAAGTTTATCTTAGTGTTTATAGTATGTTAGATAGTTTTCTAGAACTTATATGTGGATTTTGGATCTTGATCGGATACAATCGATAGTGGTAATCTATGCATTCATACCACTTCTCTAATGTATATCCATGAAAGTTGATCCAGTGAGAAGTCTTCTAGAGTTGTGATAAAGTGATATGTATTTGTAATAAGATTCATAAAAACCCATATAACATTTTCCCCTAGATATCTTTATAAGTACTATGACAAGTCCATGGTGATGTTATCCCATTTCTATGTTGGTGTGAGTAATAGTTTCATTATCCCCTTAGACTTCTGGCTTTTTGACTTCACTTACTGGCATACCAGGAACTTTGATGTATACTCAATGGTCTAATTATTCATATTATCCCTCCAATAGTGGTCATGGAGATATTGATACATCTTTGTACTTCCTAGGTGAATGGATAAATTATAACTATGTGCATCCTCTAACAGTTCCTTCTTTAATTCAGGATTTGATTGAACACATAGTCTTGACCAAAACCTCACAATGGCTTCTTCATCAACATTGAATTATGAGGATTTCACTTTCCTTATATTTTCCAATTTATTATTAATTACCACATAATTTCTTTGAGTATCCTTTAAACATTCCAAAAGAGATAGTTGATAAATCATTTGTGAAAGGATTGATGATGTTTCTTTCTTTATAATTCTCATGTCTGTCCTTTCTAAATCCCTGAATACCACATCCTTCTCATTTATCATAAACAATAGAATTGATAGGTCCTTTCTACTCTGAGCATCTACCACCTTATTTGATTTTCTAGGATGGTATTGAATTGTGTATTCTTAATACTTAGTAATATATAACCATCTTTTTTGGTTCATATTAATCTCTTTCTTTATGAATATATATTTGAGGCTCTTGTGATTAGTATATATATCACATTTCTCCCCATAGAGATAATTCCATCATATTTTCAATGAAAATATCACAACTTACAACTCTATATCATGAATGGGATAGTTTTTTCTCATGAATTTTCAACTTCCATGATGTATAGGCTATGAATTTTTCATTCTTAATTAATACACAACCTAATCCATTCTTCAAAGAATCGCTGAATACCATGAATGGTTCTCGACTTGTGGGTAGTGTGAGCACAAGGTAAGTGATAATCCTCATTTTCAACTCCATGAAGCTTTATTCACACTCATCATTCTAAGAAAACTTGTCTCCCTTATGAGTTATCTTGGTAAGATTTTTTGAAAATTGTGAGAAATTTTCCACAAATCAATGATAATACAAGATAATCCAAGAAAACTACAGATATATGTCATATATGTTGGCCTTGGACACACTTTAATTGCTTCCATATTTGGAGGGTCAATATATATCATATTTATTGTAACATCCCAAGCTCCCAAGATATGTTTCTCTTTGAATAATATAATAACTTGCGCTGTACACAACTTCAAGTTCTAGCACCCCACGACCAATCAAACTAGAATTTATGAATAGTAATACCCATTTTTGAAATTTTATAAATTTTATTTTTCAAAATGGACTTCATTTTTGGATTCTAAATATCAAAATTATCTTAGTGGGAATTTTTGGTATTTTTCTGAAAACATTTAATTTTTGATGAATAGTAAAAAACACTACATTATGATTTAAAACTGACTTTTAATTTAAATAATTAGTTGTTTTATTTAAATTTATTTTAGGTCAAAATAGATACATAATACCTATATATGTTCATTGTAATTCATTGGATTCATTTTATAATAAGATTAGATATATAAAATTTTATTGAACTTTTAATGTCTTTTACTCACCTTCTAGGCACGTTAGCAAATTAGCATAAAACATAATTTTACAGATTATTTGAATTGAATTTAAAAAATCAGAGAGACATGATTGAAATCATTAAGTAAAATTTGGTTCAATAGGATGAAAATATTTTTTTTAATAGTAACTTTATGGATTTTATAACAACTATTAAAAGTAAATAATATAAGTAAAGGTAAAAATAATATTATAATTACCCTAACAAATTTCCTAATTCTATTGGATAAGTTTATTTAGACCAAAATAAACCTTAGGAATAAAATATGATCCTATTTGATCCACTTGGATTAGATTAGGACATTTATTATTATTTTATTTAAAGAAGAGTTAAAAGTGTTAAATTCAAATTTTCATAACTAAAACATTTTTAATATAGGGTTATACATAAGATAAATTCAACTATAAATATTAATTTTAAATATAAAATGATTTGACACATAATGGTATTTTATTTATAATTTTTCGACATTAAATAATTAAGTTTATTTATGGCACAATGATGCAGTAATTACCTTATTAGTGAAAGATTAAATTAATTGATATTATAAATATCCAAATAAATGTAAATTGAGACTTTTGATGCATTAAACGAATTTTCTAGGTTAATATTACATGTTAGGGTTGATTAAATAATTTTTTTGAAGTGATAAAGTTGTTATGACTTTCACAAAAACAAAATACCAAATAGTGTAAAAATTGACATAAATGAGTTTTTAAAACAAATACTATATTATTAAATGATATAATATTCCAAAAAATCTAAGGTTCATCCAAAGGACTTATATAAGTAATTATATGTCAATAATTAACCACTTGGGGTTCTATTGGAATTTTATATTAAGTTTATTAACCATTTATTATAATAATACAAGAATACATGATAAAAGTTAAACTATTTAACTAAGAGTTAACTCTAAAAGATAAGGTTAATACGATGACCTAAACCTATCTAAAACCTATTGGTTGTGAGGTTTTCTACCTATACCCACCTTATCCTTGAATTAAATCCTTTTAGAGCCATTATAAACGGAATATGATTGTATAATAAATTAATATTTCAAGATTTTCCTAAAGTGACCCTCACCTCTCTTATAAAAGGGTACTTCCACTTCTCTCAAAATAACACCTCTAAATCCATTTGTCTTGTCCAAAACCTGATCAAATATCCTCCCAAAAACCATCACTTTGATCTATATGCCTTTATTTGATCATAAATCCAACCGTAAGATTCATTTTGATCAAATAAAAAGGAAACACCCGAAAAAGAGGTAATAATTTCATCACATATTTTAAAGTTATTTTCTTATTCCACTTCCTCTTTATTTGTTGTTTCCATACCAAAATAATAAATACAGTACCTTATATATACTTTGATGTTATTATAAATATAGTACAACCATATTAATTATTCTATCTATCCTATGAATGACAAAGTCACCATACATGCATACGTACGACTTACCATCTCCACGTCGTGGTGTGGTTTGTTATTCAATAGTTCATCATTTGGATGGGTATAATAATGAGTATAATTGATGTAAATAATAAATATAACATTTTAATGGTTCTTTATATATGATATTACATCCAATTTCATACTATTTCACCATCAATAGAATGGTATTGTCGCTCGTGCGTACGTACGGATTACCGTCTCCACGAACGCGATGAGATTCATTTCCCATCATAACTATTCAAGAATAATTTTTATTTTATGATTAAAAATAATTTTTAAGAACTTAATATAATTATAGATATGAATCAAATACATCCTATCCATATCAAACATGACTTATGTGACAAAACATATAAAGTAAAACGAATCAGTTAACATCCGTAACAATGATACTACTAAAATATTATTAACAAAGCAACGTTAGAAGATCATATGTGATATCTTATTTATATATGTGGTTCTTTTATAATTTAATAACAATTATTTAACTATTATAAAATAGGTTAAGGTACCCTCTACCAAGGAAAGGTACAAGGTAAGGGTTAATTTTACAATCTCTTTAATATCCGAGGTTGTTTATACGTGAGTATCTACTGTGACCTCTTTATCCTCCATATCCGTGTTTCTTAAAAAATTATTTTAAAAAAATACTATTTACAAGACTATAGGTTAAAGTCATTTATACCTTGTTTGATTTTTTATAAAATGGTTTGAAAGGAATCTTTCCATCACTTTCCAAATAAGGTACTTTATGACCTTTTCAACAAATTAAGGTAAGAATGTTTTTTAACTTATATGGTGGGTGCAACTATTTTCCTCCATTATAACACATTTGAAGCTACCCTTAGAATATTATAAGAATATTTTTAAAATAAATGTTTTCCTTTATAAATATGTGACTTTTAAATGATTTTAAAATATAAATAGATATTTCTCTCAAATAGTTTTGATTTCATCTATGTCAACATCCTTTGATGGATTTTACACATGTTTTAAGTTGATTTATTATGATAAAATATTTCATATTGTATTGAAGGTTTTGTGATATGTTTTAATGTGGATGTGTTATTTTATACCATTCATGGTTTATAGTTAAAGTATTAACATTTCTTATGCTATTTTTAGTACGAATTTTTATGTTATGTTTCAAACTTTTCATATGAGGAATGCATTGGACTTAGTAAGTGATGAGTAGAGCCCGCTATAGCTCCTCAATGCATTGGTAGGTCTCATGAGACAAACTAGTGTCTTGGAACAAGGCCTTAAAAAAATCTTATTTTTAGTCTTGGCACGAGGCCTTGACTATGTGGTTATGATGTCCAGTATTATGCATTCCATCATTATAAAATTAGCTATTGATATTACATGTGATTATTAAACTTGTAGAATATCCATGTGAATAAGTAAATTGAATTATTTGATTTATCTTTTCCATATTATGATTAAGTTTATGTTTAAAATTCTTATTTTTTAGTCTTATACATTTTCTTAAATGTTTATGCTTATTTATGAAAGTTTCTGCTATATTGTTATCCTTACTGAGCACCAGAGACCACCCCTTTCTATGTTTTATTTTTCCCAGGATGCGAAGAAGTATATTATGACTTAACTGCAGGGATATTCTTTGGGAGATGAATGTGTTTAAAGGATACACAATGTTGTTGTTTTTCATTTCATAATGTAATGTAAAAGTTATGTTTGTATCTAGTACTTCCAAGGACACAAACTGATCTGTCTTTTGGGATTTGATCCCTTGTGATCATGATAATGTTATGTAATAATGAAGCAACTCTGGGTAACTAGGGTCGGATAGTTATAGTTTGTATCAGAGGAAGTTTAGTGCAAAAACTTGGAAACTAGATTTAGAAAAATTCTGATTAGAGAAAATTACCCTAAGATAGACTTTGAGGATTAGTATAGAAAAACTTTCTATAATTTTGGTAATATAGAGATTTTGTGAGTTTTAAAAGAAATACATCTCTTTTTAGATACGTGATGGTAGAGGTGGCTCTAGCACATATGTACCTAGAAGTGAAAACTCCGATAAGGAGTTTCGACCTTGAACAGAGGTGTCCTAGTACATGACAATGGGCCTTACTGCAGTCTTGGTTACGACACTCTCAGGGGATATGCTTAGGATAATTCACATCTTCTTTAAAAACCATTATGAAGGATTTATGAGTAAATAAATCCTTAAAGGAAACATTTTTTATGATTATGGATTAAATGCAAAAACCGTTCAATTTATGTTAGGTATTTTACTAGTTTGGAATTATGTATTTCGATTCAAAAACTAATTTAGTGTATGCCATTGTTTAGAAATGGCGCCTAGTGGAAGGAATGGAAACCGTATCAATGCACATAATCCATGTAGGGATTTCCCTCCCACTCAAGATAATTATAGTGGAGCTGGTGATGCAACTGGTGCTGAACAACTTATTACTATACTAGGAAAACTCACTCAGGTTATGAATAATAACCTTACCCGTATGGAGCACCCTGATCCACAACGCAAAGGATTAATGTTAAACCAATTCATGAGGAAACAACATCCAACATTAACTGGTACTACAAATCCACTTGTAGCTAAGAAATAGATGAGTTCCTTAGAGAAAATATTTTATACTTTAGGGTGTAGCAAAAGGGAAAAAGTTCTCATGGAAGTTTATTGCCTCATGGGAGATGCAGATCAACGGTGGTCATTAATTAAAAACACAAAGGAGGATAAATTAGTATCAAATGTGAAATGGATGGAGTCTAAAGTTATTTTTTTATAAAAATACTTTCCTAGTGACCATCGAGCAGATATGGAAAGATAATTTCTGAGTCTGAGGCTAAAGGAGGATGAGAATGTCGCAAAGTATGAGGCTAACTTTACAAGGTCAGAAAGGCATGCATCAGATTATATACATAACCCAAGGAGTAAGATTGATTTATTATTTGATGGGTTAAAACCATTTCTCCGTAGAGCATCAGTATCACAATCCTAATCATCGTATAAAGATATTATCTTGTGTCCTATCGAGACAGAAAAGAAATTCCCTAAGTCTTACGACTTTAAAACAAAGAAAGAGAAGAATAGATCTGCTGAACACTCTGGAAATGGAAATAAGGGGAAGAAGGGAAAAGTTGAATTTCTATCCTGTAGTAAATTTGGGAAGAAACACCCCATTACTTCCAGAAGGGAATGTGAGTCTATTACAAGTGTGGTGAAAAAGGATACTAATCTCGTGATTTCAAGGAAAAGAAAGATGCTATCAATGCTGAATGCTACAATTATAGAGAAATGAGTCATTATGAAAATTAATGTCCAAATATCTAAAGAAAATTATGTCACTACCCGTCCCCTGGGGCCTATATCGTGACTACCTCAAGCCCGTATTCCATAGGCCAAGGGCTGGCGACTAGCACGAAAGGAAAAAATCCCTAAACTGGGAAGGAATTGCCTTTATAAACTGAAACACACACAACAGAGTACACAACTGAAAGTAAAAAACTAAGTAAAACTGTATACAAAAGAGAGTGCTGAAAGTAAAGGGGCTAGAAATACAAGCCCAATAGGAAAGTACAATACAACTGAAATGCTAGTACAATTGAAGAAAAGTAAGCAGCTACTGGGTCATCCTCTAGGGTTCCTACCTAAAGGGTAGGTACAGATGGCCTCCTCAGCACTCTACGTCCATCCATCCGCTCTGATCACTATCACGCCGAGTGGACCACCTCCTGGTACTGTCCAGTCCTACTACTCACTGCCTCAGTCAGCGCTGTCCATCGTCTGCCACCAAAACAATGGGGTGTGGGCATAGCCCGTGTAGGGGTGAGTATAACGATACTCAGTAGGGACCCCGAGACCCTCAAGGTCTCACAAAATCCCACAAGGATAAACCAAAAAGTATGAAATCAACGGATATACATTACTTAGGTATATGCCCATACATATACCTAAGTTATCTAGTAACTCATCTCAATCATGAGGAAAACACAAAAGACATTGACTCAGCTCAAACCAGGATTTTATTCTAGAGGTGGTAACATTTAACACTCCCAGTCAAACTATCAAAACCTCGGTTGCTGGTTTACTCCTCCTCTATAGAGTACTGTGGAACTACCGTGTCACACAGAGGCACTTCCCACTATCCTGGACTGCTGTGGTACTCCTCCTGTCAAGCATCGTGGGTCTGCTGCGTCACACAGAGGTGCTCCCCACTGTGGGTCTACCGCATCACATAGAGGCGCTCCCCCTAATAGCTTGTTGAGGTACTCCTCCTGTCGAGTACCATGGGTCTACCGCGTCACATAGAGGCACTCCCCACTATGGGTCTTCCGCGTCACACAAAGGCGCTTCCCACTGGGCTAGTCGAAACACCCCGAGTCGAAAGGTCAGCAGTCGTCAGGTCTCATCCAGCTACAAGGTCTCCGTAATCCACTCACTCATCTCCGGTAGGATCTTCTCCACAAGATACTGTATGATACTCCAACTGTAATGAAGTCCCAAGTAGAAGTATCTCAAAGGTCCGCCTCATCATACGGGTCTCAATGCAACAGACAATGCGTCAATCGGACGCCCAGTCTGTGAGTTATTGGCATTTCCGTTCCAGGGGCCCGGTCAGATTTTAGGTTCAAAACAACACTACCATACCCCAAATGTGCCCAAACCTCAAGTGGGGTATTCCAAAATAACCATCTCTCTCTAAGCTTTCCGTCGCAGCAGACGGTTCGTCGATCGGACACCAGTAGCCCAAGTTATGAGCGAAAAGGTGAAAATAGGCCATAGTGTGTCCGGGTCCAGTCCAACCCAGTTGGACTGACACGGCTTGACCCAGGTCCAACCCGGTACACGGGTCCGACCCGTTCCGATGGGGCGGCCCGCGTGGCCTGGCTCGCCATGTGGGGGGGGGCACGCCCCCTTCTTATCGGACGGAACGGGCGCTAAGCGCCGGTTCGAATGCCACGGGACCCAAGAGGGTCCCGCCTTGTCCGGATGGCTGAGAGGCCAACCGGTTACACACCACTGGCGGCTGGCCCACCACCAGCTACCCCTACTCCTCCACCGCGGCCTGCTTGGTCATGACTCTCTGCTGTCCTCCTTGGGGCACGACGGTGCCGCGCCACCTCCGCCGCGACCCGGTCTGGCCACGAGCCCTTGCTCCTCCGCATGGCACGACGGTGTTGCGCCCTTCCGGAGACCCGGCGGCCTTGCACCACCGGTTTCCTTAGCGACTGGCTCGACGCTAGCCACTGCTGCTCCACACCACAGTCGTCAACAAATGAGGAGAAACATAGGGGGAGGGTCGGGCCGTGTCTACGTGGCCCAAGACTTCCACGTTATGGCAATAACAATTGGCAAAACACAATCCAAGATTTATGCGTTGAAGGACGAAAACAATTCCAAAAGTAAAATTCCCTACTCGTATTTATTGATCATTGAAGAAGTTGCGGAAATGTGGGCGTCGATTCCTCAAAGTCGGAAATAGAAGCAGATATCCGTTATTGGCGGATGAGCGTCTGGAGGTGACGAAGTCAAAGATGGTGTTCTTCACGTTCTTCGATGGATAGTTCTTCTCCTCCCCAAGATCCACCAGAAGATTATGCCAACCCAAAAATAATAAAATCACATCTTATTAAATTGTTGGCATAAATAATTAAAATGAGGAAGTAATTAAGGGGGGCTCCACTTAATTAATTCTTGTGTGTAGGCATAATATTAATTAAGGGAGTTCAAGAGGTTTCATGGGTGGTGGCTCCATAAATGGGGAGTCCAAGGTTTTCATCCTCAGGTGGTCCCCACCTCACTAAATGACAAGATGTGTTTAAACCTCAAGTGTGCCCCCCACCATAACCTCTCATGAGAGGTTATGGTGTGGTGGCCCCCTCCCCTAACCTCCCCTTTGAGGTTTTAACCACCACAAATAAAAATAAAGTTAACACATTATTTTTATTTAACTCTTAAAAACTCTAAAAACTAACTTTTATTATCATCCAACTGCCGTCCAGGTGAAAGTCTTATTAAACGAATACCGACGCTGCGAGTTCAACGGTGCCCTCAGATTTCAGTTCCGAGCATTGGATCAAAAGTTATAAAATCCTGCTAGTACATTTACTGAATGTACTTGAACAAAACTTCAGAAATTGATTCCGGGAAAACCGGGCCTCGAAATCATGCACCGTAAATTTTCACGGACTCATAAAAATCTCATGAATTTAAGAAAAAAAATTCCATGGAATTTTCAGGTCTTTAAATTCTCCCAACCTCAGGGCATTACATCCCCATAATCTACAACTCGAACTAAGGGAATAAATGGGGGTACTAATCACGCATTTGAGCCTCGCACTCCCATGTGCTCTCCTGGAGGTTCCCATGCTGCCAACGAACTTGCACCAGAGGTATTGGCCATCCACGAAGGACCCGCTTCTGTCGATCCTCAATCTCCACTGAAACCTCCATTAAAGTTTCCCCATATTGATGTCCAGCTCTCCATGGTCGATGATGCGGGACAAGTCATGCACGTATCTCCTTATTTGAGATACGTGGAAGATGTCGTGCACCTAGTGCAACTGAGGTGGAAGATCCAAGTGGTAAGCCACCTCGCCTAATCTACTGAGGACCTAGAAAGGTCCGATGAACCACGGAGACAACTTTCCGCCTTGGCCAAATGTTCATAGACCTCATCAATGTGAGACCTGTAGAAAAATGTGGTCGCAATCCTCTAACTACATAGGTCTCCGTCTCCTATCAGCATACGACTTCTGCCTGCTATGTGCAGTCTTCATCCGCTCCTGGATGATCTGCACCTTCTCTATGGTAGCCCGTACCATCTCTGGTCTCACTAGGGATGACTCCCCTGGGTATGTCTAGTAGAGTGGTGATCTACAAGGTCAAATATACAAGTCCTTAAAAGGTGTCATACCGATGGTGGAGTGATATATGTTGTTGTATGCAAACTCCACCAAAGGCAAGTGATCCTCCCATCTGCGACTAAAGTCGAGGACACATGCATGGATCATGTCCTCGATGGTCTGAATGGTCTGCTTAGTCTGGCCATCTATCTAAGGATGGAAGGCGGTGATTAGACGTAGCTGCATCCCGAAAGACTCCTGCAACCCCTTCCATAGCTGGGAAGTAAACCATGTGTCACGGTCGAAGACAATAGAAGAAGACACTCTATGTAAACGCACAATATCCTACACATAGAGGCATCGAAAGCTCTCTACTAAACCCTGCTCTCTGATCAGTAGGAAGTGGGATGACTTGGTGAGTCGGTCGATAATCACCCAAATCAATTCGTGACCCCTAGATGTACGTGGAAGACCCGTCACGAAGTCTATGGATATCCCATCCCACTTCCACTCTGGGAAATCTAAAGGCTGAACAAAGCCTGCTGGTACCTGGTGCTCTCCCTTCACATGATGAAAAGTTAGACATCGTGAGACAAACTCATCTACTTCCTTCTTCATACCTGGCCACCAGTGCTATTTTTGAGGTGCTGATACATCTTCGCCACTCCTAGATGTACCGCTAGAGGGGAAGTGTGGAACTCCCTCAACACTTCTTCCTGAAGTGCTACTGATACCAAGGTACATCCTCTGAAGAGGATGACGTGCTCCCCACCTTCTGAAAATCCATCAAGTGCCTGCCCTATGGATATCTGATCACGTCATGTCTCATAGTTATAATCTCCACACTGTGCCTCCCTGACTCACTGAATAAGTGGAGGAGCACTATGGAAAAAATGGTTAATAGCGACGGGATATTTGTGACGGGAATAATTCTCGTCGCAAATACCTTTCGCAAAGGAGTATTTGCGACGGGCAACTATTCCCGTTGCAAATAATCTATTATTTGCGACGGGTAAAAAAACCCGTCGCAAATAGTTTGGCGCGAAATGCGCGCCAAACCGCGCGAAGTTTATTTGCGACGGGGATAGAACCCTGTCGCCAATACCCCGGCGGCAGGAATTATTTGCGATGGGACCCGTCGCAAATAACCGTTTTAATGCCACCCATAATTAAATGCGGTCAGGGTTATTTGCGATGGGGTTCTATCCCCGTCGCAACTAACCAGCGGCAGGGGATATTTGCGACGGGGCCCGTCGCAAATAACCGTTTTAATGCCGCCAATAATTAAATGCGGTCAGGGTTATTTACGACGGGGCCCGTCGCAAAAAGCTTTATTTGTGACGGAAAACCCATCGCAAAAACGCCCGTCGCAATTACGCCAACCTATAAATACTGCCAACCATTACAATTTCCTCACTTCACTCTCAACTCTCAACCGTTCCCATTTTTCACTCTGAATTTTTTACGACTTTCAGTTGTAATTTTTTTTTTCCGACTTCGAGGATTCAGTTGGTGGTGTTCTACAATTACAACAGCTCGACATTGACATCAAGTTTAAGGTTTTTATCTGAATTTTAATTTCATATTTATTTTATTTATTATATTTTTTTAGTTTAAATTTTTAGAATTTTTTTTGATTTCTAATTAGAAATAATTATGAATAAGTATTAATAATTAATAATAATTAGAGACAATTAAACACTAATTAATTTAAAATAGTTAGCTATAATTATAATTAATTAGCAGTAATTATGAAAAATTAAAATTAATTTGAAATAATTAATAATTATTAGAAATAATTAACATTAATTAGTAATAATTTATAATAATTACCAATAATTAGTAATAATTACAAATAATTAGTAATAATTAATAATAATTCCCAATATTCAATAATTGCTAATATTTGTCAATATTTTTTCCAATAATTACCAATATTTACCAATAATTGCAAATAATTATCAATATTTACCAATAATTATGAATAATTACCACTAATTAGAAATAATTACCACTAATTAGAAATAATTACCACTAATTAGAAATAATTACCACTAATTAGGAATAATTACCAATAATTAGGAATAATTACCAATAATTAGGAATAATTACCAATAATTAGGAATAATTTCCAATAATTAGGAATAATTACTAATAATTAGCAACGATTCGTAATGATTACCAATAATTCGGAATCATTACTAATAATTACCAATAATTAGTAATAATTTCCAATAATTAGTAATAATTAGTAATAATTTCCAAAAATTAGTAATAAATAGTAATAATTAGGAATAATTACCAATAATTAGTAATAATTAGTAATAATTGATAATAATTATCACTAATTACCAATAATTATTAATAATTAGAAATAATTACCTATAATTACCAATAATTAGTAATAATTAGTAATAATTACCAATAATTAGTAATAATTAGTAATAATTACCAATAATTCGTAATAATTACTAATAATTACCAATAATTACCAATAATTAGTAATAATTAGTATTAATTATCAATAATTAGTAATAATTACCAATAATTAGTAATAATTACCAATAATTAGTAATAATTAGTAATAATTACCAATAATTACCAATAATTACTAATAATTAGTAACAATTGCCAATAATTACCAATAATTACAAATAATTAGTAATAATTGCCAATAATTAGTAATAATTACCAATAATTACCAATAATTACTAATAATTAGTAATAATTGCCAATAATTAGTAATAATTGCCAATAATTAGTAATAATTACCAATAATTAGTAATAATTACCAATAATTACCAATAATTACTAATAATTAGTAATAATTGTCAATAATTAGTAATAATTGCCAATAATTAGTAATAATTACCAATAATTAGTAATAATTATAAATAATTACCAATAATTACCAATAATTAGAAATAATTACCAATAATTACCATTAATTAGAAATAATTATCAATAATTACTAATAATTGGTAATAATTTCCAATAATTACCAATAATTACCAGTAATTAGTAATAATTATCAATAATTAGTAATAATTAGTAATAATTACTAATAATTACCAGTAATTACCAATAATTATTAATAATTAGTAATAATTAGTAATAATTAGTAATAATTAATAATAATTAGTAATAATTCGTCATAATTAGTAATAATTACCAATAATTACAAATAATTACAAATAATTAGTAATAATTAGTAAAAATAAGTAATAATAAGTAATAATTAGTAATAATTAGTAAAAATTAGTAAAAATTAGTAAAAATTAGTAAAAATTAGTAAAAATTCGTAATAATTAGTAATAATTAGTAATAATTAGTAATAATTACCAATAATTAGTAATAATTAGAAATAATTACCAATAATTACCATTAATTAGAAATAATTACCAATAATTACCATTAATTCGAAATAATTACCAATAATTACTAATAATTGGTAACAATTACCAATAATTACCAATAATTACCAGTAATTAGTAATAATTATCAATAATTAGTAATAATTAGTAATAATTACTAATAATTACCAGTAATTACCAATAATTATTAATAATTAGTAATAATCAGTAATAATTAGTAATAATTAGCAATAATTCGTCATAATTAGTAATAATTACCAATAATTACAAATAATTACAAATAATTAGTAATAATTAGTAAAAATAAGTAAAAATAAGTAATAATTAGTAAAAATTAGTAAAAATTAGTAAAAAATTAGTAAAAATTAGTAAAAATTAGTAATAATTAGTAATAATTAGTAATAATTAGTAATAATTAGTAATAATTAGTAATAATTAGTAATAATTAGTAATAATTAGTGCATCTATCCTTTTCTTTAGAAGCTAGAAATGTTCGACTGGGCCTTTCCACTGATGGTTTCTATCCGTTCGGATCTTATGGTAGTCAATATTCATGTTGGTCTGTTTTTTTAACTCCGTACAATTTACCTCCATGGATGTTGATGAAGGAGCCATATATCTTTTTGGCTTTACTAATTCTAGGACATCCGAAGAAGAATATTGATGTTTATTTGAAACCATTGATTGATGAATTAAGTTTATTGTGGAGTACTGGTGTCAGTACATATGTTGTTGCTACGAAACAGAATTTCATACTGAGAGCAGCATTGATGTGGACAATTAGTGACTTCCCAGCTTATAAAATGTTATCTGGCTGGAGTACACATGGTCAGAAATCATGTCCTTACTGTATGGGAGAGAACAAAGCATTTATGCTCATTCATGGAAAGAAACCTTGTTATTTTGACTGTCATCACAGATTTCTTCCAGCTGATCATCCTTTTCGCAGAAAAAGATCTCATTTCAGAAAAGGAACATTTGAAAGGGATGGACCTCCGAAAATGCTATCAGGTTCGGAGTTAAAATCAGTTGTATTTTCATTACCTCCCATCACTTTTGGTCCCACAATAAACCAACAGAAAATTTCTGGTTTTGGGAAAGAACACAATTGGATTAAACATAGCATATTTTGGGATTTGCCATATTGGTCTGATTTGTTGGTCTGTCACATGTTAGATTTCATGCATATTGAGAAGAACTATTTTGATAATTTGTTTCATACAGTTTTGGATACGCCAGGAAAGAGAAAATACAATGTAAATGCACGTTTAGATCTTGCCCAAATTTGCAGGCGTCCAGAACTGGAATTGTTTGAGAATGTCAGAACAGAAAGGTTACTGAAACCAAAAGTAGATTATACACTGTCTAAAGAAAACCGTTTATTATTTTGTCAGTGGATTGAAGATTTGAGACTTCTAGATGGCTGTGCTTCCAATTTGGGTAGATGTGTAAAGAATGGTCATATTACTAGATTAAAAAGTCATGATTGTCATGTTATAATGGAAATACTTCTACCCATTGGATTAAGAGGTCTGTTGAATTCTGTGATTTGGGATTCCATAACAGACATGTCTCATTTTTTTCGGGAAATTTGTGCGGCTACAGCAGATTATGATGCTCTATGAAAACTTGAAGAAGATGTTGTTGTAATTATAGGTAAACTGGAAAAAATATTTCTGTCGTCTTTCTTTGACTCAATGGAACATTTGATGTTACATTTTCCATATGAATACAAATGTGGAGGTCCAGTACAGTTTCTATGGATGTACCCATTTTAAAGATGCATGCAAAAATTGAAAAGAAAAGTACGTAACAAAGCATCTGTTGAAGGATCTATTGTAGAAGCTTATTTGCAAGAGGAAATATCTTTTTTCTGCTCCCATTATTTTGAATATGAGTATCCTTCAAAACACAACCGAATGGGACGGAACGAGAGGAATATTGATGAAATCGACAATCAATTATCTGTTTTCAACCATCCAGATCTTGGTTTTGGTGGAGTTTATGAACACTGGCTTTCAGATGATGAACATCACAGAGCTCATACGTATGTTCTGCTCAACTGTGAAGAGATGACATCAGTTGTACTGTAAGTGTTTATATCACTTATTCTATCATTTATGTTACAGTAAATAACTTTGTTTTTTATAGGTTATATGATAATCATATCAAGAAACAAATTCCACAAATTATAGCAGCTGCTCTCGAAGAACACCGATAGAAAAATTTCTCTCAGTGGTTTCAAAAACTGGTAACATAAATTCTTTATATTTTAGCAACTCATTCAATGTATAGTTTACTATATTGATAATTATTTCACAAATTTTCAGGTGTCTCGACATGCTGATAAAATTGACAAACGACTGTGTATATTGAGTAACCCACCTTCCAAACTTGTTAATACTTATAATGCATATGTGGTGAATGGATTTCAATTTCACACACATGCATATGGGGAATCGAAAAAAACAATGAACAGTGGAGTTAGCTTGAGAGGATCTCATATCGAGAAAATGAAGTTGACTTTTATGGCATACTTGATGAAATCATTGAACTCTGTTATCTTGGACAACATTACATAACCATATTCAAATGTCGGTGGTTGGATACAGAGAGAGGTGTGCGTATTCATCCGACTCATGGAATCATCGATATTAAATTTAAAAGTGTTCTCGCAGTAAATGAACCATTCTTATTGGCTCAACAGGAACATCAAGTTTATTACGCAAAGTACTGTGCTACATCAAGAGACTTGACTGATTGGTGGAGTATAATAAAAATCAAAATTCGAGACAATCAGTTTAGTCAAAGTGAATGTGCTTTCACTGATGTGCAAAGAATTGAAGTTTTTCAAGAGAGTACTCAAAATCAATCTTTTTTACAAAGAGACATGAGTATCGATGACGACACCCCACATTTAAGAGTCGGTGATGACGATGATGTTAATGATGTCACATATGAATTTGAAATGGTAAGAGATGAAGAAACTGGAACTCGAATGGATATCGATGATGTTGAGGAGGATTATGAAGATGACATTGACATATATAAAGATGATGATGAAGATGAACACTGATAGAATTCCATGGTAGTTATATACAATCATAACTAATATATATGTATATATAATAGTAATTATCAATTATTTGCTAACAACATTAACATTTTCTATTTCAGATGGACGATGACACATTTCGTGAGTTGGCGAATGCTGACCTGCCTTTCGATGCGGATGAGTTGCTGGCAGATGACCCTCAGCCTGAAGGCGCTACAGGGAGTATGTGGAGGGGGCGCGGTCTTACACGATTGATGATTCATGACCCCGTCCCCGAGCGACGTCCACGTCTTGGGTTTGATCCACGCACACGGAGGTGTAATAACCTGTGTGATAACCTATGGATTTGACTAAGATTTCATTAATCTATTCACATAATAAATGTTTATTATTTTTATAGTTTTCTGCATATAGCAGTCGGATAGGGCAGCGCTATTTTGCGCAACTATTTCTATCAGCCTTGGACCACATGGGAGCAGATTCCCATTGATGTGCAGCAGGCCATGTTCAGCCATTGGTTGGTACGTACGTAAATAAATAATTTTTATTTTGAAAATTATTTCATTTCTAACTTGATATTTTAATTTATTTGTTGGGTTTATGGTATTCGATCGAGGATACCATGTGTGACGCCATCCACGAGGCATGGGGGGTGGCCATGCGTGATCGCTTTCGTTAGTTTTTGCACAATTTAAGAAAATTTTCCACGAAGAAAGTAGGAGTGTCAGTTTTTGACGAGTCATGTAGAGCACACTGACCAGAGTACATTTCATCCCATGTATGGGATGGATTATGTGCGCACTGGTTGAGTGATGCCTTTCAGAGGAGATCATCGGTGGGGAGGCAGAATCGGGGGAGACAGGAGGTGACTCATCGAGCTGGGAGTCGTACTTTCAGTACTCATAGACAGCATCTGGTACGTACATTATTTATAAATATTTTATATAACTATAAATATTAACAGTTTATTTTTTATTCTTATAGGCTGTCGAGCACCCCGATATTACAGAGTACGACGTATATCAGAGGATGTATAGTGATCCTGCTACTGGGGAGCTCAGAGGTGATCGTCAGTGTCACATCGTGGTCAGTATTATTTGTTTTCAAGTTTAAAAATTAACTGCATATAATATATTCACAATTTTAATTTTAAATTGCAACTATAGGAGTCATATGAGGCCGCGACATCACAGACCCGACCTGAGAGTCAGGCCGAGTCATCAGATCAGACCACTGGCCGTCATTTTGATGAGGCGACATGGATGCAGGCCACCCAGTATGACTTCGAGAAGGGCCGGGTAGTTGGTATCAGCTCTCGACTGACTCTCGGAGATTATTATGGCAGTACTGCGATGTCGGCGTCTAGCTCGAGAGGAGCTCATGCATCTTCTTCTGCTACACAGTATGAGGATCAGTTGCGATCTCAGACTGCACTGATAGAGAGTCTCCGACAGGAGTAGGAGCAGATGCGTCAGTAGCAGCAGCAGCATGAGGAGGAGCGTCGACGCCAGCAGTAGCTGTACGAGGAGTAGATGAGTCAGTGGCAGCAGTAGCATCAAGAGCAGATGGAGTACATGCGCCGACTCACTCATGCTTTAGGGATGGAGTTTCCTCCACCAGCATCTACAGATCCCCCCCTCCCCCCTCCCCCCTCCTTCAGATTAGAGTTTGTTTTTATGTTATAAAGTTTGTTAAATCAAAATATGATTTTTTTTTTCTATTCGTAGTTTCTGTCTCATTATAAAATATTAATAATATTATATTTTGAAATAACAATATTAATATAAATAATAATATTATTTATATTTTATAATATTAAATTATATATATATATATTAAAATTTTATAATATTATAATTTAATTATATTTTTTTTGTAATATTAGAATTATTTTAATATTTGAATGTAAAATAATTCTATTATTTTTATATTAATTAAAATAACTTATTAATATTTTATTTATTTATGAATTATAATTCTAATATTATTATATTAATTAAAATCATTTATTAATAATTTATTATTTTTATTTGTGAATTATAATTCTATTATTATATTAATTAAAATCATTTATTAATATTTTTTTATTTTTGAATTATAATTGGATTATTATTATATTAATTAAAATAATTTATTAATATTTTTTTATAGTATTTGCGACGGGATACTATGCCCGTCGCAAATAGTATTATTATTATATTCATTAAAATAATTTATTAATATTTTTTAATTTTTTTTTTAAAAAATATTAATTGCGGCGGGCCCGTCCCAAATACGATTTTAAAAAGTTTTCACAAATATACGGAATAATATTTGCGACGGGAAGGATCACCGTCACAAATAATACCTTTCGCGACGGGCCCGTCGCAAATAATTGTTGTTGCGACGCCGTTTTCCGCGACGAGCTATTTGCGACGGGCCCCCGTCGCAAAAACCTATTAGCGATGGGATCCCGACGCAAATGCCCCATCACAAATTCCATTATTTTTAGTAGTGGAGTGACTGTAATATATTGAAGAAAAGATGCTCCATCTCGGTCCATATAATAAATCTGTAAAGCAGCCAGCTGTTCTGTTGCCTCTCCTAACAGCTTTATACCAGATCTCCTACTGAGTGAATCCGTAACAACGTTCCCCTTACCAGGAGTATAGACTATCTCGAAGTCATAGTCCTGGAGGAACTCAAGCCAAGGACGTTGTCTCAGGTTCATGTCATTCTGGGAGAAGATATACCTGAGACTCTTGTGATCAGAGTAGACTATGAAATGCTCGCCCATCAGATAGTGCCGCCACATCTTCAAGGTGAAGACCACTGCTGCTAACTCCAGGTCATGGGAAGCATAGTTATGCTCATGCTGTCTCAGCTTCCGAGAACCATATGCAATCACTGTTCGCTCCTGCATCAAGACACACCCATGTCCGGTCCCTGATGCATCACAGTAAACTACGTACCCTACGCCCTCCTCTGGAAACCTCAAGATGGGGGGCACTAGTCAACCTCTGCCTCAAATCCTGAAAGCTCTTCTTGCACCTCTCCGACCACACGAAGGGTTGCCCCTTCTTTTTCAAGGATTATAGTGGTGCTGCAACTCTGGAGAAGTCTGGAACAAATCTCCGGTAGTATCCAGCCAAGCCTAGGAAACTCCGTACCTCTGTCACACTCCTGGGTGGCTCCCAAGAAATTACCACCTCAATCTTAGCTGGATCCAATGCAACTGCAGCCTTCGAGATGACATGTCCCAAGAGGTGAACCTCTCAAATCCAAAACTAGCACTTCGAGAGCTTACCATAAATTTGGTGCTCTTGGAGTGTGTCCAGTACTACCTGCAAATGGTAGGCATGGTCCTCCTTAGTCATCGAGAAGATCAAAATGTTGTCGATGAAGAGCACGACAAAACAGTCAAGGTAAGGCTAGAAGATACTGTTCATCAGACTCATGAACACTGCTGGAGTGTTGGTTACGCCGAAGGGCATAACCAAGAACTCATAGTGGATGTACCGACACCTGAAGGCTGTCTTCTTCACATCCTCATCTCAAACTCTGAGCTAGTGATAACATGATCTGAGGTCTATCTCTTAGAACCATTGTGCTCCCTTGAGCTGATCAAAGTGGTCGTCAATACTCGGGAGTTGGTACTTGTTCTTCACAGTCACCTAGTTCAGGAGACAGTAGTCGACACAGAGCCTCAAGATCCCATCCACCTTCATGGCGAATAGAATCAGGGCTGCCCAGGGAGAAACACTGGGCCGAATGAATCCCTTACCCTACAAGTCCTCCAGCTGTACTCACAGCTCATGAAGCTCAGTGGGAGCCATCCGATATGCTGGAGTAGATATCAGTGTCGTCCTAGGGTATGGGTCAATGTAGAAGTCCACCTCTCTGCGAGGAGGTAGTCCTGGGACATGGTCAGGGAAAACATCCGTGTACTGGTCCACCACTACAGGATAAGTCAGACTCTCCACATAAACTTCTTTGAGGGTAAGGCAAGCTAACTGGTGAGTGATTGGCTGCACCCTCCTCCGAGTAAGTCCGTCCTATGCTGCAAAGGTTCCCTTCTCGCCAGTGAAGGTAAAATTGGTCCCATCCATGTGGACACACCACACTTTTCAGCTTATACAGTCAATCTGATCATGAACTATATATAACCAGTCCATACCCAAGATGACATCCTAAGGCCTCGAAGCCACTACGAGGAGATCCCAGCTGGAGATATCGCCTCCTAGAGTAAGCTCACACTGCTGACACCAGTGCGTAATCATCGAGTCTACTCCTGTAGGAGTATCTAACTGTAAGGATCGAGCCAACGACTCCGTCAGAATCTTCGAGCTTCGAATGAGTGTAGTGGATATGAAAGAATGAATGGAACCTGTGTCTATAAGTACTGCAGCTAAGGTGGAGTAGACACAGATCATACCTCGAATCATCTCTGGAGTGCCATGGTCATAAGACTCAGCTGCCTGAAGCTAAGCTCTCCCCTGTCCACCTACTCCCTGCGTCTGGGGTGGACTTCCTGGTGGTGGTGGTGGCAACACCTAGAAACATCGTCCACTGCCAGATGCACGTCCAGCTCCTCTGCCACATCCACCTCCTCCCTATGGACTGCCTTGATCGAACCTCTGCCTCTTCCTTGGAGGTCCCTCAATTGTCTGCTGATCATCTGAATAGTGGTTCAGACAGTCACGAACCATGTGACCCTACCCACTGCATGAGTAACACTGTCTACTCCTCACACATATGTCACTACCCCGGGTGCCCCGCACAACAGATCCTGAGTCCTTCGGTTGTCCACCCATGGGTCTGGTCCTCTTAGACCCCTGTGTCATCTTTCTACTACCAGCTACAGAAGAATCTGCTGCATGTCGACTCGTAGTGGGTCTCGCTAATGGTGAATGCTCAACAAGGAAACTCTCCACTAGGAGGGATCTCTCTAACACCCCACCTACGTCGGGATGCTGAGTGAGATCATCGAAGACCTGATCTCTCGCCTGAGCCCCTGTTCGAAGGTTCGGGCTCTGAATAATGGGCCCCGCACCATATCTGTGGAGTAGCGTGAAAGGTCGGTGAACCTCGCTAAGTACTGAGCTACAATTATGCTAACCTGATATAGATGAAGTAGCTCCTGTATTCGCACCACACAAAGGGTGGCTGGTATAAACTCTGCCCAGAACAGGCTCTCAAAGTCTACCCATAGAAGTGTCATCTCGTCGTGGACCTGGAGAATCAGGCTCCACCATCTACCTGCTACTACCTATAAGAGACTGACAACAAGGATCTCCATGAGGTCTGCTGGTGTTCATACTAGCCTGAAGACTCTTACCATAGCCTCCATCCAATCCTTAGCCGCCTGTGGGTCCGTCTCTCCATAGAACCTGGGTGGCCTCTGACAATAGAACTCATGAAACATGCTCAAACGAAGTGCATCGTCTGATACTGGTGCTGGTGGCATCAGTGACCCAATGAGAAGTGGCATCGTTGGTGCCTCCGCTGGTGCCTCAACTGGAAAATGGACCTGCACTGAGGCGTCGTCGCTTGGTGGGCTCTCAGAGCGTATTACTCTCGGGGCTCTACGGGGAGGAATCTTGAAAGATACAGATGCGACATGGTCAAAAGATTTATACCTGGTGAGCTAACCTGGTTGAGATGACTTAAGAAAACTTTTGAAATCACACACGCAATCAATGTTTTCGTTTACTGAGCCAGAAATCAGAAGTTAGGGTCCTGGTGTATGGATACGTCGACCGGCCACACCAACATTGGACTCCCTGAACTTAAAACCACACTTAGTACACTTAACAATATTGCTTCACAGAAAAGAATGATCAGAGTCCTAAGTTCTACTGTAGAACCGACTCCTCTGATACCAATTTGTCACGACCCATCCCTCGGGGCCTGTATCGTGACTACCTCAAGCCTGCCTTCCATAGGCCAGGGGCTGGCGACTAGCACCAAAGGAAAAAATACCTAAACTGGGAAGGAATTGCCTTTATAAACTGAAACACACACAACAGAGTACACAACTGAAAGTAAAAGACTAAGTAAAACTGTATACAAAAGAGAGTGCTGAAAGTGAAGGGGTTATAAATACAAGACCAATAGAAAAGTACAATACAACTGAAATTCTAGTACAACTGAAGAAAAGTAAGCAGCTACTGGGTCATCCTCCGGGGTTCCTACCTGAAGGGCAGGTAAAAATGGCCTCCTCAGCACTCCACGTCTGTCCGTCCGCTCTGAGCACCGTCACTCCGAGTGGTCCACCTCCAGGTACCGTCCAGTCCTGCTACTCTTTGCCTCAGTCAGTGCTGTCCGTCATCTGCAACCAACACAATGGGGTGCGGGCATAACCCGTGCAGGGGTGAGTATAACGATACTCAGTAGGGACTCCGAGACCCTCAAGGTCTCCCAAAATCCAAAAAGGATAAAACACAAAGTATAAAGTCAACAGATATCCATTACTTAGGTATATGAGCATATATATACCTAAGTTATCTAGTAACCCATCTCAATCATGAGGAAAACACAAAAGTCATTGACTCATATCAAACCAGGATTTTATTCTAGAGGTGGTAACTTGTAACACTCCCAGTCAAACTGTCAAAAACTCGGCTGCTAGTGTACTCCTCCTCTGTAGAGAACTGTTGGCCTACCACATCTCACAAAGGCGCTTCCCACTATTCTAGACTGTTTTGGTACTCCTCCTATCGAGCACCATGGGTCTGCTGCGTCACACAGAGGTGGTCCTCACTATGGGTCTACTGCGTCACATAGAGGCGCTCCACCTCATAGCCTATTGAGGTACTCCTCCTGTTGAGCACCGTGTGTATTCCATGTCACATAGAGGCGCTTCCCACTATGGCTCTTCCGCGTCACACATAGGCGCTTCCCACTGGGCTAGTCGAAGCACTCCGAGTCGAAAGGTCAGTAGCCGTCATGTCTTAGCCAACTACTAGGTCTCCGTACTCCGCTCGCTCATCTCTGGGAAGATCTGCTCCATGAGCTACTGTCCATTACTCCAACTATCACGAAGTCCCAATTAGAAGTATCTCAAAGGTCTGCCTCGTCATAGGGGTCTCAACGTAATAGACGGTGCGTCAATCGGACGCCCAGTCCGTGAGTTATTGGCATTTCCGTTCCAGGGGCCCGATTGGATTTTAGAATCAAACCAACCTGACCATACCCCAACTGTGTCCAAGACTCAAGTGGGGTATGCCAAAATAACCTTCTTTCTCTAAGTTTTCCGTCGCCGCATACAGTTCGTCGATCAGACACCCGTAGCCCAAGTTATGGGTGAAAAGGTGAAAACATGCCATAGTGGGTCCTGGTCCAGTCTGACCTAGTCAGACTGACATGGCCCAACCCGGGTCCAGACCGGGGTCCGACTCGGTCTGTGGGTTCGACCCGGTCTGAGGGGACGGCCTGACCCGAGGGCGTCCCTCATGACCCGACTGGCTGGCGGCCCTCGTGGCCCAGCTGGCGGCCCACGTGGCCCGGCTGGCTGGCGGCCCGCGTGGCCCGGTTGGCGGCCCGTGTGGCCTGGTTGGCTAGCGGCCCGCGTGGCCCGGCTGCCCACATGTGTGTGTGTGTGGGGGGGGGGGGGGGTGTCGCGCCCCCTTCTTGTCGGATAGAACTGGCGCTAAGTGCCGGTTCGGAAGCCGCGGGACCCAGGTGGGTCCCGCCTTGTCCTGCTGGCTGAGCGGCCAGCCGATTCCGCACCACCGGAGGCCGGACCGACACTGGCTGCCCCTGCTCCTCCACCATGGCCTGCCCTAGCAGCGACTCCCTTCTGTCCTCCGCGCGGCGCGACTGCACCGCGCCACCTCCGTCGCGACCCGGCCTGGCTGCGGCCCCCTTCTCCTCCACACGGCGTGATGGCACCGCGCCACCTCTACCACAGCCTAGCCTGACCACAACCCCCTACTCCGCACGACACGACGGTGCCACTCCCTTCCAGTGACCTGGCATCCTTGTGCTTCCAGTTTCCTTCACGGCCAGCCCGACGCTGCTCTGCACCATGATCATCAACAAACTAGGAGAAACATAGGGGGAGGGTCGGGCCATGTTTGTACAGCCCGAGCCTTCCACGTTATGGCAATAAAAATTGGAAAAACACAATCCAAGATTTGTGTGTTGAATGACGGAAACAATTCCAAATGGTAAATCCCCTACCTCATATTTGTTTATTGTTGACGAAGTCGCGGAAAGGCGGGCGTAGATTCGTCAATGTCGGAAAAAGAAGAGGATATTCGTCGTTGGCGGATGAGCGTCTAGAGGTGACTAAATCGAAGATGGCGTTCTTCGCGTTCTTCGTTGGAGAGTTCTTCTCCTCCCCAAGCCCCTCCAAAAGATTATTCCAACCCAAAAAAAATAAAATCACATCTTATTAAATTTTTGGCATAAAGAATTCAAATGAGGAATTAATTAAGGGGGGCTCCACTTAATTAATTCTTGTGTGTAGGCACAATATTAATTAAGGGAGTTCAAGAGGTTTCATGGGTGGTGGCTCCATAAATGGGGAGTCCAAGGGTTTCATCCTCGGGTGGTCCCCACCTCACTAAATGATAAGAGGTGTTTAAACATTGGGTGGGCCCCACCACCATAACCTCTCATGGGAGGTTATGGTGTGGTGGCCCCCACCCCTAACCTTCTCTTGGATGTTTTAACCACCACAAATAAAAATAAAGTTAACACATTATTTTTTATTTAACTCTTAAAAACTCTAAAAAATAACTTTCATTCTCGACCAATTGCTGTCGAGGTGAAAGTCTTCTTAAGTTAACACCGGCAGTATAAGTTCAACGATGACCTCAGATTTCAGTTCCAAGCACCAGTTCAAAAGTTATAAAATCCCTCTCGTACGTTTACTAAATGTACCCAAACAAAACTTCAGAAATTGATTCTGGGCACACCAGGCCTCAGAATCATGTGCCGTAAATTTTCACAAACTCATAAAAATCCCATGAATTTAAGAAATAATTTTCCACGGAATTTCCGGGGCTTTACAACTTACCTCAGAAAATGCCAAGGGAGAAAGGCCAAGCTTATACGATCATTACTATTGAGGTTGAAGCTTCAAATGATGTGGTGGTAGGTAATTTAATGGTTTCCTCAAATTTAGCCAATGCTTTATTTAATTATGGATCATCGGATTGTTTTATATCTTCCCTATTTTCTAAGAAAATTATATTTTTCCAATTTTATTTAATAAATAAGTTTTCATTCAAAATTCTTAAGGGAAGTATCATTGCAACAAAGTTTTGTGAATTAGTCCCCATTATGGAATATAAATGTTCTTTATCTGCTGATCTCATCATCATAACCATGATTGAATTTGATATAGTCCTCGATATGGATTGGCTTTCAGACCATGATGAAAATATTTATTATAAGAAGAATGAGGTTACAATTTTTGATGATGATAAGGAGTACCTTATCTTTAGAGAAGAAATGTCACCACCTGATTCTTATCTAGATCCACCCCTAGTAGCTCTACTAAATTTAATTATTGGGGAGGAAGAGAGTGAAATTACTATGGGAAAGGAAAGAAATTTTCAAATAGAGGATGTACCTATTGTTAAAGAATATGTTGATGTGTTTCCAAGGTATTTACCTGGACATCCTCTAGAATGATAAATTGAGTTTTCCATTGATTTAATTCCTGGTTCAAGGCCCATATCGAAGACCCCTTATAGAATGACCACTGTGGAATTAGTGGAACTAACAAAATAACTATAGGAATTGAGTAATAAAGGATTTTTTCTCCCTAGTGTTTCTCTAAGGGGAGCCCATGTTCTTTTTGTTAAGAAGAAAGATGGATATATGAGGTTGTGTATTGACTACAGGGAGATCAATGCTATAAAAATAAAGAACAAGTATCCCCTACCTCGCATTAATGATTTATTTGACCAAATTCATAGAGCTCAATATTTTTCAAAGATTGACCTTCGATCTGGATATCATCAGTTGTGTGTGAAGAAGGAAGACATTATGAAAACAACATTTCAAAGCAGGTATGAGCATTACGAGTTTACAGTAATGCCTTTTGGACTGACTAATGCACCCTCTATTTTCATGGATCTAATAAATAGAGTTTTCAAGGAATATCTTGATGCCTTAAAAGTGGTATTTATTTTTGATGTCTTGGTATACTAAAAAAGATACAAATATCATAAAAATCACTTTATTAGAATTCTGAAAACCCTCAGAAGAAATGAATTATATGGGAAGTTTAGTAAGTGTGAATTTTGGCTTCAGGGATTTTTTTTTTTTTTCATATTTTCTCTAAGGATGGAATCTATGTCGATCCTTTAAAGACTAAGGCAATCCAAGAATGTCCAGCACTGACAAGTATAACTGAGGTACGCATTTTTATTGGTTTAGCAGGTTATTATCATCATTTCGTCCAGAATTTTTCCCAATTGACAAACTCATTAACCAAGATCACACATAAAGTGGTTAAATTTGTTTGGAAAAAAGAGTGTGAATTTTTTTTAAATAACTAAAGAGAAGATTAGTCAATGCTTCTATCTTGACTCTACCATTGGGGAATGATGGGTTTTTTATCTATAGTGATGCTTCAAAGAAAGGACTTGGTTGTGTCCTTATGAATAATGATAGGGTTATTGCTTATGCATCAAGACCACTAAAAATTCATGAACAAAACTATCCTAGTCATGATCTTGAGTTATTATCTGTAATCTTTTCTTTGAAGATATGGAGACACTATCTCTATGGTGAAAAATTTGAGATATATACCGATCACAAGAGTTTGAAGTATATTTTCTCACAGAAAGAAGTCAACATGAGGCAAAGACGATGGCTTGAACTACTCAAAGATTATGATTTCACTATACCCTACCACACAGGGAAAGAAAATAAGGTGGAATATGCTTTGAGCAGAAAGGATCATGGAGTTTTGAACAAGATGAGAGTTGAAAGGGATCCTATGTTCATGGATCTAGTAAATATGGATATGGGAATAATCATGGAAGGAAAAACATCAATACTTTTTGAAATGGTTTCCAAAACATCTTTACTATAAAGGATAAAACGTTCTCAGACTAAATATGAGAAGTTTAAAAAGAAAATTAAAGCTGCGAATGATGGGAGATTGATTGACTTCGTATATGAAGATGGAATTTGGTAATTTGGGAAGAGACTTTGTGTTCCTAACATACCTGATCTAAAAAAAAATTGTTGGATGATGCTCATAGCTCTAATTTCTCTATACACCATGGTATCACTAAGTTGTATAGAGATTTTAAGGAATATTTTTTGTGGGACAAGATAAATAGAGAGATTGCTGATTATGTGTCAAGATGTATGGTTTGTCAATAGGTGAAAGCTGGAAGACAATATCCTAGAGGAGTCATGCAACCTCTTCCCATAATTGAGTGGAAATGCGATGATATTATGATGGAATTTGTCATGGGGATACCAAAGACTCCTAGAAGGAATGATGCAATATGGGTGATTGTTGATCGTCTTACCAAGTCAAAACATTTTCTTGCAATAAGAGAAGATTTACCACTTGAATGTTTAACAAGACTATATATTAATGAAGTTGTAATACTTCATGGAGTACTCTTATAGATTGTTTCTGATCATGATCCCCATTTTACATCATGATTTTGGAGAAGTCTTCAGAAGGCCCTGGATACCAAAATTCGTTTGAGAACTACCTACCACCCTCAAACTGATGGACAATCAGAATGGACTATTAAAACCTTAGAATACATGTTGAGATTTTTCTCACTTTACTTTCAAGGTATGTGGGATCAATATTTACCTCTGGTATAATTTTCCTATAAAAATAGCTTCCATTCAAGTATTCATATGACACCTTATGAAGTGTAATATGGAAAGAGATGTCGCACACCAACTTGTTGGGATGATGTTGGTGATGGAAAAATCGTAGTCCCAGAACTTGTTGAGGAAAAAATGGAAAATGTGAAGATTATCAAAACCCACATTAAAGGAGCTCAAAGTAGGAAAAAGAGCTATGATGGTAATTGAAAGATGTATTTGGAATTTCAAGTAGGAGATCATGTTTTATTGAAGTTATCTCCATGGAAGGGTGTTATACGATTCAATAAGAAGGGTAAATTAAGTCCCAGGTACATTGGACCTTTTGAAATTCTAGAACAAATTGGAGTTGTATCTTACCATTTGGCAATGCCTCTAAGTCCCTAAAAAGTTCATGATGTGTTCCACATATCACTGTTGAGAAAATACATGCCTGACCCAATGCATGTACTCATCTATGAAGAAATAGAACCGGAACCCAATCTATCTTTTTGTGAAAAGCGTGTTAAGATTCGTGATACTAGATAACAAGTGTTGAGAAACCGGATGACTCTTTTAGTAAAAGTTCTACGGAGAAACTATAAGATGGAAGAGCCAGCGTGGGAACCCAAGGAACTTATGATGAAGAACCACATGAATCTTTTTATGCAGTAGTAATCTAGAAATTTCGAGGAAGAAATTATTTTGAGGAAAGAATGTAACACCTCAAGCTTACATGGTACATTTCTCTTTGAATAATACAATAAATTTCGTTGTACACAACTTCGAGTTCTAGCACACCATGACCAATCAAACTAGCCATTTTTAATAGTAATACCCACTTTTTGAAATTTTATAAATTTTATTTTTCAAAATGGACTTCTTTTTTGGATTTGGAATATCAAAATTAGCTTAGGGGGAATTTTTGGTATTTTTCTGAAAACATTCAATTTTTGATGAATAGTGAAAAACACTACGTTATTGTTTAAAACCAAATTTTTATTTAAATGATTAGTTATTTTATTTAAATTTATTTTTGGTCAAAATATATACATAATAACTATATATGATCAATTTAATTCATTGGAGTCATTTTATAATAAGATTAAATATATAAAATTTTATTGAACTTTTAACGTCTTTTACCAACCTTCTAGGCACGTTAGCAAATTTGCATAAAAGGTAATTTTACTGATTCTGTGAATTGAATTTCAAAAATCCGAGAGAGACCGTTGACATCAGTAAGTAAAATGTGGTTCAATAAGATAAAAGTGATTTTTTTGAATAGTAACTTTTTGATTTTATTTACCACAGTTAAAAGTAAATGAGGGAATTAAATGTAAAAATGATATTATAATTACCCTAACACATTTCCTAATTCTATTGGATAAGTGTATTTCAACCAAAATAAACCTTAGGAATGAAATATGGTCCTCTTTGATCCACTTGGATTAGATTAGGACATTTATTATTATTTCATTTAAAGAAGAGTTATAAGTGTTAAATTCAAATTTTAATAACTAAAATTTTTTTAATATAGGGTTATACATAAAATAAATTAGACTATAAATATTCATTAGAAATATAGAAATATTTCCTACATAATGGAATTTTATTTATAAATTTTCAACATTAAATAATTAAATTTATTTATGACACAATGATGATGCAGTAATTGCCTTATTAATGAAAGATTAAAATAATTGATATTATAAATATCCAAATAAATGTAATTTGAGACTTTTGATGCATTAAAATAATTTTTATAGGTTAACAATATATGTTAGGGTGATTAAATATTTTTTTTTCGAAGTGATAAAGTTGTTATGACTCACAAAAAACAAAATATCAAATAGAGTCAAAATTGACATAAATGAGTTTTTAAAAAAAATACTATATTATTAAATGATACAATATTCTTAAAAATCTAAGGAGCATCAAAAGTACTTATATAAGGTTATATATGTAAATAATAAACCACTTGGGTTCTATTGGATTTTTATAGTAAGTTTATTAACCAATTATTATAATAATACAAGAATACATGGTAAAATTTAAACTATTTAACTAAGAGTTAAATCTAAAATATAAGGTTAATATGGTGACCTAAACCTATCTAAAACCTATTGGTTGAGAGGTTTTCAAACCAGACCTACCTTAGACTCTAAATAAATCTTTTTAGAGCCATTATAAACTAAATATGACTGTATAATAAATTAATATTTCAAGCTTTTCCTAAAGTAACCCTCACCTCTTTTATAAAAGGGTACTTCCCCTTCTCTCAAAATCACACCTCAAAAGCCATTTGGATTGACCAACCCCTACTCAAATATCCTACCAACTACCCTCACTTCTATCTAGAGGCCTTTATTTGATCATAAATCCGACCTAAGTAGCCCTTTTGATCAAATCAAAAGGAAACACCTAAAGAAGAGGTAATAATTTCATCACCTCTTTCAAAGTTCTTTTCTTCATCCACTTCCTCTTTCTTTGTTGTTTCCATAAAAAAATAATAAATCTAGTAAATTATATATACTGTGATGTTATGATAAATAATGTACAACCATATTCATTATTCTATCCATGCTATGAGTGACAAAGTCACCATACGTGCGTACACATGACTTATCATATCTACGTCATAGTGTGGTTTGTTATTAAACACTTGATCATTTGGATGGGTATAAAAATGAGTACAATTGATGTAAATAATAAATATAAAATTTTAATGATTATTTATATATTATACTCCATCCAATTACATATTATTTCACCATCAATAGAATGGTATTATCGCTCGTGCGTACGTACGGATTACTATCTCCACAAACATGATGAGATTCATTCCCCATCGTAACCATTCAAGAATAATTTTCATTTTATGATTAAAAATAATGTTTAAGACCTTAATATAATTCTGGTTATGAATCAAATACATCCTATTTATATTAAACATGACTTATGTGACAAAACATATAAAGGAAAACTAATCAGTTATCACCCGAAAAAATGATACTTGTAAAATATTATTAACAAAGAAATATTAGAAGATCATATGTGATATCATATTTATGTATGTGGTTCTTGTATAATTTAATAATAATTATTTAACTATTATACAAGAGGTTAAGGTACCCTTGACTAAGGAAAATTACAAGGTAAGGGTTAATTTTACAATCTCTTCAAAATCTTAGGTTGTTTATACGTGAGTATCTACTGAGACCTCTTTATCATCCACATCTGTGTTTCTTAAAAATGTATTTCAAAAAAAAATTAATTTTTACTAGACTATGGGTTAATTTCATTTATACCTTATTTTAATTTTCTATAAAATGGTTTGAAAGGAATATTTCCATCATTTTCTAAATAAGGTACTTTATGACCTTTTTGACAAATTAAGGTAAGAATGTTTTTTTAACTTATACGACAGGTGCAACTATTTTCCTTCATTATAACAACTTCGAAGCTTCCATTACAAGCTTATAAAAATATTTTCAAAATAAATGTTTTCTTTTATAATTATTTAACTTTTAAACAATTTCAAAATAGAAAGAGTTATTTCTCTAAAATATTTTTGATTTCATCTATGTCAACATCCTTTGATGGATTTTACACTTGTTTGAAGTTGATTTATTATGATACAATCTTCCAAATTGTATTTAAGGTTTTGTGATATGTTTGAATGTGGATGTGTTATTTTATATAATTTATGGTTTATAGTTAAAGTATTAATTTTTCTTATTCTAGTTTTAATACGAATGTTTATGTTATGTTTCAACCTTTTCATATGAGGAATGCATTGGACTTAGTATGTGACGGGTGGAGCCCACTATAACTCCTCGATGCATCGGTAGGTCTCATGAGACAAACTAGTATCTTGGCACAAGGTCTTGAAAAAATCTTATGTGTAGTCTTGGAACTAGGCCTTGACTATATGGTTATGATGTCCGACATTATGCATTCCATCATTATGAAATTGTAAATTGATATTATATGTGATAATTCGACTAGTAGAATATCCATGTGATTAAGTAAATGGAATTATTGGATTTATCTTTTCCATATTATGATGAATTTTATGTTTAAAAGTCTTGTGTTTTAGTCTTATACATTTCCTTAAATGTTTATGCTTATTTATGGAAGTTTCCACTATATTGTTATCCTTACTGACCACATGAGCTCACCCCTTTCTATGTTTTATTTTACCCAATATGTGAAGAAGTATATTATGGGTGACCTACAGGGATAGTATAAGGGATATTAATGTGTTATAAGGATACACAATGTTGTTATTTTTCATTTCATAATGTAATGTAAAACTTTTGTTTGTATCTAGTACTTTCAAGGCTACTAAACTGACCGGTCTTTCGGGATTTGACCCCACGTGATCATGCCAATGTTATGTAATAATGCACCGACTTTGGGTAACTAGGGTCAGGGCGTTACATTTCTTGTGGTGATATACCCCAAAAAGAGACTTCCTTCAACTATAACTCACATTTACTGTACTTGGAATACAGATTATCCTTTTGTATGGTCTTTAACATAGTGTTCAAATGATACCCATTATCCTCCTTACTTTTGGAGTATATTAGAATATCATCTATAAAGACTACCACAAATTTGTCTAGGTAATCCTTAAAGACTCTATTCTCCATGTCCATGAATATTTATGGAGCATTAGAGAGTTCAAATGACATTACTATGAACTCATAGTGCTCATACCTTGTATAAAAAGAAGTATTAGGGATATCTTCCTTCTTTACCCTTACTTGATAATATCACAGCCAAAGATCCACCTTGGAGAAGAATTGTGCTCCAAGTAGCTAATAGAACAAGTCATCAATCCATGGTAGAGGATACATTTTCTTTATCATGATCTTGTTGATCTCATGATAATCAATGAAAAAGTGCATTGACCTATCCTTATTCTTGATGAAGAGGACTAGTTCACCCCACAATGAAGCACTTGGGAATATGAACCCTTTATCTAGATTTTATTATAGTTGTTTCTTTAGTTCCTCAAGTTCCATAACATACATTCGATATAGAGTATTGGATGATAGTAATGCTCCAGTTATATTCTTGAGTTAAAACTCAACCTCTTGGCTAGTAGAAAGATAAGGAAAATCCTTAGGAAACACATCAGTGTATTCCCTTATAATAGGCATGACTTTGAGGATGGTTGTTTCCTTATAATCAATCTTTTGATCAATATATTCTTGCTCATGGGTTAAATAATATCCATTCTTGACATGATGGTGATAAAGAAGATTCATCCTCTTCCTTAAACTTGTAAAAAATAAGGGTTTGATTGTCAATATAGAGATGGATTTCCTTCTCACAACAATTTATATTGGCTCAATATAGAGAAATACAATTCATGCCTAGAATTGCTTCAAATTCCACCAAAGAGAGTATGACTAGGTTATACAGGAAGTTTATCCCGTAAATTGCGATAGGGGTGGAGTTATATACTTGGGATGAAATAGTTTCCCCATTTTCCATTTTCACTAAAATCTATACTTCCATGATTTGTGGTGGTGCCTGGATAGTTATACTAAACTTTTGTGATATGAAGGAATGCATTGAACTATAATAAAAAATTATGTTTTCTATTATTTAATGAATAAATATCATACTTATCACCACTTCATTGTTGGGATTCATTTCAGCGGTAGTGATGGAAAAATATCTCCCTTGCTGCCTTGGAGGTTGTTTGTGGTCTCTGAAAACCCATGGATTAGGTAATTGGTTTGAAAAGTGTCCTGGTTCCTTACAGTTTAAGTAATAAACAATGCACCGAGGGTTTACTAGATCATTCCTTTCCTTTATCGCATTAGCAGGTTTCTCCTGTTGGTAATTTCTAGCTAGATGTCCTTCCTTCCCACACCTAATGCATTTCTTTGTTCCCTTTAGTAAATTTTCATGGTTCTTCTTCCCGCACATTTTATAAATGGGATGTTTAAATTTACTATCACCATTAGATATTTCTATCGAACTGATATAATTTAACTCCACTTTCCACTTCTTATCCCCATTATACCCTTGAGATTCGTTGATATATATTTCAACTTTTAGGGAACATTGGACAATTTATTCATATCTATCAAAGTCATGAATCACTAGGACTTTTCATAGACTTGGGTTTAACCCACCAAAGAAGTGATCAACTTTTTATTCGAGGGTAATGAAAAATCTAGAGGTGTATCATGCAAGTCTTGTGAATTTTTATTCATACACCTAGATAGATTTGTCATTTTTTTCTTGAGGGAAAGGAAACCCCTTTCTATTTTAAGTTGGATGGTGTGAGGAAAATATTTATCTAAAAATATTTTCTATAATTCCTTCTACTCCATAACTTCAATATCTTATTCAGGATTTATATTTTGTATCAATGTACACTACTGATCAGCTTCTCCCTCCATATGATAAACAAATAGTAGAACCTTCTCTTGTTCATAACATTGAAGGATGGAAAATATATTCTCAATAGAGTTGATCCATTGTTCTGTGATTAAGGTATTAGATGGTCCACAGAAAGTAGGAGGCCTTTTTCACACGAAGATCTCGATTATGACTTTTTCTATCTTAGGGGAGTTTTGGCACTCCTCTTGGTCTAGTTTTCTATTCAGAACTTATGTTATTTGAGAGAGTATTGTGAAAAAGTTTGTGATTACTGCTCCCATTATATTAGGCATCTTTTTGGGGAATTCATCACATTATCCTTCACATCGGTTGTTAACAAGATCCCTCCTATTACCAACCATTTACTAGAATAAAGAGAAAATCAAGGATGACTATTTTAAACTATTAAACACATAAAGGGAAATTCAATTAAAATAAAGGGATAACGTATAAATTACATTTATTTCCTTAACTTATAATTTCAAGGCTTAAATCTATGTTATCCATGGTTTATTTCCTAAAATATATTATTATGGGAATTATTTTCCTTAATAATGGTTCTTAATGAGATTGTGAATTTACCAAAGTGTATCTCTAGGGAGTGTCAAACCAGGTGCACAGTAAGGCCCATTTTTGTGTACCAAGTTACCCCGAGCTAGGCCCATGACACCTTTTCAGAGTTTTTACCCCTAGGTATATCTATTCCAGAACCACATACACTTGTAGTATCTATATAGGAATGTATTTTCTTTATAAAACACTTACTATATAATTACCAAAATTTAAGGATCCCTTCTTAAACTTGGACTTATCCCTAAGGATTTCACGAGAGTTTTCTAATCCTAATCCCAAAAATAACTAACTTTTTATTTGATACCCACTATAACAACCTTGCTCTTTATTTAACATTAATACATGTTTTATTACATAAAATTAAACCTAATACAACCCAATATATATATAATTATAGTTTCCTTTGGAATTAGGTACATTTCATAATAACACATGACACGGGATACAAAAAATATTTGAAAAATTCCTTGACGTGATCATAATATTCCAACAAACTTAAAATTGCATGGTATAACCTAGGGAAAAACATAAGAAAGGGGTTAGCTATAAATCCAAGTAAGGGAATAAAAAAATAATAACATGAAGAAGATGATGCATGTTAGACAATAGGAATATCAATGAGGAATAAAAAAGAGTATGAAACATAAACATGAACAATGAGACATGATATAACATAGTAATCATAAATACAACATGGGAAATGTGGAAACAACTTAAAACACTAAATCATAAACTTAGGTCAGGGTTAAATATTCCAAGAACTCGTGGTGTAAAAATAACCATAAAGTAATCAGGTTTAATCCCTATACCAACATGACATATCATGATACTAAACATTACCCAATTCATTGGAGCATTATCTGGGCCTACCCATCATATTCATTTCACTCTCATGCTTATGTGTGACACATAGATCATAAAATAAGGATTCATTCATCACCGTAATTTATTCTATGACTAAGGAGTGTGGAATACATATATGTAAGTCCACAATTAAAAGTATATGTATATAATTTGAACACCCTTGATGGGAAATTGGTATGGTATTCACTACATAATTGTTTTGACATGGAAGACAATGATGAAATTTTGGCAGCATAACAACATCACTTAAAGATTCATAAAAATGGATTGATGAGGGAGAATATAGTCTCTCATAGACTTAAAATAGGTTTTAATAGGGACATGGAAAATTATATCCCAACATTAGAAATTTTTAAATATAAGGTATATGGTAATGAAAAAACTTGAATTGAGAAAAGAATCCAAACAATATTTTGGCATGGCAATGGGTGTACATAAAGGATCATGGGAGGATTAATGAGAGGAAAATGAGATATAATCATTTATAAAATAAATGGTCAGTAATGGTAATATGGAATAACATTTTCCAATATAAGAAAATAGAAGTTAATATATATAACATAAAAGAAGTTCTTGAATAGAAATGAGAATAGGGAAATCCCTTATGAAATTTCAGTATGGTATCAGGTGTACATAAAGATACATGAGAGGATTAATGAGAGTGAAATGGGTATCTCATCATGCATAAATAAAAAGTACAGTATGTTTGATATGTTATAAAATATCCCAATATGAACAAATGGGAATTAAGAAGCATAACATAAAAGAAGTTCTTGAATAAAAATAAGAGTGGAAGATCCATTACTTTAATGTGTGACTCCAAAGGCTTGATAATGACATATTAAGAGATTGGGGGTTCCTTGGTAGGACTATAAAGAGTTGAAGGAAGAATATTTATGTTATCCAAGGAGTTTGAGTGAAGATAAATGGGATCTTGGGTGGGTTTATATTTTAAAGTTGGGGGATTTCTTTATTATTTAGGCTTTGGAATCTACATAATAAAATATCCAAAACCAAAAACAATCCCATGGTTTTACCATGGCTTCTACCAAATGAGAGTGGTTTTTATTATTTTATAAGCCCATGGGACGAAATTATTAAAATAATTTCCTTTATTATGTGGAGGTGAGTGACACTCTTGAAGAAATGATTTCAAAACCTTAAAATATATTATAGGTTTTGGAGGATTCATAAAGCATTTATAAAATAAATAAAATTAAATTAAATCACATTATTTTAAATGCAAAAAATATTTTTTTCATGGATCCTATTTATATTACTTATTACATCACATTAAGGTCATTATTATGTCATAAAACATAAATTATATTTATATGGTATTTAATTTTTACTCAAAAATTTGACTCTCAGAAAATTATGAAAAATTATACATTGGATAATTTCGATATTATTATTCAAAAAATAAAATTAATTTTATCTAAATAATTTTAAAAATATTTTACTTTTCACTTTTAAAATTATAATCGACATTTATTGAAAATGTTGGGTTCTTTTGGCAGTAATAGTTTTTGATCCTTAATAAAAAATTGCATTTAACATCATAAAAATTATATGATCATTCATATTTTATACAAATTATTTAATAATAACATTTTATTAAAATAATATTTATTTAAAAAATCCATCAATTAATCAATTCATTAATTTAATTTTAATATTAACCAAAAATACAATTTGTACTTTATTGTATCAAAATAAAAATCATTTACAAACTAATAATAATAGGATGAAAATATATTCATTATTATATAAAAAATAATTTAAATAATCATATTCTTAGGGTCTTGATACATATCCATTTAATACACCATCAAACAACCTAAGAGTAAGGTGTGCGATGGTTGGACTTTCATGGGGTGGTTTGACGAACATGGTTTGGGCCATGATCTCGATGAGCTTGAAATTCTTCCATAAATGGTTTCAATCATTATTAAGTTGCTGGATCTCAGATTGGTCTTGGTCAAGGAAAAATCCTAGAAATTCTATCTCCCTCATATGCTCTGATAAGTGGGATTCATAGGGAATGATCCTACTAGTTGAGTCCATCACTTCTTTTGTCCATGAAAATTGGATTTGTTAAAACCCTATATTTATACAAATTATGTGATCATTGTTCAAATTCTATATTATCAATGGTAATGATTCTTACCATTTAATTAACTCCAATAAAATAAAAACAAAGGAGTTCATGTGTTTTCTTTAACCATATTACATAATAAAATATTTAAATAATTAAAAAGGGGAATTTTATTTAGGACATGGGTCATTATAAGCTATAAATTGAGGATTATGTTTCGATTTGATGGATCCCATAAATGTTTGAGAACCAATAGGTGAAGACCGTTAATGGGAAATATTTTTTTATCTTTGGGTGCATGTTTGTTGGTAGTGTGGAAACCTCCTCGAGGGCTCATGGGAGTGGGAGATCCAGATGTGAGCTTAGTATCCTCACATGTTTGAGAAAGTTTTCACTTTTTGGGATGAAAAGATTTGAGGGTGTGGAGAATGTAATGACTCAGATTTTTTTGAAACATTGGAATATTTAAAATAATATTTTTAGAGTAAGGTACAGAGTCAGAGTCGGATTCCAGGGCTCATGGAGCCTCAATGTTGATATATTAAAATTTTTAAATATATTATATCACATATGCATAGTTTTTATGAAATAATGGAATAACTCACGAATAGTGTATCATAAGGGAAAAATGAGATCACCATTAAATCCTGAACATGATTTTTACCTTAGGAGTGATATAATTCTTTTCTATATTGGGTACTTTGATAGAGTACAGTCGTGGATGGATTAAATGAATTAAATGAATTTATTAATTTAATTGTTACTAAATGGTTTAACCCTAACAACTATGATATCTAACCCCCACTATAGTGAAATAATTAGGGATAACCACATAACCCTAGTGGATGGAATGGATGGAGAGAGAGCTCTGATGGAGAGCGCATTGGCAGATGATCACAAGGCCATGGATCAAGGATCATAGAACCACAAGGATCATTTCCATCTATTTAGTTCTTATATCTCATCAATAAAAATTATACAAAGACATTATTCATTATAAATCGATCCAAACTTTAGTTAAGGTATTTTATTTATATGGTTTAATCCCTGTTTATAGTGGATATGAACATGAATTAATTCCATATAAATTAGTTCATAGATCTTTCTTTATTGGGTTTTCCAAGAGTTGATTTATATTCCTATATCTTGGAATTTGAGATTTATTTTCCCTTGATTATTGTTTTTTGATAATCCACTATTCTTGGGATTTCAATGACGATGGACAAATAAACACAACCATCTATCGAGATCACCATGTGTAATGTGACTTTTTCCCTCCATTTTTTTGATTTTTTTCAACAATATTTAAATTTTACAACAGTTTGAAGATGACTCATAGGAATGATAATTGTGAATTCATTATATGGAACAATGAATCATGGTCACAAGTTAGGTTTTGGGTTTTGAGAGATGTGATTAAGGCACAATGACAGTGAAAAGAATCTGGTGAGGGTTTGGGTGATGGTAGATCTACGAACAATATTGAACAAACTTATTTAGTAGTGGGATGATGGGTGTTATCTATATATGGGTGTCAAAAATCTATCCACTAGTGATGAATTCGATCCAATGTTGGTGTAGAAAGTGGTGTTCCTATAATTTGTAACATGAAAAAGCTTCCAGAACGAGATGATAGTCATTTTTTGATTGATGGGTGGTTGGAACCTGGCCACCGACAACATTTAGGATGTGGTCAAACAAGATCTAGGTATTGAAGCATAAATCCCAATGGAATTGAAGGAAATAGTGGAAGGGAAGGAAAAAATTCATGATGAATTGGAGTTTCTATTAAATTAAGAACTACACACCATATAGTTTAGGGGGAAACACGCCGTATGGACCCCTCTTTGTAGAGGCTAGGATTTCATGTTGAGTTAAAAATCACACACCGTGTGGTCCTCCCACACTCCATGTGGAACCTAGATGGACAACTTAGCATGTATAGGGAGTAAATTCCCAGGAGTTCATGTGTGACACCCCAAGTGTCACTTTTATATGGGGGTATTTGATGGATAATTTATATCCTCAAGTTTGATGTGTTTTGGGATGAAAATGTAAAGGTTTTGGAATTTTTTCCAGGTTTCATGGTTAAGGAGACCGATTAAACAAACCATGAATCCTAAGTGTGCATCCCATATAGCTCTTAATAGTAGAGATCTGCATGGTTACTCTATGGTTTTTTCAAACATGGGTAAACCATGCAACCCACTCTAATATGGGTATTTTTGTTCATTTGGGTACTTTTTAATTGGGGTTTCTTCTATTTGATTCCCCAATTCTTTTCCCCCCACCTAGGAGCCTTCCATGGAGTTATCTCCTCTCCAAATCTACTCCAAGTATATTTTCAAGGGGTTTCTTGGTGATTCTTCACCCATATTGAAAAGTTTGGGTTCCACCCTTCTTCTTCTTCTTTTATTTTATTCCTTTTTCAAACTCTCCTCTAAACTTAATGGTTATGTTTATATTATTTTAATACCCAATGTTTCCCTAAAATTGGATTTTTTTCTTTTTAGAGTTTATGATCCCTTTTTTGAGACATAATCTCGTGGATTTTTTCAAAGGTGACATGAGTCCACCACATGAGGTAGGTGTTTCCATTTCATTGCCTTTTATTTAAGATTTACATGAGTGATTCGATTTCTAAATTAATTTTCATGCTATATAATTATGATTTAGTTTATATATATTTGATTTATGAAAGTTTTATCATAAAATACCATGGTTTTCATTTGTACTGATGTTGGAAATTTTGTGTTTAAGTGGTTATTGTTGATGATGGGTGTTTTATGCATTATAAATGGTTAATAAAATTCCAAATATGGTTTTCTATAATAAAATAAATTTTTCATTAGGTTTTGATCCAAATTTGATTTTAAAAGTGGGTTTCCCTTTTGGATTTGAAAATTTTTTCCATGCTTCAAAGGGTGGTGTTGTTTTATAAAGAAAAATTGAGTTTCTCTCTATTTTCTTTATTGTGATTGTTAGTGATTATTATGAGATTTTTATTTATTTTGGATTCCAAATTTTTTTAAAGAGGGATTTCATAATGTATATGTTATACGTGGTATGATAAAGTCTTAGTTATCACCTTATGATGTATTGATTGATTGATTTTTATTGTGACCTTATTGCACCACCCTTATGTTATTGATGATATGCATTATTATACATGTGATGGATGTTTATGATGTTATTAATTACATGATTATGTATTGGGGAAATTTTAAAGGGTATAGTGGGAGGTGGTAAAGTCATGATTATGGTGTTAGCCCTGGGGTTTTTGTTATTTTCATGTGATGACATTTGTTGTTCATGGCCCACCTTTTTTCTTATTCCATGGGGAGATCAGGTAAACTAAGTGGGAAGTATATGGATGTTGTTAGGATAATTTATATTTATTATTATACAACCCCATGTTTTATGTAACACATGGATAGTGGAATTTCCATCAAGAATATTGGTTAGAGTGATTCCGTTGATAGATGTATGAATATTAACCAACTGGTAGTAGGCCCACCTTTACATGTCTTGTGCTATCCCATTTGTTACTATGGTGTTTCCTCATGATATGTATCATATGTTATGAATTTTTTTATATAGTGGCATGTGTTTTTCTCATTATTTGGATGGAATTACTTGATGTGTTTATGATCTTGTATTTTATCCTTGATGTTGGATAGTTTTATTCCCTCTATTTATTGGAATATCTTATAACCTTTTATGGTTGTGTTATTATTATTTTTCCCTAGTATCCTTGATTATCTATGTGCTCGGTGTGTATTATTTTTTAAAGGAAAAAGGTGGAAATGGTTACAAAGTTCTAGTTTTGGTTAGAAATTATTTTGAAATTCTTTAAGCCATGTGAGGTCTTGTTTTCAAAGGTGTCATGTTTTAAGATAAATTATTGGATTCTAAAATGGAATGGTTTTTTTTATAATTTTTTCTGAATGATTTAAAAATGGTGTGCTTTGATAAAGTTCATCGTCCATGTTTTTTTACTAATATATAATGTAATGTAAAATGACAATTATTTCTTTTATAAAATAAATAAATTAGACTCATGGTGGTATCATATTGACTTCATCTCACACCCTACATACTCACATTGGTGGGCATATAGTCTTGATTTATTGTATTGGTTTCCTTAGGTTTTATTTTGAGTTTGATTCAATTTTGTCTTCCTTGGAAAGTGTTTGGTTATTAGGATCAAGGTGGTGACTTATGAGTCACATGGAGATGGTGATTAGACCTTCAGTTTCATGGAACTAGTTTCCTCAAGTTTTTTTCAAGCTATTTGGTCTTTAGTTATATTTCCTTGAGCTTACATTATAGTTTTGTAATCTCTATTAAATGTTTGTTTATATGATATTTCCTTTGGAATTTATACTTATATATTTATTGATATGCCATTTTTGGATTCTTATATTTGGTTTCTTGAGGGTGGAACCATCCTCAATGGTTATGTGTGATACCCTTGATGCTTGTCATTAGACTGAGGGGATCATGAATGTTACTTGGGTATATGGTGGGTCGACTTGGGAGTCCTCTGGATGAATGTCCCAAGTTGGTTCATTTCAAAGTGGTATCAGAGAAACCATTTTTTTTATTTGGTGTGTGTTTGTGTAGTATAGATACTAGGATTATCATCAGAACTTGGGTAGAGGGTGCGGGTGAGGACCTAGATGGGTCTTCAATGCATTGAATCTCAAGTTTCCATGGGTGTATCAAGATTTTTTTTAATCTTGAGTTAATATTCAGATGTTTTGATGGATTTTTAATTTGTTGAGATGATTTTTTATCCCTATTGAGTTTATTAGTGATTTCAGGGGTATTTTTGGGTTTTGGAGGTGAAAGTGGTGAACAAATTAGGGTTTCACAGTTAGTGAACATGATCTGGTAAACCATATAGTGGTCACACAACATGGTTATGCAACATTGGAAGTGCCTGTTGCATAGTTGGAACAAAGTTTACCATCCTGTGTGGCCAAATTTTTCACAATTCAATTTTTTCTCTAATTTTTTTGTTTTTCCTCCCTTTATTCCTAAATTTAATCTAATAGACCATTCCATTGGCGTAATATCCTATAGGGTGGGTTTAATTGGTATTTTTATGGAAATCTATGAGGTTGAATATGGTTTGATATGATATGTGTTAAGGTGTTCTTGATTTTGTACCTTTGGAGCTCTAATTTAAGGAACTTGTATGTTTCATTTTTGAAAACCCATTTTATGGTTGTTTGAAAACCAAATGTACTATTGTTTTGAAACTAATATAAGGAATATATTTTGTGTGAAAAATAATTTTAGTTCAAAAATTATAATTTTTCGAAACATTTTAATTCTTAAAGTGTGTGTTTTAAGAATTGGTTTATGAAAGTGTTTTCCTTGAAATGATTTAATTTAAAGAGGATTTTTGAAAAAAATGTAAAGGATCTTGATATTTATGTTTTTATGAAAATTAATGTGATTATTTTGAAAGATAAGGGTGATGAAACTTGGTTTAATGAATCTTGAGATTGGTGGATCTCAGTAATGGGTTGAAATTTTAGAAAAGAGTGGTGCATAATAGTTGAGTTTTAAAAAGATATTTTCAATGTGGTTTGAAATTTTTTTAAAGGATGTTTTGAAATCTTGTTTTTTATTACCTTAGTTACGGGACCACATATTTTTTTTGAGAAGAATTGGAGGTTGATATAAAGTATTATGTTCATTATTAAGTGTCGTGTCAAGAATTATTCATGGATGAGAGAGTATTATTCCAAAGAGTTCCCCTTTGATGGTGTTGTTCTATTTTTGGGAATTTGATCTTTTCTATCCGGATGTTGCACAAAATTTAGATAGATTCAGAGGATCCATTGAGGCTTGTTGGTATGTTCTTCATTGTTATCTGATGGCCTAAAACCCAAGTTATTATTTAACCAGGGATGGGTGTTATGTCATGATTTGAGTGCTCAGTAGTTTTAAAAATCCTTAATGTTAATGTTTAACCCATGAATGTTGAGTTTTTTGGTTTTAAAATGGATTTAAGGTGAATTTATTTTCTTGAAAGATGGTTTTAACCTATTATTTCAAGTGGTAATTGAAATGAAAAGAAGAGGATAAGTTTTAAAAGTTGATTTAATAATTTTATGTGGCACTTTAAATGGGCATTTGACCTCTTTTGGGTCTTGAAATGAAATGGGAGGTGTGGTTATCAAATTCCATAGGTTTTTATTAGGTGATTCAAGAAGTGATTTAAAGTTCCATGTTCTTTGTAAATTGTTGTAAAAGTATTTTAAAAAGAGTGCGATGTTTTAAAATGTTTCAACCCTAATTGGGTCATGTTGTGAATCTTTAAAGTGGTGTTTTAATCCCATTTAGGGTTTTAAAGGAAAATTATTTGGTTTTTGAAAATTTTCTTCTTTGGGTTTGTGAAAAATTATTTAGAATATGTTTTTCAAAATGGATTTAAAGATATTGGGTTTGAAAGAATGGTTTGAAGTGGGACTTCAACCATTGAAAATTTAACTTTTTTGTTTTCCTAAATGGAATGGTTGAGTGGTGTTTACATTCACATTCAATTTAAATTGGGGAAATTATTTTGTAAGTGGTTTTGGAAGAGAAAAGAATTTTGATTAGACTTGTTTTTGGTAAGATATTTGAAATAGGCCAAAATGAGTTTTGGTTTGTTACATGGTTTTGGGAAAATAGTCCTATTTTAGTGTTTTACAAAAGGGGATGAGGTTCGGAAATGTGATTTTAAAGTGGTTGTTTATTTAATAAAAATTGGAGCATTTTCTGAAATTCTTGTGTGTGTTTTGGATTTTTAATTCTTTTGGTTTTTGTGTTTATATTTTTTCTTCTCTGATGTCTTGGGTTTTGAGCTCGAATAAATGACTTATTGTTTGATTTTATTCTTTTGAATCCTCTAGTGTTCTTATTTTGCATGGACTATTTTAAGGTTAGTTTCTTAATGATGTGGGAATAAGTATCCTTTAGGTTGGTAAATGGTTAAATAGGATGGAAATTTCCTTTAGTCTAATGAGCACTTGATGATGCTAGTTTTATAGGGCTATCCGTGGAATGGTATTCCTAGTTGAGGTTCTAGTTTACTTCTAGAGTGTGTTGACCAGGGACAAGATCCCATGTAATTTCACTTATTATGGAATGCCATGTGGTTATCCCTTACAAACGTGAGTGTTAAGATTTTTGATGGCTCGACAATGTGGGTTTTGAGATGTTTGAGGTTGGTTTTACTTTTAGGAAGCGAGAGCTTGTTTCTAAGGGTTATTTGGAGATTTTTGGAGATGTTTACTCAAATTGAAGGTTTTAGTTTGAGTTTTTCTATTTTTATACCATCTAGAAGATCTATAAATGTTAGGGAGACTTGTTCCTAGTCTCCATTTCCTTTTAGGTGTTGTACCAGTGAGTGTGGTTGTATTTTTCTTAGAGACATACAATATCCTTGGTTTAGAAAAACTGTATTAACTTGAAAGTTTATTACTAGGGATCTCTCTAGTGGTTCATCATATAACTCACCTCACATTATGAAGGGTTGGTTTTGGACTTTTTTTAATTCTGTCTTGACTTGGGAATTTTTGGGGGTCAAAAGTGGTATGGTGGGGAGTTTGTGATACCACAAGTGTCACTTTTATATAGGGGTATTTGATGGGAAGTTTATTCCCTCAAGTTAGAGATGTTTTGGGCTATAAAGGTGAAAGTTTTGGGACTTCTTCAAAGATTCATGGTTAAAGTGTGTGGTTAAACTAATAGTGCAACCTATGTGTGAAACCCATGTATCTCTTAATAGTGATGATTTGCAAAATTATCCTAAAGTTTGTTTAATCATGTAGCTAAACTATGCTACCCACTCAAATATGGTTATTTTTGTCTTTTTGGGTCCTTTTAAATTGTGGTTTTTTCCCTTGACTTCCCCACTTATTTTCTCCCAACCTAGGTTCCTTCCATGGAGTTTTCTCCCTCTCTAAGGCTCTTCCAAGTGGATTTTATTAGGGTTTATTGGGTTTTCTTCACCCATATTGAAAGGTTAGGGTCCCCTTACTCTTCTTCTTGGGTTTTATTTTATTTTACTCCTCTAATATAACCATAGTGTCCATGATTAGATGGTTTTTATACCTAGGGTTTTCCTATAATTGGGGATTTTCTTCCTAGTGGTTATGATCCCTCCCTTGAGACATAATCTAGTGGATTTTTTTAAAGGAGACATAGTTCCACCACATGAGGTAGGTATTTCCATTATATTTCCTTTTATTTTGGAGTTCCATGAGTGCTTGTATTTATAAATTCATTTTAAAATAGATAATTATGATTTAGGTTATCTAGGTTCAATTTATGAAAGTCTTATCATAAACTTCCATGGTTTTAATTTGGCATGATATTGGGAATTTTGTGGTTAAATGGTTCCTTATTGAATATGGGTGTCATATGCATTCTATATGTTTAATAAAATTCCAAATATTATTTTGTATAAGAGAATCACTTGTTCATTATGTTTTAAACGAAAGGTGATTTTCAAAGTGGGTTTCCTTTGTGCGTTAGAAAAGGGTTTTGTGTTTCAAAGGGAGGTGTTATTTTATAAAGTGAAACAAAGTTTCCCATAGTTTTATTGATTATGAATATTGATGGTTGTGATGTGATTTGTAATTCGTGTTTGGATTACAAATTGTTTTAAATAGGGATTTCCTATTGTACATGCTATATGTGATAAGATAAAGGCTCGATTGTCTCCTTATGATGCGTTGATTAATTGATTGTTATTGTGCCCTTATTGACCCCCTTGTGTTATTGAAGGAATGTATGATTATCCATTTCATGGATTTTTATGATGTGATTCATGCCATGTTTATGTATCGAGGCTATTTTCAAAGGTAGTGTGGGAGGTGGGAAGGATGTTATTGTGGTGTTATCCCTTGGGGTTTTATAATTGTCATGTGATGAAATTTTTTGTTCACAGTCCACCTCTTTTGGTTATTCCATGGGGAGATCAGGGATACTTAGTGGGAATTATTAGGACATTTTTAGGATAGTTGAGATTTAGCATTGGATAGTCCCCTAAAGTTGTATATAACACCTAGCTAGTGGGATTTTCATCAAGGAGATTGGTTATAGTGATTCTGTTGATGGATGTGTGACCTTTAACCTTCAAGTAATAGGTCCACTAGCACATTCCCTATTATTCCCCACTAGACCCTGTGGTGTTGTCTCATACAATGTATCACATGTTATTGCTTTTGTTTTATATAGTGGAATGCATATTTCTCATTGTTTGGATAGACTTCCATCCAATGGATTGAAGGACTTCAAATTTTTGTTAAATGATAAATCCCCCTTTTACGAGATGAAGGTGGTGGAAACCCAAGCAGACATCATTGATATAGGACAATTACACTCAAAGGATAGAAAGAGTAAAACCAGGATGACATCACAGTACAGATCCTCCCTGCATTTTATCAATGTAGCTCTCCACCATTGCAAAGCTATCCAAAAAACAAGTGTCTTGTGTTAAAGCACATGCCCAATCCTATGGATGGTGCCATACCCTCTCAAACAACCAAATACAAAAAACTCTGCAAAGATGAATTTCCAGCTCTAGAACCATCTCTGGAGTCTATTGCATGAAGTTGAGTCTAGATCACAAACTTTACACCTTTGAAAACAAATCATTCAAACAAACAACAACCAGTCCAAAACATCGAAAACACCATTGTCGAGATGTCGCTGTCGAAAGAGAACAACCAAAAGGGTAGAGCCAAGACAAACTCTCCCAAAGTAATCACCGAAATCGAAGCCAGAAGTACCCTGATGTAATCTTAAGGCACCCATTGAACACATCCACAACAACACAAAAAGTAGGAAAAACCATGGAGCATGAAGCCAGATTTTCATCACACAGGACTGGAAGATCTTATATCACATCGGTGGAGCATCTTCTTCGAGGGGATCTAAGAAAATCTGAGCCAAAAATGCCACTCTGAGCAGGAGCTGTCCAGAACAAAGCCACAGAAGAACCCACACAGGTTTCCAAAACAGACAAGACGCAGGAGGCCAAATGGACCTGCAGAGAATCAGGGTTCCTCCGGCAAAAAACCCTCCACAAGAGAATTGATTTTGAACCAAAAACAGAACAAATTAAAAGACATCACACCTCCCCCCTCCAAGTCACACATCCTTGGCACCTAGACACACTAAAACACACCCGAAGTAGGAGGCCTGATGAGACCAGGACCCAAGATCAGAATCTGTTGCCAGCCACAATGATGTGTGCTGAAACCAAGCCACCCAAAGCCGAATCACATCGTAATGACGCCAAGAGATGATCCAGCCGTGAATCCAACATCAAGAACCAGGCCTCCGGAGCCCGCCGAGTTGATATCAAAACCACGCTGCAGACCAAAAGCAACAATGGACCAATCTGACTCTAATCCAAGTTCCATATCTCCGACGCTAATCCGAAATGATAGATCGGAGGAGGGGAGGATAAATATCATGTTGGAAATCCTAGTCTTGATGTTGGATAGTTTTGTTCCATCTATTTATTATAATTTCTTATAACCTTCTATGGTTGTTTTGTCATTATTTTTTCCCTAGTTTCCTTTTTTACCTTTAATTTGGGTGTGTATAAGTTTTTAAAGGAAAAGGGGGAAATTGTTTCAAATTTCTAGTTTTAGTTGTAAATTCTTTTGAAATGTTTTAATCCATGTGAGGGATTGTCTTCAAAATTGGAATGTTTTAAGATAAATGATGTATTTCTAAACTGGTATGGATTTGGTAAAACATTTTTTTGGAAATTTTACAAATGGATTTCTTTGAGAAAGTGCATGATCCATGTTTTGTTTACTCATATATCATGTAAAGGAAAATAAAAACCTATTTGTCTACATTATTTCCAAACTAGGGATTTTGTTTTCTTTTATTAAATGAATGAATTATATTAATGTTTGTTTCCAACTAGCTTCCGCTCACAAACAATATACTCAAATTTGTGGGAATTTAGTCTTTATATCTTGTGTAGGTTTCTTTAGGTTGGATTTTTAGTTTAACATGGTTTCATCTTCCTCAGGAAGAGGATGGTTTTTGGGATTGTGGTGGACAATTAAGAGTCACATGGATATGGTGATCATACCTTTGGTTTCATAGAACTGATTGAATCAAGTATTGTTTCATCCCTTTTGGTCTTCTGTTCTATTTCACCCATATTCTATTTCCGTTTTTTAATCTATATTAAATGTTTATTTATATGATATGTCCTTTGATATTTATCTTTATCACTTTATTTTTAGAACAAGTTTGGATGCTAATTTTTTTTTCTCGAGGGTGAAACCATCCCCAAAAATTACATATGATACCCTTGACACTTGTCATCTTCCTGTGGGGATTAAGGATACTCCTTGGGTGTGTGGTGGGTTGGACCAGGAGTCCTCTGAATGGAGGTCCCAAGTTGGTTCATTTCACCATGTTTCCCCGCACACTGTGTGTGGTGGGGCACAAATTATGTACTTTATAATGTTCTTGAGCACAAGAATATGGAACATGCTAAGTACCGGCTCGACCATTACATGCTGTGTGAAGAAGTATGCACCTAGTATACTTTGAAAAGTACTCAGACATGAATAGAATACATGTGAATGACCAGTGTACATGAGCACGAAAAGAGTACACAGACATGGGAATTTGGAACAAATCGATTTCCATCCCAACCTCTACACGCTGTGTGTGGTAACAACACACCGTGTACTATGAGGAAGTCATTACATGTGATATTATGAGACACAAGTAATTCCAAACTCATGGATACACCTCATGAACCACATGGGACATGTCATATACTCATTAAAGGGAAATTTGGATCCATTTTTCATCTAGGACTAGATATGGTATGAGATTAGATGATTTCCCTTGGACTATTTCAGTGTGAGTATGTTACCTTGGTCTATCCCTATGAGTGTATAGTGAGGCATCACATATTTAGTATAGGATGATTGATCCCCTCTATGAGTTAGTATTGGATAAAAGGAGGTATCCCTCTATAGGGCCTGAGGTGCAACCCTCTATCATTCTTCCCTAGGTTGGTTCAGGTATCCTGTTACTAACTATTAGAGCATGTGAACTCAATCCTAGCAGGTTTACTCTGAGTGGGGTCAAGTGTCCCACATGGCCCCTGGGTGTGATCCCCTATCTATGTATCGACATTAATTATCTTCTAGTAAGTTGAATTATAATCAAGTGAGTACCTTGGATGATCCCTCTCAGTTTCCTTTGCACTTATTTGTGGAAATACATGATAAGTATGTCCGGTCAGATGAATTCCATTAGTGTGGTGAGACCTGATGAGCGAGTTCTCATAAAAGGATGTTTCTATTAATCCTCTACTATAATTCTTAGCCAGCTGTGAGGATGTTGCCTCACCTTGATACTTGGGGTCTATCCTGAGTATATCTAGTTTATTATGGTTATTTTATCATATTCTGATGGACATGACTTTATGGTAAAGAGTTGAATACTATCTTTATGCTTTACATTTGGTGATTTTGGGGTGTCCTACTGGGTATTTTTATACTCACCCCTACATGAGCTCCACCCACACATGACATGTCTTATGCATATGTCGGGTTTTTTTATGGATTCTTGGGAGGACTTGGAGCAGGTGGAGTTTATTTGTGACAGATAGATCTTAGATGGATCCAATAGTTTCTGTTGGGAAGATCCCCCCCCCATGATGTTAGTTGGTTGGGTTATTTTTTAGTTTTGGAGGGCTTGTATTATACCCATTTAACTTTTTATGCACTTATTATTAAAATATGGTGTGATATAACTATTATGAATTCATATATAGTATCATTTATTTATCTTTTATACTTTATACTAGTATGTGTATATGCATTCATGTATAAATATACTTTAGGATAAGGCCTCCCATGTGTGTGATATTCCTACTTGGTGTTATCCACCATCCCTTGGCCTATTGAAGGTAGAATGGGGATGCCATTATTTATTTACCATCATCCAGACAAGCCCTAGTGGGTTGGGATTGATAGAGATAGGTTGTTCTAGTAGTTATATGAATTATGGAAAAATATTCAATAACATTAGAAATAAATATGGAACTTACCTCTTTGAAATAATTTCTAAGTTTGGTTGGGTTATTGGTCAGTCATGTTTATTATTATTGATAGATTTCATTCCACCTTATTTGTTTAAGGAGAACATTATTGAGTCTTTATAAATATTTCATGTTGTTTTCATGGGTCTTTATCCATCCAAACTTGAGGAGTTTTTTAATTCATATAGTATTTTGGTTTCACCAGTTTCCCCACTTTCATTATCTACATAAATTGTTATATTTTTATCATGGGGTTATTCTTATGAAATAAATTCAATGTTTTGAATAACTCTTGTACTTCCAACCTACTGTTTAGAGAACTCACCTTCTTTTATAATAACCAAGTTCTTATCATCATTGAACTTTCCATTTAGTTTTTCACTTTTTATAATTATTTTATTTAAACTGATTACTTCCTCTTCTCTTAGAATAATCTTTGATTTCATGTCTTTAATTATTTTTTTTCTCTTAATAATTTCAATATTCATTTGTTTATTTTTTTCATCATATTTTCCCTTTCAATTTATAGTACATCCAATATATCTAACCCAAAATTGTGTTGAGTATTATCTTCTCTCAAACTTCCTTTTTATTTTTGGCACATTCTAATCTCCATTCTCATAGTACATTCTTTTGAATTGTATCATTTTTAAGGATAATCAGTTTTGTATTTAGTTTTATCTTCAGATAAACACTCCTCCTATTCTTATTCCATGATCACTCTTTGAGAGGCATTATTACTACCTTTCTCATAATCAATTTCGTCTCTATAATTAATTCCTTCTTCAATTAAAAGAAAATTATTTCTAAAATTCATGATAGAAATATTTTTTCTCCCTTTTGACTGGTTCCTCTTGTTGTTGACCTTTTAGATTACTTAACCATCTTCATTTTCTTTGATATTTAGTGAAATACTTGATGATAAGTTGAAAAAATTTCCACAATTTAAGAATTTTAATGGAAGTTTAACTTAGTACTTGTCTTTCCCATGTTAATACCTCTTTGACATAAGATAAAGTGTTTTAGTAAAATCTTTTAGATCTTCTTCTACAGCAAAGCTCTCCTGCCCCCTTCCTCCTTCCTAACCTGTAAATAATTAAATGAATTTTTTATCCTTATTTCTTTTTATATTGAGTGTATTTTCTCTCCTAATATCACTGTTTATGATGTTTTTTTCGATCTTGTAAATACTAAAGTCATCTAAATCTATGTCTTTAAAAGTTAAGATCTTGGCGTCAAATTTATTAAGAAAAATTCTCATCATTTTTTAACACTGTAGAGTCTTTTATTGTTTTTGGAAAACCAATAATAGTGTTAATAATAAAATTAAACCTTGTTAATAAATAATAAAATGTATCTTTATCATGTATTGTGATGTCCTCAAACCATTTTCTACTAATATTCAATTTAGCCTTTTCACTTTATTTTTTACTTCATATATTCTATGAAGTTTATTCCAAATAACATTACCAGTTTTATAGACCATTAATTTTAAGTTTCTTATATGATAAGGAAGTCAAAAAACAATTCCAGGAATTTATATAATACCACAATATTTTATGAATTAAATAAATTTTATTTCTTTGATAACTTTCTTTTTATGTAACACCATGTTTAAAAAAACCGAGATATACTATTGAATTATTATTATTTAATGTGACAGTTATCAACCAAATGTTGGATTTGAGTTCATGAATAAGAATAAATAAATTATGAAAAATCATGTTTATATATTTATAAAATTAATTCATTAATTTTAAATTGGTTAGAAATTAAAATAAAAGCATTTGAAGGTAAAAAGAGATGTTTTTCTAAAGAACTATTTTCATGTACACATGGTGTTTTGTCTTAATAAATTCAATTAATTTAAATTTATTAATTATTTTTATTAAATTTATCAATAAGATATTCAATGAAATATTTTATAATTCATTTAATAGTTTTTACATTTTAAGTAATAAGGATAAACTCAGTTTTAGGATTAAAAATAAATTTTTCTAAAAATGGATTTGTTTCATTTTACCAACTTATTTTAAATTGAATTTCTACCCCTTATAGAAATTTAATATTGGAAAATATATTACATTTTTTTAATTATAATAAACAATATTATTTAATAATGTTAACTTATTTTTTTCATTATGAATAGAAACCGAGTTAAAATTTTATTACTACAGTAAATGTTAAAAGGGGTTAACGAGGGATTAAACTAAAGTGATAAGGGTTAAAATGAACTAAACCCTATTTAAATACTATTTTATGAATAGATTTAAATTCTATATCATCCTATATTCTTAATTGATCTAATTTTTATCATCTTTCCAATGAGTGTCACATTATTATATTTTAAAATTCTTAATAATTACAAGTGTGTCACTCTCCTCACTTATAAAAAGGAACCCATCTCCTTTATTATGCACATCACTCAAACCCTTTATCTCAACACAAAAATACCAAAAATATATTCTAAAATTACCTATACACATCCTATAGGCGCTACTATTCTTAAAATGGAAACCCAAATGTCCTTAAGAATAGATTCAAAAGAAGTTTCTCAAAGAAGAGGTATATGTTCCTATCGATCCTTTTCAAGTTTCATTCTTCTTTTACTTGCTATGACCATATTGTATCAATACTAACATAATTACTCTATTACCTTAATATAATGATATGATATTGTGATTATGTGATAATCATTTTCCATCTCATTTCCATCAAATAGGAAATAAAAGTATCGCTCATGCATACATGTGGACTACCACCTCCACATAGTGATATAATTCATTTTACATCAGAATCATTATTGGTTTGTTATCATGATAAATTTAATGTTTAAATATTAAATTTATTGAATAATTATTCTTATGTAATTATAATATCTTATATATCTTCTTACCTTTATATTTTTTGGAAAATGATAACGTTGCCAATGCATACGTGTGGACTACCACCTCCACGAAGCGATGTGATTCATTTTTCATAACTACTGTACATGAATAATTATTAAATTGTATATAATGAATAAATATGATACTAATGTACTGATCAACATTCTAGATATGATGAAACCATGACCAATGTGAAATCACCAGAACCATTGAACTGAAACATAGACGGAAAATAAACCAATTTTCACCAGAATGTTAATTTTAAAGAAGAAATTATTAATAAAAGGATAATTAGAAATTAAACATAGTAAGTTATGTATGAATATGGTTCTAGAATATATTTATAATAAATATATATTATTTTATTGGAAATTTTATTACGTATGAAGTAATACGATACTTGAGGAAAGAGTTTATGTTACAATGTCATTTCTTTTCGAGATTATATATGATAAATTTTTATTGAGGAAAATGAAATGGATATTATACTTTAAACCCAATATATTTTTTATCCTATATTTATTAATATAGTTTTTATGCATTATTAACATTTTATTATACTATTTTCTTATAATTATTGATAAAAAGTTTTTTAAGAAAATTCAACCTTATTTACACTTTGGTTATCTAATTTTTTCTTCATTATCCATTCTCTTCAAAAAGAGATTATGAATGTTTTTACTGATATTTGAAATATTTTTTTGACACTTTCCTATCACTTATAATTTTATTTTATATTATTTTAATTAAATTTGTGTTAATTTAAATTTTTATAAGTCTCAGGCTTGGAATTTTACTTTTTTTTGAATTTTTTGTTCTGCGTATGGTTAAGTGGGTCGTGCAGGGTCTAAGGGGGAAACCTTGTGGTTTGATTAGTGATTTTAAAGTATGGATCACATAGTTAGTGCATGGTTAGGTAAACCATGCACCTAAATAGTGTTAGTTTCTCAAGTTTTAATTTTTAAAATTTCTTAAAATACCCATAACGAAAAATAAAATAAACACACTCACCTCACCCTCTCCTCGTCCACACAAAGCACCACAAATCTAAGGGAGAGCCCCTTGTGTGTGAAAATCATATCCTCCTATGGTATCAATCTGACCCTTATTCTCCTCAATTTTCGGTGGGATCTTCCTAGGTAAGTATCCACCCCTTTTTTCTCTCCTTTCTCTCCTTTCTCCCCTATCCCTTACTGCTTTTTTCCTTAGTTCAAACCCTATGGGGGTTTAGGGTTCAAATTTTTTATGGTCTTTAATTACTAGGGTATGAGATGTGTGATTCGATTTATTTCTCATTTGTTTGAGAATCCATCACTGAAGTCAATGTGTGTCAACCATTCTAGCTTTCCCACCATATATCTGAGGTAGGTGTTCTTTGGAACTCACACTATAAGATAATCATAAAATATAGGTGTTTTTTAATATCTCAGTGGTTTAATATGCCATTATATAGTTTTGCGATGGTTTTCATAAAACCACCACTAAAACTGGTGTCAGCATCCAATACATGATAGTTTCTTCCATTTATTAGTGGTTTCTAGTAAGTGTCATAGACACCATATTTAGTGGATATTTTATTGGTTTTAGAGGTGGTTTTAAGTGGGAAAATGTGGTTAGGATTTAACGGTGGTTAAAACTGCAGCTAAAAGCAATTAAACTACCGCTAAATAAACATGCACCATTTTTTTGTGATGGGTTTTGTAACACCCCCAAATGATAAAGGGTAAAATAACTAAATTATATGACTCATGTCAATAAGGTGAACCTTCCTTTTTGGGAGCTTGTTTGATTATAACTCCACAGTTAAGCATGCTTGGCCTAGAGTTGTGATCAGAATGGGTGAACTTCTGGAAATTTTCCCAGGGTGTGTGTGAGTGAGGACAAATCACACTAGAAAGGACATGTGTTGGCCTGTGGAGATAGTCATTAGTCATATGACCTGTTCGGGCACGTGGATGGACCCTAGGGTGGGGTCTACGTGTCTGTGGGGCAACTGGTGGTACCCGGAGGGCTAGGACCTGACGGCCAGGTTAAGGCGGGGTGTCTGTGCTCTCACCGGGGCCCAGTTTTCACATTTGGTATCAGATCTGGTACCAAGCCTTAAGTGTAGTGCACTGCCTGGGTTGATATGTAGGGCCCACAACAAGGATGTTGTGCTCTAAAGGGGGGGGGATGATTGTAACACCCCCAAATGATAAAGGGTTAGATTACTAAATGATATGACTCATGTCAACAAGGTGCAACTTCCTTTTTAGGAGCCTGTCTAATTAGAACTCCACAGTTAAGCATTCTTGGTCTGAAGTAGTGATCAGGATGGGTGACCTTTTGGGATGTTTTCCAAGGTGTATGTGAGGGAGGATAAAGAACACTGGAAAGGACATGTGTTGGCCTGTGAAGATGGTCATTAGTCAGATGACCCGTGAAGTCACGTGGATGGACCCCAGGGTGGGGAACACGTGTCTGCGGGGCAACTGGTGGTATATAGCGGGCCAGGACCCGACGACGAGGTTAAGGCGGGGTGTCTGTGCTGTCACCGGAGCCTAGTTGTCACATTTGGTATTAGAGCTAGTACCCATCCTTAAGTGCAGTGCGCTGCCTGGGTTGAGATGTAGGGCCCACAACAAGGATGTTGTGCTCTAGGGGGGGGATTGTAACACCCCCAAATGCTAAAGGGTTAAATAACTAAATGATATGACTCATGTCAACAAGGTGATCCTTCCTTTTCGGGAGCCTTTCTAATTAGAACTCCACAGTTAAATGAGCTTGGTCTGGAGTAGTGATCAGGATGGGTGGCCTTCTGGGAAGTTTTCCAGGGTGTGTGTGAGTGATGATAAAGAAAACTGGAAAGGACATGTGTTGGCCTGTGAGGATAGTCATTAGTCAGATGACCCATGAATCCATGTGAATGGGACCCAGGGTGGGGACCATGTGTCTACGAGGCAACTGGTGGTACATAGCAGGCCAAGACCTGACGACCATGTTATGGCGTGGTGTCTGTGTTGTCACCGAGACCCCGTTGTTACATTTAATTATCACACCTTGACCCGTTCCTTTATTTTATTTTATGATTTCTTTGGCTTTAAATTATTTTGTTGGGGTTCGTGTTCAGTCTCATACCAGATTTTTGAGTTTATGTTAAAAAGTGTGCATTTCGGGTTGACGTCGTTAGCGCTTGGGCACAACGCATTTTGAAAAACACCCACGCAGCTCTACCCGAACATTGTGCGACCTGCCATCTTTGAAAAATAAATTAATAAATTAAAATAAATGGACTTTGTAATTAGAGAGCACATTAATTATTGTGTCATTTAATTTTTTTTATTGTCTTAATGATTTTATTTATATTGAGATAATATGAAAAACATTTATTATTTTTATTTTTATCATCATGTTATTATTGTTATTCTAAACATTATAATTAAATTAATGTTAATTTAAACAATTGTTTGGAATTATTTTATTGTTGCAATAATATTGTTGTTGTTTTATGATTATTATTATGATTATTATTTTTATTCATTTTATTATTATTACTATTATTAATATTACTATCTTATCACTATTATTTTTTTCCATATAATAATAATTATTATTCCTTTTATTATTTTTATTTTTATCATTATTCATTATTATTATTATTGTTATTTATTTTATTATTATTATCAATACTACTATTATTATTACTTACAGAATTATTATTATTAGTTTTATAGAATAACTTTTATATTAAATTTTATTTTCAAATTAATAATAATAATAATAATTATTATTATTATTATTATTTTCTTTTCTATCTAGGGTTTCCCCCTTTTTGATGAGTGTGTGTGCGGCGTGGCCTACTCCACGGAAGCCGCCTCCCCCCTGTAGCGCCACTCCATCCTTGCACATCCCACCTCCGCTGTTACTCCGGCGAGTGGCTCTTCCATTGCACCCTATGCCTCACCTCGGCCTCCCTCTTCCACCGCCCCTATAGCATCCCATCCGGCTCAACTTCCTCACCTTCCGGTCGCCTTCTCCATCACAATAGTGGCCTCCCCCAACACCTCGGCTCCCTTGTGTGCGGGGCAAGCAGGACCCCCCCACTCTGTTCGAACCAGTGCCTCCGGCCAGCTCCCATTGCAACTCCCTTCCTCTGTCCGTAGTATCCCCCCAGCCAGCCCGCTTGGCCACCCTCATCTCCTCCTCCCCTTTCCAGCAGCCCACACAACAACCCCCAACTGGAACCCCGCTCCAGGACCTCTTTGCAGCACCCTTATCACCCCGCGCAACAACCCCCATCGGTGCTCCTGCCCAGACCGGCCTCACCTCGCACCCCCTCCCCTCTCTGATAGTGTCCTCGCCCCTTCACCCAACCACCAGCAATCCCTCCCTCAAGCCGTGCGACCCCATCCTGGCCAGCATGCACTTCAGGAACTGTCCGACTATTCTTCCAGCTAGCCCGTAGCCTTCAACCGACCTACTTTCAGCCGTGTAAACCTTCCCCCACCTTGCCCACTGACCGCCTCGCACCGCCGCTATCTAGTGCCCCTCGTCATAGCCCCCGGTAGGACTGAATCTTGCCACGCGGATGCCCTCCGCTGGTCCGACACCTTTTCCTAGACCGGCTAGCATTCTCCTTTACCAGAGCGTGCCCCCTGACGACGCGTACCTTGCTGGAGCACCCTCTGCTCATGAGCACAACAACCTGCGTTGCCTTGTTTTGACGCCCGCATTGTCGGCGTTGCCCCGGCCAGCCCTCCGGCGGTCTGTTTCTAGTCACAACCCCCCATTGGTATACCCTTTTGCTTTATGACCCTTTTGATATTTATGTTATATATATATATATATATATATATATATGTATATATACATTACCTTGTTTTGATTAGGGGTTTTATTAATTAAGCATTGTTTTGGGTCGGTTTGACTTTTTAGGACCCGCGCGGGGCGTTTCCGAGTGAGCGCCATCACTGCGCTTTGTTTCCGAGCTTGCGCCGTCGTCGCGCCTTCGTCTTGAGGTAGGTTCCCATTGCACTAATTTTAAAATTTAAGTTACTTTATTTCGTATTTTTTACACCTTATATATATGTGCTAAATATTATTATGCAACTTAAGATTAATTCATTTATTATGAAAATTTATAATTCAATTCTTGTGGTGTGAAAATAGTATCGTTTTGTTATGTTTACACATGCTAATTTCTCAATTAAATATTTTATTAATTTTAATAAATGTGAAATATTATTAGATAATTAATTTTTAAATAATTACTCGATGTAAAAAGTGTTGTTTATTTTAAACACGACACTTGAAATATATTCTTGATGAATGGACACCCATTAGTGAAAGAATGATCATTTGGATTTTAAACATAATTCACAGAATATCAAGTGTAGTTTTCTTTGAATGATAAATGATTTCTTCTGAAGTGTGTATAAGTTTTTTGGTTCTCTTGAGAAATTGCCCAGTTGGCTCTTACGCTTTATTTGGAAAAAAATAAAATGGTTTGGTTTGGTTTTATAAAAATATTGGTAGCCTGTGAGGTAGTATTTTGGGATACCTTAAATGGTTTCAAACTGTTTTTGGTCTTATAAAGTGGTGAATGTGAAAGGTGTTTAATGCCCGTTTGACACTTTATGGAAAATGATGTAATTGTTTCGATGAAAACCCTCCTAGGATAACTCTCCATCCTTAGTTGCAACTGACTGTTTGGGAGCCACTCTTAGAGGATCCCGGGTGCTCGAAGGGTTTAAAGGAAAGAGGTTGTCCTATGGAGTGACTCAGGGTGGTTCCTATTGTGCATTATTATATATATATATATATGTATGTGATTGGATGCTCGGATGGAATCGGTTGGCTCACCCCCTTTCCAAATACTTGAGACATGGGAATATGGCATATTGAGAGAATATTCTAAGAATGAGTGCCGCACTGGTAGGTTATGGTACTGACCAGTGGCCCATACTAGGTGGATATATTGGGTTTATTACTATGGGATTTTACCCTCGGCCTGCCTGAGAAATTATGGTCCAGCGTATTGAGCGTTTTTGATTTCATCATGTGTGACATGTCAATGAGGATGATATCTCATGTATTAGTGTCTTCTTTTTTATTCTTGATCTCCTAGGTTCACCCATGTTTGTGACTTTTCAGTTACTTGCAGTGATGATTTTGTACTTGTATGTATTTCTACATTTCCCTTGTTGTGTACTTACTTTTTTTCATTTTTGTATATTGTTTTCCATGGAAAGTGATAAATTAGTTTTGACTTGTTTTCTAGAAATGGTTTTCAAATGAAAGTGTTTAATCCTATTTGTACAAATTTGAAAATGTAAACATCACTTTCCCTTTCTAAAAATACATTGACACTAATGAAATGAACCCAAATTTGGAAAAGGTTAAGGGAAATGGTTCTTACTTTTCTTTTAAAAAAACTTAGAAAAACATACTTTTATAAATTGTAGTTCAAACATGAAATGATGTTTCTTTTATTTTAAAGGTAGTGCATTGGGAATAGATATCGGGCTAGCCTACTGAGTTTTAATACTCACGCCTATAGCTGTTTTTTGTTTTTAGTGTTTGTGCAGGCTACAATTTGAGTTCACTCGCCTAGGGCGACATTTGATCGTTGAGTCAGAGAGTGTCCCGCGAGGTTTCATAGAGTTAGTTTGGACGTCGTGTTTGGTTAGTTTTATTTTTCTTTTATTCCTGTTTAGTCGTTTTGTTTGGTTTACTTATTCTGCGATGCTCTGTATTATTTCTACTACTTTATTTATTTATATTAGGTGAAATCATTCCCACAGCCTCTATTGATTCCCTGGCGCTTATTTCCATCCCAGGAGGATCGCGAATGCCTCTCGGGCCATGCCGCGGACCAACTCGGGTGACCGGTTCAGGGTCGAACCAAATTGGTTCATGACAAAATGGTATCAGATTGGGTCAGCTCTTATCGGGCCTCACTTTTTAAAGCAACCTTTGTTATTTGGGATGTCAAGGTAGATGGAGTAGGATTTTCGGGACTCAAGGGGTAGGAGTGGGAAGAGAGTTACAAACTCTTACTCATTCTGATCCTCGGGTTTCCATGGGAAGTCCTGTTTAATTTGTTTATTTGGGTTTTTATGGAAATGTTTTGTGATTGGGGTACGACAAAGGGAGTTGGGCTAGTAGTCGTAAGCCGCATTGCCTGGTAAGCCATGTGGAGCTAGGGGCATGGTCCAAAAAGACTATTTGTGTCGGTGACGTGATTGACATATGGCCGCCAATCATATGGTCAAGTCACCCACCGACACTAGTTCCCTATTTGAGATGTTTTGTTTCTCCTGTAACTTCTGAGAGTGGTTCAAATATGAAAAAATGGGGTTTTGAAAAAAATATGGTTGTTTGAAATGACATGTTTAATTTGTGGACTATTTTAGAAGAAATGGTATGAATGATTTGTTTTTGAAAAATGAAGTTGATTTTTTTGGCCTTGGTGTTCCTTGGGGTTCTCACATGCATAGTATTATATTGGATTATGAGTGGATGTCTAGTATGATGGATGGATGCCCGGGGTGGCATAGATACATCCATGTGAGTGAGACTCTAAGGGATACCAATGGCGAGGTTTTAACTCACCAATCATGTTTTAAATTAAAGATGTTTTCAAAGAGAAAAGTTTTGATGTTATGATAACTTCCTTTCTTGTGTATTGATCTTTTCACCTATGCAATGTTTGCTTTTTAGGATTTTGTTTATTGATTTGGCCTTGATTGGGTTCTTAACTTTTCTTGTCCAATAGTTATCCCCTTTAATTTTCGACGGGTGATCGTAGTACAGTTGATCAACCTAAAGATTTTATGCTTGAGTTTCGGAATCTAAATCCACCTCTATTTTATGTTCAAGTAGAAACTTATGTAGTAGAGGAGTGGACGCGGAAGATTGAAAGGTAATTTAACCTCATTGAGTTTCTCGAGTCGTTGAAGGTCAAGTTTGTGACCTTCATGCTTGAATGTTCACCATGGATGTGGTGAAAGCCAGTGTCTCGAAACAAGCCCCGTAAAGAGCTTACCTAGGAGTTTTTCAAGGCCTTGTTCATTCACCAGTATTTCTCTATGGAAGAAAGGGTGAGAAAGGGGATGGAGATGTGTTGTTTGTAGCATAGTGACAGATCCATGTTGGAATATTTCCAGCACTTTTTGGAGCTAGTCCATTATAATTCAGGGTATGCGACAGATGACTCATGAAGGATCGACGCTTTGAGGCGGGTCTTCATCTTGATCTATAGTCGAAGGTGTCGGCATCCAACCTAACTTCATTTTATGATGTGTAGAGACAAGATTTTCCTGTCGAAGCCATGATAGTGGGAGTTCTCGAAGTGGTCCTCCCTCCTTCCATTCTTAAGAGTGGCATGGAGACTTCCAACGAGAAGATGAGCAAGCGATCGAAAGTCGATGGAGTAGGTCCTGAAATCAAAAGCCCTCAGGATATTTAATAAACCTTTTCGGAGTGAGATATATTCATGTGTTATCAGTGTGGCAAGCTGGGTCACAAGAAGACATCGTGCCCAAGTACTCGTAAGCCTTTTCATGTTTGCGGATGTCTGGGTCACTTAAAACGGTTCTGCCAAGGAATCGCTAGAAAGCATCGCAGAGGAAGTTCTCAGAAGTGATGTGTTGTTGGGTTTTTGTTTAAAGTTTCTTATTTAAGTTCCCTTTTGGTGTAAGGGATCTCTTATCATTGCAGTGTACTGATGGTGTTTTGGGTTTTGAATTGTATGGGATGTTGTTGGTATTTTGATGAACTCCGGTTTTCAATGCCAGTATGTTTTTTATTTTAAAATATTGTCCTTTCTTTTGTCAAATGAAAAGATATATGTTTCTTATTGGGATTATCAGTACCTGACTATGAGTTAGGAGACGTTTCATCCATCAAAGATCCATCCAAAAGGCCTCGGAGTGAAGCCGACGTGTAGTCAGGAACCCCGAGGAATTTTAAGGTTGTGCCTCTATCGTGTGGTGAGACAATTTTAGTGTTTCTATTTTTAAATTTTCTCTTATTTCAAGAGCTCGACAGACTTATCCCTCGCGCAATGTCAGTAATGATGACTTTTGGATTTGAGTTTCTGATAAGTGGCCTTGTATGGACCACCCATGCGAATCAGTTGCGACTTTGGTTTGTACCCATCTCGAAGTGAAGAGTCGTGAGTAGTTTTCCGTCGTGATTTCATTTATCCAATACTTGGTCCCTCCCTACCCACCCATGGGGTTAGGGTTTACAATTCTTACGGAGTTTCAATTCATCTCTTATCCCATTCAGACAGGAGTGAGTGGTTTAAATGTCCTTGATGTTCTCTTTCTAGCTTGGGTAAGGCCTGGTGCGGGTCTAAGTCTATTTTCTGGTTGGGCGCTATTAGGTTGGTTCTTTATGGTGGGGAGACCCACCACGAGTCTCCTTGGGTTTTCCCTTAAGTCGTTATCGGGTGCCAGTGGTGTCCTTATGGTAGGGATTCCATTCAAGCCTCCCCTCTCCTATTGGTCTGTTTTGGGAAATGAGGTTGAGTCCCACTGGTGGTTGATAAAATGTCCTTGGGTCAAGAGGTTGGATCCTGTTTGTGGGGAATCCTTAGGTGTTGATCAATCAACTGGTTGGTGTCGTGGATTTCTGGGGAGAAAGGGTTATGGTGGGGAGAATTGTCACACCCTGACTCGTGCGTTTATTTTATTTCATGATTTATTTGGATTTAAATTATTTTTCTGGGGTTCTTGTTTATTCTCAGACCAGATTTTTGAGTTTATGTTAAAAAGTGTGCGTTTTGGGATGACGTCATTGGTACTTGGGCGCAATGCATTTTGAAAAACCCCACGCGGTTCTGCCCAGACATTACACGACCTTCCATCTTTTAAAAATAAATAAATAAATTAAAAGAAATGGATTTGGTAATTACAGTTCACATTAATTGTTGTGTCATTTAATATTTTTTTATTGTCTTAATGATTTTATTAACATTGAGATAATATGAAAAACATTTATTATTTTTATTTTTATCATCATATTATTATTGTTATTCTAAACATTATAACTAAATTTATGTTAATTGAAACAATTGTTCGGAATTATTTTATTGTTGCAATAATATTATTATTTTTTTGAATATTATTATTATGATTATTATTATGATTATGATTATAATTCATTTTATTATTATTACTATTTTATCACTATTATTTTTGTCCATATAATAATTATTATTACTCCTTTTATTATTTTTATTTTTATCATTATTCATTGTCATTATTATTGTTATTTATTTTATTATTATTATCATTACTACTATTATTATTACTTACAGAATTATTATTATTAGTTTTGCAGAATAACTTTTATATTAAATTTTATATTCAATTTCATTATTATTATTATTATTATTATTATTATTATTATATTCTTTTCTATCTGGGGTTTCCCCCCTTTTTGCTGGGTGTGTGTGCGGCATGACCTACTCCATAGAAGCTGCCTCCCCCCTATAGCGCCGCTCCATCCTTGAGCATCCGACCTCCACTATTACTCCAGCGCACGACTCCTCCATTGCATCCAAGGCCTCACCTCGGCCTCCCACTTGCACCGCCCCTACAGCGTCTCAGCTGGCGAAGCTTCCTCACCTCCTGGCTGCCTCCTCCATCACAGCAGCGGCCTCCCCCAGCACCTCGGCTCCCTTTTGTGCAGGGAAAGCAGGACCACCCCCCACTCCGTTCGAACCAGCTCCATCGGATAGCTCCCATTGCGGCTCCCTTCCTCTATCCGTATCATCCCCCAATCTACCCCGCTCAACCTCTACCCTCTCCTCTTCCCCTTTGCAGTAGCCCGCACAACAACCCCCAGCCGGAACCCCGCTCCAGCACCTCTTTGCAGCACCCTTATCACCCCACGCAGCAACCCCCATCAGTGCTCCTGCCCTGCCCGGCCTCGCCTCGCACCCCCTCCCCTCTCTGGAATTTTCCTCAACCCTTCACCCAACCTTCGTCAAGCCCTCCCTCAAGCCATGCGGCCCCCTCCTGGCCAGTACACACTTTAGGAACCGTCCGACTATTCTTCTGGCTAGCCCGCAACCTCCGATCGGCCTACTTTCCACCACCCAGATCTTCCCGCACCCTGCCCACCGACCGCCTTGCAATGCCGCTATCCGATGACCGTCACCACAGCCCCCAGTAGGACTGTGTCCAGCCATGCGGATGCCCTTCGCTGGTCCAACACCTTTTCCCTGACCGGCTAGCATTCTCCTTTACCAGAGCGCACCCCCTGATGGCGCATACCTCGCTTGCACACCCTCTTCTCATGAGCGCAACAACTCACATTGCCTTGTTTTGACGCCCACACTGTCGGCGTTGCCCCGACCAGCCCTCCGACTATCTATTTCTTGTCACAACCCTCCCATTGGTATACCCTTTTTTTATGCCCATTTTGATATTTATATTTGATATATATATTTATATATACATTACCTTGGCTTGATTAAGGGTTTTATTAATTATGCATTGTTTTGGGTCGGTTTGACTTTTTAGGACCCGAACGGGGAATTTCTGAGTGAGGGCCATCGCCACGCTTTGTTTCTGAGCTTGCAACGTCATCGCGCCTTCATCTTGAGGTAGGTTCCCATTGCACTACTTTTAAAATTTAAGTTACTTTATTTCCTTCTATTTGTGCCCTATATATGTATGTGCTAAATATTATTATGAAACTTAAGATTAATTCATTTATTATGAAAATTTATAATTCAATTCTTGTGGTGTGAAAATGGTTTCATTTTGTTATGTTTTCACACACTAATTTTTCAATTAAATATTTTATTAATTTTAATAAATGTGAAATAGTATTGGAGAATTATTTTTTAAATAATTACTCGATGTAAAAAGTGCTGTTTATTTTATACACGACACATGAAATATTTTCTTGATGAATGGACACCCAGTAGTGAAAAAATGTCCATTTGGATTTTAAACATAATTCATGGAATATAAAGTGTAGTTTTGGTTTAATGATAAATTATTTCTTCTGAAGCATGAACAAGTGTTTTGGTTCTCTTGAGAAATTTCCTGGTTGGATCTTATGCTATATTTGAAAAAAAATGTTTTGGTTTGGTTTTATAAAAATATTGGCATCCTGTGAAGTAGTATTTTGGGGCTCCTTAAATGGTTTCAAACTGTTTTTTGTCTTATAAAGAAGTTTTACTTTTTTTAAAGCGGTGATTGTGTAAGGTGTTTAATGCCCATTTGGAACTTTATGGAAAATGATGTAATTGTTTCGATGGAAATACTTCTAGGATAACTCTCCTACCTTGGTTGCGACTGATTGTTTGGGAGCCACACTTAGAGGCTCCCGGGTGTTTGAATGGTTTAAAGGCAAGAGGTTTTCCCATGGAGTGACTCAGGGTGATTCCTATTGTGAATTATTATATATATATGTATGTGATTGGATGCTCGACTGGCATCGGTTGGATCACCCCCTTTCTAAATACTTGAGACATGGGAATCTGGCATATTGAGATAATATTCTAAGAATGAGTGCCATACTGGTAGATTATGGTATTGACCAGTGGCCCATAGTAGGTGGATATATTGGGTTTATTACTATGGGATTTTTCGCTCAGCCTTCCTAAGAAAGTATGGTTGAGCGTATTGAGAATTTTGATTTCATCGTGTGTGACATGTCAATGAGGATGATATCTCATGTATTGGTGTCTTCTGGTTTAGTCTTGATCTCCTAGATTCACCCATGTCTGTGACTTTTCACTTACTTTCTGTGATGATTTGGTACTTGTATGTGTTTCTACATTTCCCTTATTTTGTACTTACTTTTTTGCATTTTTGTATATTGTTTTCCTTGGAAAGTGATAAATTTGTTTTGACTTGTTTTCTAGAAATGGTTTTCAAATGAAAGTGTTTAATCCACTTTGTACAAATTTGAAATTGTAAAAATCACTTTCCCTTTCTAAAAAGACATTGACACTAATGAAATGAACCCAAATTTGGAAAATGTCAAGGGAAATGGTTCGTACTTTTCTTTTAAGAAAGATAATTAGAAAAACATACTTTTATAAATTTTAGTTCAAACTTGAAATGATGTTTCTTTTATTTTAAAGGTACTATATTGGGAATAGATATCGGGCTAGCCTACTGAGTTTTAATACTCACACCAATAGCTCTTTTCTATTTTTAGTGTTTTTACAGGCTACAGCTTGAGTATGCTCTCCTAGGGAGACACTTGATCATTGAGTTGGAGAGTGACCCGTGAGGTTGTACGGAGTTAGTTCAGACGTCGTGTTTGGTTAGTTTTATTTTTATTTTCTTTCTGTTTAGTCGTTTTGTTCGGTTTACTTATTCTACGATGCTCTATATTATTTCTGCTGCTTTATTTATTTATATTGGGGTAAATCGTTCCCACAGCCTCTATTGATGCCCTGGCACTTGTTGCCAGCTCGGGAGGATCGGGAACGCCTCTCGGGCCATGTCGCGGACCGACTCGGGTGACTGGTTTAGGGTTAACCCGGGTTGGTTCGTGAAAGTTTTAACCACCACCGATAAAAAACCATTAACATATAGCGATAATTTAAACCAATTCTAAAAATTTACCATATTTATTGGCAGTTTGAACCAATTCTATATGATGATTTATAAAAAAAACAAGCTGTAGAGTCTGTAGCCCCAGTTCCCTAAGAAACCATATATAGAGAACATATAACATAAAGTGTGCACACATAAAATCTCATCATAACTAAATATGTAAAGGGAAACTATATTTCACATTATAAAACCACACCACACCTCTAAAACAAGGAAAAACACAAAATGGTAAACCCATTATTAAAACTATATTTATATTGAAACCTAAAAAATAAGCGATTTTAACAATGAAAACCAACCTTGAAATTTTAAAAAACATGTAAAATTCCTAAAAACCATTTAAAAACAACCAAATTCTATTTATCTATGCCATATACCAACTTTGACAAGGGAAAAATCCAATCATTTCCAAAAAACCTTTCCTAGATAAAACTAGAAACCATATAAATCTTCACTTTAACCCAAACACCCTATTGAAAATCCAGAATTACTGAACACTTATTTAAAAGTAAATTAATTTGAAAGGCCTACTTCAAATGGTGGAACCATGTTTCTTTTGATTAAGTCTACCAGAAAGGAAGTCATAGGAGGGTTTTCAACTACTAGAAAATAAAAGGCACATATCCTTGTAACAATAACCAATAAAATAATCCAAAAAAGTCCACTAGGTTTAGAAGAACTTGTAGAGGAAGATATAAAACCAATAGAATGATAAGAGAAGTTCATAATTCTTGAACCCATTGAAGAATCACTAAGAAACCAACTTGAAACCACTAAAGAGGTGCATATAAGACAAACCCATGTGAGGATTTTGGGTTGATATGGATGATTGGGGAGGCTCCGGGTGTAATTCCCCCATTAAAAAGAATAGAAAGAGAAAAATACCCAATTTTGGTTAGGCTACACAATTTTATAAACCACATGGAAACTATACCGATCAGAGAGATACTCATAGGTAGGTAGGCTACTGAATATGTAGTAGGAGATATAGGGACTTAGAAAACACAAATTTGATAATTCTAGGAAGATATGGTACTATTTGGGTGAGGAATAGTGATAAGGATATGCATCATGAATGATGATGTAAAGTGATTGATGTCAAACATTGAGTTGATGCAGTTTAAGGGGATGATGGAACATAAATAATGAAAGGGTTTTGGGGCCTACAGGATATAAGGAACAACAATGTGAATGATAAACATGCACATGTATAGAATTGAAGTAATAAAATCATGCACAAAAATTTAAAAATGGAGAGAACATTTATAACCATAATGATTGAACTTTACCTTGTCAGATTACAAAAAGAAAGAAATTCCACTTAGGTATTACTATACTAGATTTGGGAAATAATTTTTTATGATGTTAAAATAAAATATTATATGGTTTTCACTAAATATCATGAAGACCATTTCAAGATAGTTATTTTAATCATATTCAATCCTATATTTCTATGAATGGATGACTATCACTGCAACCCTAAAAGGTTTTTAGCCTCTTCAAATATATGAAATCATGAAAATTTTAGGTCATGAAAATGTTATGTGAATACTTTGTGCCACACATAATACATGAAAAAAGAATCTATTTAGATATTTTTTTGAAACATAAAAAACACCATTAATCACTTTCCAATAATTAACACTGCTCTTTACCCTCTCCATCTCTAGCTCTACTTCAAGCTACCGGCACCTGTAAGACAATTATATTGAAAATTAAATAATGTTATATATTTATATTTAAACTTAATTCCAATAAATATTTCTGAAATAAATGATTTTAAATTTTTTTTATTTACCTACTCATCACCAATCATCAATGCAGTACCTCTAGGGAAAGATCTAGTTATCTTCTAATATAAATCAATAAATGATTTCTACAAAGTGGATATCTGAGTCCCCTGTTCCTGAATTGTGTTTCACATAGAAAAAACTCTATCTGAGCATATTGGAGTATGGAGTGACTACAACTAGAAGTAGATGCAACTGTAATCCCCAGTGTCCTTCCAAATACTTCAGACAATAATAGTCCTAATTGCATCCCACACACTCAGCTAATATTCTCCTTCCCAAGGACTTTACCAACTAGGTCATCCTGAGATAATGAGTATGACTGTGCAGGATTGACATCCCATAGTTCTTTATTTTTTAACTATAAATAAAATATCATTCATATTAGAAGAAATATATATTAACATAGTGACAACTGATAATAAGTTATTATAATGAAAAATGAATTCATACCCCAAATTCTTTGGCAGTCTCATTAATAAAACTCCCATATTTTTTTTATAAACATCCAACCACACTTCTATCTGGGATGATCGGTGAAAAAAACTATGTGAATACATTAAACAATGATAAATCAAAAATTTAATATACTAAACAATTAATATTATCTAATAAATATTTAAACTAATTAAAAGATTACTCGAGTTGATTGGCTTCTAGAAAATCTCTTTAACCCCATAGTGTGAGGGATGATTTTCTTAGCCCAACTCGATGAATTCTTCCTTGAAAGATCTTGAAATAAATAAAGTGTAATTTAATAGTAATGTATGAAATTTCATCTCCATTTCATATACATGTATAAATGTAAAATGATATTAATATAATAATATATATTTAAATACCATGTTATTCTCATCACGATGCCTATCAATAAAAACTTTCCATTTCTCTCTAGGTACCCCATTGGGTACCTTATCTTATATTTGTTCGGTGTTCAATCAAGTATCATTGAATTTGTTCCATAATATACATTTAAAATCTTTCCATTTCTTACCCAAAAATTTGAATTTCCACTTTCGTGCTAGCATATCAGTAATGGTAAAGTGGAAAAACATTTATACATAGAGATTCATTTTGAAAATATTAGCATTTAATAACATAATGGAATTCAATTACACCATAATGTATTAAAATTACTTTTATTTTTGAATAAAAAACTTCATTTTTCCAAGATGAAGGAATATGCCTCTAATAATCATACGTAATGGGAAGGGTAACTGGATTTTCCACTAGCTATCCTAGAATCTTTCCAAGTAATCCTGTGATGTCATCCATAGGGACCCCATAGGAATCAAATGGGACAACCATCTTTAGTCCAGTCAGATTCCATACCTATAAACTTTTCATATTTTTATCCATATTAAAATCATTTCCATATTTTATGAAAAAATATCTAGTAGTATAAAAAAATTGAAAAAAAATTATTCATATTAAAATTTTCACATATAACAGTCACCCTCCAATATCCCCATGAAGAACTTGGAGTGGTGCCCTGATCCCTCACTACTGAGGCTTCTGAATGGGAAGGAATCATCTAAGATACTGATGGGATGATGAGGGAGGGTGTGAGAGATGACGTATGGGGAAAGCGGATAGTTTCTTAGATGCTGTAGGGAGGGAGATTTATGGATCACCATCTGTTAGTGTGTTCGATGGAACATTGACTAAGAGTCAACTAACATCATTATAACACTTCCTCCTTGAAATTCCTGTCATTTAATCAATTAAAATTAAGTACATGAAATATATTTCAAAAAATTCATGTAGAAAAAAATAGAAATGATAACAGATGCACAGTAATGTCAAACAAAACATACAAAACAATGATAATGAATGACTGAAAAAATGATATAAGTGGTTGATAAATGAATGGATAACTGCATATACAATCATTTTCTCCTCAATCATGTTAATTTCTTGCTCCATAATTTCTTCATCTACTTCATCCAACCTTTAAAGACTAATATTTTCTGTATCATGATGGAAAAATAAGTCCTCTTCTTGCTGTTGGTGGGATTCAATTTCAGAGGTCAAATATTCTACTTCATCAACCATATCATACAAGTCTCTTTGTTTAATGTGAGAAACTACACTCCACCATTAATCCATGACATATTTCAAATAATATACCGTTTTTTCTTATGATAATAAGATATATATATATCATATAGTTCATGGTCACCAACATCCATCAAGTGAGAGAAGTTCATAGAAGTAAATTTCGAGGAATCTATTTTAACACCCCTAATAATATCCACCCAATTAAATTTGAATAAAACAACTAAAAAATGCCAATGGTAGTTTAATTCTATAATATCAGTCCACTTTCCATAGTATCCCACTTCAAAAAACATTAATATTACAATATTTTGTGTTTTTAAACCCTCTTCTCGATTGATTTTATAGAATCTAAATCCATTGACGTTGTAAGCGTCGAACTTTATAGCTTGTTTTGGAGGACCTCAAGAAAGAAACTTAAAATCTTCTGACAAATCTGCTCAATTATTAGTATTCATGATCTAAAAAAAGTAATATCCATTATTATATTTACAACATATATGTATCAAACTAATATTTGTATTGATTTCAATATTTATGAACTTAAACATCCTGTAAACAATTCTACAATCTCTTTATTAACATCTTTTGTTTCATCTTTCTAATTTTGTGTTTTTACTCTCATTATTCTATTTGTTTTTTATTTCCCATTTATTTAAAATCGAGTATATGGGTCATAAACATGTCCAAATCAATTAAATATTTTCTCAATATCGTCCAAGTATATAGAAAAAAGGTAATACACTTCTCTACCCAATAGACTTTAGAAATAGAGCCTTCAGGTTGAGCTTTTTCTTCACATACGATTTCAAATTCCCAAGATATCTATGAAATAAAATAAAAAAACATAATTATGTATTTAATTAAGTTCCAATAATTGTATAATGAAATGAAAAACATATAAATAAAGTGCTTATTGATTGGATACATCCATCGACAATGTATGGGGCCTCTTAATTTATCTTCCTCAAGCAAATTCACAATTAAATGCATCATGACAGTAAAAAACGATGGAGGAAATATCATCACCATTGCAAAAGATGTCAATAAAATTATCTCCTGAAGGTTTTCAAGTTGAAATGGATGTAGATTTTTCTCACATAGTTGTTTTAAAAATGCCCAGAATTGGAGTACAAAAATAGTAACCTTTTTTTGGTAATAATGTACACAATTCCAATGGTAGTAACTACAGTAAAAAAATATGTAAATCGTGGATTTTTAATCCATGTAAACTACTATGATTTAAGTCAAAACACATTGATATATTACTTGAATATCCATTAGACACCTTCACATGTTTTAAAATTCAAAGTAATATATCTTTATCCATATTTTTCATTGAAAAAATTTCTGGAGCATACTTTCCATTCTCATCTGAACATAAATCACAATTTGTATTCATTTATTATAAGTATTTTCGAGCATTGAGATGATCCTTTGACTTTCCATGATCACTAAGAAATGTGAAGATCAAATTTTCACAAAAATTGTTCTGAATATGCTTCGCATCGATATTATTCCACAAAAAAAAATTCCCAATACAGAAGTTTGGAAAATATAACTTTTTATTCCATTGTTGCATTTCGATTCACTTAACAATTCACTTAGAACTCATTTCCCACTATCATTAAATTGATTCACCTTCCCAAATTCTATTTCAACATTTCCAAGTTGTACCAATATTTCAAAACATGTTAAAAACTTTGGAGGTGGTCTATAATCAGTAAGACCATTGAATTTTGACTTTTTCAGCTGAAATCTATGAGATGCATTGAGATATATTTGATGAAACAATAATAACTATTTTCTACTATGATTTAGCAATTCAGGATCAAAATCAAAGTTACAAACAAGACAATGCAAACCTATATAAGTGTTCCAACCAACTAAATTCTCAAGTCCAGGGAAGTTAGTAATGGTCCACATTACATCATCTTGTATTTTGAACATTTTTCTAGAAGATACATCATATGTCTCAACACCATTGCTCTGTAACTCCTATAAGTCTTCAATTAAAGGATGTAAATATACATCAATATCATTTCCAGGAATTTGTTTTCTATGAATAATCATCTAAATTATAAAATACATTTTTTGTATACACATCCATGAAGGCATATTATTGGAGATAAAAACAACCGTCTAAATTCTATAACTTGTACTCAAAGATCCAAATGGGTTGAATCTATTGAAAACCACTCCCAATAAAACTTTCCTAGAATCGGATGAGAAATCTTGATGTAATGAATAAAATGTATTACATGATTGTAAATCTATTTTATATCTCATTAACCCATCATTGTTATTATCTACGAAATACCACTTCATGTGTTCAGTGGTTTTTGATGACATGAATAATATTTGCAATTGAGGCTTTAAAGGAAACTAATGAAAATACATGTGTGTTAATTTTCTTCTTCTTCATGGTAGTATGTTGATTCAGACTTCCAACATCACCCATAGACTACCATATGGAATAAGAATTTTTTTTGTAATCCTATCTTCTTGAATACTCTCCCCAATAAAGAATTCAATCATTGACACACACATGTATTTTTTTATAATTCAGACCAATATTATTAACAAAATTTTTAATATCATAAAAAGACTCAGGGATATTTGATTCAGGAAATGTATCATGCAATAATTCCAATATCTTGGACATCTCCTTATTCATAATTCCACATAGGCATTTGATATGGTACAACTTCAGCCAATTTTTTTTGAATATTTCAAACATCCACTATACAAGGCTTGATTTCCATTGTCAACTAAACCATGATGTGAATCTATATTCTCAGAGAGGTTTTCTCTTGCATTAGTATCCATATAATCAATATGAGGAACAAATGATATGTTACAATCTTGATCTGGTTGTCCTATAGTCTCAAAAACATCACTTGTCACATTTCTATTTGTAGCACCCTCAACTGGTTGTTCTGATATATTTTGATATTGATGTTGGTGTCTTCTAATGTTTAATTCATCATTTATAAAGTTTTTCATTTCATTTTCCATTGTTGAAGAATTTTGGAGCTCATTATTTGGGTTGAAAACAGTTATTAACCTTTCTGTAACATTCGATTCTCCGCACCAAATCCAACACAAATTTTATCAGGGAATTACTGCAATATAAAGTGTTCATAAACTTCGTCTCTCTTCAACCATCTTCTAAATTTACATTTAGGACATGAAAATATTATTCTTCCATCAACAGATCGATTGGAAATTGAAAATTCTAAAAACTCCTCTAAACCCTTTGCATAATGAGGTGTGTTCCTTTGTAATGTGATTTAGATTCTATCCATATATATCACAATGTGCCTACATATTACTAAAAATAATAAAACTCATAACTATTACTAAATAAATAAATAGATTCATATATACTAGTTGAAAAAAATATGAATATGTTAAATAAGTTTTTCCTAGATAGAAAGATATGATAAATAATGAATCATTTTAAAATGGATAATTGAAATCCATAAAGTCTAGTTGTAAGGAATATGATATGTAAAATAGTTAATTTTTTCATTTAAAAACCATTAAGAAACCCAAGTGGAAAAATAAAATTTAAAATACATTTTTAATAAAAATATTCTTTTAATAAATCATTGAAAAATTATCCCAATCCAATGTCAATAATTGATCAGAAGACCAGAATGATTCTCAAAACTATTAAGCTACTATCATGATACTTTTTTATTTATTGTATACATTTTGTAACATTTTTTTTCATTGAGTGAATTGTTGGGTTGATGATGATAAAGGATGTGTTATTAAAATTTTCTCTCTTTTATGTATATCTATGATTTTATTTATCTAATTTCTTTTAATTTCCTGAATTTCCTTTTCATGTATGGATGAAGACACCATTGACCTTATCAGTGGTCAGTGGTAGTGAATAGAGAGATAATGAATCGTTGGGTGTTATGTGGGAAACATTTTTACTGTGATGTGGATTGGTAAATGATCAATGACATGTATTATGAATCAATTAACATAATTGATTCCAACATTGAAAATTATGTTGAGAATGATCACGACTTCTTGGGACATGTTATTGAGGTGTTCAGCTGAGAAATGAACCCTCTAAAGATAATGACATGATTTCATTAAATCAAAGTAATTATAATAATCCTGTAGCTATAACGAGGTACCAGGTACCAATGATATAATTTTCTTTAGACAAAATGAAATAAAAATGTTTGACTACATCCATTGCTTATTGGATACTTAAGTGAATTGAAACTCTTTCACAGAAGATATATTCAATAAATATAAAACTAAACTAGCATAATTGAGGAGGATCAATGTTTAATAAATAATTAGATATATTCTATCTTGTACTCTAAATACTATGAAGCATCAGTTCCTTGAAAGGATAGTGAATGTTGGAGATGTAATATCTGAAAAAGTCAATCATAGAAAATGACTACCCTCCACCTTGGAAAAGAATAAGAAAAAGGACTTAAAAATAAGGTAGTCCCTCTACCTTCACCATAAGATATGGTGTAGTATCTTACTCTGCTACACCATCCTACACAAAAGGCAGTGGAACATTAGAATCCTCCTTAATATGAGTATCTTGAATAATGTTATCTTTTGGTCCCATAAGCCTCCTTTAGTAAGGAATCATCCCAAATTTTATGGAATAATTTTGAAAAATGAAATAATCAGGACATATCTATATTTTTATATATGTTCACACAAATTTTCTCCTTGGAGTATACCCATAAACAGATGTATATACATCCTAGTATTAACCAAGATCCTCCATCCCACCAAATTGGTCAGAGTCACACACACACACACACACACATATATAATATAAACATTCTCAACTAAGTAATGAAAATATATATCACAATAGCATAGAAAAAAATATTTCACTTGATCAAACAATAAAATTATATCATTAATAGATTTCACAATCAATGAAATAAATCAATGGACTAGTTTACAACACAAAACATGAAAATTATGGAATGTGATCCTATATTCCTAATCCCGATATATGAATGCACTTGAATCCCATAATATAGTAATTGAAAACCTACCAATGGTGAGGGGTGGTGAGGTTCTAGGTTGATACTAGTGGAGAGTGGTGGCGAGTGGCTGGGTCAGGATCGACAGTGAGGGGTGGTGAGGGTTAGGGGGTGGGGGCGAGGGTTAGGATCAATAATAAAGGGTGGTGAGGTTAGGAATCAGCGTAGAGGGGTGGCGAGGGGCAGTGAGGGTCAATACTGGTAGGGATTCAGGGGTAAGGGGGTCCGTGGGGGTCAGTGGTGTGTGTGTGGGGGGGGGGGGTCAAGGGAGAAGTGTTGGGCGTGTGAAAAAAATAAAAGGTTTACTGGTGGTTTAATAAACCGCCACTAAAGTACGATTTTGGGGCAGTGATCCATTGTATTTCAAGTTATAGATTACTTGTGGGTATTAAATCCCTTTTTCAGAATTTTAAATTATTATATATGCCCTTAATAAGTTTTTTTATTTAATTGTCTTTTACGCTTAGCATGGGCTTAGTCTACATTCCAAGGGCTTGTAAAAATACCCAAGTGGATCTTTTAAAATGATTTAGGAAATTTTTAAACTTATCATATGTTTTTAAATTAATCTACATTAAAAGCTTAGTTTTAATTGGATTTTATGATTTTTATATTCTTGGAATGTAATAAAGTCACATGGGACATGTTAATTTAAATGCTAGTTTGATTTTTTAAAGGGATTTAATTTTTTTAAAAATGTATTTTTTATCAATTTCATTTTTGAAATAAGGGTGTAGTGTTTGAAAGGAATGTTTTAAAATAAAATTAGGGTAAGACATCTTTTTATGTGGTTTTGAGACCATGGGTCACATAGTGATTCAAAAATGGACTTTAAAAAGTAAATAAGTATTTTTGTGAAAAGTTTGATTGGAACCATTTGGTTTAATTTAAAAGTGGATTATTATTTAAGAAGGGATTCATGAGAAAAGTGGATTTCTAAATGAAATTTTAGAAAAAGGATTTATGATGGGATTTTAAACTAGTTTTTAAAGAGAGACTTTGAAACTAGGATTTGCAGTATGGTTTGAAAGGTGATTTTCAAATGGTGTGAAAATGGCTTGGCCTCCCAATCTCTTTTATGAAAGATCAATTGAAACTTTATGTGAAATGATTTTTTTTATAAATGTGTGAGACCTTATTTGATCCCCATGTGTTTATTGGACATCGTGTCTTATAAAACCTTGGGTAATTTTTCATATTTATGATGTTCATACATGAATATGTGTTTGGAGATTTTTCTTGTGAGGCTGTAGGAGTTGTGGTGTGTGGTATTTTTAAATGTTTTATATTTTATGTTTGCGATTTTTTTTTGATTTTGATGACCTCTATTTTAACTTTCTTGGGCTTCTTAGGAATATGGTAAGTGACCTGTATGGGAGAAATACCTAGTGTTTATAAGTAGTCTACACAGGAAGTTTTTCCTGACTATACCCCATTGGTTATACCCAAAGGGTAGTGGGTTATGGGATAAAAACCTTTTAGTGGACCATGGTATCATTGATCTCTCGAGAAGTTATTTCTAAATAGTTATATGAGACTACTAGTGATGTGGAATGGTTCATTAGTGTTGGACTAGGTTCCTTTTCAGTAGTCTAGGTCTTTTATTACTAGATCTTGGGGTTGTTTCCCATGATTCTAGGTCCATTTATGACACTTTAAAGGATTTTTTTATGATTAAATTGTGTTCCCCTAGATTAATTGATTTTATTGGAACCATTTTTTGGATGTATTTACTTGATTCGTTAGTTCCCATGTGTTATTTTTGTATCACCTTGTGTTTTTGTTTTTGGGTTTACATTAAAACTCTTTTTATAAGGTTTTAAAGCGTGGTTTATAAATTTAAATGGTTTTGTTTTTCTTAAAGTACTTTTTAAGAAATGGGTTTTCTTGAAATTTTTTATGAAAATGGAATTTTTATGAGATTATAGGGAAAGAGTTAAAAATATAAATTTGTGTTATTTTCCATAGTTTCAAGGCCCTCTTTCCTTGGTTTAAAAGTTAAAATTAAAATATTCAACTGTAACAACTTTTTTTTTCTATAAGACACTTTGGAATATTTCAAAAAAATATTTTCAGAGTAAAGCACAGAATCAACATAGAATTTTGAGACCTATGGAGCCTCGATGTTGACATATTAAAAATATTAAATATAATATCTCACACACATGTAGTTTTTAAAAAATAGTGGAATATCTCCAAAACAACATCTCGAATGAGAAAACCAATACTATCATTAATTCAATAATAAGATTTTTACCCTAGGAACAATATAGATTTGGTCGATGTTGGATGTATTGGTAGAGTTTAATTTATCACAAATATTAGGTAAAATAAATAAAATAAATTTATTTATTTATTTATGAACTAATTAATGTTTAAACCTAGAAGAAACTCTACTTATAAACCTATTTTTTCAATAACTAGGGTGATCTTCATAACCCAAAGTGATTGGAGGAGAGATACTTCTTGGAGGAACTTCAGGTGTTAATGGTTAGATTTGCAGAGATGATTAAGAACATAACAGATTCAGAAATAGACTCTTATGTGAGAATGTATTCATCAAAATTTGATCCAATACCATGTAATTCATTTGATTTTGATGATTATTTTCCCTATTCTTGATTTATATAATGAAAGAAAATTAATTCTTTTAAAGAAAATAATTAATTTATCATTATTGATGAATTATTGTTTATTTATTTTTAATTCATAGAATTAGAAAATGATATTTATTTTGAAACCCCAAAAAATTCTCATTCTTTGGATTTCATTGATGATGTCAAAACAAATAATGACCAAATTTCATTCTTACATTTGTGTTTTGCGGATTTCTATCCCATTTATTCATTCAAAATTAAATTTCTATTATATAATGATTCAAATTTATCTAGGAACTTATTTCATTTTGATATTTTATTCTCAAGTTCCATGGATCGTTGTTATAGTATCGACAACACATATTACAGAATGATGAGTATTGATAAAGATGAAATAATTCTGATGATGGGTTAATGGATTCTGGTTCATGGGTGTGATGTATATGTGACACATGGTGTAGAGGGGAACAGAACACAGAGTAAGGGGTGGCTGAAATATGGACACTTGTGACATTATGGGCTTAATTAGGATGGGTTATGAGCATTTTAACCAATATTGGAAGAAAAATTGAGAGAGAAGATGGTTTTGGTGAAGAAATGTAATTTTTTTGATTTTATTTGAAATTACAATCAATAATATGTGTAGTTAGGAAGAACACACGCCATGTAGACCCCTTCATGCAACAATAGTGTCTCAGTTTGAGAAAAATATCACACACCTGTGTACATAGTTTACAAACTATGTGACCCCTATGATAATAGATTGGTGTGTATTGTCCAGGGTATATGGTCATAGACATAGGTAGAGTATCTGTACGTGGGTAGAGTATATGGGAACATTCCGAATACATGGACACAAACATGGAAATGATCAGACTTAGAGGGACATGAAATACATCCCTTTTACATGTTATGTACTCCTTTCAGGGAAGTTTCTAGCCCTCGTTCTCCCTGATATTGTTTTAGATTCAATGGGTAGGTTCCCTTAAACAATCCCTTTGTTGGTATAGTGTAGAATCCTATCCTAAGTATAGGATGGGCGATGCCATCTAAGGGATATTTCTAGATAGAGTTATGTATCTCTATGTATGTCTTGGAATGTGATCCTATATCTCATTCTACCCTATGATGGGTTGGGTATCTCATAAAAAACACCTATGACATGTGATCCCATTCTTAGTCGGTTATCCCAGATAGGATCAGGTATCCTCCATAGGCCCTAAGTTTGTTCCCCTACCTATGTATAAGAATATTAGGAGTTCCAGTGCATAATTCAAAATGGAAATTCCTGTTGAGTATAACCTATTGGATGATTTCCATCAGTTTTAGCAAGAACTGAGGAGCAAGATCTCCTAGAATTTCATTACCTTTGATCCTTGAACAGAGTCCCTAGGATATCGGTGAGGATAGATATCAACTTGAAACTTGGTGTATCAATTTAATAATATTTGGTTTATCTTATTTATTCCCCCTTGTTTTTTAGAGCTGAATCCCTCTTTGATTATTTATGTTTGGTGATTTTCATGTTGTACTAATGGGTATGTTTATACTCACCCCTGCATGGGATATGCATGGAAATGTCATGACTTATGTATATGAAGGCCCATTTGATGAATTACTACATGGACTGGGAGAAGGTTGATCTTATTTGGGCTAGACCGACCATGAAATAATTCTATAGTTGTAGTTTGATAACATTCAACTTTTGTTAGCAGGACAAACTCTTTTATAGTTTGGGTGGGACTGTATTTGGACCTTATTCATTTCTATAGTCGTTTTTCATACTCTGATGCGAGTTTAGAAGTTGTGAATTTATTATATTACCAATTATCTATTTTTCCTCATTAAACTAGAGTATGGAGGTGTTGGAATATGTATAGGAACTTTAGGCTAAGACCTCCCATGTGTGTTATTTCCTACTCAACACTAGTTTTCATCCCCTGAATTATTGTAGGAATTCTTAGGGTGTCAATCCCAGCTTACAGCTGACCAAGTACCTCCAATGGTTCGGGTGTTGATAGAGTGGTATCATATCCTAGTCTATCTTAGAACTGTAGTTCGGATATATTCTAGTTGTGAGGATTGGTTTGGGAACAAGGGAAACGTTGTTAAAGTGTGTTGAGTTTGGATATTCGGACAGGGAACATAGTGATGTCATGGCGATTGATCTATCCAATTTTCTAAGACTCCAATAACCTTCTTGTTTGTTCGGTACATGTAGGCACTGGTTTCAGGGTAAAAATTTCTAGATGCATCATATAGGAAGGGGTTGTGGTTTCCAAATATTTCTTGAGTCACCTCCCCTAATCTTATACTTTGATTGTGGTGCCTATTTCCTATTTAAATATTCCTCCATGATGAAAACTATCTAGGATTATGTAGTCAGATCACAATGATGAACAACTTAGAGATGAGGCTCTAGTCTAAGGACCTATGTAAGAGGTGGTTCTTCCATGATGATTTCTAATAATACCTCTTCCCATTGAGTATCCAGTTGTTCCAGTGATACGGGAATATGAACCACATAGGGTGAACACACTTCATGAGTTATAGATACAGTGGCCGGTCTGGTCTCTAGGAGATCTAGAAACCTAAATAGAAAAGGACTGACTCGAGGTAGTAGAGTATGTTTTACACCTTGTGAGGACCCCTATCAACCATAGGGTAGTTCTGGCGATGAGCCTTCTCTTTGGACCAATAGGGTGATGGTGGAGCTTGGTGATGTAGATGCACGATGAGGTGACCCTCTCTTAGAAATAGTTCAAGAAACATCCCATAGAGGAGTTTTGTCTAGTGATGTTGTGAGAAGTGCATATCCTGGAGCTTCTAGAGCTCCATTAGAGAATCACGACAGCCGCAGAGTATGCATCAAGGTTCAAGAACATCTTGCATTATTTCATGGATATGGTTCATGATGGATACTTTTGAGTATGAACCTTTGAGTGTGTACTTTGTTGAGATATATAAGCTTGAGTGGTATATCTTTTGATTACTTCTTACATCAAGGTTTCAGAGATTCCTTGGTTGTGTTGAGTTTCTTTGTAAGGTAGTGGAAAAACATTGGTGTTGATAATGGGAACCTTGGAGCTGAGACCTCAGCAGCTCATAGTCAACATGAGACTTAGGGATCTAGTCACATGAGGAGGATTTAAAGGCAACATCAGGACAAAGGGTTTACTACTTAGGGATCCGATGGAGATTCGAGTCATTCAAATGAGAGGTGGTGTTTCTCCTATGATGGGAGATTCCATATAAAAAAGGATTGACTGAACCTCCTTGTATAAGAAAAGGAAATGGTCGATGGGGTTCCAAGGTAGGGACAATGGATTGAGAAGGGAGGTTTATAGGGTGGAGAGCATGAAAGAGGAACTAGGAGAGCTATGGGAGGTGGATAACGTTATGATCCATTTCCACCATTACCATTCCCAAGTGGTCCATGATAGGCTCAAGGAGTTGGTGGTCAGGGATGTGGAAGGCTATAGGCATTGGAGTCCTATAAACTAGAGGCTTTGGGTATGATCCAAGGTATCATACATGTCTTTTATAATTTAGTTGTAGTTTTTATAGACAGAACTACAAGCCACATCTTCCTTATCACATATATTTTTTGAGACTTGAAGATTCCAGTGGAGCCTCTAGCTCGACCCATGAACTTAGAGACTTCATATAGGAGAGATTCATTGATGAAATACTTCTTCCAATAGTGTGACATAAATCTTAGAGTAGAGCGCTTTATATGAGATATCTTCATAGAATCAAAGAGGCCTTATGATGGAATCCTAGGTATGGAATGTCTATCAAAATTCCATGTGTAGATTGACTGTTTCAGGAAGAGGATGCAGTTTATCTTGGTTGATAGCATGAGATTTTCATTTTTTTTAATGAGAAATAATACTAAGAAGATCATAATAGACTCATATGAAATAGATTACAATCAATTTATGACCAGTTGGATAGTATGACCCTCAACATAGAGACACTATGATATTTTAATTTCCTATAGTGGTGGAAGAATATGAGGATGCATTCCTTAAGGATGTGTTGGGATTACCTCCACATAGAGAGATGGAATTATGCATATACTTTCACCCATGGAATACCCTAATATTTTCGTTAACATATTTTATGGTACTCATAGAGTTGAAAGATCTGAAGGTACAGTTGGATGTTCTGTAGAGGAATGGATTTTTAAGATCCAGTTTGTCCTCTCAGAATCCCCAGTGTTGTTCTCCAAGAAAAATAATGAGAGATTGAGGTTATGTTTTTATTTTTATACCTAAATTAGGTGAATATAAAGAATAAGTATCCACTATTGAGTATTGAGGATTACTTTGACTAGCTGATAGTGGAGACATGGTTCTCAAAGATTGAATTTTGGTCACGTTATCTCCAGCTCTGAGTTCAAGAGGAGTATATACCAAAGAAGACATTATAGTGTCATTATGTTCATTATGTGTACTTAGTTTTTTCATTTGGCATGATGAGCACCCTAGTAGTGTTCATGAGACTCAAGAATGGTATATTTCATCCCTTCTTGGTTATATTCATAGTGGTATTTATAGATAACATAATTCTATACTCTGCATCATATGTGGGGAACATGATACCTTTAAGGATGATCATGAACATACTCTGAGAGAAATAGCATTATGGGAATCTCTCAAAGTGTCAATTCTAGATTCCATAGGTCCACTTAATGGGACATTTCATCTTAGTGGAGAAATTTTAAGTGGACCCAATAATTATTGAGGTTTTTCTAGCTTAGGTGCCACCCTAGAGAACAATTGATTTGTAAAGCTTCATTGGGATGGTGGGATATTATCCGAGATTCATGCCTGATTTCTCTAGAATAAAGACACCTATGACTGCCTTGACCTGAAAGGGGGATCCTTTTCATGTCAAATTATAAGTTTCGGTAAGTTTTTGAGGAGTTTCAATAGTGGTTAATGAGAACCCCCATATTGAGGTCACCATAAGAGGGTGTTTAGTATGTGGTATTATGCGATGCCTTTTGAGCTAGGCTTGGATAAATTCTGATGAAGAGGTAGGTGGTGATTGATTATGGGTCCCAAAAGATGAGTCACCATGAGAAGAATAACATAACATATGACTTGAAGTTTGTAGTTGTAGTTTTCACCATGAATTATTTGTGTCACTATCTTATGAGAGAGTGATTTATCATCTATTTTGACCATAAGAGCCTCAGGTATATTTTCTCATAGAAATATCTTAAACCAAGGTAGAGGTAATGGATGGAGTTCCCACATAACTATGAATTTTATATATTTTATACTCATAGGAAATGGAATATAGTGGTAGATGGTCTCATATGTAAATTTTATTCATAGTTACTGAATGAGGAAACATTGTAGTTAACAGCTTTACAGTAGACCCTTGTGGAAGTGGGTGAAGTGTCATATCTCCAGTTGATGGCAGTAACCCCATCACTTATCCAACATTATAGGGAATGATATTTTGGGGATATTGATTTAAAGGTATTTCATGACTAGATATTCATAGGAAATGATCCTAATTGATTTTTTAAAGGTGGGGATCATGTTATCCTTTTCCAAAGATGGATAGTGTTACTAATCACATTGTGTGAGGAGTTTCTGAGAGAGTTTCACCCCCTTAGTGGTACATATAGAAGTGGTGAAGATATACCATGAACTTTGATGAAATTTTCTATGTCTAGACATAAAGTAGATTTTAATTGAGTTTATCTTTTGATTCCACACTTTCCAGTAGGAAAAGGTTCAACATTAAGTATCATCAGGTTTATCCTAACCCCTTGAGGTGCTAGAGTGGAAGTGGGAAAATATCTATATGGATTTTATAATGGGAATCCAGTGATCATATAGAGGTTATAAAACCATTTGGGTGATTATAGATTATTTTAGAAAGTTAAACCACTTCATATCTATCGGAGATCTGATTTTAGTACAGAGTCTGGGATTCCTATACATACATGAGATAGTCCGGATTCATGGAGTTCCATTGAAAATTGTTTCATACAGTGATGTTCACTTCATACTAAGATTGTGGAGAGGCTTACATGAGGATTTTGGGAATTAGTTATGGTTGAGAAAAATGTTCCACCCCTAGATAGATGGTAAGATAGAGAAGATCATTCCGATTCTAGAGGACATGTTGCAAGCTTTCTTGTTGGATTTTGTCCACAACTAAGAGAATCACCTACCCTTGGTAGAGTTTTCACATAGAAATATTTATCACTCCATCATAATTATGGAACAATTCTAGGCCTTATAAGAGATACCCTTAAGGTCAACTCAATGTTGGATAAACCCAGTGAGACAACTCTTATGTACCCAGAGTTGATTTAAGTGACAATATAGAAGGTGAAAATTATCTAGGAGTAGATGGAGGCTTCCCAGATCCATTATAAGTCCTACAATAATTAATTATGAATGGATTTTTATTTCAATGAAGGAGACCATGTGTTCTTAAAGGTATCATCATATTAAGAACTATAAATATTTAGTCGATATGGAAATATATCCCTAAGATTCATTGGTACTTTCTAAATACAATGCAGGATTGGTGAGGTGGATTACCGATTAGTCTTACCACCATAGTTAGATCAGGTGTAAAACTTTTTCCATGTGTCATATACAAGGTGATACATTCATGATATATCACATGTTACTGACTATAGAGGGATGGTCATTGAGGATGGAGTAAACTTTTTAGAGCACTTGGTGTCCATCGAGGATTGGTAGGAGAAGATCCTTTATGGGAATGTGAGTCCCTTGGTGTGTGTCCATTCACATCACTAGAATCCTTAAGAGAAAATTTGAGCTTAGGAGAAACAAATGTGAGATTAGTACCCTCATCATTTAGAGTAGGTTTTTGATTTTCAATATGGAAATCCTTGAAGGGGGGGGGGGAGAATGTAATGACTCATTTTTTGTTGTATGACTCTTTGGGATATTTTAAATAATATATCCAGAGTAAATCATAGAATTGACATAAAATTATGATCATCATGGAGTCTCGATGCTGATATATTATAAACATTAAATATAATATATCATGCACATGTAGTTTTTCATAAATAGTAGAATATATCCAAAATTATGTCTCAGATGGGAAATCTATGAAATTCATTAAATCTAAAATAAGGGTTTTACCCAAGTCATGAAAAAGGTTTGGACGGTGTTGGGAATTTCAGCAGAGTATAGTTTATATTGTATATTAGATAAATAAAATAAAATAAAATAAAATATTTATTTATGATCAAATTAATGTTTAAACCTAGAAAACACTCTATTTATAACCCTGTTATGATAATATATAGGGTTTTCCAGAAACCCCTAAGATATTGGAGGAGATATACCATTGGGAGAAACTTCTGGTGTGATCGGGGAGATTTTTGGAGATGACAAAGAATGAAATAGATTCATCAATGACCTCTCATGCGAGAAAATTTTATTCAATGACCAATCCAATATAATGTAGGGAATTTTTTTTTATTTTCCCCTTTATGGATTTCTATGATGAAAATTAATTAATGATTTTAAAGAAATTAATTCATGGATCATTATTGATGAATTGACATTGTTTTTTTAATTAATAGAATTTGAAAATGAAATTTATTTTGAAATACATTACAATTCCTTACTCTTTGGATTCCATTGATGATGGAAAAATGAACACTTACCAATGTTTTTTTTAATTTTTTTGTTTCATGGCTTTCTCTCCCTATTTTTTGTTCATCACCAAAATTTTGTTGGCTGATTATTTGACTTTATTCCAGAACCCATTTTGTTGTGTGATTTATTTCTAAAGTTCCATGGATGGTTTATTTAGTATCGATAACATGAATTATAGAATTAAGGGGATTGACAATGATGATATAATTTTGATGATGGGTTGAAGTATTTCAATTCATGAGTTTGACATACAATTTACACACAGTGCGATGAGGAATAGAACATCGAGCAAGAAGTATCCAAAATTCATCCAATGGTGATGTTATGGGTTTGGTTAAGGTGGTTTGTGAGCGTTTTAACGGAGATTGGTGGTGTAATTGAGGGATAAGGTTGAAACAGTGAAGAAAATTAAATAATATAGAATTTATATAAAATTATGATTGATGTGATGTTTAGTTTAGAAGAATACACATCGTGTATACGTCTCCATACAACACTAGGGTTTCAGTTTGAGAAAAATATCAAACAACCATGTACTTAGTCTACACACCATGTGAACACTAATCTAGTTTCTCAATATGTATCACCTAGGATACACAAGAATAGACATGGTTAGGGTACCTGAACATGAAAAAAATACATGGGAAAGCACATAATACACAAACACAAACATGAGTAGGACCTAACATAGAGGGACACACCCGGTGTCCCTTATACTCATGATGTGTCCCTTTTTCACACTTTTTTTTACATTTTAGACATTTTGTAATCCTTTTAGGGCCATATAGATCCCTTAGTATCCATAGTATGGTTTCTGATTCTGTGGGTACATTCCCTTGGTTCACTCCTATGAGGGTATAATGTGGAATCTTGTCATAAGCATAGGATGAGTGATCCCATATAAAGGATAGTTATAGATAGAGTTAGGTATCCTTATACATATATCAAGGTGTGATACACTATCTCATTATTCCCTAGGTTGGGTTATGTATCCCATACTCAACACCTAGGATGTGTGATCCCATTCCCAGTGGGTTATTCTAGATAGGGCCAGTTATCCCCCATAGGCCTTAGGGGTGATCACATACCTATATATTGACATCTTATGAGATCCAGTGCATAATTAAATATGATAAGGTTAAATGAGTATTACCTCTAAGATGAGATTCATTAGTGTTAGTAAGAACCATGGAAGGAGTTCTATCAAACGAGCATTACATTGAATCCTCAAACAAAATACATAGGTTGATAGTGAGGATAGACTTTGTTGGACCCATGATACTCCCAAAACAGACCATATACCCCACCACACACTAACTCGTGGGATGCACTCCACTGAGCCACTCAATTGGGATAAGTATCGTGGATATATTCCTTAGCCAATTGGGGATTTATTTTTACTCCCCAGAGAATCGAACCTAGGGCTAACTTGCAGATAACCAACTGAGGAGCTTGTCTGGTACCACTACCCCATATAGTGTTACCAGAGAAGCTCCATGGTTGGTTATATGCCAGTTGGACCTAGGTTTGATTCTGTGGGGAGGTGAAATAAATCCCCAGCTATCTAGGGGAGATATTCAGGATACTCGGCCTAGTTGAGTGGCTAAGTGGATCAAAGACCACAAGTTAGTGTTCCGCGTGGTATCAAGTTCATTTTGGGAGCATTACGGGTCCATAAAAAAGGTACATTTTTAACAGATTTAAGCCACAAATTGGGTCGTAGTCTTTACCACACCCCACCCATGCTAACTCATATAATGGTCCATTGGAGAGTTACGACTCCACGTGGTAGGTACTATACTTGGTCCCCACTGGGATTTATCTCCCCCTCCCCCAGGATTTGAACTTGGGACTTGAGGTATAACAACATCCTAGGAGTATCGACGTGTACCACTACACATATAGAGTAACGGGTTTGAGTGTAGGAACTATCCCCTAGATATTTGGGGATTTAATCTCACCTCCGAGGAGATTCAAACATGGGGCTGACTGGCATTTAACCAACTGGGGAGCATCTATGGTTGGTTAAATTCTACTCAGCCCCAAGTTTGAATCTCTTGGGAGGTAAGATTAAATCCCCATATGGCTAGGGGATAGTGCCTGAACCCATCCTAGTTATACCATATGTGTAGTGGTACTCGTCGACGCTCCTTGGTGGTTGTTATGCCTTAGGTCTCAGGTTTGAATCATAGGAGAGGTGAGATAAATTCCGGTGGTGCTTGGGTAAAATACCCACCACATAGAGATGTAACTCCCTAGTGGACCAGTCCAAAATTTAGTGGGTGTGGGGTATAGATTAAATACAACCCAGTTAGTGGCGTAGGTATGTTAAAAGGGAAACTTATTTGTTGGACTCATGATGCTCTTGGAAATGGACCATAACCCCCTCCTCTCACTAACTCATAGACTTAGGCTCTCTTAGCCACTTGGGCCAGGTTATGGATATACCCTCTAGCCAAATGATGGTTTATTTCACCTATCCGGAGATTCAAACCTAGGGTTGACTGGAAAAATAACCCATGGGGAGCATCCTCCACTACCACTACACCAGGTAGTGGTAGTGGAGGATGATCCCTAGTTGTTATTATGCTAGTAATCCCTGGGTTCAAATCTCCGCGGAGGCGAAATATACCCTCAGTTGGCTATAGGGGATATCCAAAACCCAGACCAAGTGGCCTAAAGAGCCCGAGTCCCTAAGTTAGTGGAAAGAGGGGGGTTATGGTTCATTATCGGGAGCGTCACAGGTCCAACAAATCTCACCTTGATACTTTGTGTATTACTTTTAGTATATATGGGTCATCTTTTGTATTCCCCCTCAATTTTGTGACTTAGAGTTGACTCCCACACCAATGATTTGTGTTTGTTCATTTTCAAGGTGTTCTAATAGGTATGTTTATACCCACCCTTGCATGGACTATGCCTTCCTGTGTTGTGTATTATATAGAATTTTTATTTTGATATATTCCTAGGTGGACCTAAATTTTTTTGAGCTTAGTTGGGATAGAATGACCATAGATGGATTCTAGAGCTGGAATTTGATAGCAGTCCCTATTTTTTAGCAGTTCATACTCTTTTATAGTTTGGGTGGGAGTATATTTTCCCTTATCTATTGGTTTATATGTTAATAATTAATTATGATACCAATTATTTATTTTTTACATTATAATGGAGTATTTATATTCATGAAAATGTATAGGTGCATTAGGATAAGGCCTCCCATATGTGTGATATTCCTACATGGAACTAATATCTAGCCTCTATTTAATTGGAGGTGGGCTTGGGGTGTCACTATCTACTTAATTATAGCTAGGAAGGCCCTGATGGGTAATGTTATGAAATTAATAATCCTATTTTTTTATTTTATAAAAATGGTTTTTGTTTGAAAATGTGCATGTTTCATATTGTATGGTTTTTTATAAATCATGTGAAAAAATTATTTATACCTTATGTTTAAACTATAACTTTAAAAAACTTTTTTACAAAGGGATTTCCATATTTTTAGTGGGTGGTGACATACTGGTCATGTTTGTTCTCACACATATATTATCTTATTTATAGGTTCTTGGTTTAGATTTAGATTGATCATTAATTTTTAATTTATCTAGGGATTTGAGGTGAGTTTTTTTTTAAATTTTATCTCATTTTGATTTTAGTGCATATTACTTGATTTTGGTAGGACCTGGTTTTATTTTGTTATAATGTATGATGTTTATCCCTTTAAATGATCTTATTTATCCAATTACTCTTTTACTAATTCCTATTGATAGAGGGTAGTTATATCTGGTGGTGGTCGAAGAGAAGGCATATAGAGGTGGATTTATATCATTTATTGAGGATGGAGACTATGGGTGGGTAGAGGGATTGTTTTTTTACTTTATTTTACTACTTTGTTACATGTTTTTTTATTTGTGATTATTTTATGTAGCATGTAAATTCGATATACTGATGGGTCATGCAAGTTTATTGTTAAATTTATTTATTTATTTATCCTTAACTTAAGGGTAAAATAATTCTCAAATGTGTTTCTCCGATGGCCATGCACTAGTTTCCAGCCCATGGGAATTGAAAATTCCATTCAGGTATATGATGAGTTGGTTCATGTGTCGAGCCAGATGATAGCTCAAGATGGTTCTTTACAAAATGGTATTAAATATAGGTTCTTCTTTTTTAATTACCTATTATTTTTTATTAGTATACCTCCTTTTATTTGGGTGTTTTAGGGTATGATCAAGTTAGATTTATTTTTTAGGGCTCAAGTGGTTGGTTATGAGTGGGTTCTTGATCACCACCATTCACGATGATGCCCGAGTTACCATGGGAAGTGGGATTTGAATTTTGAATTTTGAAATTTGAAATTTATTATTTTTATTATTGATTATGTGTTGGTCCTAATTGACATAGTTTGAGTTGCTTTGGGAGTCATATTATATTTGGGGATGTGGATGAAAAGTAGATCATTGACATGAGGTTAGTTTGAATGACATGATAAACTAGAGAAGTAACCAAATTACTAATCTAACAAATGTTATAGGGATTTTCTTATGTATATATGATGACCCATAAATCTATGTGGTTGAGTTAGGAATGGTTACACATCTTATTGGGGTTGTTATTTAGGCAGCTCTTGAGATATCTCAAATGGAGAGGGATGAGTCAAGTTAGGTATTGCGATATATTGATGATGTGTATTAAAAAGTGTGATTTGCCACTTTTTTAGTGTAGTTTCTATGTAAAATGGGGTTTTTTAAAAAGGAAGGATTTCTTGAAACCAATTTTGGTTTGGGAGTTAACCCTTTTGGTTTTTTATAAAATGAAATTGATTTTTTGGAAAAGTTTGGGTTTTTTCTAAACCAGTTAATTTGTTTTTTTGGAAAATATATTAGTTTTAAAACCCATTGGTAGTTTAATTTTAGAGGAATTTTGAACTCATGGGGTGATTTTGAAAAATAAAATATTATTTTCATTTAATTAAAATGAATTTATTTTTTTAAATGATTTAAATAATTAGATTTGGGAAGCTCGAGTGAGTCCCTTATTTTAAAAAGGAATTGGTGTCTTATAGAATTGGGTGAAATTATTTTTGAGTTTCCTTGGGGAATTTGGTTTTTAAAAAGAAATAAGAAGTTTTTTAAGAGATTTAGTGCTTTTAAAAGCTTGTGGGATTGGGAAAATGGATTTTTATTACTTCATGGATGTAGTGGTTTTCAACGAAGTGAGTTATGACATGTGGGATAACTTGCCTTATTTTTTTTTCAGATCTTGTCCCTTCGAGCTAGTTGGGACCATTTGATTTGATTTCAGAAACAAGTAAAAGTTGGGTTTGTGTTTCATTTTTATATAAATATGCCTCCTTGAAATTTCTTGTTAAAGTTTGAGTGTTTACCATTAAGGGAAATTATTCCCTTGTTCTTTTGGCTCTTCCCTTGACTCAAATTGGAATGAAAAGTGTTTCTCACTTTTTAGTGAGAGTTAGCTAGTTGGTTTTTTTAGAGACTCAGCTAGGTGAGCCTTGGTGAGTCATCTAAATGACTTGATGAGGATCAATCTATTTGATCTTTTAGATGATGGTTTTATATTGGGATGATGGTTTGTCTTGAGGATTCGTGGTTGATGTGTTTAGAGCCCAGTAAACTTAAGGTGGATTTTTCATTGGTTACTATTTTGAGTGGGGGATCTTGGTTCAATGTTTTTCCTATGGTATTTTTTAGTGGTGATGGTTTTCATGAATTCATGACTCTTTTCTATTTATGCCTTATTTGAAAGATTTTATTAATTTTTTCCTTGTTGTGAGAGCCTTTCTTGATTTTTATTCATTTTTTGGACATGGGATAGCCCTGGGTGAGTGATTCAGGTGTCTTGGACAAGTATGGAAATAGTTTAGATTATGAACTAACTGGTTTCAAATCATATATGGTTGGGTTCAACATGAGAGGGAAGCCTTGGTAGGAGTTCTTAGTTTTCCCAGTTTTCTATCGGTTATAATCAAAGCTTAGATCCCATGTCATTTATTTGATTGTGGCTTGTGTCTAATCAGTTATTTTATTGGGTTCTCTAGTATGCGATGGTTTTAGTGACCTAGTATCATAACATTTGGTGGTTTTGGATGTTTTGGTTGTGGTTATTTTTGAATAACTAATCTTAGGATCATGGATGTTCCTTAGATATGGGGTCCTTTGGGTATTTTATTGAGAATTATTACTTTTTAGAGATGAAATATTTATATATGTCCATGGATAGTGGAATCCTATGGTTTCTCTCATGGTTTTAATAAATTGTGGTTATCTTAGGGATTCTATTATCTAGGTTTGATCATTTGATGCTTCACCATGTTGGTTAATTATAAATAGTGGGTATACCTCCATTCAATATCCCTTCATTTAGAGTCTCTTGAAAGGTCTCATGGTTGATTCCTCCTTAAGGTTCTTATCTTTTTTCAAGGAATCTTAGTGCTTATTTGGAGGATGGACCGTGTTTAGTGTTTTTATGATCTTAATATCCCTTGGGGTTTCCCTAAACCTCTACACTTTTTTCTATTAGTGATGGGGTTTCCTCTTGTCTATTACCTTTACCTTGACTTGGGAATTTATGTTAGTAGAAAGTGGAATGGTGTGAATAATTATGACACATGACTATTACTTATATTTTTATTTTATATTATTTTAATTAAATTGTAGGGAATTTATATTTTCAAAAGTCTCAAGATTTGAATTTAATTTTTTTTTATTTTTGTATCGCACACAGTTAGCTGGACCATGTGAGGTATTAGGGGAAACCATGTGGGGGTTCTTTGTTCTTATCTAGTAGGGTAATCATGATTAGTGCATGGTTAGGTAAATCATGTTCCTAAACCATGTGATTTACCTAGGTTCATTTTTTTTAAATTTTTAAAAAAGACCCTAATGAAAAAAAATCTTTCACCTCACCCTATCCTCCTCTACACAACACACCACCATCCTAAGGGATATCCCCTCTCACACACTACTCCCCTCCTTTATTTTCTTCTCAATCTAATTTTCTTCCTATTTTGGGTGTGATCAACATAAGTAAGGATTCTTCCTACACTATTTATATATTTTCTACCATTTCCCCTATTTCTTACTATATTTTCCCCCGTCCAAACCCCATTAGGGTTTAGAATTCAATTTCCTATAACCTTATATTCTTAGGGTATACAATGTGTGACTCGGGTTGTTTATCAATTGTTTAAGCATCCACCACCAAAAGTGATAAAATTTAGACTATTATGGATTTCCCACCATCAAATTGATGTTGTTGTTATTCATAACTCCCTTATAATACAAGTTATAAATAGTTTGGGGGGTTTAAATTCTTTAATTATGAATTTTGAATTAAAAAGTATGCTCGCTGTAGGATTTTTTTGGCATTTAATTGGATTTCACACTAGGAATGGGATTAAACCACGTGCTAAGTGTTTAAATTTTTTTTGAGTGGATATTTTAAAATGATTTGGGTGTATAAAAATTTCTCATGTGGGTTTACATTTGAATAGATTTTCTGAGTTGGTTTTAATTGGATTTTAATTGGTTTAAATACTTGGCATGGACTATGGTCGCATTCTATGTGTTGGTTTAAATGCTAGTACATATTTTCTAAAGGGATTAAAATGTTTTAAAAATGTATTTGATATCAGTTACATTTTATTAAACGGGTTTGTAGTGTTTTAATGTCTTAGTGTATAATACGAGGGGAGTAAGACCTATTTTTATATGGTTTTAAGTTCATGAGTCTCATGGTGATTTAAAACGGTACTTTTTAAAGGAAATAAGTATTTTTGTTAAAAGGGTTCTTGAAACCATTTTTTTCTTTTGAAATTGGATTATTATTTAATAAGTTATTCATGGGAAAATTTGATTTCCAAATGTGATTTCAGAAAAATGATTTCATGTGGGGTTTCAAACAAGTTTTTCAAGAGTGGTTTTGAAGCTAGTTTTTCAAGTGTGGTTTTAAAGGTGATTTTCAAATGGTGTGAAAATGAATTGGGATCTTGAGTTCTTTTATGAACGCCGAATTGTAACTTTTTGTGAAATTATTTTTTTATAAATGCATGAGACCCACTTTGAGACCTGTTTGTTTATTTTACATAGTTTCTTATAACCCCTTAATAAATTATTTATATTTGGGATGTTTATGCATGGATATGTGTTTGGGTATTTTCATATGGGGATGCAAGTGGTGTGACATGTGTTGTTTTCAAATGTATTATATTTGATACTTGAGATTGCTGATTGGTTGTGATCACATCTATTTGATTTGTCATGGGATTCCTAGGAATTTGGCAAGTAAATTTTATAAGAGGAATACCTAGTGTTTTGTAGTAGTATACCAAGAGAATTTTGTTTTGGTACTCACAATTGGTTATACAGATTGGGTAGCGGGTCATGGGATGGAATCATTTTAGGGTCTCATGGTATCTTTGATCTCCCGAGACATTTATTTATAGATAGTTTGATGGGAATACCAAGGAAATGGATATTTTTTTGTTACAACCAAGGTTCTTTATTGTAACAAATCATGTTTTTTGGATTTAGAACTTTGAATATTTCTACATATATTTCTGGATTGTTCAACCAAGTCGATGCTCTGTATTGGTTATCACAGGAGACTGAAATTGATATATTAAAAATATTAACATATATTAAAACATTTTCACACATATTTTCAAAATAAACAGTGTTCCTATTGATTTTCACCTTGGATGAGAAATTTTAGAATTTGGTTGTCTTCAGAATGTGGGTTTTACTCTATGTGCGATATAAATTTGGTCGATGTAGGAATTCAGGTGATGACGACCATTGGTAGGTGAATTAAATAAATTAAATTATTAATTTATTTAATTTATTTTATATCTTAAAACATATTTATAATCTATAAAGACATCATTATAATGATTCTATAGGGTTATCCACATAACCCTAGGAGATTAGATGACCTAGGGAGGAGAGTCATTGATGAATGAAATCATATTGTTGAGAAGTGATCATTCTTCAAGGGATTCATATTTTCCAATAAAGTTCCTATATCTCAGAAACAAAAACAATATAGTCCCATTATTTATCATCAGTTGATCCAAACTCAAGGTAGGGATCATTATTCCTTGTATTTATATCCTTATTTATTTCAATTAGCATGGACTAATTTCTGGTCTTCTTTTTTTTGAAATTGAAGTTATTTTCATGATCCTAGATATGTATTATAATTATTATAACCATGATTTAAAATTGGTTTCTATATTATGTAATCTTTGAAAGGAATTACATTGTCCCATACTGGTATCTCACTTTGTTCTTGTGAATTTCCCCCACCTTTTTGTGTTATTCATTATCATCCAAAGGGGTCACGATTCAAAATTTTTGGGTTAGATTCAAGTGAGATTACAAGCCCCCAGATTCATGGTGGATGCATGAATGAGTTAAAGATTGTTGTTTTCTGATTAGATCAAAATGCGATGTGTGATGCTAGTGTTGGTAACATGGATCAGAGGCCTACTTATGTGTTTACCATCTGTTGGTCGAAGTAGGAAACTCAAGAGGGGGTGAATTGAGTTCGTATTCAAATGTCTATTAAAAAATTTATTTGGAAATTCCCCAATTTAAAAACAACATAACCTAATTAATAAAAGTTTTAAATTTATAATAGTATGACTATTCAATTATTTCTCATATGATTGATTATTTCTTAGTTATAACGATATGATATATTGATATAACCTTTGAAACTAATTTACTAAATCAAATAAGTTATAAATAATATCCTAGACTAACTATCAAAGTGAAAAATAGTTTGCTGAAATATGAATGAAAATAGAGAAAAACTAACTTTGAAAAACATAGTGGATAAAAAAGTGGTTAAATCTCAAGTTGAGACCTAATCCACTTCACTTGGTGATCACCTTCCACCAAGAAATATATATATATAAAGCTTGGATCCACACCCTAGATTGGGGTTTACAACAGCATACAGAGTTATCCAGGTCACATGACCTCTACCATAGTACTATATGGGAAATTAAAACCACCAGGCCACATAAGGGACTCTTCCAGAGTTCTACGTGGGTGAAAAATGGTTTAAGAGAGTATTAGTGAGAGGATATCTTGTATCCTAAAATTTAGAACATGAGACAGTTTGTATTTTTAGTATAGACACACAAACTACTCAAAAAATTAATAAAATAGTACACAACAGAGAAAAATATAATAATAAGGGATTAGAAATGCTCTGAGTGTTGTTCTATGTAGTTCTAGACATCTAGGATGTAGAAGATTTGATTATCGGGTCTTCTTCTGAAAGATGAATAAAAAACAGAGTGTTGTGAGTTCTGTGTTTGGGTTTCCAATGAGTTTTTGTGTAACTCTTCATAGCACTTATTCTTATTTGAGTTGGTGCTACAAGGATGTTCGCAGGATAGTACATAACAAGAAGTATTGATTATCTTTGTTCTTTTGCTGGTTCTAGCATGAATATATGTTTACTCTAATGTCTCTTTTTGTTAATTTATCTAGCTTGAGTGCCAACTTGAATTTTTTTCTTGGGTGTTTGTGTTATGGCTGACAAGAAGCATGATCTCTTCACCTCGTACCTTGTACTGTGAGGTGTCATGTCTATAAAAAAATCATTAATTATGTCAGTGTTATTAAATGACTCAAATATAACTATTAGAATCTAGGTTTAAATTTAATTGAAGAATACATAAAAATTTTTAAGTAAGGAATTATTTCATAGTTGGTGGTGAGAAAAGAATTGTGCAATAGTCACAGTTATTCAGAATTGGCGCCACAGTCAGCAGTGACATTCTTCATGAGTTATGGAACTAGTAGAATGGTTACAGTGTCTGGTCCTTTGCAATTTTTGGAACCGATAGCACGGTTAAGGTGTCCTGTCCTTTGGAATTTATGGAACTGGTATCACAGTTATAGTGTCTGGTCCTTTGAAATTTCTGGAACCGGTATCATGGTTACAGTGTCTAGTTCTTTGCAAATTCTAGAACTGGTAGCACAGTTATAGTTTCAGGGAAATTGTGTTTGATACTTTTTTGATTTTTCATACTAACTAGTGAGATAGATTGATCACAGAAACAATGTCTCATACTTAGTCAAATATCTACCGTATATCTTAAGAAGTAATACTCACAGAACATATTAAGGTTAAACATAATCATAATAGAACATAATATGAGAAGAGTAATCATTATTTATAATATTTAATCTTGATTTACATGATTTACATAATTTGTGAGCATTAAAACAAGACGATTCCAAAAATATCCCCCTTTTGATGATCACCAATCATGGAATTTACAGGCCATACATTTTCTAAAGGAATAAATAGATTTCTTATCATATCAAGGTATTAGGTCATATATGTAACAAATAGTAGAAATTTAGTTCTTATCCCATAAAGGTTATTTTCCCATAAATGCCTAAAAGATAGTTCTTATTTCTCCCCCTTTTGAAATTATCAAAAAGAGAATAAGACAACCAACACTAAATGAAACTAAAAAGTGAATAAAAGAGAGAAAGAACATTTCATTGAATATACAAATGTAAGTTATTTACAGTCACAAAAAGATAACACATTATATGCCTATCAAAAACTATTTGTCTTTTCCCTTTAGATTCTGTATCCTTCACATTATCTTTATTAGATAAAACATGAGTAGAAGAAAAAGGTGAAGAAGTGGAGGTGGTAGATGTAGTAGTAAGGGAAGGTAATGGAACTTCTTTAATGATAGAAGGGTCAAGGGTTGGTATGGTGGAAGACCGAGGAAACATTTTCTCAACAATAATAGGTCTAATCTACCTCAGAGCCTGAGAAATAGACAACTTAGCAGGGGAAAGTGAAGTGGAGGAAGAAGGATATGTGTAAGGAGGTAGAACAGTCTACAAATTAGCTGTTGTAAGAGCCATGAAGGTTGTGCTGTTAGCATGCAAATATGATTTCAGCAAGTTTATAAAATCATTAATTATTTTACCACCATACTCTATGGCCTTTTCAAAGTCATATTTATTTTCCATGAATTTATCCAAATTATGTGTGAATTCCTTTAGCTTCGGTACATGATTTTTAAATTCTTGAGTTACAGGAGGTAGCCTTAAATTATCTACAATATACTTGAAATGGTTGGTCAACTCGTGCTTGGAATAGATCCCCTTGAAGTTGTAATCCACTTTCTTATATATTTATTCTTGAGAATCCGTGGAAATTTTTGAGTGAAATCATACCATATCAAGCACATGGTCACGATTATTAACAACTTTATCAAGAATTTCCTTATCAAAAAATTCAATCAAAGACTTAAACTTTTCTATAATTACAGATCTGACCATTTCACTATCCATGGTTTGAAATGGTTGGGCAAAAATAGATGGAGTAGAAAAAACTGATGTGAGAGCATTAATCTATTTTAGAATAGTCTATAAACATCCTTTATACTTAGTGGTCATATTATTGATTCCCGAGACAAGCTCATGCATCTCATTTTCTATTTTGGTGTTGTTCTCAACTACTTTTTCAGCCATAGTAATCAAGTTGGGTTGAATCAGAGATACAACCTTTTTGGGGATCTTATCAGCATCATCCTCACTGAGATGAGCAACAAGGTGTTAAGCAAATTGCAAGTCTTTCCTCATTTCCTCAACCATAGATCTTAAAGATTTTACCTCATCACTCAACAGCCTATTTTGAATCCAGACTTCCTAAATCTCATGAAGCATCTTGGGTTGGATTTTCCATATGATTTTCTCGAGAAGCATTGAAACCTCCCTTTCACTGATATTGGTTATTGGAGAAGGTTGAGACTTCATGAGTTTATCAAAACCAGACAACATATTGTCTCAAAATGCTTTCAAATCAGTATTACTTACATAATTAAGAGTTTCTTGAGCTGGTTTAAGAGCAGGAACAGAGACATGTTATGGATCCGTAGCTAATATTTCTTCCCTAGTAGTAATTGGTTTGAGATGAAACACAATTGAAAGATTCAATCCCTGAACTGAGGTTCCTTGAGACTCATCAACATCAAAATACCTTGGAAACATATACTAGGTATCCACAGAACTTGAATCCATTGGTTTTGGAAATTCAATCATTTTCAAGTTGGGGTTTTTCTCCCCCCAAACATATGCATCTCTTGGAGGACTAAGAGACTCAATATCTTGACCAGTTTCCACACCATCTACTCTATCATATTTAGCCATATCTCTATCTAATTGAAAATATTTCTCCATTCTTACATCGATAGGAAAAATGAATTCTATTTCCTTAGATTATTCCTCTGTATATTTCTTAGTGGCAGCATGTTCTTTCATAGTATCATCTTCTTCTTCAATATATTCACTCTTATCAACAGATTCAATTTCTTTTCTAACATCTTAATAACCTTTATAGAGAGGATATTATCTATAGGGAACATCCTGAGGTTATCTAGGAGACTCTAGAGTGGGTTATACAGTCCTTTGAGGAATCTTTGGATTACTTTCTTCTCCATATGAAGCCTTTTCTTCTTTAGTTCTAGGAACATCATCTTCCGTTTCTTCATCCAAATATTCCACAAGCTCATATGATTCAAAACCAGGGTAAGTGACATTCTTAGGTCTTGAAGGGTTCTCAATGGGATTAAAATACTCATATAGTCTGTCATTATCTTCAACCCATGATCTCTTCCATGGATTCCAACTAATCTTCATTTGTTTTCATGTATCTTTAGATATACAAAAATCATAATCTTCAACCACTTATTCATTCTTACCAACTACTTGTTTGGCTAGTAGTATTGCAGAGATAAACCTTTTATGAAATAACAAGGTTGACTTTGAGGTTGTATTGATCATGTCACATATGTGAATGATAATGTACTTACACAAATTGACTTTGTGACCATTATTCAGAAGATGTATAAAAAATTAATGTTTATATTTGAGAGTGGAAAAGTCTCATGTACTTGAAAATATTAGGCATTGAATAAACTTTAATAACAACCTAGACTCTCCATCTAGTTCAGTAACAATATGACTTCTTTTATTTTTCATTCCAGTCAACTCACTCTAAGCATCTTCTAAACTAAATATGTCACTTGGAGGAGGAGGACCTCTTTGATAGTCCTAAAAAATTATTTCATGTGGTATTCCTATATAGGAATTCCATAACCTCGAAGAAAAGGTACATCTATATTCATCGACCCAACTTCTAACCACAAAATCATCTTTAGAGTTGAAAGTGAACTGAACATACTGATAAAAATCAAAAAAAATCTTCAAATAGATATGTATTTTCTTTTTTTTAAACTACTCTAACTATCCATGTTCTTCCATGAAATTCATAACAAGTGACTTGCTTAATAGGATCCACTTCACACATATTTTTTCTTTGGAATGATTGTACAATCCGCAAGACCTGGGTTTAGCGTTTTCTCAGGCATGTTAATCTGAGACTTTTTCTACTTATTTGAAGACCAATTATTTTCAGGAGATGGTGAAGATGGACAATTCATCCTGGGAATTCAACATAGGCTCAATAAAGAGAAGTAGTTTGATAGACAAGAGATTTTCTTCGAGAGTAGATAGTATGAGTGAAGAGAGAAGTGAAGAGATGGGTTTTTATCATTTGGGGAGTTCAAACATCTCAAAACACAAAAACACGGTATAAACGAAATAAAATAATCAATACAGTAACATGGGAAAAATATTTCTAAAAATTTAAGTCTGAGTGATAACGGATAGACCGGAATAAGCAGTCATTGTGTCAACATTGCAGTGTGACTCTAAATGGTGCGACCATAACTAGAGATACAACAAACATGAGACAACAAGCTAAGAGAAAGTAACTGAGAGACAGTAATTATGAGACAATAAATGTGAGACAAAAACTGTGAATCAGTAACTATCCTATATTAAACTGGTCACTCAAGGATGATCATTCCTAACTCATGTATGATGTAACTCATCCTTTAAGAATTTAATGGCTTAGTGAAAATGTCAGCAAGATGATGTTCAATGCCAATGAATTTTAAAGTAATATCAACCTTTTGATAATTATCTCTCAAAAAGCGATGTCTTACATAAATATTTTCTGTTCTCGAATAAGAAAAATTATTCTTAGAGATGTTAATAGAACTTGTGTTATTACAATTTATCGGAAAATTTATAAATTGATATCCATAATCTAGAAAAGTGTGTTTCAACCACAAAATCGGAGCACAAAAACTACCATTATCTATGTATTTATCTTTATCAATAGACAATTCAACAAAATTTTTCATTTTACTACACCACGACACTAGTGACTTGGCCAAAAAGTGACATGTTCCATAGGTTTTTTTCTATCTAACTTACAACCACCAAAATATGCATATGAATAGCTCACTAGATCAAATGATTGTCCTCTAGGATAGAACAGTCCTATGTTGGTAGTATGTTTGAGGTATTACAAAAATTATTTTAATAGAAAGAAGATGTAACTCTTTAGGATTTTCTTGAAAATGAGCACAAATATACACACTAAACATAATATTAGGCCTGCTAGTAGTTAAGTAGAGTAAACTCCCAATCATTCCTCTATAAGTGGTTTGATCAACTGATTTTCCATTTTCATCAAGATCCAATTTACAGGTGGTACTCATAGGAGTATCACCACTTTTAGTACTATCCAAATGAATACGTTTTAGAAGATATTTAGTATATTTACTTTGATTAAAAATAATACCTTCCTTATTTTGAAATATTTGAAATCCAAGAAAGAATTTTAGTTCACCAATCAAACTCATTTCAAATTCATTTTGCATCATCTTTGAAAAATAAACACATAAGGATTTTTTTAAGATCCAAAAATAATATCATAAAAATAGGCTTGAACAACTAAAAAATCTTTATAAATTATTTTTATAAAGAGAGTAGGATAAAATATACTTTTTTTAAATCCTTTAGAAATAAGAAAACTAATTAGTTTATCATACTAAGCTCTTGGAGATTATTTTAAACTATATAAATCTTTTGTTAATTTAGAAAAATGATTTTGAAAATGAGGGTTTTTAAAACTTGGGGGTTGTTAAAAAAACATCCTCAGCTATATACCCATTTAGGAATTCACTCTTAACATCCATTTGATATAGCTTGAAATTTATATGTGATGCATATGCAAGAAAGATTTTTTTTAAAAGAAAAGTAACCAGCAAGGCTTCATAAAACTAAATAAAGGAAACCTGGGTTTCAAGAGTCTAAAGGAAGGAAGTTTACATTTATCTCTGTAAAGGATAGGGAGCATCTCACGAGGAGTACTAGAATGATAGGTGCAAGTGTCACCAGAGGCTCCCATATTTGCAAGGAAATCAGAAAGTTTGTTGGCTTCATGGTAGAAATGTGTAATGATATAATGAATTGAAGCAAGTATGTCAAGGAACTTAATACATTTTGATGTAAGTTTCCAAGAAAGGTGAATTTGACCCATTCTAACTGCCTGTAAAATTGTGGCAGAGTCACTTTCAAACCATATTTTCCTCCAACTTTTTGTATGAGAAAAATCAACTTCTTTGATGAAGGCCATCATATCTGCTTCAAGAGCCATGGCCAGTCCACACGTACCATGAACCCCATCAAGGAAGTCACCATCATGATTTCTGAAGACAAAACCATATCCAGAAGGTCCTAGATTACCTCTTGAGGCTCCATATGAGTTGCATTTAATCCAGCCAGCAAAAGGAGGTAACCATAAGACTTCCATGGTTCTAAGAGGCAGAGGATAGTTGCCTTCCACATGCAGTTTTTTCAGAACAGTGAAATCCCTAAAAGAGTTGTCACAAATTTAAGCATGTAAACTATTTTCTTATTGAGCCACAAACAAAATATCAGAGATCAAAAACCTATAATTGATGCCAGCATTTTTGAAGAAGTTCCATCACAGTCAATCCCTTCTTATTAATATTAACCTTGTGCAACTAATCTAGCTTTATTTCTTACAATATTACCAACTTCATCTACATTATGTCTAAATACCCATTATTTCTAGTGGTCAAGGTGTCGTTTGGTCTATCCACTAGTTTCCAGACTTTATTTCTTTAAAATTTATTTAACTCTTCTTGCATATCCATCACCCAAAATTCATCATTTATTGCCTCATTGATGTTCTTATGCTTAAGTTGTGACAAGAAAGCTTGATGTTCAACCTAATTTCTTACAGAAGATCTAGTTTGAGTTCCTTTATCTAAGTCTCCAAATATAGCATCTAGAGGATGGTTCTTAAAGGTTTCAATATATCTAGACAAAGAATGTCTAGTGATTTTAGGTTCTTCAATAGGTTCGGGTTCATTATGATTGGAGTCTAGAGAATTTCTAGAACTGGATGATTTAATAGATTGCTTAATAGTAGGATCACAAGATTTTTCATTGATATTCAGATTTGGTATATCATCCTCAAGATTTTCTAGAGAGGACTTAGGATCATATGGATCTATTTCATCAAATTTGAGATGTAAATATTCTTCCACACATTTGGTTCTTTTTTCAAAGACTGTGTAGGATTTACTAGATATTGAGTAACCTAGCAAAATTATTTCATCAATTTTAGAGGAAAAATTTTCAATATTTTCCTTAGTATTGAGAATATAAACTTTGAAACCAAAAACTTTAAAGTAATTAACTTTGGGTTTTATATTATTCGAAAAATCATAGAGAGTTTTCTTAAGAATTGGTCTGATTAAGACTCTATTAATAATATAGCAAGTTGTACTGACAGTTTCAGCCCAAAAGTAGATAGGTAAGTCATAATCATTGAGCATGGTTCTTGATATTTCTTATAAGGTTCTATTTCTTTTTTCAACAACACCATTTTATTTAGGTTTTCTAGGGTAAGAGAAGTTATGAATATAGCCATTTTTTAATAAAAAATAGTCAAACTCTTGGTTTTCAAACTCATGGCCATGGTCACCTCTTCATGATTTAATTTTAAGGCCACTTTAGTTTTCTACTATTCTACCATACTTGAAAAAATGAGAACATGTTTCACTTTTGTGAGATAAGAAAAAGGTCCAAGTATATCTAGAATAGTCATCTACAAGAACATAGACATAGTGATTCCCATTAAATCTTAAAACACTAGATGGTCCAAAAAAGTCCATGTGAACCAACTCGAGAGGTTGAGAAGTTGAATCTTTTTTCTTTGGTTTGAAATAAATTTTGTGTTATTTATACTTTTGATAAGGATTACAGACTTTGTCATTTGGAAACTCATGTTTGGTTATATCCTTGACTAAGACTTTTATATTAAGATTTATGAGATACTGTATGTTACAATATCCTAGTATTCTATGACAAATCCAAGACTCTTTGTGAAAGACACTTAATCATGAAACATTTTGAGAAACTAAAGAATATAAGTTAACAACGTAAAAATTTTCATTTCTAAAAGTGGTAAATATTAACTAATTTTTAGAATTGAAAAAATTTCATGCATCATTATTAAATTTAACATGAAAACCATCATCCCACTAATGAGAGATACTAAGTAGATTTTATTTTAATCCATCAACAAAAAGTAATTTGGAAATTAAAACTATGTTAGAGTTACCAATCTGGCTAAGACCAGTTATTTTTCCATTAGAATTATCACCAAAAGTGTTCACCATCAATATTTATCATATTCATGAAGCATTAGTAATATACTATCATGTTCCTTGAACATCCATTTTCCTAGTACAATATAATTCTACAGGATCTATTCAAACAACTTTCCTACAAAATAATTAATAAAGAGATGATTTTCATACCCATATTTGATTGGGTCCAGTAAAATTTGTAATAAGATATTTTGGAACCCATACTTGCTTCATGGGTTTCCTATATATAGTTTTTAACATATGGGGAAATAAACATTGTTTGGTCCTGAAAATCTAGAAGCAATCAATGAATTTCTAGAGCTAGAACTAGGAGATTTTTCAGTTCTGGGTATGAAGATATATTTTCCTAATTTTGTTATAAAATGAGTTTTAGCTATGTTCCTCTGTCCAGGTTGGTATCCTATACTAATAGTATACCTAGGAGCTACTTGTTTACCAAGATTTTTTGTTATAGTATTCTTTCCATTGATAAAAGTTTTTAAGTCCCTTTTCAATTTCTGATTAGATAATTTATGTTCATTGTTCTCTTTAATTAATTGAGAATTTTTTTCCTTTTATATAGTAAGATCAGATTTAATAGTAGAAGTAAGAGCATGGTCTTTATTTAGAGTTTTATATTTATCTTTTAAATAATTTCATGTATCTTTAAGAATTTGGTAGTATTAAAATATTTACTCATTAGTAATATTTTTAGAATCACTTTCATCTCTAGAATAATAATAATTTTTTACATGAGACTCAACAGTTAACTCAGATGTGTTTGTCTTGAAACACATGTTTTCTATGTTACATTTCTCATCATGTGATGATTTTGATTTACTGGATCTATCCTCAGAAGAACTCCATGTTGATTTCATTTACTTTTTTTAATTATCCTCATACTTAACTTTATACTTTATCTTGGGACAATCAACCTTTACATGTCCTTTTCTCTTACATTTATAGTAGACTGTCTCATTAGAGTTTTCACCTTTCTTCCAATCCCTTTTCCAATTACCTTTATTGTAATATTTTCCTTTATAGTTGGGCTTAGTGAATAATTTATTCCTTCTATAAAACTTATTAATCCTTCTAGCTAATTGAACAATTTCCTCATCACTATCAGATGGTGAATCTTTATTACTTGTACTGTCAGATTGAGTCTACATCCTTTATTTTTCTTTATTTTTGGAAGAAGTTGTTTTGAAAGCCACAATATTTCTCTTGGTTCATCATATTACTCTTTTTTTACCTTAAACTATTCCTCATACATCATCAATTTACCTATCAACTCCTTGAATGGAAACTTATTGATGTCACAACATTCTCTAATTGATACTGAGGTTCTTATCCATCTTTCTAGTAGGCATCTGAGTAGCCTCATGATTTTTTCTTTGGCATCCATTAGCCTTCCAAGATAGCACATTATATTGAATATTTCATTAAACCTGAGATACATATTAGAAATGGGTTAATCGGGATTCATTTTAATGTTATCATACTTAATAGTATATGCATTAAGTATCATTTATTTAACATTAGAAGTTTCTTCATGTGAGATAGCTAAGGTGTCCCAAATTTCATAGGTATATTTACATGCATAAATTATATTAAATTCTTCATTCCCTAAATCACAAAATAAGGCATTCATGGCTTTAAAATTATTATTTTAAGTAGTTTTGTGTCATCACTCCATGTAGTTCTTTGAGTGTCTGGTATTTCATATTTACCTTCAATTACAGTCCAAATATCAAACCCCATGCTTTTTAAGTGAATTTTCATTTTAATTTTCCATTGGGAATAATTTTTTCTATTAAAGCAGGGAGGTATGTTGGTAGAAGCACCTTCATATCTATTATCGATAACAAAGAATGAAGGCTATATTTTAAAGATCCAGAAATTTAGAACTAACAAAAATTTAGAGATCTTTAAAAAATATCTACATCATAGTTGAAAAGGATTTTAATTTTTTTTAAACCTATGAAAATAGAAGTTTAAAAACAACCTATGATACCAAATGTTGGATAGAGTAGGACACTCAATAGGGGGGAGAATTGAGTTCCTATTAAAATTTCTATTAAAAAATTTATTTATAAATTACCTAATTTAAAAGCAACACAACCCAATTAATCAAAGTAGTAAATTTATAATATTATTAATGTTTAATAAATTTCTCAAAAGATTGATTATTTCTCATTTATAACAATATGAGATATTGATATTACCTTTGAAACTAATTCACTAAATCAAAGAAGTTATAAATACTATCCAATACTAACTATCAATGTGAAACTTACTTTTTTGAAATATGAGTGAAAATAGAGAGAAACTAACTTTGAAAAAAATAGTGGATAAAACAAGTGGTTCAGTCACAAGATGAGACCTAATCCACTTCACTTGGTGATCACCTTCCACCAAGAAAAATATATATAAAGCTTTGATCCACACCCTGGATCGGGGTTTACAATAGCATACAGAGCTTTCCAAGTCACTTTACCTCTACTATAGTTCTATGTGGTAAATTAAAACTACCAAGACACACAAGGTCCTCTTCCATAGTTATACGTTGGTGAAAACTGGTGTAAGAATGTAGTAGTGAGAGGATATATTGTATCCTCTAGTTTAGCATAGGAGATAGTGTGTATTTTAGTACAAATACATGCACTACTCAAAAGATTAATAAAAAAATACAAAACATATAAAAATATAATAATAAGAGATTAAAAATGCTCTGAGTGTTGTTCTATGTAGTTATGAACTTATAGGATGTAGAAAATTTGATGTTTGGGTCTTCTTCTAAAAGAACACTAAAAAATAGAGTGTCGTGAGTTCTTTGTTCTGGTTTCCAATGATATTTTGTGTAAATCTTCATAGAAATTCTTATTCTTTGAGTTGGTGATACAAGGATGTTCTTAGGATGATACACATCAAGCAGTTTGGATTATTATTTTTATTGTGCTTGTTCTAGAATACATGTATGTTTACTCTAATGTTTCTTTTTGTTACTTCATCCAGATCATGTTCCACCTTGTAGTTTTTTCTTGGATGCTTGTGTTATGGATGACAAGAACCATGATCTCTTCATATAGTACTTCATACTATCAGGTGTAATTTCTAAAAAAAACCATTAATTATGTCAATGTTATTAAATGAATCAAATATGACCATCAGAATAAAATTTTAAATTTAATTAAAAATATAGAAAAAATTTTAAGTAAGGAACAATGTCATGGTTGGTGGGGAGACATGAACATAGCCATAGTCACAGTGAGTTAGAATTAGTGCTACAGTCAGCAGTGACATCCTTAGTGAGTTCTGGAATCGGTATAACGGTCACACTATCTAGTCCTTTGAAATTTTGGGAATTGGTTGCACAATTATGATGTTTAGTCCTTTTCAATTTCTAGAATTGGTATCACAGTTATGGTATCTGGTCCTTGAAAAATTATCAAATGGGTAGCATGATTATAGTGTCAGGTAAATGGTGTCTTATAATTTGTCAATTTTTCAGACTAATCAGTGAGATAGTTTGATCAGAGAAACGATGTCTCATACTTAGTAAAATATATGCCATCTGTCTTAAGAATTAATACTCATATAATGGATTAAGGTTAAACATAATCATAATACAACATAATAGAACCAGAGTATTCCTAATTTATAATATTTAAACATGATTTACATGATTTACGCGATTCACATGTTTTACATAATTTACATGATTTACATGATTTACATGATTTATAAGATTTGTGAGTATTAAAAAAATAGGAGACCAACACCATCCATAGGTGAGTAAATGTGGAAAGAAAAATGTGGGGGGATGAACCACATGAGGTTTAGGTGGATAGAATCTAGCCACTAGAGAAATATCAAGCATATTTATCCCTAAATCAGAGTTCCATGGAATGATTTTGGCAAAAATGGTAGTGGTGGAAGTGCGGGTCAGACATGTTGACTATACTTGAATTTCTAAAAAATCCCATAATAAACAGTGTGTACTGTAGGGAACACACATCATGTAGTCCCCTAGATATAGTGGCTAGGGTTTCAGGTAGATTTAAACATCACATGCCATGAATAATCCATACACGCTTTGTGACCTAGTACTAGTGGCTCAGCATATACCCTGGGAGTACACAGGCACAAACACAACTTGGTATATGGGTATAGCTAGAGTACATGTGCATGACCATGTAATTTGACAAAACCATATACTTAGACATGTCCTGGGTACCTAGAAACATCCAGGTACATGGGAATGAGCAGAGTATATGGGAATAAGCTAATATACACAGACATGGGATAGAAGACATAGACAGACCTAGGGAAACCAAGACACACCGTGTATACCCTATGCACGCCATATAATTTTCTAAGAGACTTCCACCATACATATCCATCTCTTAAAAATTCAAATTTAGGCTCTTCAGTATCCTATCCTGAACAATTTTCTGTATAGTATGAAATTATAGCCTTCATTTTTGCATCATTGATACATCACCAAGTCATAATAGCCTGAATTTTATTTTAATGATTAATGGATGATGGTAGTGATCGAGTTGGATTATTAGAGATATTTATGGGTAAGAATCATATTTTATCACTAGGAAAAAAGACCCCACACACTTTACACAAGTATATTTAACACATTCTTAACTAAATAGGGTGCATATCCTTTATCTATGGAGTGGAACTTCCCATATTTGAGCTTTAGCGGGGAGTGGGTCTTCCACTAGAGATAGTTCCACTTAGGTTTGGAGTGTATTTGTGAGGTACGATCCCTCTACATGAATTATTGTGCAATTATGCGTGGTGTGGGGAATTAAAAATAGACCGTTTAGAGTTAGAGGAAAACTCATTATTGTTAGTTGGGTTATAGAGATGGAGATCCCCTTTCTCTCTCGCTTGGGTTTTCTTTAGGAGAATATATGTTGGGTTTCATTTACATATTTATTTTAAGGTTATATATGAATTTTGTTTATTTCTATTTTTCCCTTTTTGGTTTTCATGTAATCATTTTGGGTATATATATACTCACCCCTATATAGAATTTTCCCATACATGTTGTGTATTTTGTAGAAGAAAAATAGATCTATGATGACTTCAAATGAGAATAACTATACCTAGTGAAGTTTATTGTGTTCAGTGGATAGTCTTAGAGATCATGATCTAAAATCTCCTAAATCATTCATGTTTCTAGTTTTTTTGGGATGGGACATATTTTTCAATTTGGTGTGTATTTTTTATCTTTATATTTTTTACTATATTTTTGTACTTTGATACTTTTCTAGATATTGTTTCATGAATGGTGTACACTCTAGATGTCCATTTTTACTTTATATCTCCACATTATTTCATGGAGATGGTTGTGTGCATGTGTATAAGTAATTAGGATAAGGACTCACTTTTTATCATTTTCTAATCAGTGTTTGTCACCATCCCTTTTCCTATTAGAGGTGGGTTTTGGGTGTCTCACTTAGCTTACCACAAGCCAAGCAATCCTCAATGGGTCGGGCCATGATACTTATCTCCATTTTTAGTCTTTTATTAATAGATCCTATATATTATTTCCATGATGCAAGGCCCTTTTAGGAAACTTTAAGTTATTTAATTTTATGATTTTATTGTATTCCCCTATATTGATTGATTATATTGTCACCATTGTTTGGCTATGTTACCTTGATTCCTTGGATCCCATGTGTGGTTTGTGTATCACCTTGTGTGTGTGTGTTAATTTCGGTTTACATTCAAATGATTTATTTTCCTTAGGTTTGAAAGTGTGTTTTATAAGGAAAAATAGTTTGGTTTTTCTTAAAATAGTTTTTAAGAAATGTGTTTCCTTTAAATTGTTTATGAAAATGGTATTTTCTTGAGATGTTGGGAAATATGTATAAATAGTGATTTGTGCTGTTTTCCATGGTTTAATGGCCCTTTTTCCTTATTTTAAAAGTTTAAATTAAAATATTTAATCATCATTGGTTTAATTTTATAAAAAGGGATGGTTGTTTGAAAATGTTCATGTGACATGTTATTTGGTTTTGTTTTCTAAATCATATGAAAATAAACTTTTTACATTTTGTTTAAACTTACACTTTATAAAATATTTTACAAATGGATTTAGATAGTTTCATTAGGTGGTGACCTACTGGGAATTCTTATTCTCTTGCCTATATTATCTCAGTTATAGTTTTTAGTTCAACTTCAGACCAATCTTAGGGAATTTCTTTATCTTGGGATTTTAGGTTATTTTTTTATTTTATTTCATTCATCTTGTGGTGCATATTATTTTATTTTATTTATAGGATCTTATTTTATTTTCATAGAATATATGATGCGTATACCTTTAAATGATTTAATTTAGCCAAGTAGTCTTTTAATACTTTTATATATGGATGGTAGTGATATCTACTGGTTTATGAAGTAAAGGAATTTGGAGGTGCCTTTATATCTTTTGTAAGGGAGGGAGACTAGGTGTGAGTGGAGGTATTATTTGTTTACTTTCCTTTTAATTATTTATTATTTTTTTTTTATTTCTACTTATTTGATTTTTCTTGTAAATTAAATATATAGATGGGTAATGCCATCTTCTCATTATATCTCTGTTGTTTCTTTAACTCTAAATTAAGGAAAAAATAATTCCAAGTGTTTTCCTGTTATGCCTAGTAACTAGTTTCCAACTCGTGGGGATTGAGAATGCCCTTTGGACCTGTAATGAGCCACATCAGGTTATGGGTTATATAGTATCCCAAAATAACCCATTACATTTTAAAATGACATTTTCATTACCTTTTACTTTATATACAAAGGTTTAAAAGAAATATTTTTATTAATTTTTTTATGAAAAAGTTGGTTTTGACTTTTTTTAGTAGTGTGAAAATAATTTTATCTTCTATCATATACTATATAAATGGATTTTACCACTATAAGGAATGTTCTTTTCTTTGAATATTCTTTAACAAGTTTTCATAGTTTTTTCAATGAAAATAATTTTCTCAATATTCTGAGAATTTTTAGTTAAAATTTTATTAAATTAAAAGTTGATTTTCATCTTGTTTTCAAAGAAAAATTAAATCTTATTTTAAAGGTATTTTTTATCTATATCAATATCCTTTATGGATTTTTATGACTCAATAGAGATATGATCTTATGAGAACATCCACTTTATTTCTATGAATGACTTATGATGATGATGATTTAAGGATGATTCTATGCAACCTCTTTCTTTCCAACAAATTAATTATATTATGATGAAATCTTTATGAAAATCATTTCTTTTCCATGAGTTATGCTATGATGAAGTGATGAAATGTTTATTAAACTCATTTCCCTTCCACGGGTTATAATAAGATCGTATGATGAATGTTTTATGATTTTATGGAACACATATGTTTGATTTTTAGAATGTGATGGGTGGGATTAGAATTATATAAACTTCCAATTAATTGGGTAAATATAGATATCTCATGAGATAATAATGACATGACTAGGGAGTGAACCAAGTTTAGTAAGGGACTTTTTCCAACAATATAGTCTTAAGAGTGAACCTTGACTAAGGAAATGATGGAATTTAGAGTAAACCCAGTCCACTATGATAGTCCCGGAAATGATACTTGACTAAGGAAATAATTTTTTATACTTATGTGTATTCAAAAAACATATTTATTATGTTTATGATATGTTCTTTTGGATCATGATTAATTATTCATGATTCTGTACACTTATGAATTATGTATTTTGTTATAAAAAATCCTTATGTGATGATTTATGATTAATGTTTTTTGATTAATTGGGTATGATTATCATAATTTATGATCTAGTTATCATAAAACTTTAATTATCTTACTCTCACTTATGATCATTTATTAATATCTCTTATATTTACCCTTACTGAGCTTCTAACCTCACCCTTTCTTATGTTTCCTTTCCTGAGGTTATGGGAAAAGGTTTTAAGTAGGGTATGTCTAATAACTTCACTATTTGAGAAGATATTTATGAGTGATGTTGAAGATATTTCATGAAATAAGATGATTATCTATCTAATATCCAAATTCAAAAAAACATTATGGATCTCTATAATGTATTGTTATGATATGATTGAATATTCATGGTGATTTGAGCTATGATATGTGGTTCAAGAAATTGTCTTGTTCTGATTCTAATTGGGTCCCCTAAAATTTCCTTTCCATAATTAAATATTATATTGTTCTAGTTGTTGACTTTGATTTTATTTCTCCTATTGTTCCCAATTATAATGGAATTTTATAACAACACTGGTTGGACATTCTATCCATCCCTAAGTGGGATCACCATCCATTCAATAGGCATAGTCATTTTTAGCAATTTCTTGTTGCAATTTTAGCAGGTTATCTTCCATTTTATATGTAATAAATTTTATTTCAATAATACCAAATACATATCCCTATAATGATGATGCATAGATCACTCCTATTTGTCTATTCTATTCCTACGACTGTCTGCACTATAGTGAAACATCCTTATTTTTATAAACAATTTTGGGTTTTAATTCATATGTCTTATTATTGGAAACAAAAAAAAATCAATTAAATTTATACCCCTATGCAATGCATAGGGCCTACATAAAGGTAAGTGTCTCCTAGACTCACACAGTGAGTTGCTTAAGGGTATCATGGGGTTTCAATAGGCTGTGTAATGGTAGACCTCAATTTACTAAGGGTGTGTAAAGTTAACCCCATATTTATATGGGTTGCATAAGGGTAAGGTTTGAGATTTGTAAAGCTACCATAGGAGGAGCATAAAGGTTTGTGGGATTCATATGCACTTTGTAAGGGTAACCTTGGAGTTGTGTAAGGGTACCTAGGAACATGTAAGAGTAAATAGGAGCTTCTTAAGGGTAACCCCTTGGTTTTAAAGGTTATATAAGGTAAACCTTTGTGATGAATAAGGTAAACCGCATATTTCTAAAGGTTATGCAAGGGTAAAATATGTGCGGTGTATGGGTAACCAATTATTTATAAAGGTTGCGTAAGGGTAGTATTTTTGTCACGTAAGGGTAAGTAGAAATTTCAATGTTCTAAGTAAGGGTAGTTCCTTATAATGAATGGGTGCACAAGGGTAACCAAGTACCATTACATGACACCTAAGTTCCATGTAAGGGTAAAACCATGTCACCGTTATGCAGTGCACACTTGGGAAAAAATTATTTTAAAATACACGTTTTCATCTTTTTCTTCCCTCTTCACACCTGTAATGCATATCATACATATTTAAATGCATTAAATCATGAGTTTTGATTATTTAAACTCATTTAATGGTTATAATCCCTTTATGAAGGATTTTAAACACTCCTCATTCAAGATTACTACAAAACACCAATGAAATGATTAATTTAATTTTTAAGGTTTGATGTTGAAAAATTATACATAGTTTTTTTTCCTTCTTCAAAAATATCCAAACATTTATTCCATAATTTTTTGTTATTATATTTAGTTCAGGTAGTCCAAGAATTACCTTGTTCGTGATTGGTGAAGCTTTATTTAATCAACATGTGTTCTTATTCTAGGTTCCAAGCATGGCATAAACCTCACCCTCTCTCCTCTATTCTAGGTTATAGTGTTTTAAAAGGATAGTCCTAGGTAGAAATTGGTATTCCTCTTCTTTTTTTCATGAGAAATTTGTGATGTTTATATTTTAAAAACATTCTATAAAAATGATAAATAATTATAAAATAATAATAAACCATAATTGTTAAATAATTACAAGGAATAATTATAATGCATATTATTATATATAGATAGAATATTATCTCATGTTAAATTATGATTATTCCTAACAAAGAAACTATTAATCACATGCAATGAATTAAATGGATAATTTAAAATATATCTAGGAGAGAGAAAGTTTTTATCACTTGTCGTGTTTTTATTTATTTTGGAATTAAAATAATTTGAATCATTTCTAGGAATCCTGGGCAAGCGGTTTGATTCAACGAACACATGTATGTGATTTAGGTGAGTTTCCTTGAAACACATGGGAGTTAATCATCAAAAATATTAATGTAGAAAGCCCTTAACTTATTCACATGTATTATATTGGTTATTTTAATGATTTATGTCATACATGTGTATCCATAAGAAACCTATTTCTGATGCTTAACCACATGAGGTATGTGTGTATCCTTGAACCGTGCTTGATGTTTTCTTTCATGTGAATTTATCTAATGATGATACTGATTGAATTGATGTGATGTCTTTATTTGTCATTATCATCTCACATCGTATGTTATTTCCTTCTATCTTATGGAGATGAGCATATGGGTGGAATATAAGGGCATTCCTCAAGAATGATGTCATGAACACACCCCCAAAAAGAGTACCCCTCCTAGTCTAGAAATTAGAGAAGGAGGATGGTGACCACCCAAGACCCACCTCTAGTAGGTATCGGGATGGAGGCTAGCCCCAAGGGTATAAAATAATACATATGAGGGAAATTAACATCTAGTAGAAAATTCATAAGAGAGATATAATATAGACACAAAAATTAGAGCTTGATTAGATATATAAATAAAATCCCAAAGTGCATGCATGTAATGTCATACATAACTGAACTAGAAATGTAAACTACATGTTCCCAAAGATAAATATGACAGTGACCACGAATCCTAAATATCTCCCACAAAAAAAAGCTAATAATATTCATCTCAGTCTTCGACCAACTCCTACTAACCTAAAAAATAGATTATACATATGTGGGTTGATCATAACAGTATACTCGGTTGGATCCTTCCCATAACCTCTCATGAAAAAGAAGAAAACTTATTAAATAAAAATGAACAAAAAGTCAAACTAAATAATCACCTAAACAAGTATACTAGGTTCCCAAATTCACCATGGAAATATATAAACATATAATGTATAAAAGAGAGATCATATAATAATAAATTAACAAGGGTACCCTGCTACCGCTTCCCCACTGATTTTCTGCTCTGCCCCAATGTTGCATGTCCTGATCCATCTCTCTAAAATTTAAGGTAGCCCAAAAAAACCTAGGCTTGGTATAACAACATCACCTCATGTATCACATCAACACATCATCCTATATCACAACACCATATATCGTAACTAAGTAGTTTCCAGACACCACCACAACCCGTATGATATGTATCATACATCAAGTTTTATACCTCAATCCATAAAAATCCATACACTGAGTAAGGTACCTCAAGACATCATAACCTATAAAAATAATACATATAATAATTATTTGGATACTATAACTTGAGATACATGTCTGTGAAATAACCATAAGCTATTACATCCCTCTATAAACATATATCAGGAAACTAACCACTGTGCATACCAACACATAATACTAACAAGATAAGACAACATGGACCAAGGGGGTAGTCTACCATCCATTCATCATCAATGATGTGAAAACCTTAAAGGGAATAAAAAAATTACAAGGTGTGAAGATTTTGGGATTTTCCAAATAAATGAAGAATTTTATAGGATTTTGGATGAAATAATGACTCAGAACACTACTCATCAACCCGGATTGACCCAAGACTCATAATGGGCCATACTTAGGATGACTTAAAGCCAACATGCCCCCCATGGAAGTATATAAATAGTGAGATAATCTACTCCTTCTCGGAATGGATTCCAAATACCAAAGTCTAGGGTGAGAATCAATGCTACTCCAGGGTACTCCCCATTCTTCTTAACTAATTTTTCATTCATGTTTTCTTTTCTTTCTTTCCTTCCTTATTACTCTCCCATAACTAAGATTAGGGGCTAAAACCAGCCTTGTTATAGGGTTCTGTATCCAAATGGGGAAGGTTTCACTGGATATATTTCTTATTCTCATTCATGTATTTGGATTAATGTAGTTTTTTAAACTTCCAATCCCTTTATTTTCATTTTATCATGACCATTGATTATTGAATATAAAAGTAAATTTAAAATTGTAAAAACAAGTTACCCTGAATTGAGGGATTCCCATTGTCACATTCAAGGAAACCGTCTTAACTAAAATTACAAACATGGATTGATAAATTTTATTACTAAAATCTAATTTCACCAAAACCCAAAAACTAAAAAAAACCTAGCATGCCTTAAAATCTGATTTCTAAACAACTAATCTGATGTGTTTTTATTTTTTTCTTTTTCTTTCCTAAAACACTTCCCAAAACCAAAGTCTATTTTTTCTCTTTATTCAATTTAAATAAATTAATTCTTTTGAAAACCTAAATTAACTAATTTCACCATCTCTAGGGGTTTGACTAAAATTTTCCTCATACCATATTTTTATTAATTATGTATCACAATTTGAATTTTTAAATATTTTTTATTTTTATTAGACGCATAGGTAAATACCGATTCACTTAGGGCCTGTCAAAACTAGAGCTTCTTTTAGGGAAAGTTGCTAATTAATTTTTAGAATAATTTTAATTTTACCTCTTTATTTTATTTTACTAATTTATATCGTTGTGTTCGTTCTAAATTTTGAGATTTTAAAACATTAAATGATTGATTACAACACTTGAGAAAAAGAGAAAGAGATCACCAATTCCAATACCGACATTGAAAACATACTAAAGACAAAATTCACTATAACCATGGTAGGTGCAGAGTAACATCTAGCTATTGGAGGAGTTCATCAAAGATATCCAGAGCTGTGTACACTTTCTAACTATGGGTATCCATGGAAAATGAGATTGAAATCAAGTATCTTGGACCCTCCCATTACAGAAAATCACTTTGAGATCAAACTTTAAATCATCCAGATGATCTAAAACATCGTGAAATTCACTATACTTACACATGAAGATATGAACGTGCATATGGGAAACTTCCTCTAGCTCCATGATACCTTCCAAATCAAGAATTTTTGAAGAAATGGGGTAAGGATTCCTTTTTCTGTTATTTTCTTTGTAAGAGTGATATTGAGAGTGGATCTAAAGCCTGCTGGCACATTCAATCGGTACATGGGATGGGATATAAAAAACATTTCTCACTTTATTCTTCCCACCTTCAAGGTTGATGGATATCTGGGTAAACATTATGAAATTTTATAAAATTAAAGATGAATCTACCTAGTCTTATTGAGAATTATACAAAGACATGATTCAGAAATGACCCCATCATGGTACTGAAATATGTATTTTTATCCAAACATTCCATAAGGTACTTTTGTAGGGATACAGTTTGATTATAGATGATGTATTTGGAGGATCATTGATGAAGAAATCACCATAAGAGAGTTATATCTTTCTAGATGAAATGTCCGTCAATATATTCTAGTGGAAAGGAGATGGGATGAAATTAATAGGCATCCACATAGTCTAAAAAAATTGATGGATGGAAGTGAAAATGGAATCCCAAACTAGAAATATGGACACAATGATGGTCTAACAACAACAACCCCATAGTACGTATACATAAGAAATAAATTATACTTATTACAAGAATGGTAATCAATTTTGGTGTTATTGTCCATAATAATACCAAGAAAAACTATATCAACACAAGGAACCAGGATTCCAGTCAACCCATAGACCTTCACTCACAATTCAGGTCCACGCATTAGAAGATACACTAACTACTTTCATGACTTCAATCTAATTGGTTATCAATGAACTGAAGACCCACTCAAAAGATCAAAATGCATCAATAAATTATTTGAACGATAACTGAAGAGAATAAAGGGATGCACTCCAGAACATTGAATTCCAAGTTGGAAAAATCACTCAGAAACTTAGAGACAGACCAATGGGATCACTATATGGATGACCCAAAGTACACCCACAAGAAAATTTGAAATTGATAGCACTGAGGAGTGGAAATTTCAATCAGGATCATCCTAAACCAAGAAAAACAAAATAATACAATAAACTAGAGGTGGAAAAAAGTGAGGAACAAGAAGCTAAAGAAGATCAAAAATAAGAAACACCATAATTCATGTTAAGAATTCATTTTCTAGAATGAATGTCATAAGAGAAGATCAACTCATTAAAAGGTATGTTTATTAAACACTTTTTAATAATTTCATATCAACATTACTTTTTAGAGGCTCTCGGGAACTTTCCAATATATGAAAAATTCGTGAAAGAGTTGGTGACCAATAAAAAAAGCTAGAAGATATTGACACCATCCCACTGACATGTTAGTTTTCGACGTTGTTATCAAAGGACCTACCTAAGAAGTTACAAGATCTAGGTAGATTTTAGATTCCAATATTTATCAAAGCTAATAAATTTTGAAAATATTTATGTGACTTAGGTACAAGTTTCAACATCATTTCATACACCACTTATAAGAGCTTGGGATTGGGGAGATTGAATCCCATATGATTTTCACTTCTTTTAACAGACTCAATAGTGAATTACCTCTAAGAGGCCATTAAATACATTCTTATCAATGTTGGAAAATCCTATTTTCTAGTAAAATTATTAGTGGTGGATATGGAATATCAATGTACACCCCTAATTTTGCAAAGGCCATTTTTAGCCACTAGGTGCACAATGATAATTTTATAAAGTGAATATCTCTATCTGAGAGTTGGCTATGAACAAGTAAGTTTTAATATCCATAAGGTGATGATGAACTATGATGTGAGAGAAGATAATGAGTCTGGTGAAGAAGAAATACCCAAAATTGAATAGATATTTAATATTGGAGAATTTAATGAGGTAGATGCTATTGTGAAAGGGGATACTCCAAATAAAAGTACTAAAAGGAAAAAATAGAATCTAAGAGGTTAGAATAAAGACACTAAAAAGGGGTTGAATCTTCCGAGTTTGAGAAGGGATAAGAGGTATGGATAATACATGGCCTTCCATTTAGTTCTTCTAGATTAATTAAGAAATTATGGATTAGCCATATAGAAATCAAATATGTACTACCTTCAGGAAGATTTATGATATTTAGAGAAGAAATAGAAGGACTTAACTGTATGGAAAATACAAAGCTAAGGCCATTTGTTTACCTCAACCTATTACAATATTTCCAATCATCCATCACATGATATGCAGCTGAAGGAGGTAACATTTATCCAATAACATTAATGAAAATCACTTATGAGAGGCAACATTAGTTTTTAGAGTTTTTATTTATTTTCTATTTTTAGAGGCACACATGTACTCACCCGAAAATCATTCAAAATTCATTGATTATGGCTTGTAATTTCACTTGTGTATTTTATTTTTGCAGGAATATTAATACCCCTATAAGAAGAAAGCATCATGAGGCATGAAAAGATTCTACAAGATGAATACATGTCATAAAATCCATTCACATATTGAATATAGAGCCAGAAAATCCTACAAGCTGACTTTTAAGAATCATTAAAATAGGAGTAAGTGTTTCAATTCACAATTTTTCTATATTATTCCCTGAATTTAATTTATTTATAACTTTTAACTGCCAATTTCATGCCCACACTTGATTCATGCTTTAATCAACTGAATTAAGAGACATAGATTTCCTAGGATGATTACCATTCCAGAAATTAAAATTTCTTTGTCATTAAATTTGAATGAGAAAATTGGGAAAATATTTATAGATAATCACATGGGTTTGGATTTATAAAATCATGATTTAGGGGAGCATGTTAATTTTTTTAAATGATTTTTTGAGATTTTTCCATGCTTTGAATTTCTTATATTTTCATTAATTTACTTAATTACTCATGAATTTCTATGAGTAGTTTTCCCAAACTTTAATTATCATTCATAATACATCCTATAAACAAAATATTTCCCATTCTTTTTATAGTATATTTCTTGTGAAACTCATGCATGTTCTCTTCTAGAACTTTCTTGAAATATTATCAAAAATATGACCGAAAAAATCAATTTTAATTTTATTGAGTTATCTTTTTTAACCCTTTATCCTTATAACCACCTTATATTAATCATGTTTTAGCCCATAGAATTTATAAATAGATTTTTTAGGAAATGATCCATGTGAAAATCATATCTAATCCATTTATACCTTACTCTAAATGATTTACATGATATTTAAAAGAATAAGTGTAGAGGAGAGATAATTTCCATGGTGGATAGGGATATATTTAATTGAGTAGACTAAGTTGGGGTTTATTTTTTTGATTTGGGGAGAGGCCTTGATATCATTAATTATACTTTATCAATATCCACCTCTCTTAATATAAAATAAAAAATAAAAAATTTGGATTGTGTATTAAGAGGATAAAAAATCAAAATTACCATACTAATGATATTTTTATCATATGTGGTTAGGTAGTGGATGTGATATTTATCTTAAATGTAATAAAAAAAGAGAAATAAAAAAAGTAAAATAAAGAAAAAAGGAGTTAAAGAGGTTGATTAATTCATTTTACTTACTTTTATAATGATCCCACTTTGAGATTTTGTTAGGGGAATAGAGAGATTAAATCTATAAAGGGATAATTTTATTGAGTTTATCTGTTGGTAGCATAAATTATTCTTTAGAGTCAAACCTACTTATGATATTTACTTTTCAAATCATTTACCAACCTACCCTAAGACTCATATTCATTTTATCCTAAATGGTGAATCCCTTATGGTCAATTGTGATATCTTTATTTATACGATGGAGATGGTAGATACTGTTCAAGCCTATGGTAAGTTACATATTATTAAGGTATGTGTCAAACTCTATTCACAAGTGTACCCTGATGATGAGAGTAAAAAATAAAATTAAGGTAAATTGAAAATTGAATTCTTATTAATAATTAATTGAAAATTAAAAATTCTTGAATTAAAAGTCTTAGAAATTTCAAAATAGAAAAATTAAAATACTTGGTTGATTTGTTTCTTTGAAAAGTGAGGTGATAATGAATTTTTCTATGTGATACTTAAATATTTAATTTCCCATTTAATCAATTTCTTTTCTTGATATTGAATATAAATTATGGTATGGTGAGTGTCATTTGTAGTATGTTGAGATTCCATACTTGGGGAAAATTCTAAATTAAAGTGCGGGGGATTTGATATGGGCATTTCGTGCATGATTTTTGACATTTAAATTCATCACTTTTGATATATAAATGATCAATTATTGATATTTTATTTAATGTAATTGTTCATATCTATAAGGAAACTACAATTTATGATAAATGAGAAAAATTAGTGAAAACGACCATGATTTACACTAAAAGATGGATTCCCATGATGAAGGATGTCAATGGGATACTTTCAGGTGTCAAAATAGATGAACCCTAGTTAAACAGAGCATTAAGAGTTATAAAATAGAAATTCAGGGCATTTAACCATTATAGGGAATGTAACTATTACTGGGCCTATAACCATTATAGGGAGAGAAACCATTATAGGTCATGAATCCAGTTTAGGGTGTGAATCTAGTTCATGATGTGAAATCATTAAATGATGTGAAAAAATTATAGGGAATGAAAATCATAGGATTTTCCCAACAAATGTGGATTTTGATGGGATTTTGGATGAAATAATGAATTCGAATGCCGATCATCAAATCGTATTAGACCAAAAGTCATAGTGGTCCATATTTATGAAAAGTTAAGTCCAACACAACCCCCATGTAAGTCTATAAATAGAGATTTTATCTGCTTCTATGAAGTAAAGTGTTGATGAAAAAAAATCACACCATGATGTAGAGATGGTAACAATATTTATACACACACGATGCTTTCATTTTTCATAGGAGGGGAGAATGTAATGACTCCATTTTTTCTGTATGACACTTTTGAATATTTTAAATAATATATTCAAAGTAAATCATATAATCGACATGAAATATCTATCCTCATAGATTCTTTATTTGGATATATTTTAAATATTAAATAAAATATATCATGTGCATGTAGTTTTTCATAAATAATAAAATATCTCCCAAATCGAGTCTCAGATGGGAAATATATTACCTTCAATAAATCTAGAACACAGGTTTTACCCTAGGCATGCCAAAGGTTTGGACGGTTTTGGCTATTTAGAAGAGTAAATTTTCTAGTGGATATTAGATAAAATAAATAAAATAAAATAAAATAATTATTTTTGATCAAATCGATGTTTAAACCTAGAAAAAAAATCTATTTATAACCCTGTTATGATAATATCTAGGGTTATCTAGACAACTATAAGAGATTAGGCGAGAGATACCATCAAAAGAAACATCAAGTGTAATTGGGGAGATTTTTAGAGATAATGAAAAATGAAATGGATCCATCAATGACCTCTCGTGTAAAAACATATTTATTAATGATCAATCCAATCCGATGTAGGGAATTTTTTTTTCTTGATTATTTTCCCCTTTCTTGATTTCTATGATGAAAATGAATTAATTATTTAAAATAAATTAATTCATGGATCATTATTGATGAATTGATGTTGGTTGTTTTTAATTAATAGAATTAGGAAATGAAATTTATTTTGAAATACAGAACAATTCCTTGTCCTTTATATTCCATCAATGATGGACAAACAAATAATGAATAATGTTTATTTTTTACTTTTTTGTTTTGTGGATTTATCTCCCTATTTTTTGTCTATCACTGACATTATATTAGCTAATTATTTGACTTTATCTAGGAACCCATTTTGTTGTGTGATTTAGTTATCAGGTCCCATTGATTGTTGCTTTAGTATCAACAACATGAATTATAGAATGAAGGGGATTAACAATTATGACAGAAGTATGATGATGGATTGAAGGATTTAAATTCATGGGTTTGACATACGAGTGACACACGATGTGATGAGGAACAAAACATCGAGAAAGGGGTATCCAAAATACATCAAATAGTGATGTTATGGGTTCAGTTAAGGTGGTTTGTGATCATTTTGAATGATATTGGTGCTATAATTGATTTATAAGGTGGGCCAGGAGAAGAAAATTAAAGAATATGAAATTTATATGAAATTATGATTGAAACAATGTGTATTTTAGAAGAACAAACACCATGTATACCTCTCCAAGAAACACTAGGGTTTCAATTTGAGAAAAATATCACAAAAACATGTACTTAGTCTATACACCATGTGACCCCTAATCTAGTATCTCAACATGTATCATCTAGGGTACACAATAATAAACATGGGTAGGGTACTTGAACATGTGAAAAGTACACGAGCAAGCACAGAATACACAGACACAAACATGATTAGGAACTGACTTAGAGGAACACACCTAGTATCCCTTATACACCTAGTGTGTCCTTTTTACACAGTTTGTTTCGCTTTTACACATTGTGTACTCCTTCCAGGGTTTTTTAGAGCCATCAGTCTCTTCGGTATGGCTTTTGATTTAGTGGGTATGTTCCCTTGGTTTTCTCCTACGAGGGTATAATGTGGAATCCTATACTAAGCATAGGATGAATGATTCCATCTTAAAGGATGGTTCTAGATAGAGTTAGGTATCCCTCCACATAGGTTGAGGTGTGATCCTCTATCTCATTATTCCCTATATTGGGTTAGGTATCCCATACTTGAAACTTAGGACATGTGATACCCTTCCAATTGGGTTATCCTAGATAGGGCTAGGTATCCCCCATAGGCCATGGGTGTGATCCCATACCTATATATTTACATATTATGAGTTCTAGTGCATAATTTAATATGATAATGTTCAATGAGTATGAACTCTCAGATGAGCTCCATTTGTGTTAGCAATATGCAAGGAGTAATTTCTCTCAAAAAAGCATTAAAGTGGAGCCTCAAACAAAATTCCCAGGCTGTAAGTGAGGATAAACATTACCTTGATAATTTTCGTATTCCTTTGAGTATATATGGGTAATATTGTGTATACCCCCTTGATATTTTGATTTAGAGTTGACTACCACACTAATGACTTGTGTTTTGTCATTTTTAGGGTGTTTTAATAGGTTTGTTTATACTCACCCTTTCCTAGGATATCCCTTCCCATGTTGTGTATTATATAGACTTTGCCTTTCGGTAGATTCCAAGGTGGAACTAGAGTTGGTGGATATTAGTTGGGCTAGATTGACCGCAAATGGATTTCATAGATACAATTTGATAGTAGTCCCCACTTTTTAGTAGGTTGTACTCTTTTATAGTTTGGGTGGGAGTATATTTGGACCTTATGTATCAGTTTAGAGGTTATTCATTCATTACACAACTAATTATTTATTTTTCTACATTATAATGGAGTATGTAGATTCATGAAAATGTATAGGTAGTTTAGGTTAAGTCCTCCCATGTGTGTGATTTTCCTACTTGGCACTGACTGTCAACTCCTGTCTAATTAGAGGTGGGTTTATAGTGTCACACTCAACTTAATTCTGGCCAGGAAGGCTCTTATGGGTCAGGTTAGGACATTAATAATCATTGATTTTCTTTTTTAAAAGGGATGGTTTTTGGAAAATTTTCATATGGAATATTATATGGTTTTTTAATAAAGCATGTGAAAATATTCTTTATACCTTATGTTTAAACTAGAACTTTATAAAAAAAAAATTACAAAGGAATTTCCATAGTTTCCAGGGGTGGTCACCTATTGTTCATTTTTTCTCTCAAACCTATATTATCTTATTTATAGGTTATTGGTTTAGATTTAAACTAATCATTAAGTGTTAATTTATTTGGGTATTTGAGGTGAGTTTTTTATTTTATTGAATTTGGATTGTGGTGCCTATTTCTTGATTTTGGTAGGACCTAGTTTTATTTTATTATAATGTATGTTGTGTGTCCCTTTAAATGGTTTACTTTATCCAATTAGTCTTTTACTGTTTCCTATTCATGGATGGTAGCGATATATTCTATTGGTCAAAGAGAAGTCATCTGGAGGTGGATTTATATCATTTATAGGGGAGAGAGTCTAGGGGTGGGTTGAGGGATTTTTTTTACTTTATTTTACTTTTTTGTTACCATTTTTTGTATTTATGATTATTTTATTTAGCATGGATATTTTATATAATGATGGGAGATAATGGTTTCTTATTATTATTTTTATTTATTTATCTCTTACATAAGGGTAAAATAATTCCCAATAGTTTTCCTATGATGGCCATGTACTAGTTTCTGGCCTATGGGGATCGGGAATTTCCTTCAGGTATATGATAAGTTGGTTCAGGTTCCAAGTCATATGATAGCCTGAGATGGTCCATTACAAAATGGTATCAAATGTGGGTTGTTCTTTTAATAAGTATATATGATCTTTTATTATTATCCCTCCTTTTATTTGGGTTTTTAGGGTACGATCAAGTTATATTTAGTTTCTAGGGCTCAAGTAGTTGGTTATCAGTGGGTGCTTGATCACCACCCTTTATGAATATGCCTGAGTTACCATGAGAAGTGGAATTTGAATTTGGAATTTGGAATTTCATTATATTTATTTTTGATTATGTGATGGTCCTAATTTTCACAGTTTGAGTTTCTTTGGGGGTCATATTAGATTTGGGGAAGTTGATGAAAAGTAGATCAATGGCATGAGGTTAGTTTTCTTGACTTGATAAACCAAGGCAACGACCAAATTCCCGATCTTACAAATTTTATTGGGATTTTTATCACTATACCATAAACCATAAATCCATGTGGTCAAGTTAGGCATGGTTACAAATACTATTGGTTTGTTATTTATTCATATCTTGAGATATATCAAATAGATAGGGATGAGTCAAGTTAGGTCTTGCGATATGTTGATGATGTGTATTGAAAATTTTGATGTGCCTCTTTCTCGGTGCAGTTGTTGTGTAAAATGGGGTTTTGTAAAAATGGAAGGATTTCATTATACCATTTTTGGTTTTGGGATTAAGACTTTGGAACTTTTATAAAATGAAATTGGTTTTTTTGTAAATGTTTGGGGTTTTTGTTTTAAATTGGTTGATTTTTTTTGGAAAATATATTAGTTTTAAAAACCATTGGTTGTTTAATTATAAAGGTATTTATAACCCACGGTTTTATTTTGAAAAAGAAAATATTATTTTTATTTAATTAAAATGAATTTATTTTTTAAATGATTTAAATAATGAGATTTGGGAAGCTCAAGTGAGTTCCTTTTTTACAAAGGAATTAGTGGTTTATATAATAGGGTGAAAGTAATTTTGCGTTTCCTTTGGGAATTTAGTTTTTAAAAAGAAATAGAAAATTTTAGAACTGATTTTTTTATTTTAAAAGATTGTGTGTTTTAGAAAATAGATCTTTATTCCTTCAAGGATGTAGTGGTTTTCAAAGACATCAGTTTGGAAATGTTATATAACTTTTCATCTTGTGTTGTTAGATATTATCCCTTTGAGCCAGTTGGGGCCATTTTATTTGATTTTAGAAAAGATAAAATGTTGGGTATTTGTTTTATTTTTATATAAATATTCTTCTTATATATTTCTGGGTAATGTTAGAGTGTTTAACATTAAGGATAGTTCTTCCATTGTTATTTTATATATTCCCAAGACTCTAATTGGAATGAAAAGTGTTTCTCACAATTTATTGAGAGTTATCAAATCAGATATTTTTGGGAGACTAGGCTAGGTGATCCTTGAATAGTCACCTGGATGACTTGATGAGGATAAATCTATTTAATCTTTTAGATGATGGTTTTATCTTGGGATGATGGTTTGTCTTGAGGATTAATTCTTGATGTGTTTAGATCCTCATAACCTTGATGTGTATTTTTCACTAGTTACTATTTTTGTGTGGGGGATCTTGGTTCAATGTTTTATCCTATGGGGTTCTGTTTGAGTGGTGACAGTTTTTATGCATTCATAAATATTTTTCTTTGTGCCTTGCATGGAATATTTAAGTAATGTTTTCCTTGGGGTGAGAGACTTGAATGATTTTTATTCATTCTTTGGACATGGGATAGCCTTGGGTGAGTTATTAAAGTGTCTTTGAAAAGTATGGAACCAATTGAGACTATGAACTGACTAGTGGAAAATCAGATCATGTTGGGTTCACCATGAGAGGGAAGCCCACATGGGAGGTCATAGTTTTCCCTATTTTCTATTGGTTATGATCCAAGTTTAGATCCCATGTTGTTTATTTGATTTAGGAATGTGTCTAAGAACTTTTTTCTTTGGGTTCTATTGGATGTGAAGGTTTTAGTGACCTATTCTCATAACAATTGGTGGTTTTTGGATGTTTTGGTTGTGGTTCATTTTAGAGAACTGATCTTAGGATCCTAGATGTTTGTTATCATTGGGGTCCTTTGGTTTTATCTTTAACTATGATTACTTATTATATATGAAATTTTTATGAATTTACAAGGATAAGGGAATCTTATGGTTTCTCTCGTGGTTTCAAAAAATGGTGGTTATATTGGGGATTCTCTTATTTAGGTGTGGTCATTTGATGCTTCACCATATAGGTCAATTCTAAATAATGGGGAGACCTCCGTTCAATCTACCTTCATTTATAGTCTCTTGATGGGTGATCAATATTGATTCCTCCTTAAGGTTCATATTTGTTTCAAGGAATTCTATTGTTTCTTTATAGGATGGATCATGTTTAGTGTTTTCTTGATCTTAGTATCCCTTGGGTTTTCCCTAACCCTCTACAGTTTTTTCCCGCAGTAAGGGTTTTTTATCTTGTCTGTTACCTTTAACTTGACTAGAGACTTTTTGTTAGTAGAAAGTGGTATGGTGGGGATAATTATGACACCTGTCTATCATCGATATTTTGATTTTATATTATTTTAATTAAATTAGGGTGAATGTTTATTTTCAAAAGTATTAGGATTTGAATTTAATTTTTTTTAGTTTTTGTACCACAAACAGTTGGCTTGACCATGCAAGGTCTTAAGGAAAACTGTATGGGGGTTCTTAGTTTTTATCTAGTAGGGGAAGCATGATTATAACATGATTACGTAAACTGTGTGCCTAAAGCATGTGATTTACCTAGGTTAAATTTTTTTACATTTCTAAAAATAAACTTAATGGAAAATAAAACAAAACATTGTCACCTCACACTCTCCTTCTCCAGGCAACGCACCACCAACCTAAGGGAGAGCCCCTCTCACGCACCACTCCCCTCCTTTATTTTCTTCCCAACCTCCTTTTCTCTATATTTTGGGTGTTATAAACATAAGTAAGGATTCATCCTACACTATTTCTTTCTTTTCTCCCATTTCCTCCTCTTTCTTACTAGATTTTTCCATAGTTCAAACCCCATAATGGTTTAGAATTCAATTTCTTTTGGAATTATATTCTCAGGGTATGTAATGCATGACCTGGTCTATTTCTCACTTGTTTAAGCATCCTCCACCAAAAGTGATACATTTCAGACCATTCTGGATTTCCCATGATCAAATTGAAGTATGTGTTCTTTGGAACTCCCTTAAATTTCAAGTTATATATTTATTGTGATATTTAAGTTATTTTTTATGAATTTTTAATTATAATTTATGCTCATAGAAGGCTTGTTTTGTTATTTAAAAGGATTTTGAGCTTGGCATGGGATTACATCACAAGATAAGTGTTTATAAAATGGTGTGAGTGGATATTTTAAATTTTTTTGGGTGTTTTAAAATTTATCATGTGGTTTTATATGTGACTAGCATGCCCTAATTGGTTTTAATTGTCTTTTTAAGTGGTTAAAATAATTTCTATGGACTATGGTCACATTCTAAGTGTTGGTTGAAATGAAAGTTTTGATTTTATAAAGAGATTAAAAAGTTTTAAAAATGTATTCAATGTCAGCTCTATTTTTTAAATGGGTGTGAAGTGTTTTAAAGTATTTTTTTATAATAATAGGGGTGTAGGACCTCTTTGATATGGTTTTGAGACCACAAGTCTCACAGTGATTAAAAAAAACCTATAAAAATGAAATACGTATTTTTGTGAAAAGAGTGATTGACACCATTTTGTTTCTTTTGAAAGTGGATTTTTATTTGAGAAGGTATTTATGGGAAAATTGGATTTCCAAATGTGATTTTAGAAAAAATATTTCAATTGGGGGTTTAAACATGTTTTTCCAGAGTGGTTTTGAAGCTAGTTTTTCAAGTGTGGTTTAAAAAGTGATTTTCAAATGATGTGAAAATGGTTTATCCTCCCTAGCTTATTTGTGAAATCCCAAATTCAAAATTCATGCGAAATATTTTTTTATAATTGCATACGACCCTGTTTAATACTTTTGTGTTAATTGGCCATAGTGGATTATGACCCCTTAATAAATTATTTATAATTGTGATGTTCATGTATAAATATGTGTTTTGCAATTTTTCATATGGGGATGATGGAGGTGTGGCATGTGTTGTTTTAAAATGTTTTATATTTGATACTTGAGATTGTTGATTGATTGTGCTCACATCTATTTGAATTTTTCTGGGGGTCCTAGGAATTTGGTAAGTGACCTGTATGAGAGAAATACCTAGTGTTTTTTAGTAGTATACTTAAGGAATTTTGTATTTCTATAACCAGTTGGTTATACAAATAGGACAGGGGGTCATGGGATGACAATCTTTTAGTGTCTCATGGAATATTTGAGATCCTAAGAGGTTTATTTATAGATAGTTATATGGGACTACCGAGGAAATGTATATATTATTTAGTTCCATACCAGGTTCTTTGTTGTAACAAATACATTTTTTTAGATTTAGTTCATTGAATATTTCTACATATATTTATCGATCTTTCAGCAAGTTGGCACTCTTCTTTGGGTATCACAAGACCCTGAAATTGATATATTAAAAATCTTAATATATATTAAAACATGTTCCCACATATTTTTAAAATAAATGGGGTTCCTATTGATCCAAAACATGGATGGGTGATTTTATATTTTGTTTGTTTTCTAAATATGGGTTTTACGCTAGGTGTGATATAAATTTGGTCTATGTAGTCATTTGTTTGATGATGAGCATTGGAAGGTGCATTAATAAAATTAAATGATTAATTTATTTTATTTATTTAATAGCCTAAAACCTAGTTATATTCTATAAAAACATCATTATAATGATTCTCCAGGGTTATCCACATAACCTTGGGAGATTAAAGGCGCTAGGGAGGAGATTCATTGATGAATGAAATAATATTATGGAGAAGAAATCATTCTTAAAAGGATTCATCTTTACTAATGAAGTTACAATATCTCACAAACATAGACAATATGGTCCCATTATTTGTCTTCAGTTGATCCAAACTCAAGGTAGGTACTGTTATTCCTTGGATTTCCATCCTTTTTTAAATTAATAAGAATGGATTTATATCTGGTTTTCTTTATATGAAATTGAAGTTATTTTCATGATCCCAAATATGTATTTTAATTATTATTCCCTTTATTTCACCTTGTTTTCTATATTATGTAATCATTTTAAGGAATTACACCATCTAATATTGGGACCTCACTTTATTCTTATGCATTTCCCCCACCTTTATTCATGTTCTTTATCATTGGCCCAAGGGGTCGCGATTAGACATTATTGGGTTATATTCAAGTGTGATTAAACACCCCAAATTCATGGTGGATGAATAAATTAGTTATAGATTGGTGTTTTGTGATCAGATCAAAATGTGATGTAGGATGGTAGTGTTGGTAGCATGGATCAGATGCCTAATTTTGTGTTTACCATAAACATGTGAGACAACATGGTAGTAAAAATATGATGGGGGTAAACCACGTAATGTTCAGGTGGATAGAATCTAGACACCAGAGATGAGACATGCATAGTTATCCCTAAATCTGAGTTCTATGGAATGATTTTGTGGAAAAAATGGTATTGGTGGAAGTGCGGGTTAGACGCAATTAGAATATTTGTATTTCTAGAAAATTCCATCATACATGGTGTGTACTATAGAGAACATGAATCGTGTAGTCCCCTGGATATAGTGTCTTTGGTTTTAAGTGAAGTTAAATATCACATGCCATGTATAATCCATGCACATCATGTGACCCAATACTGGTAGCTCATCATGTAACCCAAGAGTACATGGGAATAGACACGACTAGGTATATGGTTATGGTCAGAGAGCATGTGCACAACCATGTAATTATACACAACCATGTACTTAGACATAGACTAGGTACCTAGAAACATCCAGGCACACATGAACAACCAAAGTATACAGGCAAAAGCCTATATACATGAACATGGGCTGGAAGACACAGGCAGACCCTGGGAAACCAAGACGCACAATGTATACCCTATGCACACTGTATACTTTTCTAAGATACTTACACCATACATATCATTCTCTTAAAAATTTAAATTTAGGCTCATGAGTATCTTATCATGAATAGTTTTATGCATAGTATGTGATGATAGCCTTTATTTTGACAAAATAGATATTCCACTAATTCATAAGAGAATGAAATTTATTTTAATGATTATTAGCTGATGGTAGTTATTGGGTCGGTTTATCAGAGAGATTTAGGGGTCAGAACCCTATTATTGCACCAGGTCATAGGCCCCCATACTCATTACACAAGTATATTTGACACATACCTTACTAAAGAGGGTATAAATCCTTTATTTATGGATTGAAACTCCTTGTCTTTGAGCTCCGACATGAATTGGGTCCTCCACTAGAGATAGTTCCCTTCATCCATGGAGTGTATGGGTGGGGTGCGGGCCCTCCACATACATTATTGTGTGATTATGCATGGTTTTGGGCATAAAAAATATACCTTTTAGAGTTGGAAGAAAACTCATTATTTTTAGCTGGGTTATGGAGATAGAGATCCACTTTATCTATTTCTTGGGTTTTCTTCATGAGAATATATGTTGGGTTTCATTTACATATTTATTTAAATTTTATATGAATATTGATTCTTTATATTTCTCCCTTTTTGGTTTTTAGAAAATTCTATTGGGTATATATATATTTACCCACGTATGGGATTTTCCCACACATGTTGTGTATTATGCAGAATAAAAATAGATCAATGATGACTTTTAATGGGAATAACTGTACATAGTGAATCTTACTATATTCAGTGGCCAGTCTTGGAGATCGTAATTCAGTATATTCTTAGTCTTTCAGGTTTCTAGTTTTTTTAGGATGGGACATATTTTCCAATTGGGTGTATATTTTTTACCTCTATACTTTTTTACTACATTTTTGTACTTTGATGCTTTTCAAGAGGTTGTTATATGCATGATTTACACTCTATATGTTCAGTTTTACTTTATATATCCACACTATTGCATGGAGATGGTTGTGTGCATGTGTATAAGTCCTTAGGATAAGTCCTCTCTTTTTATCATTTCCTACTCGGTGATTGTCTCCATCCCATGGCCTATTAGAGGTGGGTTTGGGTTGTCTCACTTGGCTTACCACCAGCCAGGAGGGCCTCGATGGGTTTGGTCATGATACTTGTCACTAGTTTAGGTATTTTATTACTAGAGATTTCCATGATGCAATTTCCTTTTAGGAAACTTTAAGGGATTTAATTTTATGATTTCATTATATTCCCCTAGATTGATTGATTGTATTGGAACCATTGTTTGGCTGTGTTTCCTTAATTACTTGGTTCCCTTGTCTGATTTGTGTATCACCTTACATGTGTGTGTGTTTTTTTTACATTCAAATGTTTTATTTTTATATGGTTTGAAAGTGTGCTTTAAATGGGAAAATGGTTTGTTTTTTCTTAAAATAGTTTCTAAGAAATGGATTTCCTTGAAATTTTTTATGAAAATGGAATTTTCATGAGATGCTTGGGAAATAGGTATAAATAGTGATTTTTGTTGTTTTCTATGGTTTATAGGCCCCTTTTCCTTATTTTAAAAGTTTAAATTGTAGTATTTAATCATCCTTGGTTTTATTTTATAAAAATTGATGGATGTTTGAAATTGTTCATGTGACGTGTTATTTGGTTTTGTTTTCAAAAGCATGTGAAAATACACTTTATACATTATGTTTAAACTGGAACTTTACAAACTATTTTACCAAGGGATTTCCATAGTTTTGGTGGGTGGTGACCTACTAAGATTTATTTTGATCATGAATATATTATCTCAGTTATAGGTTTTTGGTCTAGCTTCTGACCAATCATTGGGAATTTATTTATATAGGGATTTTATGTAATTTTTTTATTTATCATTCAACTTGTGGTGAATATTTTTTTATTTTTTTGTAGGATCTTATTTTATTTTATTAGAATTTATGATGTGTATACCCTTAAATTATTTACTTTGTCCAACTAGGATTTTACTACTTTTTATAGATGGTTGGTAGTGATATCTGCTAGTGGCTGAAGTAAAAGAATTTTGTGGTGCCTTTATATATTTTATAAGGGATGGAGACTAGGAGTGAGCGGATGGATTGTTTTTTTACTATCCTTTAACACTTTATTATATATTCTTTGTTTATTTATTATTATTTTATTTTGTGTGTACATTCGATATATAGATGGGTCATTGCAGTTTCTCATTATATTTATGTTGTTTCTTTAACTCTAACTTAAGGTAAAATCATTCCAAGTGTGTTCTTATTATTCCTAGGAACTAGTTTCCATCCCGTGTGGATTGAGAACACCCTTCAGGACTATGATGAACCACATTAGGTTCTAGGTTAGATGGAATCCCAATTTGGACCATGAAATTTTTAAAAGGTCATTTTTATTACCTTTTACTTTATTTAAAAAGATTTAAAATAAATATTTTTAACGAAAGTTTTTTTGAAAAATTCATTTTTTACTATTTATAATATTGTGAAAATAATGTTAGCTTTTAACTTATACATTATAAATGGATTTTCCCACCATCATGAATATTATTTTCTTTAAAGATTATTTTAAAATTTTTCATGGTTATTTTCAAAGAAAATAATTTTCTCAATATTCAAGGAATTTTTAGTTAAAATTTTATTAAAAGAAATGGTTATTTTTCTCATGTTTTCAAAGAAAATTTTAAATTTTCACTTAAAGGTATTTTTTATCTATATCAACATCCTTTAATTATTTTTATGACTCTTTGGGGATATTATCTTATGATAACATCCACTTTATTTCTATGAAATAATTATGATGATCATGATTTAAGGATGATATTATACAATATGTTTCTTTACCATGGGTTAATTATGTTACGATGAAAACTTTATGAAACTCGTTTCTTTTCTATGGGTTATGCTATGATGAAATGATGAAATGTTTATAAAACCCATTTAATTTCCATTCACTATAATAAGATTATATGATGAATATTTTATGATCTTATGTCACACATATGTATGGTTTTTAGAATGTGATGTGTGGGATTGAAATTATATAACCTTCCAATGCATTTGGTATATATAGATATCTCATGGGATAATAAGAACTGGAGTAGGGAGCTAACCCAGTTCAGTAATAGACTTTGTCTAATAATATAGTCCTAGGTGTGATCCTTGAGTAAGTAAATTATGGAATTAGGAGTGAACCCAATCCAATATAATAGTATTTTTAGTGATCCTTGACTAAGAAAATGATTTTTTATTCTTATATTTATGCCACAAACTTATTTCTTATGATTATGATATGTTTTCATGAATCGTGATTAATTATTGATGATTCTTTAATCTTATTAATTATGTATTTTTTTATAAAAAATTAGCAATTTTAGAAAAATAATTTTTTCTTAAAATAGATTATAGAGTGCATTTGAAAATAGTTAAGAATTTGAGAAGTTCCTTTGACACATGCATCTTTATCTGGAAGAATTTTTTGAAAGATCCTTTTAAAAAATGTAACTCCCAATAAAATAAAGAAGGATTATGATTGGTAAATATATATAGAAAATTAACACACAATTTATGCATATTAAATAATAGTAAGTAATAAGTTCATTGAGTTAATTAGAGAATAAGAGTAACCCGAATGAAAATGGAGGTTTGGGTAGAAAATCCTAACCTTTTGTGTGAATGTGTTCTGCACCTGAATTTAGGGTCCTGGAATATGAAATTAGACCCATTAATAATTTAATTCAGAAAAAATTATATGTTTATATAATTTATTATAATTTTATTAAGTTCATTTATGTCCTTTTGACAAGTTATAATGTTGAATTCCGTCGTTCTAGAGTGTTTGTTTCTTAATATTCATGATCGATTCACTTGATTATAAGTATGAAAGATCATGGGGAATGGATATAATTTTCTAGGATTGAATTTATATATTATTAATTGAAATATATAAGTGTGAATGGTTATTTATATCATTTGGTTACATGATATAAGGATTAATCATTACATTAATCATTTAGTGATAATCGTTTAGATCTTTACGGTGGTTTTTTCAATCACAACTAATTAGTTTTGTTATATTATTTAGTATCATGTAAAAATGATGGTTCTAGAATCATTAAATAAGATATAATTCATATTTTAAAATCTGGTTCAACCATAAAAATGGTTTCATGACCAACCTTGAAGGATAAATTAAAGAATGTGGGATCATCATCCATGAAGGTTGTAAATTGGCACCTACTGGAAGATGGTATCGTTTTTTGAATAAAAGAGAGAGAGTAAGGAGATTGATGATGTATATTACATTAACATGATATAATTACTTTATATATAAGATACTGGAGTTATCATGATCATTTGGATAGATGGGGTGAGGATATAATAAATAAAGAGAGAACTTGGAAAGAAAATAATAGGAAATGGAAGAGGATTTTAACTCTTGGATACTTCTCTTTAAGAATCTCCTTAAGGGGATTGATTTTGGTCTTTAGGAAATAGAAAGATCTCTGGGACATGGGGAGATTCTAGAGAATAGTATTTTTTCAGAACATTGACATGCTTCAAGGATTATATATGTGAGGAGAAGAGGGGGTGAGAGGTGGTTTTTATAGAGGAGGAGAGTGATGAGTTTTGAATATCTTATTCATTTTTTTATTAGATGGATCAAGACAAGAAATAGTGTTTCTTCTTGTGACTAAAAATAGTAATAAGTGCATGTGAGTTTGAAATAATAGTTTCTTACATCATCCATGATGAAATAAATAGTTTATTTATCTTATAATGTATTTATACCGTAAATTACCGTATTTTACTATTCAACAAAAATTCAAGTATTTCAAAAAAAATCCCAAAAATTATTCCTAAACATTTTTCAATGTGTAGAGTTAAAAAATGGACTCCATTTTATCAAAATAATTTTTTAAATATGTGAAATTTAATTTTTAAATAAAATCATTACTTACTTGAAAAATATAGATTTTAAATTTAAAACTGATTTTATAATACTTCTAAAAATCAACTGAGCTCTCATAAAATTATACTAAAATCATAGGAAAACAAAATATCTATTTATGAATAAATTTTATGAAAATGAATTTTATTTTAAATCAATTTATTAATTTAAAAATTATAATTAAATATTTATTACTCAAAAAAATACCAACACTTAATTATTAATTTTTTAAATATTCACTATCATTTATAAGGTTCTTAAATTTTATTTATACTTACATGGGTGAGGTTACTATTAATAAGGGTACATTACTATTTATAAGGGTTAAGTTACTATTCACTAAAAAATGTATGTTGAACCTATTAGAGTATAAATATACCACTGATCGTAATTGTGTATGTCCGTTTTTTGAAATTCAAAACATAGGGGAGAAAAAATTATTTTTAACAGCTAAGTTATAATAAAAAAGTGTTGTTTCTAAGAGACTCAATGTTTCATGCATCACATTATATATTAAATTTATTTTTAAAACCTTGGGTTGTTACATTCTTCCTCTCTTAGAAAAATTTCATCCTCAAAATTTCCATAATTTTACCTCATAAAACGATTTGGGCCGGTCTTCATCCTAAGTTCCCCATACTCCCATGTTTCCTCTTCAATTTTATGATTTTTCCAAAGTATCTTTACCAACCGAGTCATCCAATTTCTCAACACCTGTTCTTTAGTGTCTAGAATATAGATAGTCTCTTCACAATAACAAAAGTTAGGTTCCAATTATATACCTTTAGAAGTGAGTACATGTGTTGGGTATGGCATATAATTTCTCAACAATGAGATGTGAAACACATTGGGTACCTTAGAAAGACTAGGTAGAATTTACAAACAATAATTCATAGCTCCAATTCTCTCCATAATTTCAAAAGGACCAATGTACTTGGGGCTCAGTTTCCCTTTCTTACCAAATCTAATAACACCCTTCCATGGAGATAATTTTAATAAAACATGATCTCCCACTTGAAATTACAAATATTTCCTTTTATTATCAGCATCACTCTTTTTCTTGCATTGAGATACTTTTATATGGGTTTGAAAAGTCTTTACCTTTTTTGTTGTTTCCTCCACAATCTCAAGGCCCACAATCTTGATTTCTCTAACTTCATCCCAACATGTCAATGTACGACATATATTTCTATAAAATGCCTCTTATGGCGCCATTTGAATACTTGAATAAGAACTGTTATTTTAGGAAATATCCACCTAAGGTAAATATTAATCCCGGATACTTTGAAAATCATGTGATAATGATCTAAACATGTCTTCTAATGTTTGGATCGTCCTTTTTGATTTCCCATTAGTTTGAGGGTGATGAACAGTACTCAATCAAAGCTCAGTATCAAAATATTTCTGAATAATTTTCTAATTTTTTTTATGTAAATCATAGATCATGATCAGACACAATTGAGATAGGTACTCCATTAAGTCTCACAACTGCATTAATATATATCCTTGTAGGGTGCTCTATTTGAAAATTCTTATAGTGAGGAAATGTGCACCGTTGGTAATTTAATAAAAAATCACCCATATTGCATCATTCTTCCTTGGAGTTTTTGGTAATCTAGTGAAAAAATCCATGGTGATTTCATCCCATTTACATATAGTAATAGGTATAGGTTGTATGAATCCTCTAGGATATTGTCTTTCTTCCTTCACCAGTCAATAGACTAAACATGTTGATACATAATTAGAAATTTCATGCTTCATGTTATCGCACCAGAAATGTTCTTTCAAATCTCTACACATATTAGTGATTCAAGGTTGTATAGAGAAATGAAAACTATGAGAATCATCCAATAACTCCCTTTTTAGCTTGGGTATAGAGGGAATACATAGCCTTATCCAAAATTTCAAAATTCTGTCCTCACACACAAGATCTAGAAACTTCCCATTATTCACAGCTTTAATTTTCTTTTGAATATTATAATCATTGGATTAAGAAATTTTAATTATTTCCAATAAATATGGTTGGGGAAAAAATTGAAAAAGTAATGGTGCTTCACCTTCTTTCATAATTCCTATATCTATCCTCTCTAGATACATATACATATGATCCTTGTAAATCATAATTTTGTTCAGAACTCTATGATCCTTCCTACTCAATTCATTTACCACATTATTTTCCTTCCCCAAATGGTAGTGTATGAAACAATCATAATCTTTGAGTAGCTTGAGCCATTAAATTTGTCTCATGTTGATTTCTTTCGGTGAGATGATATATATCAAGCTCTTTTGAGTAGTATATATCTCACATCTTTCACTATAGAGATAATGAACCATATCTTCAGAGCAAATATTATAGTTTCTAACTCAATATCATGAGTTGGGTAGTTCTGTTCATGAATTTTTAACTGCCTTGATGCATAGTCAATAACTCTATCATTCTCTGTAAGGACACAACCAAGTACTTTCTTTTATGCATCACTATAAATCACAAATCTACAATTTCTTGATGGTAGATTCAATATTGGATCATTCACTAACATCTATTTCAATTCTTAAAAATAATTCTCCACATTATTTTATCCATACGAACTTAACCCCTTTATGAGTAAGCTGGGTTGATGGGTTAGCTAATCAGGTGGAGTTCTGAATGAAACACTAAAAATAACATGCTAAACCAATAAAACTATGTACCTCAGTTATGTTCATTGGAGTAGGCCATTCCTGAACTGCCTTTTTCTTTGTAGGATAAACTAAGATTCAATCCTTAGAGACAATATGGGCAAGAAAAGAAACTATTTGAATCCATAATTCACACTTTATAGAATTCCCATATAACCTGTTTCATCTAAGAGTCTTCACAATAATACACAAGTGATTATCATGATCTTAGTAGCATTTTGATTATACCAAGATATCATCAATAAATAACACAAAAAATTCTTCAATATATTCCTTGAAAACGCTATTCATTAGATTCATGAAAAAAAGGGTGCATAAATCAATCCAAAATCCATTACTATAAACTCATAATGCCCATACCTGGTTTGAAATGCTATCTTTGGAATATATTTATTCCTCACACACAACTGATGATATCCAGATCAAAATTCAATCTTTAAAAAATATTGGGCTTCATGATGTTGATCAAATAAATCATCGATATGAGGAGGAGGATACTTGTTCTTTATTGTAATAGCATTTATCTCCTTCTAGTCAATGAAAAACCCCATAGATATATCTTTCTTATTATGAAAAAGAATAAGAGCTCCCCATATAGAAAAACTATGGTAGAAAAATCCTTTATCACTCAATTCCTCTAGTTGTTTCTCCGGCTCTACTAATTCCACCATGGCCATCCTATAAGGAGTCTTTGATAGAGGTCTTGAACCAGGAATTAAATCAATATAGATCTCAACTTCCCACTCTGGAGGGTGTCCAGGTAAATCCTGTTGAAATACATCAATGTATTCTTGCACATTAGGTACATCATCTATTTGAACATTTCTTTCCTTACCCATATATATTGTATTCTCTTCCTCCCTAAGAATTTAATTTAGTAGAGATACTAGGGGTGGATCTAGATAAGAATCAGATGGTGATTTTTCTTCTCTAAAGAAAAGGGACTCCACATCATTAAAAAAATCTTAACTTCCTTCTTCTTGAAATAGATCTTCACATCATAATTTGAAATCCAATTCATTATGGGAATTATATCAAATTAAATCATGGGTATGATGATAAGGTTAGCAATTAAATCCTATTTTTCTTCCATAATGGGAATGATTGACACATCTTTGTTGCAATGATACTTCCCTTAGAAGTTTTGACTGAGAACTCCTTTATTAAATAATATTGTAAATGTCTAATTTTCTTGGAAAATTGGGAAGATTTGAAAGAATGATATGATCTAGAATCAAATAAATAATTTTCTATGTTTTAGGAAATGATTAAAGTACATGGCACCAAATCATTAGGAACTTCAACCTTAGCATTTGTGATTGTATAAGCTTGGACTTTCTCCCTTGGACTTATTTGGGGGAAGTTTCCTTGACACTTAGGACATTCATGTACATAATGACCCATATATTTAAAATTATATCATTAAACATTGGAAGCTTATTTATTTCCCTTACAATCATTAGAATGGTGGTCTTTTTGTCCACACATGTAGAAACACCCATTCCCTTCAGGAAAGTACCATAGTGTTTCTTCCCACAATTACTATAGGGTGGAAAGTCAACTCTTCCCTTCTTACCCAATTCCTTATTTCCTTTTCCAGAGTGTTCATCATCACTGTTCTTCTCTATATTTACTTTGAATTCATATGACTTAGGGAATTCCTTTTCTATCTTGATATCACATGAGATATTTTTTTTATATTGTGTGAAATTTTAAGATACTAGTTCCCTTCAAAGGAATGGTTTTAAACCATAAAATAATCGATTAATAATTCTCCTTGGATTACGTATGTAGTCTAAAGAATTCCTGGAAATCCTTGTAAAGTTGGATTCATACTTGGAAAAACTCTCATCATCCTTCTAACTCAGATTCAAGAATGTCCTTTCCATATTTTCACATTATCTACAGGGAAAATATTTTTCAAGTAAAATTTCCTTAAAATCCCTCCATTCCATTTATTATACTTACTCCTCATCCTTTGTGTTTTGAATTAATAAACACCACTAATCTACATCTCCTGATAGATGATAAAATTCCATGATAACCTTCTCTCTTTCGTTATATCCAAAAGCAAGAAATATCTTCTCTAAGGAACTTATCCACTCCTCCTCTATGAATGGATTTGAAGTCCCATTGAATGATAGAGGATATTGTTTCATAAATAGGTATAACATTTATTTTACATGTTATAGATTAGGATCCTCTATATAGGTAAGGTTATTATTCATAACCTGATTCAGTTGTCGAAGTATAGTTATAAGTTGCTCAACACCAGTCGAAAATTCAGAACCAACATCCTTATTTTGAATAGGAGGTAAATCCCTACATAGGATACATGCATTCATTCGATTTCCATTACTCACACTAGGATCCATTTATAAATAATAGATACTCTAATTAGGTTATGAATCATAATGTATAATGTTTAACTAGAGAAACGCTTAACATAAATTGAACTTTTATGTATATATAATATCATAATCATAAGCATGGATTCTTTAAGGAATTATTTACATTTAAATCCTTCATGGAGTGTCAAACTAGGTGCGTAATAAGGCCCATTTTCATGAACCAAGTAACCCCGAGTCATTCCTAGAACACCTTTTTAGAGTTGTTACTCTTAGGTACATCTATTCTTGAGCTAAATCCACATGTAGTATCCTGGAAGGGATGTATTTTCTAGGAATATCCACATAATCTATTCTTTATTAAAATTCTAGGATGTTATTGTATGAATATCCTCAAAGTCTACCTTATAGATTTGTTCTATAATATAAGTTTTCTATATATAGTTTCCAATGTTTTTACTAAAATTCCTCTAATACCAACTGTAAGGACCTAGACCCTAGTTTTATAGATCTGGTACCTTATATTACTACATTGGAATGATTAAAAAATGTTTTAACCTGAAGTAATGAATAATTCAGTAGTTTTGGAAAAAAAAGATACAAACATAAGTTCAACATTACATCTTAAAATGAAATACATAATATCAATTCCATTGGAAACATATATGAATCCTAGATTATCCCCACAAGTCATTCATTATATTCATCTTTAAAACTTTGGGAAAATAAAACATAATAAAGGGGTGAGATCATATGCTCAGTAAAGTTATGTAATACAACAGAATTAGTCATAAACATAAACATTATGTATTATGAGAAACTAAAAACACATTCCTTTAAACATATACTTGGGAATAATATGGTAGGAATAAAAGATGAAGGAATAATGACATAATAAAACATAACCATGGATATTCTACTATTCAGATAGTAACATGTACTAACACTTACTTTTTTCATAATGAGGGAATGCATAATTCATGACATCATAAAAATTATTTCAAGGCCTCATGCGAAGACCATACATAAATAGGTAAAAACCCATACTAGTTTGTCTCATGAGACCCACCGATGCACCGATGGGAAATAGAAGGACCCAAACAATACTTACTAAGTCCAATTAATTCCTCATATGAAAGTGGTGAAACATAAACAACATGTAAATTCATATTGAAACTAACATATGAAATGTAAATCAGTTTCCCCAATCATTAAACATAACAATAACCATTCATAGTAATATAGTTAATGGTTTCAAGAGAGCACATCCTTAGTCAAAATAATCAGAAAAAATTAAATAAAACATGTTATATGATATCATAAAATATTAATCCCAATTAAACCATATAATCAACAAGAGTGTTGAAATAGATGAAAATACTCTTATAAAATCATCGTGTAATTCCTGATAGAAATACCCTTTTACTTTGAAAAGAAGAGTTATTTTGAAAAACTATTTGTAGAAAATCATAAGTGAATTAAGGTAGTTTTTTTCATAATAATATCAGTGATTTTAGAAAAATAATTTTTTCTTAAAATATATTATAGAGTTCATTTGAAAATAGGTAAGAATTCGAGAAGTTCCTTTCAAACGGGCTTGTTTATCAGGAAGATTTTTTTGAAAGATCATTTAAAACATGTAACTCTTATTAAATAAAGAATGATTATGATTGGTAAACATATATATACCATTAAAATATAATTTTTAAGGAGTAAATAAGAATAAGTAATAATTTCATTGAGTTAATTAGATAATAAGAGTAACACGAATGAAAAAGGAGGTTTGGGTACAAAACCATATCCTATATCTGAATGTGTTCTTCACTTGACCTTAAGGTCTTGGAATATGAAATTAGAACAATTAATAATATAATACATAACCTATTAGATATGTATATAATTTATTGTAATTTTATTATGTGCATTTATGGCCTTTTGATAACTTATAAGATTGAATTCCATCATTCCGGAGTGTTTGTTTCTTGATTTTCATGATCGGTTTGCTTGATTATAAGTATGGAAGATCATGTGGAATGGATATAGTTTTATAGGATTAAATTTATATATTTTTAATGAAAATAAATAACTTTGAATATTTATATATATTATTTGGTTAAATGGTATGAGGATGAATCATTAGATAAGTCATTTAGTGATACTTATTTAGATTTTTACAGCGGTTTTTCGATCACAATGAACTAGTTTTATTCTCTTATTTAGTATCATGTAAAAATAATGGTTTCATAATAATTAAATAAGATATAATACAAATTTTAGAATCTGTTTCAATCATAAAAATGGCTTTATAACTATCCTAGAAGGATAAATTGAAAAACGTGGGATCATTGTCCAAGAAGGTTGTAAATTGGCATCTCCCGGAAGATGATTTCGTTTTTTTAACTAAAAGAGAGAGTAAAGATATTGATGATGTATCTTGAATTAACATGATATAATTAGAGTATACATATGATACTAGATTTATCATGATAATTTTGATAGAGGGGGTATGGAGATAATAAATAAAGAAGGAACTTGACAATAAAATAAAAGGAAATTGAAGAGGATTTTACCTATTGGATACTCCTCCTTGAAAATCTCCTTAAGGGGATTGATTTTAGTATTTTGGAAAGACCAAGTGCTCTGGGATGTGGGGAGATTCTAGAGAATATAATTTTTGATGAACATTGACTAGCTTAAATACTAAGATATGTGAGGAGAAGAGGGAGTGGGGGGGGGGGGGGTTATAGTGGAGGATATGGGTGATTTTTGAATATCTTATTCATTATTTTATTATTTTGCTCAAGAGAAGAAATATTGTAGCTTCTTGTGACCAAAAATAGTAATAAGTGAAGTTGAGTTCTAAATAATGGTTAATTACATAAACCATGATGCAAGGAATAGTGTATTTATACCATAAATTACTATATTCTACTATTTATAAAAAATTCAAGTATTTTAGAAAAACACCCAAAATTAAGCCTTAAAATTTTTCAACATGTAGAGTTAAAAATTGGACTCCATTTTATCAAAATAATTTTCTAAATATGTGAAATTTAATTTTTAAATAAAATCATTATTTACTTGAAAAATACAGATTTTAAATTTAAATCTAATTTTATAATACTTTAAAAAATTAGCTAAGGTCTCATAAAATTATCCTGAAATAATAGGACAACCAAATATTTATTTAGGAATAAATTTTATAAAAATAAATTTTATTACAAATCAATTTATTAATTTAAAAATTAAAATTAAATATTTATTACTAACAAAAATACCAACACTTAATTATTATTTTTTAAACTATCCACACTCATTTATAAGGTTCCTAAATTTTATTTATTATTACATGGGCGAGGTTACCATTCATAAGGGTACATTACTATTCACAATGGTCAAGTTACTATTCCCCCAAAAATGTATGTTGATCCTATCAGACTTTGGATATCTTACTGATTGCAACCGTGTATGTTTGTTTTTCAAAATTCAAAACATAGAGGTGGAAAAATTATGTTTAATGACTAAGCTTTAAAAACAAAGTGTTGTTTCACAGAAACTCAATGTTTCATGCATAAAATTATATTTAAATTTACTTGTAAAACCTTGTGGTGTTACAATTTCATACATAACTGAACTACAAATGTAAACTACATGTTCCAAAAGGTAAAAATGGCAGCGACCACAAATCCCAAACAGATCCCGCCAAACCACGATCTAGTAATATCCTACCAAATCTTCAACCTACTCATACTGATCTATAAAATAGATTATACATATGTGGGGTGATCATAATAGTATACTTAGTAGGATCCCACCCATAGCCTTTCATGCAAAATATAAAGAAAACAGACTAAAGCTTGATGAATAAAAATGAAACCAACTCATCCCATAAACATGTATACTAAGTTACCAACCTCACCATGGATATGTCTCACCAAGTAACATATACAAGAGATATCATATAATAATAAATCAACAAGGGTACCCCCACTACAACTTCCCCACTAGTTTTCCTCTCTTCCCCAATGTCGCATGCCCTGATCCATCTCTATCCAAAGTAAGGTAGCCCAAAAACACCTAGGCTAGGTATCATAACATCACCTTGTGGATCACATCAACACATCATACAATATTACATCACCATGTATAGTAACTAGGTAGTTTCTTGATGCCACTACAACCCATATGATGTGTATCATACATCAGGTATTATACCTCAAGCCGTAATAGTCCATACACTAAGTAAGGTACCTCAAGCTATCACAACCTATACACATCATACCTATAATAATCCTTCAGATACTATATCTTGAGATTCATGTCTATGAAATAACCATAAGCTATTACATCTCTCTATACACGTATACGGGGAAAATAACCACCATGCATACCAATACATAATACCTCCAAGAGAAGAGATCAGGTTCATAGGGTGTAGTCAGCCATACATTCCTCATCAATGACGTGAAAAAATTACATGGCATGAAAATATTACACTACAAAAAAAAACATGGTTATTAGAAGGGGTTATTTTTTTATTTAGAAGGGGGTTTACCCCCTCTAAACACATTAGTGGTGGTTAACCAAAATCACCTCTAAAGTGGCTGCATACTCTGATTAGAGGTGGTTTTGGAGAAGCGGTGGTAAAATGGGCTTGTCTTTAGTGGTGGTTCAATTATAAGGGGTTTTAACCCCTTCTAATTTCAATTTAAAATCCCTAAAATATTATGGATTAGGGGCAGTTTTAACCCCTTCTAATCCTTGGAACATATATTAGGGGTGGTTAGAACCGCCCCTAATTGAATTTTAGTCCCCATGTTTAGGGGAGGTTCTATAACCGCCCCTAGACTTCTTCCCCCCTTTTATATTAATTTATTTTTCCACCATGACCCATTGATGGCTACCGGGACACCACCTTGACACCCCACTCAGACACCCCGGTGTCCAGTGGCCCCCCACCTTGACACCCCACACACACCACCAAGACCATCCCCCTTGACAACCCCAGGCCACCCCGGACACCCCAGAAACGCCGCCCCGACACCACCTAGACACCCTGGACGTCCAAACGCATTGCTCGGACACCCCGAACCCCCCCTGACTCCCCAGCGACCAACACCTCGACACACACCCCCCACACCTCCCCCATAGTTAGACCTCCACCAGTAGTCACCCTGAACACGCTGCCCGGACACCACCTGGACACCCCAGACACCCCCCTTTTGACACCCTGGTGGCCGACGCCTCGACACCCACCCCCACACGCCCCCCATTAGTCAGCCCACCGCCCATGTTCGTTAGAGCCGCTCACACGTGCGCCCACGCTTGTGCGGCACGCTTGCGGTAAAACTTTATCCACTAGGATTCGAACAACATACTGGCAAGATGTAGCGCAAACCCCAAACCACTATGTTGCACGCAATTTCATTTATAATATGCAATGAAATATATTTATTTACATTTCGAATTATTATATTCTATATATATATATATATTTGTGGTTAGAAATATAAATAATATAATATATTTTTATATATATAATATATTTCTCTATAATATAATATGTATTTGCGTATAATATTTATAAATAATTATAATATATTTGTGTATATTTAATACTGATAAATACATATTTATACATATATTTATAAATATATTTATATTTATGCGCGTGTGTGTGTGTTTTTGTATTTATATAATATTTATAGATATAATATAATTATAATATATATTATACATATATTTTATTAAATACATTTATATTATATATTAATTTATTTAATTATATGAATTTATATTATATCTACATAGAAAATTAAATGCATTCATATTATTGGAAATAAATAATATAATTAAATTATATATATATATATATCTACTAAATTAATTTATAATTAATATGTTATACTATAATATACCTAAAAAAATTATATAATATATATAAATATATTTATAATATAATATTTATAATATAATATATATAATATAAATAAATAATATATTTATATTTAATTTTATCTAAATTATATATATTAGTATACAAAATCTAATATCAATGTATTTATACATAAATATACAATAAAAATGTATTTATGTACATATGTGTAATAATAATATTATTACTTATTATTATTATTGTTACACCTATTTTTTAAACTATAAAAATTATATGTTGGTTTTATAATTGAGATATTTTATGATTTATATTATACATATATTATATAAAATAAATTTTTATTATATATTTATATATGTGATTTTATATATTTATATTATATCATACATATATATACATATGCACACAAAGCTAAATGAATTCATATAATTGGAAATATATAATATAATTATACGATATATATATATATTTGCGAAATTAATTTATATTTAATATGGTATACTATAATATATATAAAATAATTATATAATATATAAAAAATTATATATAATTAAATATTTATAACATAATATATATAATATAATTATATAAAATATATATGTATATGTATATTTATATTTAATTTTGTCTATATTATATATATATGTATACCTAATATAATATAAATGTATTTATACAAACATCTACAATAAAAATGTATTTAATATAATATATGTATAACATAAATCAGAATATAAATGTATAGTATTTATAAAACCTTATATAAATTTTATAAATTTGCATAAATATATTTGTAATTACATTTATATTATTCGTATTAATATTCATATATGTATATATTTTTGTTTATATGTATAAGTATTTATTTATAATATTTATACAATGTCCTTATATATATGTGTGTTTATAATGTATTTAAATACATTTAAATAATGTTTTTATATAATATACACACACACACATGTGCACACACACATATGTATTATAAAATTTGAATTTATAAGAGATTTATTTTAAAAAATAAATAAAAATTAAGATGGGGTTTAAAACCCCCTCTAATCAAAGGGATTTGCAGCGGTTCATAATCCCCATAAAATTTCTTGAATTAGAAGGGGTTAACGACCCCCTCTAATATCATAAATTATAGGGGGTTTAGAACCCCCTCTAATGACATAAATTTGAGGGGGTTCAAAACCCCCTCTAATGTCATGAATTATAGGGGGTTAAACCCCCCCTAATTTCATCAATTAGAGAGGGTTAAAAACCCCCTCTAATGTAATGAATTATAGGGGGTTAAAATCTCTCTCTAATGTCATCAATTAGAGGGAGTTAAAAACCCCCTCTAATTTATTAAATTAGAAGGGGTTAAAACCCCCCTCTAATCTAAGGGATTTGCAGCGTTTCATGAACACCCTCTAATATCTTAAATTAGAGGGGGTTGTGAACCCCCACTATTTCCATTTAGAAAAATCAATTATATATATATCAAAATGAATGTTATATATATATAGATCCTCAAATATCCAACATAATATATAGAACCACTAATTATTAAATTATTGGTGGTTTTGATATAACCAACTCTGAAATCAGCCCAAATATTAAAAAAACAATGATAAAATATTTATAAGGGGTTGTGAACCACCTCTAAATTTTATGATTAGAGGGGGTTGTAAATAACCCCCTAAAAAAACCGCCGCTAATATGCTACTTTTTTGTAGTGTTACATGGTGTGATGGTTGTGGGATTTTCCCAATAAATGGGCAATTTGACAGGATGTTAGATGAAATAACTACCCATAACACTACTCATCAATCCTGATTGACCCGAGACTCATAATGGGCCATATTTATGATGAATTAGAGCCAAGAAAATCCCCATGGAAGTCTATAAATAGAGAGAGTAGCTGCTACTTCTTGGAACAGATTCTATAGACCAAAGTATAGGGTGAGAAAAACACTTATACAGGTTACTCTCCATTTTTCTTATTCATTTTTTCATTCATGTTTTATTTTATTTCTTTCCTTCCCTCTTACTCTCCAATAATTAGGATGATGGGGTAAAACTATCCTTATGATAGGGTTATATATCCAAAGTTGGAATGATTTGTTGGATTTATTTCTTATTCTTATTATTATATTTGGATAGTTGTAGTTTGTTTTTCACTTCCAATCTCTTTCTTTTCATTTTATCATGACCATTGATAATTTAATAAAAAAATTCATTTAAAATTGAATAATTAGTTATCCTAAATTGAGGGATGACGATTTTCACATTCAAGGAAACCAGTTTTAAATATAATATTGATAGAAACTCAATTCATCAATTCCCTAATTACCTCACCATAGGAAAAGGGGGATTTCAGAATTGAGATGAGGATATAATGTTTGTTGGATCCAACTTTTCTTGACTAAAATTTCATACATGGATTAATTAATTTTATTACTAAAATCCAATTTCACCTAAACTCATAAACTAAAAAACCCTAGAATGCCTTCAAATCTAATTTCTAAACAACCAATTTGCTATTCTTTGCTTCTTTATTTTTCTTTCCAAAAAATGTTCCCAAAACCAAAAAATATTTTTTCATATTTAGTCAATATAAATAAATTAATTCTTTTGAAAACCCAAATTAACAATTTTCATCGTCTCTGGTAGTTTGACTCAAATTTTCCTATTACCATATTTTGATTAATTAAGTAGCACAAATTGAGTTTCTTTAGAATTTTTTTATTTTAATTAGAACCATAGGGAAATAATGATGCCCTTAGGGCCTGTCAAAACTAGATTTGATTCCAAAGACAATTACTAATTATTTTTTAGGATAACTTTAATTTTACTAATTTATTTTATTTTACCTATTTGTACCGGTGTTTTAAGGCAAAAATTTCATATCTTAAACATTTAAAGTATGATTACAACACTCAAGAAAAATAAAAAGAGATTATTGAGTCCAATATTGACATTGAAAACACACTAAATTGAAAATTTACTACAACCATGGTGGTTGTAGAGTAACATATTCTATTGGATGAGTTCATCAATGAGATCTAGAGATATGTACACTTGCTAAAAACTGGAAGCCATTGAACATGAGATTGAAACCAAGTATCCTAGCCCCTCCAATTATAGTAAATCACTTAGAGATCAAACTTAAATCATCCAGATGATATCAAACATCATGAAAATCACTAGACTACAACATGAATATCCGAACATGCATATGGGAAACTTCCTCTAGCTCTGTGATACCTTCTAATTCAAGAATGTTTGAATAAATGCAGTAAGGCTTCATTTTTTCCTCTAATTTTCTTTATGAGAGTGAGATTGAGAGTCGATCTAAATCCTATCAGCACATTACATCACTACATGGAATGAGTTGTCATGAAATTTTATCACTTTATTCTTTCCACCATCAAGGTCGATGGATATTTGGGTAAAAATTCTGAACTTTTTTCAATATGAATATGAATCTATCTAGTCTGCTTGGGAATGATAGAAATACATGACTCAGAAATTCCCCCGTCATGGTATTGAACTATGTATTTTAATCGAAATATTCCATAAGGTAATTGTGTTGGGAAATAGGTTGATTCTGGATGATATAGTTGGAGGATCAATGATGAATAAATCACCAAAATAGAGTTACAACCTACTAGGTGAAATGGCCAGTAATAGCTTCTAGTGGAAATGAGAAGGGATGAAATGAAGATGTGTCCACATGGTCAATAACAATAACTAGATAGTGGTGCATATGGAATACTTAACTAGAAATATGGACACAATTATGGGCCAAAAACATCAACCCCAAGGTATGCATACAGAAGAAGAAAATTATAATGATTACAATATTGGTAATCAATTTCAATGTTGATGGCCACAACAAAACCAAGGAAAATTATATCATCATAGAGCACCAGGATTCCAAGCACCCCATTTACCATAAATCAAAATTCAGGTCCACACATTATAAGAGACAGTGGCTACTTTCATGACATCCATTGGAGTATTTATCAATGAACTGAAAACCTACTCAAATAATCAAAATGAATCAATAAAGGATTTGACAGATGAATTAAGAAAATAATGGGTGGCACTATGGAACCTCTAATGACAAGTCTAAAAAACCACTGAGAAACTGAGAGACATACCAATAGGATCACTACTTGGATGAACCGAAGTGCTCTCATATGAAGATTTAAAATTCATAGCACTGAGGAGTGTAAAACTCACTAAGGATAATCTTGAACCAATAAAAGCACAATAATAAAAAGAAAATTTAGTTGGAAAAAAGGAATGGAATGAGAAACTAAAGAAGATGAAAAATATGAAACACCATAATTCAAGATAAGACTACCTTTTCTAGAATGAATGGCATAAGAGAAGATCAACACATGAAAATGTCATTTTTTTGAACAGTTTTAAAAAATCAAATATCAATATTCCTTTTTAGAGATTTTCATGAACATGATGAACTATGAAAAATTCATGAAATAGTTGGTGACCAATAAGAAGAAGATGAAAGAGATTGAAATCATCCCACTCACACCTGATTGTTTGGCAGTGGAATCAAAGGACCTACCTAAGAAGATGCAAGATCTAGGTAGCTTTTAGATTCCTATATTTATTAAAACTAATAAATTTGGAAAATATTTATGAGACTTAGGTAATATTTTCAACATCATTTTATACACCACTTACAAGAGCCTGGGAATGGGGAGACTAAATCCCATAAGAGTTTCACTTCTTTTAGAAGACTCAATAGTGAAGTACCCTCAAGGGACATTAAAATATATTCTTATCAAATTTGAAAAATTATACTTTCTATTCGACTTCTTAGTGGGGGATATTGAATAGGATTGGACACCTATCATTATGGGATGGCCATTTTTAGCCACTCGATGCACATTAATAAACATAAAAATTGGAGATATCTATCTAAGATTTGGCTATGAACAAGTAAGTTTTAATATCTATAGGGTGATGAATAATTGTTATGTGAGAGAAGATGATGAGTTTGGTGAAGAAGAAATACTCAAATTTTAATAGATAGCTGATATTGAATAAGTTAATGAGGAAAATATATTGTGAAAGGTGATACTCAAAATAAATGTACTGATAAAAACAAAGAGATGTTGAGACGTTTGATTAAAGACACTAGAAAGGGATTGGATCCAAATATTTTGAAAAAGGCCAATATGAATGGATGATACATTAAATTCCATTTAGTTATTCTAGATTAAGGATGAAATGGTGGAACAAACCTATAGAAATCAATAAATTGCTACCTTCCATAAGAGTTAATTTATTTATAGAAGAATGATAAAGACTAAACTACATGGACAATACAAAGATGAGGCCATTTCTTGACCCCAACCAAGAAGAATCTTTCCAATCATCCATCACATGAGATGAATCTTAAATAGGTAAATTTGATCCAATAACATTAAACAAAATCACTTTTGGGAGGAAACCTTAGTTTTTAGTGTTTTTTTATTTTCTATTTTTAGAGGTATGTATGCACTTACCTGAAAATATTTCAAAATTAATTGATTATAGCTTGTAATTTCACTAGTGTATTTTATTTTTACCAGACTAAAAATAAATATATAGTAAGAAAGCATCATGATTCAAAAAAGAAGGTACAAGACTACTACACGTCATGAAACCCATTCACATCATGAATATGAAGTAAGAAAAACCTACACAGACAACTTTGAAGCATTATTGAAAGGGGTGTAAGTGTTTTAATTCATAATATTTATATATTATTCCCCAAATTTAATTTATTTAGAGATTTTAACTACCAATTTTATTCCCACACTTGATTCATGCTTTAATCAACTATAATATGAGAAATAAATTGCTTTAGATGATTACCATTCCTTAAATTTAAATTTCTTTTCCATTAAATTTGAATGATAAAAATGGGAAAATTTTATTATAGATAATCATGTGGTTTTGGATTTAGAAAATCATTATTTAGGAGGGAATGTTAATTTTTTAAATGATTTTTTTAGATTTTCCCATGCTTTGAATTTTTTATATTTTTATTAATTAATTTAATTATTCATATTTATTTTTATGAGTAGTTGTCCCAACCATTAATTATAATTCATGAGACATACTCTGACCCTAAAATTTCCCATTATTTCTATAGTATATTTCTTATGAAACCCATGAACATTCTCTTCTAGAAATTTCTTGGAATCTTATCAAAACTATGACTAAAAAAATCACTTTTAATATGATTGAGGTATATTTTTTTTAATCATTTATCCTTGGAACCACCTTATATTAATAAATTTTAGGTTCATATAATACATAAATAGCCTTGTTATGAAATGATCTATATTAAAATCCTATCTTATCCATTATTTACTTACTCTGAAAAAAATATAAAAGATTTGGATTGTGTTTGAGGAGGATCCCAAATAAAAATTACCATACCAATGATATTTTGATCGTATGTAGTTAGATAGAAGAATTGAAAATTATCTTAAATCCAAATTAAGAAAAATAAAAATAAAAAAGAAGTAAAATAAAGAAAAAAAGAGTAAGAGTTGTTGATTCATTCGTTGTACTTACTTTTATAATGAGCCCACTTTGATATTTTTTGGGTAAAGAGAGAGATGAAATATATGACGGGAGAATTTTATTGAGATTATATTTTGATAGAATGAATTATTATTTAGAGTCAAAACTCCTTTGGATCTTTACTTTTCACATCATTTACTGACCTTCCATAATCCTTGGAGTAATTTGATCCTAAATGGTGAGTCCCTTAAGATAAATTGTGATATTTTATTTATATAGTGGATATAGTAGATTCCTTTAAATACCATGGTAAGTGAAATGTTTTTAAGGTATGTGTCAAACTCTATTAAAAAGTGTACCATGATGATGAGAGGAAAAATTCAAATAATGGTAAATTTTAAATGGAATACTTATCAATAATGAATTGAAAAATAAAAATGGATGAATTAAAAGGCTTGTATATTTAAAAAGAGAAATATTAAAATACATGGTTGATTTATTTATTTGAAAAGTGAGGCACTAATGAATTTTTCTATGTGATACTTGAATATTTAATTTACCATTTAATCAATTTATTTTATTGAGATTGAATTTAAATCATGGTATGGTGAGTGTCCCTTGTAATATGATAAGATTCCATCCATGAGGAAAATTATTAATTTATGTGTGGATGATTTGATATGGGAATTTCATGCGTGATTTTTGATATATAAATTCATCACTTTAGATATATAAATGACCAGTTCTTGTAGTTTTATTTAATGGAATTGTTCATATTTGGAAGGACACTCTAATTTACCAGAAAAGAGAACAAGTAGTGAAATGACCATGATTTCCACTAAAATATGGATTCTCATGATGAAGTATGTCAATGGGATACTTCCAGGGGTCAAAACAGATGAACCAGGGTGAAACAGATCTTTAAGAGATGGAAATTAGAAATTTAGGGCATGCGACCATTATAGGGATTGTAACCGTTATTGGGCCTATAACCATTATAGGAAGAGAAACCATAACTGGGCATGAATCTAGATTATGGAATGAGTCTAGTTCATGATGTGAAAACCTGTAACGATGTGAAAAAAATATAAGGAATAAAAATGGCAGTATTTGACCAGTAAATGTGGATTTTGATGTGATTTTTGATGAAATAATGACTTATAATTCTGTTCATCAACTCATATTGGACCAACAATCATAATGTTATATATTTATGATGACTTAAGGCCAACACAATCCCCATGTAAGTCTATAAATATAGAGTTGAGTTGATGCTGCCTAGAAAGGATTCGAGAGACAAAAGTCAAGGGCAAGAATTTGTGCTGCAGCAACATCCTCTCCATTTATCTTATCTGATATTTCATTCATGTTTTATTTTATTTATTTCCTTACCTCTTACAATATAATCATTAGGATAAGGGGTAAAAACAATCATTGTGCTATAATTATGTATCCAAAGGGGGAAGGTTCTATTGCATATATTTCTTATTCTTATCCATGCATTTGGATTACTGTAGTTTGATTATTAACTCCAAATCACTTTATTTTATTTTAATCACAACTATTTATAATTAAATCTAAAAGATAATTTAAAATTACTAATGTTACCCTGATTTGAGGTATGCACATTTTCACATTCAGGCAAACTAGGTTAAAATATTGTATCGTGAAAAAATTGATTTAGCAATTCCCTTGTTACCTAACCATGGGAAATTGGGAATCAGTGTGTTGAGTGGGTAATAACATGATAATTTGACCCACCTCATCTCAACTCCAACACTAAACATGGATTAATAAATTTGAATGCTAAAATTTGATTTCACATGAAACCTAAAACTGAAAAATCCTAACACTCCTTGAAATCCGATTTCTAAACTACCAATCTGTTGTGATTTTCTTCTTTATTTCACTTTCTAAAACTATTACCAACACCAAATTTTATTTATTCATCTTTTTTCAATCTAAATAAATCAATTCTTTTGAAAACCTAAATTTACTAATTTTACCATCTCAATTGATTCAACCTCAAACTTTCCTAATACTATATTTTAATTAATTAAGTAGCAGAGTTTGAGTTTTTATATATTTTGTATTTTTATTAGACCCATAGAGAAATAATTACACCCTTAGGTTCTATAAATATGAAGAAAAAACATCAAGTTACCTCAATAAGTGAGGAAAGGAAAGTAGATAAACAAGCATCCAGGCCATTCATCCTTTATATAGATTTAACAAGAAATCATCTTATCTTCTACATAACAACAATAATTAAGACCATCTTCAACCCATTTTGTTATCCCAATACCATCCTCGAAACCATCATACATATCCCCATGAAACTCACTATCATAAGAATAAATTTCATCCACAACCTTGGGCCCCCACCCATATACCATTATCCATCCCTGACTTTTCCATCATAGGCTCATATCATATAATAGGATCACATCTAGAGAACATCAAAAGGTAGTAAAAAACATAGTCAATAGGGAAATCCAATCTTTAAACAATTCATTCATCCTTCACACACAAATGGTCCATCATAACACCCTGAAAAATCCATCCAACCATTATTTATCATTATCAATAAACATTAACACGTTTCACTAGTCCCATAAACACATGTAATAATAATGTCAATTAAACATGCTCACTTTCATCAATTTGATTACTATTAAATTATAGGAAACACCAGATTCCTAAACATGCCTCTTTAAGTTATTTATCCATTCAAAAAATTAATTGTTCTTACACTCTTTATGATTTTCAATCGAACATGTTAAACTAAGCATAAAAAATCATTCTATCAAGAATATCATAGATATCACACTGTCTAGAAAACCAAGAGGCAAACTGTTATCACAATGGAATGAAAACAAATATGATCAATATACATAAACTAATTCATTAATCTATTTTAATTTTTATTAGGTTAATTCCATTTCCATCCAAGGGGATAAACCATGGTTAATTTACGATTTCATGTAAACAAGAGAAGAAAAAATTCCTTACCTTGAATGCATCAAAATTATTCACATGAGAACAGATGAACGTTGCATATCTTGATCACCTCTCCCATAAGAATATTTCATCCCCTCATGTATGTACTGTCAAAACCATAATAATGAAAAAAAATCCATTATAATATGGATAAGAAATTTTAAGAACCTGAGTTTTTAGAATAGGTCAAAATCCAGACCCTGTTTGAAATTTTGAATTGTTTCTAAAAAAACTGGGAAAAATATAGAAAGTTCTGAAAATTTCTAGATTAAATTCCATGTACTCTCAAGTACACATTGTGTGTGGGTTATGCGTGTACTATCCATGTGCTGACCAAGTACATGTCATGTGGTAACTGTGTAATAATTTTTTACTACACGATGTGTTGTTTTACTTGACACGCCATGTATCTCCTTCCGCGTACCGGCTGAATCTAAGATGTGTGTTGAGCCGTGTGGTGTGTATAAGTCATGTTTATACCTATGCTTAAGTCATAGTATGGAAAAAGATACTACTCGGTGTGTAGTTCTTCATACATGTTATGTAATTTTATTTTTATTTGCTTATATGGGAGAGTGTCGCGTCTAATTTCCAGAACTATCTTCTTCTTCCTCAGTTTTGGACTGTGATGCTTTGAGAGGCCAAGAAAATTTCTTCTCCTAGATTCTTCATCTGACATACATTTTTTAATCCATCGGTGGCTACGGGATGTCATCGGGAAGGCTAAAATTGTGAACCCTTTTTTGTTCTAGTTTCTTTTCCTCACACACATCAGTTTCCATCTGAGCATAATTGCTGGGATTTGATGGAAATGTAGATCTATGAAGATAGGCCTCTAATTATAGCTCGATATTGGATGTTATTGCATCTACGAGTCTTTGGTAGGTGTTTAATATCTTCTTTTGTATTTTTGTGGTCATTTGGGGGTTGTGACCTTTGGGTGTGATGTCGGGTATTTATCTAGACATGTATTTCTTAATATTGAATTGACTATATTCTTTGTGGGATGTTGTTGGGTATTCCCTTATCCTTTTATGATTGAGAAGGATCGGGTTAGAGGTCATTGCTTGTTTTGGGCATTTTGGTCGGGGGTGCCGAAATGGTAATAATTGAACCATTGTTTAAACTGCTGATTTTAGACTATTTATTGAATGATTAAGATTGTTAGAGGCTTTCAAGCCCTTGGTGCTAGTATGAGATAACACATTTCTACTAAAATTCAATTGTTTAATTGTTTTTCCTGTTAGAGTGTTTATGTTTCTTATATATATGTGATGTGTGATATTGAATATGCTAGAACTTTAGGGTTGTGTTGGACATGGCCTGGGTATTGTTGAGTGATGTTGATCATAGGTTGGGCTTGGATGGATAACATTGGGTGGTTTGGACCATGGGATTGGGTGTCATGGATGTCGGCTTGAGGTAGTGTGACTGTCAGGTTGGTCATGGCCCGTGTAACATAGAAGGTGAGGCCATTGGACTTGAGAGACATGGTCGTAGGGACATAAGGTGTCAGAGATGGTGTGTCTTAGGAACTTATTTGGGTGATTACCGCTCACTCATAATTTTGAGTAGTGTGCACACAGGTAGACTCAGTGATGAAGTGGTTTGACCACTCGTTGTGTAGAGGACCCTGATAGATATGGGTAGGTACAATTGGTTTGGGGGTGCTTTCCATATGATGCCACGTGGAAGGTGAGGATCCTTCAGGGGATAGCGTTGAGGCAATCGAGTTGGGGAAGACATCACTATCCATCCCATTACTTATTTGAGGGTAGAAATCACTATCCCTTTGGTTCGTATTTTAGGATAAACATCACTTCCCCTCCGATTGTTGTTCCATGGGTAGATGTGGGATTTTGAGTACGGTTACTATTGTGTGGGTGTGTCGTTGGGACATCAGTACTTGATACATGAGGTGTCATGAGTCACATGATGCCAGGTTACATGACAGAGATTCTGGTGTTGGCCGAAGAAGGTAACACTCCATGGTGGCTGCTGAGCACCAGTGGAGTTTATGTTTATTTGTGCATCGTACTATTTACTAATTTCCTTATAAATGCATGCATGTTTAAACAATTATATTAGGTATGCACCACTGGGTGGTATCCTACTAATATTCATCTCACACACCGTATAGGCCCTTCGGGAAGCGTATAGACTTTATAGATTTATGTGCATGAAAGAGATCAGCTTTAGGATCTGGATTGTATTATTTGTTGCATGGAGATGGTGTGGACCTTGAGGTCATGACTAGCTAGAGTTTACTTTTTTTTCTTTATTTCCTGTATCATCATGCTTACCTTGTTTATGGAAGCTAATTTTGGTTATCCATTGTCTCCCCTTTATATCTTGACTTTCTATGGATGCATGACTTATCTATTATATTAGTTTTTACAAGTGGTTTCAGCATGCTGTTGTGTTTACCTTCCACTACTTTTGTTTCTAATTTTCTTTTATTGTTTATCTACTATTGATTGTGATCCCACTCTGTGGGTCTGGTTTGTGTCTGCTGAGTCATTTGTTTCCACTACATTTTATATATTATTGCTTGGACCAATACCATTTTATCCACTGAGAGGGTATAACATCCCCACTATACCTATCAGACCCTCATAGCTATTCAACGTCCTTTGGAATTCGGGGAGGTGTACCTATGGTAGTAACACCCAACCCGTTTAACACTGTTCGGGTGGCTGTTCGGGTTCGAAACATTACAAAGTGGTATCAGAGGAGTTCATGATAGGGATTTAGTAGCAGTGTTCTGCTAGCTACTAATGAGATTGAGACTTCTTTTTTATTTCTGCTAGTTTTACTATTTGGGATATTGTAGACTGGAGATAGGTTGTTGTTGGAACTAGGTTTCTAGCTTGTTTTTGGGTTCCTGTAACCCTAGGTACAAGGGATGGACCAAGTTGCCTTGGGTGGGAATTTCTATTTTTCTTTTTCTCAGATTAAAGTTTATATTATTTCCACCTTGATGGCTCACTTGGTATGTGATGTTATTGATTGTGATATGTGACCCTTGACCTTGTGCGATACAGGAGAATTGGACCATGAATCAGTATAACAAGGCATGATTGTTTAGCTTTTTATTAGGCACATTTTTAGGGTATTTCAATTACATAACTGCACGCATGCTTTGTCAAGTGATAATACCATGTGAATCATATCAATTTCCATGCTTTAGATGCTTTTGAAATGTGAAAGGTTAAAATCCTGATAAAATTTCCTATTTATTACAATATATATGACATGATTTATATATATTTGTAGAATTTCATGTGGTGTGTTATTTGGGTCTAGCTCTTATACGGGAAAGTAAGTACTATGGTTGAGGTGATTTTGGTCATGAAGATTGGGTGACTTGGTCATCGGTTTGAGGCAATGTCGGTTGTTAAGACAGGCATGGACTGAGGTACTTTTGATACTTGGCTCTATTGAGGGATGTTATAGAGGCCATGTGGCTGGGGTGATGTGGGCATGGGTTTTGATAAGGGAGAGTAAGGTCAGTTTTTATATCCTGCCTCTTTACTACTTTCCATATCTATGTTGGATATATTGTATATATATATATGGGTTGTCTAACCATTTATTATATTCAGCGGGTTTCTTCTGGACAACTCATATGTAGCATCAGGAGGGAGATGGTACAGTGCCACCGGAGTAGGATTAGGTTCAGGATACGATGTAGGAATAGCATGAGCCACAAGTACATGCTTAAGGGTAGGATTAGGTTTAGTATCCAATCCAGGCAGTGCAACAGCCGAGTTTGGCAGTGTTCAGGCCATGGCTCGATGGGAAACTCTGATCTAGTCTGGTACATGTGTTGCAGGGGATTGACAGTGGTGTACAAGGTATAGAGTCCTCTATGGAATATCTGATGTGGGAGTTCCAGTCACATTACCCACCTCTTTTTCAGGGTGAGGGTGGTCCACAGGTGGCTAAGAACTGGATAGAGAGCATGCAGCTGATCTTTGAGCATCTCGAGATGCCTCTAGGGTAGAGGGTCAAGCTGGTGATGTACATACTGAGAGGACGGGTGAAGTTCTGGTGGGATGTGCAAGTTTAGGATCGTAGACATGAGAAACTAGCATGGAAAGGCTTCAAGGACAAATTCTTCAATAAATTTTACCCAAAGACACTGAGGGCGGAGAGAGATCAGGAGTTATTCAGCCTTCACCCGGGAGACATGTTCATCATGGACTATGTTGCAACTTTCACTGACTTGTCTCACTTTGCACTTGATATGGTAAGAAATGACTAAGAAAGGGTGAGGCACTTCAAGGATGTCTTATGACATGCCATTCAGATCTAGGTAAATATCTTCATGCTGGGTTCGTTCTTAGAGGCAGTGAATCAGGCACACATAGAGGAGGGCCATGAGAAAGAGTGGTCTCATTTAGGCCAAATGACAGCTTTAGGTGATGGTTCAAATAACAAGAAGGGAGGATTGTATGAGTTACAGTAGATAATTAATGCCAAGGAATCAGCTAGAACACCTCGTAGTAGTTAATCAATGGTTTGATTTCAGTGTGGATAGACAGGGAATGTCCGAACTCAGTGAGATAGGCCTCTAAAGGAGTGCCAGTCATGTGGACTGGTCGAGCATCTTGAGAGGTTCTGTAGGAAGCCTTCTCAGATAGATGGAAGGTAGGGACCAGGATAGACAGTGGCATCTAGGGTCAGATCAGGGTTGGTACCAGGTGACGGTAACCAAGGTTCAACTACATGCGGAGGACATGGCAGAGACAGTGGGACCTAACTGAGGGGTCAGTGGATGGTGACTGGAGCAGCATCACATGAAGGTCAGGCATCAAGAAGTCATACTTCAGGCTGGGTGGAAATCATGGAGCTACTAGAGGCTGAGTAGGCTAGTGATCTGATGACGATTAGAGGTACACTGCGGGCGTGACCGTGATTTTCATGTTTTCTTTTGGAATGGTCTATTAAGGAATGTCCGGTTTGAGTGCACGAGGTGCACATGATTTATTTGGGATGACTAGATGTTTTTCAGTGTGTTTGGAACCATTTTGAGTGTGTGATATATTTATTTATTTGTTTGAGATTCCTGGAATCAGGATAATCGAGAATGTGGGTTACTTGAGGTTCCAAAGGAATCGGGGCATCGAGGATGCAGGTTACTTGAGGTGCAAGGAACTGGGTTTAGATTTGAGCATCCATGGGATGAAGGGCCTCATGTAGGTGGACACCATGCGATGTGGGATACGATTGGGTTTTGGAAATGACACAGGATCACAGATGAGGTTTAGGGGTGACAATGCTTCACAGGAGGACCATGGGTCCAGGAAATAGGTCATTGGATCTTTTATTGGTTTGAGTTTTTCCAGGTTGAGACCGAGTTAGGAAACTCCTAAGGTGGGGATCCCCTTGGGGATCATTATTTTTGATAAATCTTTGGGTTTATTTTGATAGTTCAGAGACGAGATATGTTAATATTGGAAGATTGTAAGAACTCGGGTTTTTAGAACGGGTCAAAATCCCGACCCTGTTTGAAATTTTTAGTTGTTTCTGAGAAAACAAATAAAAATTTGGAAAGTTTTGGATATTTATAGATTAAATTCCATGTACTCTCAAGTACACGTCATGTGTGGGTTAGGTGTGTACTATCTATCTGTTGACCTTGTACATGCCGTGTGGTGATCGTGTAATAATTTCCTACTACACAGTGTGTAGTGTTACTTGACACACCATGTATCTTCCTTCCACATACCGGCTGAATATAAGATGTTTGTTGACCCATGTGGTGCATCCAAGTGATGTGGCTACCTCCTATGAAGTTAGATTATGGAAAAAGATACTACACGGTGTGTAGGACTTCATACACACCATGTACTTATATTATTATTCTCTTATATGGGAGAGCATTGCGTCTAATTTCCATAACTATCTTCTTCTTCCCTAGTCTCAGACTGTGATGCTTTGGGAGGCCAAGAATGTTTCTTCTCCTAGATTCTTCATCTGACATCAGTTCTTTAATCCATCATTGGTTGTGGGATCGCATCAGAAAGTCTAAAACCACACACCCCCTTTTGTTCTAGTTTCTTTACCTCACACAATGTAGTTTCCATTCGAGCAGAATTGCTGGTATTTGATGAAAATGTTGATCTACAAAGATCAAATTCGAATTAGAGATCGATATTGAACATGCCTGCATCTACAAGTCTCAGGTAGGTGGTCCATACATTCTTTTGGGTTTTCGTCATCATTTGGGGGTTGAGACCTTCTGGCATGATGTTAGGTATTGATAAAGACTTGTATTTCTTAATATTGATTTGAATTTATATTTTGTGGGATGCCATTAGGTATTTCCTTATCCTGTTATGCTTAAGCAGGGCCGGGTAAGAGGTCGTTGCTTGTTTGGGGAATTTTGGCTGGGGTTCTGAAATGGTTATAATTGAACCATTGTTTAAACTATTGAGTTTATAATATTTATTGAATGATTAAGTTTGTTAGAGGCATCCAAGACCTTGGTGCTAGCATGAGACAACACATTACTAGTGAAATTAAACTATTTACTTTTTTTTGTTTACAATGTTTCTATTGCTTATATATATGTGATGTTTGATATTGCATATGATGGAACCTTAGGGTTTTGTTTGTCATGGCCTGGGTATTGTTGAGTGATGCTGATCACAAGTTATTCTTGGCCCAGATTACATTGGGTGGTTCTAACTACAGGATTTGGTGTCATGGACATCAGCTTGAGGTAGTGTAACTGTTAGGTTGGGCGTGGCCCGAGTTACTTAGATGGTGAGACCATCAGACTTGAGAAACATGGTCGTAGGGACACAAGGTGTCAGAGATGTTGTGTCTTGGGAACTTATTTTAGTGATTACCACTTACCCAGAACTTTGAGTATTGTGCACACAGGTAGACTTCGTGATGAGGTGGTTTGACCACTCATTGGGTAGAGGCCCCCAATAGATGCGGTTAGGGACAATTGGTTTGGAGGTTCTTTCCTAGTAAGCTACATGGAAGGTGAGGAGCCTTTAGGGGATAGAGTTGAGGATACTGGGTTGGGGGAAGAGGCTCACCATGATTTGAGGGAAGACATCACTATCCCTCTGTTTACTTATTTGAGGGAAGACATTTTTGTCCCTCCGGTTACTGATTTGAGGGCATACATTATTTTCCATGCGGTTCCAATTTGAGGACAGACATCGCTTCTCCTCCGGTTGTTGTGCCATGGGAAAACATGGGATTTTGAGTAGGGTTACTATTGTTTGGGCTTGCCTTCGGGATGTTAGTACTTGAGACATGAGATTTCAGGAGGAACATGGTGCCGAGTTACATGATAGAGATTCTGGTGTTGGATGAAGAAGGCAGCACTCCATGGTGGCTACTGAGCATCATCGGAGTTTATGTTTATTTATGCATCATATCATTTACTGATTTCCTTATAAATTCATGCCTTCTTAAACACTTATATTAGGAATGCACCATTGGGTTGTATCCTACTGAGATTCGTCTCACGCCCTACACGGGCTCTTCAGGATATGTGTTGAATTTATGGATTTACGTGCATGAAAGGGACCAGCTTCATGATATGGATTGTATTAGTTATTTCTTAGAGATGGTATAGACCTTGAAATCATGCCTAGATGAAGTTTACTTTGTTTTTTTATTTCCTCTATCAACATGCTTACCTTGTTTGTTGTAGATACTGTTGGTCAGCCATTGGAGCCCTTTATATCTTGACATTCTATGGATGCATGACTTGTCTGTTCTAGTAGTTGTTACAAGTGGTTTCAACATGATGTTGTGTTTACCTTCTACTGCTGTTGAATCTAATTTGCTTCCGTTGTTTATCTACTATTGATTGTGATTTCGCTCTGTGGGTCTGGTTTGAGTCTATTGAGTCATTTGTTTCCACTGCATGTTATATATTATTTCTCATACCAGTACCATTATTATCCTCTGAGAGGGTACAACCACCCCACTATACCTATCAGACCCTCACTACTAGTCGGAAACCTTTGGCGTTCGGGGAGGTGAGCCTAAGGTAGTAACACCCAACCCATTTAGCACTATTCGGGTTGCTGTTCAAGTTTAGGACGTTACAAAACTTCCATCACATGGTATTAAAACATGGGAGGAACCATACCAAAGAACCATAAGGGAAGAGGTAGAATATACATTGGATCTCCATAAATCGAAGATGAAACCCGTTAATTGATCCCCTTTGAATGGATCCCAATATATTGAATAAAAAACATAGTTTTTGGGAAAAACCATAGGGTTTGGGAAAAAGAATATGTTTTGAGGAGAAATTAAGGGGCGATACACATTTTAAAATGCACTGCATAGTGATGATTTATAGCATGAATCATCCATTTATGCAATAAATGGCCTCATGTTTAAAATCACCAATGCACAAAACATATTTTATGTATGTTATTTTTTATTTTTTACATTGGTTTTTGGCCGACGTTATTACAGGAGACATTATAAATATTTTTTTTACATCGGTTATTTTAAAACCGAAGTAAAAAACATAAATCTGAAGTGCTTTTCACATCAGTTACTAAAAAACTAACATGTAAAATGCTTCAGAGTTGTAATTGATTACATTATTTTTTAAATAACTAACATGGTATATAGTTTATTACATCGTTTATATAATAACTGATTTAATAAACTACGCCTATGAAGTGTTTTTCACGTCAGTTATTAAAAAACCGATGTGAAAAACAAGTTTATTACATCGGTTATTTTCATAACCGACATGATAAACCAATCTGCGAAGCATTTTTTCAAGTCAGTTATTATTTAACCGACGTGAAAACATATATACTACATCAGTTATTAAATAACCAATGTAAAAAACCATTCCCATGCATTTATTACCTCATTTATAAATTAAATGACGTAAAAGAGAATTTTTTTATAAAACCATTCAACCATTACTATGATCTTCCAAAGAATACCTGAAATAAGCAAAAAACAAACCAAAACATGGCCAAAATACATACTAGAAAAACATCAAAACTAAACAAAAAAAAGAAGAACCAAATTAAAATTAAACATTCACATACATAACACTCAAAACTTACAACGTCAACAAAAAAAACCTAAATCCCCCTGGACAGCCCCCACTCCAATGGACACCCTCTCACCCCTAGACACCCCCACCCCCTAGAACCCCCCACACACCCCTTGGACAACCCCCACTTCCCCCACCCCCTAGACACTCCCTAACCCCTTCGACAACACCCACCCCTAGACACCACCTACCACCTGGACACCCTCCCACCCCACTGGACAACCACCACCCCCTGGACACCCTCCCACCCACTGGACACCACCCTACCCCACTGGACACCCCCACCCCTGGACAACCGCCCAACCCCCAGGACACCCCCACCCCTGGACATCCCCTCCACCCCCTAGATAGCCCCCACCACCTAGACACCCTCCCACCCCCTAGACACCCCCGAATAGCCCCTCAACCCCCTGGACAACCCCCACCCCCCAGAAACCCCCAACCCCTGGACCCCCCCACCCCCTAGACACCTGCCCACCCTCTGGACACCCCTACCCCCTAGACAACCCCTCCACCCCCTGGACAGCCCCCACCCCCTGGACACCCTCCCACCCCTTGGACACCCCGAAATGCCCCTCCACCCTCTTGGACAACCCCACCCCTGGAAACCCCCACCTCCATGGACAACCCATCCACCCCCTTGACAACCCCCCACCCCTTGGACACCCACCCACCCCCTGGACACCCTCATGCAACCCCTCCACCCCACTGGACAGCACCCCACCCCCTGGACAACCCCCACCCCTGGAAACCCCCACCCCTAGACCCCCACCCCATGGATAGCTCCTCCACCCCCTAGACTAGCCCCCTGGACACCCCCCCCCAAATACCCCTAGACAGCCCCTCCGCCCCCTTGACAGCCCCACCCCTAGACATGCCCCCTAGATAGCCCACCACCCCTGGACAACCCCCACCCCCTAGACACCCCCACCCCCTGGATAGCCCCTCCACCCCTGGATAGCCCCTCCACCCCTAGATATCCCCCCACCCCTGGACACCCTCCCACCCCCTGGACACCTCCGAAAAACCCATCCACCCCCTAGACAGCCCCACCTCCTAGACACCCCCACCCTTGGATAACCCCCCACCCCTGGACAGCCTCCCACCCCCTGTACACCCCCACCCCCTGGACATCCCCTCCACCCACTGGACAACCCCCACCCCCTGGACACCCTCCCACAACCTGGACACCCTCGGATGACCCCTCCACCCCTATAAAACCCCCACCCCCTAGACACCCCACCCCCTGTACATCCCCTCCACTCCCTGGACACCCCCACCCCCTGGACAACCCCCACCCCTGGAAACCACCCCCACCCCCTGGACACCCCCACCCCTAGGATAGACCCCACCCCCTGGACAACCCCACCCCTTGGACAGCCCCACCCACCCCTAGACCCCACCCCACCCCAATGGACAACCCCTACCCCTTGGACACCCTCGGACAGCCCCTCCACCCCCTGGACATCCCCCACCCCCTGGACACCCCCACCCCCCATGGTCTGTCCCCACCCCCTCAACACCACCCACCCCACTGGACATCCCCCACCCACTGGACACCCTCCCACCCCCTACACCCTTGGGAATCCTCCCACCCCCTACACCCTTGGAAATCCTCCCACCCCCTAGACACCACCCCACCCCTGGGAACCCTAACCCCCTGAACACCCCTACCCCTTGGACACCCCCACCCCTGGACACCCCCACCCCCCATGAAACCATTATTATGATCTTCCAAAGTATAAAACAAGAAGAAACCAGACCAAAAACAGACCAAAACCAGACCAGAATCCATACCAGAAAAACATCAGAACTAGGCCAAAAATAGAAGAACCAAAGAAAAATTAAACATTCAAATATATAACATTGAAAACTTAAAATGTCAACTAAAAAACCTAAATCCAACCAAAACAATTACCAAATACACAATTATAATTACAATATTCAAAATTACATTTTACACTATAAACAAACTAAAATCCAATCAAACCTGTAAAATAATTTGACCATTCCACCTGTAAGTGTTTGACATCTTGAGAATTATAGGGTTGAGGGTCGTCAAATAGATTAAAATTAAAAGGATATTAGTTAACATGTATAATGAATAAATCAAATGAAATATTATGAAAAAGTTTATAAAGAAATCTTACCAAGTAAAACTTCACAAGTGTTTCAATTGTAATTGTTTCATACATAAATATTAATAGATAATATCTACATTCGATGATGCCTTGTTGTTTTTGAAAATTATGTTTAAATGAGTGTCAGTTAAAAATATCATTTTTATGTAATACATCGAAAAATACAAATTATAAATTGATATTTACTTTTACTTTTACATATTTGATATTTTCACTCTTTTTCTTTGTGTTTTTTCGAAAGTAGACCCATCCCCTATTAGAAAATAATATGAATGTGATAAATTTAAAATTCATTATAATATAGACAACTATTAAGAAATTGAAACTTACTTTTCCAACATATTCTTAGAACTTCCCCGCACATCACCATGGACAGAGCATATCCAATAAAGTATTTTATCCCTTAAAAAAACACCTAACTTCAAATGATCACTGATATAAAAGAAATTTTAAGGTTAGTAGTTTTTTATGTTAAAATATAATGAAAACTTTTCCAGATATATGTTTCATACTTCTCACAAAAAGGCATCATCCAACACTACATGATTATATTATGTTCAAATATTTTATCAATATAAAGTGTTCTTTTTTTTTCATCCAATGCATGTGATTCATGGGAAATCAAATGTGGGTCCATGAATCCATATACATATTTCCGCTCATTCTTCTCACACATGTTATAAAGATATCTAATACAATACAGACATAAGTATAAATTTTTAATAAATATAATGTTGGGAAAGGTGTTAAGACATACATTGAAATAATATGCATCACGTTGATGCACAACTTATCTCTAATAACAAGCTCGATGATATCATTTTTTACAATCCCCACATTTATTGCACATCCAAAAAAAAATATTCCATTGGAAACTCATAATGATCTGCCAGAAAATTTTAATATCTTGAAAATCTATCAATACTACTAGAATATATATATGATGTCATAGCCATTTGTCTTTTTTGTTGTCTATACAATATTTCTTTACCTTTTAAGTATTCCTGTAAAGATAAATAGAAAAATATATTAGTTCTAAAATGTTAAAAAAACTTTAATAAAAAATAAAATAAAATATATAACATACATACTTCTATGGTAATGAGTAACAAAAGTCTGGATGGCCAAACTAAAAAGTGGATGATACTATGTCTAACTATTGTCACCTCATCTCTAGGTAATGGTACTCAAGATTATCTATCTATAATATCTTGTAAAATGACCCTATGATGCTCTACCTATAACTGTTGATGATGAACTGTATCTCTTAAAAAATATACCATCCCATATGAAACTATATGATGGTGAGGATCATCAACATACAACTCACAATATATAGGAAGTTGTGGCAGAGGATTAGGATAAAAAATGGGATCTGCAGGCTAAGGTGGGGGAGTGGGAGCTACTGGCGGAGGTGGATGATAAATAATGTGGTCTGTAGGGGGAGGTGGAGGAGTGGGAGTTGCGGTCTAAAATTGTCTTTTCATGTCTGCAAACATATATTATACCAACGCTCTAATATGTTCCTCCATCGTTGCATTAATATTATGAAATTCAGCCTCCAAGGATTCTATTTTTTTATAAATGACCTTAATGGAAGAAGTTGAAGAATGTGGAAACACTTTTCTTACCGATACACCCGTCGAATATCCTCGTACATGACCAAGGTGTTCGGGCTTTCCTAATGCTACAGATAAAATATCTTGCCTTCTAATAGCTGTAAATACCCCCTGTGAGCTCTGCACCTCAAGAGAATATTTTATTAATTAATTTAACATTTCTGTAATGATCCAAATTATATAAATAATATAATTAACTTGAATAAATATAATAAATATCTTACAATCCTCTAAGATAAAATTCTTGATTCTTCCAAAAGATATTTCTCGTTTTTTATCATCTGAGCTCTCTTCCATTTTTCAGGTCTAGGTAGAGGAGATGGAGAGGAAACCTCTCCATATCTGGAAGACTCAGCTATCAGTTTTTTTTTATTTTTCCACCATCATTTGTTCTTCCAATAATGTATACCCTCCCCATGATAAAATATTAGGGTATACATTGTTAGAATGGATCTCCTGATGAGATGTCCTTATTTTATATAAATTAAGAATAAGAAATCATTAACAAAACATTAATGAGATCATTTATATGAGAAAGATTATAAAAGTTTACATTGACCTTACCAAAAATAAATCTTTTATTAAACTTTACAAAAATTGTCTCCATGCATCTTCATCTATAAAAGGATATATATGACATGTATTTTCATGATTCCTATGACCAAAAATGAAATCAGATGTGAGGGTTGATTTTAAATCCCTCCATCTCCTAGCAGCCATCGATAAAAATTTCCTCCTGACTCCTCCAGTGTCAGGAATGTCAAATGTCATATGATAAAGAAGAGGTAGAACATATTATACGAGAAATATTTTAAGATTAGTAAAAAAATAGAAAAAGATCTTAGCAAAATCATCTCCCACAACTGAGATATTATCACTTTGTCCACACTTCTCCAATCATCATACAGAATGCTTACTTTTCTTTTACACTGAGTGGATACAAAACTCTTAAAATATTTTGCATTTGGACCTCTAGGAATATCATTATCATCAAACTTAATGATTATCCTCTGGTCCTGGCTACAGGAAAGTGATAATTTTGGTAAACATGTGCAGCCACATTTACAAACTCTTGAACTCTTCTTTTCCATAATTGGTGCACATGAGTAATATTCGGGAACATCAAGAGGAGCATGTGAATGTTCCTACCTAGAAGTATGATCATGATACTCATCTCCAGCATCATTTTGTTGATCAAATTATTGATATGTCATTATCCTTCAAATCAAAAAAGTAAACATTAGTTCAAAAATATAAAAAATCAAATATTACAATACTAATGTAAAAAATGGAAAACTGAACTAAGTTATGTAATAGTAAACATGGTAAATATGGTAATCATGTTAAAAAATGGTAAATATGGTAAACATAGTAAACATGGTAGTTTAATTTTCATTCAACAAAATCAATAAATATATAAGTTACGTAAAGGTAAACTATGGTAAACTATGGTAAACAATGGTAAACATGGTAAAATGGTAAACATGGTAAAGTAATTGTCATTCAACAAAATCAATAGATATATAAGTTACGTAATGGTAAACATGATAAAATAAACTAAACAAAATTAAAATAAAAAAATTATACTTATTTGTTTTAATACACATTTTAATAAAGAAAAAAATTACAATATCTAACATTTTATGAAAATAATAAATGTAAACAAGAAATAAACATATGTTACCGATAATATTAGGAATGTACAAATGGATTGTTTTCCCAAATTACTTCATCATGATTGTTCCTTATGGCACAAACAATGTATTCAACATGCTCATCATTATTTTATGATAATATTTCTATGGAAGTAGGGAACTAACATAAATCAACATCTTCATCAAGTTGATCCTCACCATCATATTGTTTTTTCCCTTGTAAAAAACAGACCATTGTCTATCTAATTGATCAACTACAAATAAAATATGTTGTTCATGTGTTTCCATTATAAAATAATCTTATATGTCTTCCAATCTATTCAGATTAACAATTTCCATTCCAAATTCATCATGTATGACACTGTTGTTACCGATAAACCATTTGCAGTTAAAATCATGAACTTTAATTTTGAAGTAATCAATCTCTCATATTTCTTCAATGACTCCATAATATGCACTTGATGCAAAAATTGGGTTTTTTTCTTTAGAACTCGAAAATGCATTGCTTCTACAAACACCAATACACCACTATTCTGAACTGTACTTCTGTTGTCTTGGGCTTTCATATGAAATTTATATCCATTAATGTCATACCTAGACCATGTTATCAAATTTATACTTGGACCACCCACTAACCATATTAATGTCTCTGATACATCTGATCTACCAATAAAGGTCTTTTTAAACCATGGAAAAAATGTTTTTTTGTGCTCATTCAAAATCCACATTTATTTATTTTTTGGATAACATTGTTTCAAATCATTAATTTGGAATGTGATATACGGTTCAACATCAACTATGTTATTCAAGATGTATAATTCTACCTTCTTCATCTGTTCAGCTTACAAAGATTTGGCTTTCATGTCATGAATCTCCTTTCCCTCACTATTAACTCGTTCATATAGAGATGAAGGCAAACCTATATGCTCCTCCATGACCAAGTAGCTCGTACAAAACTCCGCAACCTACTCAAAAATATACTTTTCAATAATGGAGGTTTTAGGTTGATATGGATTCTTAACATACACCTTCAATATTTTCATATACCTTTCAAAAGGATACATCCAAAGAATATATACAAGTCCACAAAGCTTTATTTCTCAAACCAAATGAACCATTAAACACACCATTATATCAAAAAATATGGAGGAAAATAAATTTCCAATTGAAAAATTATATAAATTGCATCCTTTTCCAAAATTTTCAAAGCATTCACATCAATCACCTTATTAAAAATTGAATTGAAAAAATAACACAACTTCATTATAGTCTTTCTGACATAGATGGTCAATATTCTACGCAATGAAACTATTAGAAGTTGTTGCATCATGATGTGACAATCATGAGACTTTACACCAATCAATTTCAAATCCTTCAAAGAGACAAAATTTTTTACATTTGAAGAATAACCTTGAGGAAAGTTGATATCATGAAGACACTGACAAAAGATAATTTCCTCCCTCTTGGATAATGTATAACAAACTGGTGGAAGAAATTTTCTTCATTCATTAGGAGTGGGAGTTAACTCTAAACTTATTCCCATTGATAGTAAATCTAATCTTTCATTTAACCCATATTTTGTATTTTATTTAATATCTAACAATTTTCTAATCAAATTGTCACATATATTATTCTCCACGTGCAAGACATCAATATTATGTTACACTTCATGATATATTCAATATGGTAGCTCAAAAAATATTGACCTTTCCTTCCAAATATGTCTATCATTACCAGATTTATGTGTCTTTCCCAATGTCACATTAAGGGTTTTCACCCACTCAAAATACACATCAGGGGATAAAGGTTTTGGAGAAATATCAAATTCTTGGGAGCTATTTAATGCCTTTTTTAGTCTTCTATAAGAGTGATCCATAGGAAAATACTTTCGATGACCCATGTATATTGTTTTCCTCTCATGATAAAATTGACAATATGAAGTCTATTGTTTGTAAATTGGACATGATTTATACCCCTTAATGTTGTATCCAGAAAAATTTACATATGCTGGGAAGTTATTTATAGTGAACATAAGCACTGCAAGCAGTTGAAAATATTCCATTTTATAAGAATCATACACCCTAATACCATCCTCCCATAAAAGTTTCAAATCATCAATCAATGGTGATAAGAAAACATAAATATCATTTCTGGGTTGCTTTGGACCAGAGATCATTATACAACATGACATATTTGTGCTTCATACAAACATTAGGAGAGAGGTTTTAAATTACCAATAAAACTGGCCATGAACTATGTGTTCTACTGAGGGTTCTGTCACGACCCGATCCTACCCGGGCTCGAGCCGCAACTACCCCAAGCCCGCCTCCATAGGACAGCGGCTGGAGACCAGCGCCGAAGGGACAAAAACTCCGGGAGGCCTTTGCCTAAGTACCTGTACACACACACACACAACACACTCAATGAAAAAGTGCAGAGTAAAAGAAAATACAAGTAAAGAAAAGGTACCAACTGCTATAAATAACCACAAGAGTGCATCAACCTCTAAACAGTACAAAGTAAAAGCTGAAAAGAAAAGGGGTAAACACACACCCAACCAGAAAAGCACTACAACCCGGCAACAGGTAAAACAATAGAAATAGATGGAAGGGTCCCCCACCTAGATCCCGACTCCGACCACCGAACACGGTCCAAGCTCCCAAGATCCTAAGATCCTCTGAAGTCACACTCCACCTGTCCGTCGTCTGCAAGGGCACACCAAGTGCAGGAAAAGCCCAAGGAGGGGTGAGTATAAAAATACTCAGTAGGATACCCCAAAGGCTCGAGGGAGAAACAAAGGAGGTACCGAAGGGGGAGCACTAGAGCGAACGAGAAGAGTAAAGGAGTACAACCGAGAGTGCAATAAAGAGTAACAGTAAAGAGTCCAGCTCAACCCAACAAGAGAAATGAAGTATACTCGTCCAAACACAAGGAGCTGGAAACGGTGAGAAGATGAACTTCTCGTAGAGTCTTCGCTACATATAGAAGGAGAGTAGTCTCATCCAACCACGAGAAGCTAGACATGGAAAGCACGTGGCATACTCCACGCGTCTTCACCTCTCCTAGAGGGAGAGTAACCAAAACCCAAGAAGTGGGTACTAGAAAGAGGTATATACATTTTAATATGCTCAACAAGAAGCCAGAACAAGTTTGTAAGGGGATCTCCATCCCGTAGCTCAGCCCAATAAATGAGTAGCCAAAAGTCCCAGAGATAACACCATCGATGCCGAGAATCCCGCAGGTCTGCCCTGAACTACAAGTCAAGGGCTCAATCACCGCACCTCGACACTATCTGCTTTGGGCGGCACTGACTCGCCCGCACGGTTTTAGGTCACGTCACAAGGACGCATCTCGGTGGGGAAATCGCTCCTCGTACTTGAGAGTTATGGGGGAATGTCAAACCACAACTCATCACTTCCCCGCAGTCGAGAGGTCTCTTCAAAGTCAAAGTCGTTCCATCACCGACCCATACAACCAAGGTTCCTTCTCTGGTGATCATGGAGGAAAGCCACATACTAGCCTAGTAGAAAGGACTAAGTCTAGAATGTCAAAAAGTGTCCCACTACCCAGCCCTGCTGGAGGGTAAACCCTAATACATCATCAGGCGACCCACTTCCCAGCCCCGCTGGAGGGTAGACCTTAATACATCATCAGGCGACCCATTGCCCAACACCACTGGAGGGTAGACCTGGAATAAGTTGATAGGCGACCCGCTGCCCAGCCTTGCTGGAGGGTAGACCTAGAAGAAGTTGATGGGTGACCCACTGCCCAGCCCTGTTGGAGGGTAAACCCGGAACAAGACGACGAGCGACCCACTGCCCAGCCCTGCTGGAGGGTAGACCCTCAAGAGTCATCGAGTGACCCACTGCCTAGTCTCTGCTAAAGGGTAAACCCTGAACAAGTCGAAAAGAAACCCACTGCCCAGCCCAGCTAGAGAGTAGACCTGAAACAAGACGACGGGTGACCCACTGCCCAACCCTACTGGAGGGTAGACCCTCAAGAGTCGTCGGGTGACCCACTGCCCAGTCTTTGCTAGAGGGTAAACCCTGAGAAGTCGATGAGTAACCCACTGCCCAGCCCCGCTGGAGGGTAAACCCAGAACTGCTCTGGCCATCTCTACTAGATGGTACAACACTGGCCAACCGAACACGGAGTAGGTATCGTGCAACCATCTGACTCCGGAACAAGACCAGGGGAAACCACTCAACCCTGCTAATCTAAACCATCAAGCACAGAGCCGGGGGAAAAACTCAACCCCGCTAGTCAACAAATGAGAACCGAGGGACCCTCTATGTCGTGAGTGGTAAAAAGTACGCAAAGTAGAACATGACATGCACCTGGGGCCCACACGACATGTGGCCGCAAGTTAACCCCAACCAAGCGCACAACCGTCTCAGGTACAAACCACACGTACCTCCATGCACTCTCGTATACTCCTAGAGTATACCTCACTTTCAGCCCAAGGGATATCGTGCACACATCACCCAACGTCAACGCGAAGGCGTGACATAACATCTCCAACTTTCCGCCTCAACAACTGGGGCACGACCAACCACATCTATTCAAGCATTACTTCACTCACATGGGAGTGCACGCGATCACATGCCAATGGTCCGCTACAAACACAGTAGAAGAACTGCCCCTGGGAAAACTTCACATTTCCACATTTAATAAGATCACGTAAAAGGCTCCGCTCGCTTGAGCAGATCACACTGTTGTAATCCTCGCGGAAAAACATGCGAGATAAGCTACTTACTCGCCTCAAACGGATATCTGACGGAAAAGCCACCAACACAGCCTCACGACCGATCGGTGTCCCGTGATCCCGAGCCTCGACCCCGAAAATAGTCGGGCGCAACGCACTGTAGAGACCTGAAGCTTGATGTACATGGAAATTACATTACTTTAGCGGAATACTTAATACATAACAAAAACAGACACACAAGGATCGTAATAGTTTAGTGTCTTTGGAAACTCAGAATCTAATCTTCTAATCGTGGTGAAAGATCTTCAACATCTCCCATAAGATCTTCCCCTTTTTGTTTCCTTACCTAAAACATTTCTTTTAATCCTGGGGGAAAATAAAACATAAAAAGGGTGAGCTCAAATTATTAGTAACAGTAAGCATGGATAAAATAAAACATACCATATACATTTGAACTTAAAAACATGAACATAATGTTTAAACATCAAAATCTTGAGCAACGACTTAAAACATGGAAGTACATAAGGCATAGATCATAATGAAACATAAATCATGATAACATAGTATGGGAATAAAACATGTAATTGTGGAATCCATTAAGCACATGTAATGATTTCCATAGTAGCCAAGGCATTGCTACCAAGACCATCTTAGTGGAAAAAGTCCCTTTCTGAATCGAGTTCACTCCACGTTCCAATCCTGTAATACTGAACCGGATTAACTTACCGTTCCAGCCATGTCTATCTCATGAGATATAAATCTTTAACCAATGCATTGGAGGGAGATATAGGTCCCACCCATCTCATAATGAAATCGTTCTTACTTGTTCCACAAAATAAACATACATCATTCATAATAACCCAACGAATAAAATGGGTTTCATAAACATAATCCCATCATCACATAATCCATATAAAATAATTGGATATCATTTCATAATAAGAAAAGTGAAACCATGTAAATCATAGAGACTTTATACTTGAAACATACACATATGAAATAATGTCATCTTATATGGAAAATGGTTTTGATAAAACACTTGAAATGTATTCTTGAGGAAAATATACTTTCTTCTTCAAAATAAATTTCTTTTCCCAAAATGTCATGCTATTTTAAAAGAAAGATATTTTTTTGAAAATAGTCATGAAATATTTTGGAGGAAGATTCATGAAAATAAGGCTTTATAAAACCGTAAAAATCTGTTCGTGACGTATAAGTTAAAAAAAACATTCTTCTCGTACTTTTGCCAGAAAAGTCAAAAAGTACCTCGTAATAGTAAGATTCCATACATACCATGTAGTAAAAGTCAAAAATGGGTAAAAAATACTTTAAACATACATGAAAACACTTTTATAAAACATGGACATGGATGATAGAAATAACCCCAGTAAATACTTATGAATAAGCAATCTTGGATAAAAATGAGATTTGCAAAATTTTCCCTTACCTTAGGTCCGATATGCTTCGTACGTATCCGAACCTCCTGTATAATGATTTAAATAATGTCATTGACTTATTACAGAATCATATTCATTGTTATGATATCATATATGTTTCACTTATGACTTTTTATTACCCGTTCTTTTGTAAATTCCATGTTAAAGCAACGTTTTGGGTAAAATCATTTCATTTATCATATGTGTTTCGACTTGTCATTCTTGATATTAATACTTATATCCTTATTTACATAATTCCAGAATGTAAAAAATTATTTATATATAACATATATTCATCATATACATATATATATTATAGATCGATAAAAGGAATGAAATACACCGTTCCAGGAGACGGTAGGCCATAGGTATGCATGAACACTGTTTTTGTTTCCTTATTGAATTGAATGAAACTAAATAGATGACATACATATATATATTAATAAATCCAGTAGCATTCATATATTTCATTATTATTCATTATATAAACATTATGATCATTCATGTATGGTTAACATGGAGAATGAATCTCATCGCGTCGTGGAGACGGTAGTCCGTACGTACGCACAAGCGATGATATCGTTCCCATAATTATTGACTAGAATTGGAGTGGATGGTATAATATATCAGAATAATTATGATGTTATAACAACCATATATAGTTATTCGTTACACCATTATACCCATCCATTTAAGGTGTTGGTGGAAAAACAGATTTCACCACGGCGTGGAGACGGTATTCCGTACGTACGCACGCGTGGTGATTTCATTTTCCATAGGATGGATAGATGTTGAAATAGGGTTGTTTCATACTTATAATAACATATCATTATATGATTTATAATTATGTTATTAATTCATAATTAATCAACTAAAGAAGAATAAGTGGAAGAAGAAATAAAGTTGAAAGAATCGGTAAAGGACATTACCTCTTCTTTGAAGCGCCTCTTTGAGACCTCCTCTTAGGGCACTAAAATTGGTCTTTGAAGAAGACCAGAACCTCTAGGATGTTTCTATGGAAGTGGAGAAGAGAATTTTTCAGCGGTTGGTCGAGATTGAAGGTTCAAAGTGGTGTGAGGAAGAGAGGGAGGAGGTGCCCTTTTATAAGGGAGGAGATGAGCACCTTTGGAAAAACTAAAAATATTATTTTATTATAAAGTCATATTAGGTTTTTAATAGCTTAAAATTGATTTATTTCTAAGATAAGGTATGTATGGGTCGAAATACTCTCATCCAATATAATTTATACAAGTTTAGGTATCTATTTTAACCTTATCATTTAGATTTTACTTTAAGTTAAATAATTTAACTTTTACCGTGTCTTCTTGTTTTCTTACACTATAAGGTTAATAAACTTATTATAACAAGCCAAACGAACCCCAAGTTTTTTATTATTAATATATATAACCTTATCTAAGTCATTTTACGAACCTTAGATTTTTAGGAATAATATAACAATTAATAATATAATATTTGTTTTAAAAACTATTTTATGTCAATTTTGACACTATTTGGTAATTGATTTTTGTGATAATCATAACAGAATTATTAATTCTAAAAGAGTTAATTAAATCAATACTAACATGTCATAGTAGCCTAGAAAATTATTGGAATTAATAAAAAACCTCAAATTACATTTATTTGGGTATTTATAACATCAATTATGTCAATAATTCATTAATAAGATTATTAGTGCATCATCATTGTGTCATAAATAAATTAAAGTATTTATTGTCTAAAAATTATAAATAAAATACAATTATGTAGGAAATTTTTTTATCTTTCTAATGAATATTTATAGTCGAATTTATCTTATGTATAACCCTATATTAAAAATGATTTACTTATTACACTTTGATTTTAACTATTTTAACCCTTCTTTAAATAAATTAATATTAAATGTCCTAATCTAATCCAAGTGGGCCTAAATGGTCATATTTTATTCCTAAGGTTGTTTTTGGTCGAATTACACTTGTCCAATAGAATTAGGACATGTGTTAGGGTAATAATAATATCATTTTTACCCTTAATTACCCTATTTACTTTTAACCGTGGTAAATAAAGGTAAAAAGTTACTATTCACCAAAAAATATTTTCATCTCATTGAACCACATTTTAGTCCTTGATATTAACTGTGTCTCTCGGATTTTTGAAATTCCACTCACAGAAGAGGTAAAATTAAGTTTTATGAAACAATTCAGTTTTTTAACTACCACTTAGTGGTTTCACTATTCATCAAAAAATGAAAGTTTCCAAAAAAATACCAAAAATTAGGCTTAAGCTATATTTGATATTATGAATTCAAAAATGATGTCTATTTTACCGAATTCAAAACATATCAGTTGCATTAATTAATTTAAAAATTAATTCTCGTCGTCAAAACAAATAGCGTGTCTTTAAGAGATAATAACTATCAAAAGATTGACACTTGTTTATGTCTGGTTTAAATGTGAAATTACATCCAATGACCAACATTGTATTAAATGGTAAAAATATATTCTAAATATACTTTAAAACCACTAAAATTAATAACTTATCACTATTAATTATTTCGATTAAAAAAGTTGTTTTTAATTAAAATTTAGTAATTTTCACTATTCATCAGAATATGAAAGTTATCCGAAAAGTACCAAAATTTCACCCTAAGCTAATTTCGATATTCCGAATCCAAAAATGAAGTCCATTTTGAAATATAAAATTTATAAAATTTTAAAAAGTGGGTATTACTATTCATAATGGCTAGTTCATAATAATATTATAATAATATCTCATTTAGTGAAACTCGGTATTGCGTACTACACACGCTATCGAGGAAGGTCTTTATTGCGTGAAATGCAAGACAAGTCAGGGATGCATGTTGTGCAAGATCCTTTTGGTGTAGCTTAAAACACAATACATTAATGAAATTAAAAAGAATATTTTTCATAAAATCTCAGGGTGTCACATTCTACCCCCTTAAAATGAATTTCTCCCTCGAAATTCTTCGGGGTTATAAATGGTTTATTACTCGAAAGTTACTTTAATAGAAACCCACATCTTAAAAAGGAATACCAAAACTGGGATTTAAAAACTAAAGTATGAAACATAACGGTTACCCAAATTAACTCAACACTGGGTTTCCACGTAGGAGAACATAAGTGAAAATATGGATATGGAAGGAAAATCTAACAATCAAGTTATGATGGAGAGTGGTAGAGAACATGGCTATAAAAAAGCCATTAATCACAAATCCATAAATATGTGATGATCTAAGGTACCATCTGATTCATCGGATATAAGGGCACTAGAACAACATTTTTGGTTTTCAAGATCATTTCCCTAAAGTTGAAGAATTTGAATTAGAATAAATACTTACTTTATTTAGGTACAATCTCACTGTTGTTCATGCCTTGAACAATTTCCACTTCATCTCTTAAAGAAATGAAGTTGAATTTGTTATTCGTGAAGTGTTAGCAGATCATGTGATAGAATGACGGGTCATTCCATCTATCTCTAACAAATGGTTAGCAAAAGTTATTAAATATACATAAGTCAATCTATAGTGAGATTAATCATATATGGTTCCCAAACTGGACTTATACTTCATATATCATACTGCTTAATATAATAAAACTAGTTTCTACTAAACAGGGACTTCCTGTAGGCCAGTGGTAGGCGATAAAGGCCAGTCGCACTTCGGTTGTGGGTTCGATTCCCACAGCCTAGTCTGACGCGATGGGTTGTCGCCCGTCCTGCAGGTTGTCCTTTTTCTAAAACTACATTACTATAACATCCCATCAATAATATCGAAAAAAATTATATCCTTAAACAATATTATCTTATGTCCAACATAATCAATTCCAATCATTATCTAAAATTCTTCGGTTCAAGCTCATAGTATAAAGAAAATGATTACTTGAAATGTCATCAACCAACCATCATTTATCCCCCATTATCTTGTTGGTCACATTCCAATCATGTGAATACCTTAATCATGTATTCTCTTGAAAAATGAATACCCATTAAACCTTAGTGAAAACATGAATGATGTCAAAAGTTAACTCTTTCCACATACCAAAATCCAAAAATTCTATATACTCAAACCATGATATAACCTTCTCCTTATATCATTCATGAGATCATGAATACTATCTAACATTTAATTTTCTCCTTATCCCTTCATTATGCGCATATCATCTACTTTCCAAAAATACTGGTACCATTCATCACATACTTTCAAAACATAAGGAAAGACAACAGTGTAACAATCCTTAGAGGTCTCTTTATTCCATAGTACCATGAGATTACTTATACAACATTACACTTGATAAACTTGTAATCATTCCACTACCTTCTTAATCCATTGACCGAGCGTCAACAATTCTTTCATCTCAAATATAATTTGTAGTCTCTTCATCATCATCAACATAAATATTACCCATACGACCATACTGATTCTCTTCATGAGACTTTCCCTTAGGGTATTGGTGTGCATAATGCCCATACATTCCACATTTAAAACATTTAACCATTGTTGATGTCGTAGAAATACCATTATCCTCATCCAAGGTGTTAACTGAACCTTTTCCTTTTCACTTACTGGATTTTTGTCCTTCTTTTCCACACCCAAATCATTTTCTAGTTCCTTTGAAACATTCTCCTTGATGTCTCTTCCCACATGATTTAAATAGGGGAAATTGAACTTTCTTTCCTCTATGATCATCATGAAACTCCATCTTTCTCTTATTTTCTAAGTCAGGAAACTTACCAAATTTGACTTTATTGATCATATTATGAGATTTCTGATTCGGCATAATAATGATTTTTGGACTTCCAAATCCCATTTCATTTGGTTGCTCATGAAGAATATCATTCCATTGTCCATCATATCCTCCATTATCGTGAATCTTCTTATTTCCAGCCATTTTCTAAAACCCAAAAAGAATAGTGTGTGAGGAAAAAATCATAATAAAGGGGGAGTAACTTCAATATCTAACATCTTAGGTTTAATCTAATATTGTTACCATAATTCTAGGACTATAACCTATACTTATACTTAACCTTAGGGACATCCCTAGACATACCTCATAAATATCTCTAGGGATCTCACTAAAGTTCTCGCATCCTAGTTTCCAAAGGTTGACTAAACCTTTCCTCTGATACCAACTGTAGAGACCCAAAGCTTGATGTACATGGACATTACATTACTTTAGCGGAATACTTAATACATAACAAAAATAGACACACAAGGATCGTAATAGTTTAGTGTCTTTGGAAACTCGGAATATAATCTTCTAATCGTGGTGAAAGATCTTCAACATCTCCCATAATATCTTCCCCTTTTTGTTTCCTTACCTAAAACATTTCTTTTAATCCTGGGGGAAAATAAAACATAAGAAGGGTGAGCTCAAATGCTCAGTAAGGGTAAGCATGGATAAAATAAAACATACCATATACATTTGAACTTAAAAACATGAACACAATGTTTAAACATCAAAATCTTGAGCAACGACTTAAAACATGGAAGTACATAAGGAATAGATCATAATGGAACATAAATCATGATAACATAGTATGGGAATAAAAAATGTAATTATGGCATCCATTAAGCACATGTAATTATTTCCATAGTAGCCAAGGCATTGCTTCCAAGACCATCTTAGTGGACAAAGTCCCTTTCTGAATCGAGTTCACTCCTCGTTCCAGTCCTGTAATACTGAACCGGATTAAATTACAGTTCCAGCCATGTCTATCTTATGAGATATAAATCTTTACCCAATGCATTGGAGGGAGATATAGGTCTCAACCATCTCATAATGAAATCATTCTTACTTGTGCCACAAAATAAACATACATCATTCATAATAACCCAACGAATAAAATTGGTTTCATAAACATAATCCCATCATCACATAATCCATATAAAATAAATGGATATCATTTCATAATAAGAAAAGTGAAACCATGTAAATCATAGAGACTTTATACTTGAAACATACACATATGGAATAATTTAATCTTATATAGAAAATGGTTTTGATGAAACACTTGAAATGTATTCTTGAGGAAAATATCCTTTCTTCTTCAAAATCAATTTCTTTTCACAAAATGTCATGCTATTTTAAAAGAAAGAGATTTTTTTGAAAATATTCATGAAATATTTTGGAGGAAGATTCATGAAAATAAGGATTTATAAAACCGTAAAAATCCATTCGTGCCGTATAAGTTAAAAAAAATTATTCTCGTACTTTTGCCGGAAAAGTCAAAAAGTACCTCATAATAGTAAGATTCCATACATTCCATGTAGTAAAAGTCAAAAATGGGTAAAAAGGACTTTAAACTTACATTAAAACACTTTTATAAAACATGGACATGGATGATAGAAATAACCCCAGTAAATACTTACGAATAAGAAATCTCGGATAAAAATGAGATTTGCAAAATTATCCCTTACCTTAGGTCCAATATGCTTCGTACGAATCCGAACCTCCTGTATAATGATTTAAATAATTTCATTGACTTATTACAGAATCATATTCATTGTTATGATATCATATATGTTTCACTTATGACTTTATATTACCCGTTCTTTTGTAAATTCCATGTTAAAGCAACGTTTTAGGTAAAATCATTTCATTTATCGTATGTGTTTCGACTTGTAGTTCTTGATATTAATACTTATATCCTTATTTACATAATTGCATAATGTAAAAAATTATTTATATATAACATATATTCATCATATACATATATATATTATAGATCGATAAAAGGAATGAAATACACCGTTAATGGAGACGGTAGGCCGTACGTACGCATGAACGCTGTTTTCGTTTCCTTATTAAATTGAATGAAACTAAATAGATGACATACATATATATATACATAAATCCAGTAGCATTCATATATTTCTCTATTATTCATTATATAAATAGTATGATCATTCATGTATGGTTAACATGGAGAATTAATCTCATTGCGTCGTGGAGACGGTAGTCCGTACGTACGCACGAGCGATGATATCATTCCCATAATTATTGAATAGAATTAGAGTGGATGGTATAATATATCAGAATAATTATGATGTTATAACAACCATATATAGTTATTATTTACACCATTATACCCATCCATTTAAGGTGTTGGTGGAAAAACAGATTTCACCACGGCGTGGAGACGGTATTCCGAACGTACGCACGCGTGGTGATTTCGTTTTCCGTAGGATGGATAGATGGTGAAATATGGTTGTTTCATAATTATAATAACACATAATTATATGATTTATACTGTTGTTATTACTTCATAATGAATCAACTAAAGAAGAATAAGTGGAAGAAGAAATAAAGTTGAAAGAATCAGTAACGGACATTACCTCTTCTTTGAAGCGCCTCTTTGAGACCTCCTCTTAGGGACCTAAAATTGGTCTTTGAAGAAGGAAAAAACCTCTAGGATGTTTCTATGTAAGTGGAGAAGAGAATTCAGTAGGGTTTGTCTGAGCTTGAAGGCTCAAAGTGGTGCGAGGAAGAGAGGGAGGAGGTGCCCTTTTATAAGGGAGGAGAGGGGCACCTTTGGAAAAACTAAAAAATTTATTTTATTATAAAGTCATATTCGGTTTTTAATAGCTCCAAATTGATTTATTTCAAAGCTAAGGTGGGGATAGATCTAAATCCTCTCATCCAATTGAATTTAGACAAGTTTAGGTATCTATTTTAACCTTATCATTTAGATTTTACTTTAAGTTAAATTATTTAACTTTTACCGTGTCTTCTTGTTTTCTTACACTATAAGGTTAATAAACATACTATAACAAGCCAAACAAACCCCAAGTTGTTTATTATTAATATTTATAACTTTATCTAAGTCATTTGGCCGAACCTTAGATTTTTAGTAATAATATAACAATTAATAATATAATATTTGTTTTAAAAACTATTTTATGTCAATTTTGACACTATTTTGTAATTGATTTTTGTGAAAATCATAAAAGAATGATTAATTCAAAAAAAGTTAATTAAACCAATACTAACATGTCATAGTAACCTATAAAATTAGTGTAATTCATAAAAAACCTAAAATTTCATTTATTTGGGTATTTATAACATCAATTATGTCAATAATTCATTAATAAGATAATTACTACATCATCTTTGTGTCATAAATAAATTAAATTATTTAATGCCCAAAAATTATAAATAAAATACAATTATGTAGGAAATCTTTTTATATTTATAATGAATATTTATAGTCGAATATATCTTCTGTATAACCCTATATTAAAAATGATTTACTTACTAAACTTTTATTTTAACTATTTTAACCTTTCTTTAAATAAATTAATATTAAATGTCTTAATCTAATTCAAGTGGGCCTAAATGGTCATATTTTATTCCTAAGGTTGTTTTTGGTCGAATTACACTTTTCCAATAGAATTAGGACATGTGTTAGGGTAATAATAATATCATTTTTTCCCTTAATTATCCTATTTACTTTTAACCGTGGCAAATAAAGGAAAAAAGTTACTATTCACCAAACAATATTTTTATCTCATTGAACCACATTTTAGTCCTTGATATTAACCATGTCTCTTAGATTTTCGAATTTCCACTCACAGAAGCGGTAAAATTAAGTTTTATGAAAAAATTTAGTTTTTTAACTACCATTTAGTGGTTTCACTATTCATCAAAAAATGAAAGTTTCCAGAAAAATACCAAAAAATAGGCCTAAACTATATTTGATATTATGAATTCAAAAATTATGTCTATTTTACCAAATTCAAAACAAATCAGTTGCATTAATTAATTTAAAAATTAATTCTCGTCGTCAAAACAAATAGCGTGTTTTTAAGAGATAATAACTATCAAAAGATTGACACTTGTTTATGTCTGGTTTAAATGTGAAATTACATCCAATGACCAACATTGTATTAAATGGTAAAAATATATTCTAAATATACTTTAAAACCACTCAAATTAATAATTTATCACTATTAATTATTTCGATTAAAAAAGTTGTTTTTAATTAAAATTTAGTAATTTTCACTATTCATCAGAATATGAAAGTTATCTGAAAAGTACCAAAATTTCACCCTAAGATAATTTCGATATTCCGAATCCAAAAATGAAGTCCATTTTGAAATATAAAATTTATAAAATTTTAAAAAGTGGGTATTACTATTCATAACGGCTAGTTCATAATAATATTATAATAATATCTCGTTTAGTGAAACTCGGTATTGCGTACTACACACGCTATCGAGGAAGGTCTTTATTGCATGTAATGCAAGCCAAGTCAGGGATGCGTTTTGTGCAAGATCCTTTTGGTGTAGCGTACAACAGAAGATATTAATGAAATTAAAAAGAATATTTTTCATAAAATCTCGGGGTGTTACATTCTACCCCCCTTAAAATGAATTTCGCCCTCAAAATTCGTCGGGGTTATAAATGGTTTATTACTCGAAAGTTTCTTTAATAGAAACCCACATCATAAAAAGGAATACCAAAACTAGGCTTTAAAAACTAAAGTATGAAACGTAACGGTTACTCAAATTAACTCAACACTGGGTTTCCACGTAGGAGAACATATGTGAAAATATGGATATGGAAGAAAAATATAACCATCAAGTTATGATGGAGAGTAGTAGAAAACATGGCTATAAAAAATCCATTAATCACAAAGCCATAAATTTGTGATGATCTAAGGTACCATTTGATTCATCGGATATAAGGGCACTAGAACAACATTTTTGGTTTTCAAGATCATTTCCCTAGAGTTGAAGAATTTGAATTAGAATAAATATTTACTCTATTTTGGTACAATCTCACCGTTGTTCGTGCCTTGAACAATTTCCACTTCATCTCTTAAAGAAATGAAGTTGAATTTGTTATTCATGAAGTGTTATCAGATCATGTGATAGAATGACGTGTCATTCCATCTGTCTCAAACAAAAGGTTAGCAAAAGTTATTAAATATACATAAGTAGATCTATAGTGAGATTAATCATATATAGTTCCTAAAATGGACTTGTACTTCATATATCATACTGCTTAATATAATAAAACTAGTTTCTACTAAACAGGGACTTCCTGTAGGCCAGTGGTAGGCGATAAAGGCCAGTCGCACTTCAGTTGTGGGTTCGATTCCCACAGCCTTGTCCGACGCGATGGGTTGTTGCCCGTCCTGCAGGTTTTCCTTTTTCTAAAACTATATTACTATAACATCCCATCAATAATATCAAAAAAAATTCTATCCTTAAACAATACTATCTTATGTCCAACATAATCCATTCCAATCGTTATCTAAAATTCTTCAGTTCAAGCTCATAGTATAAAGAAAAAGATTACTTGAAATGTCATCAACCAACCATCATTTATCCCCCATTATCTTGTTGGTCACATTCCAATCATGTGAATACCTTAATCATGTATTCTCTTGAACAATGAATACCCATTAAACCTTAGTGAAAACATGAATGCTGTCAAAATTTAACTCTTTCCACATACCAAAATCCAAAAATTCTATATACTCAAACCATGATATAACCTTCTCCTTATATCAGTCATGAGCTCATGATTATTATCAAACATTTAATTTTCTCCTTATCCCTTCATTATGTGCATATCATCTACTTTCCAAAAATACTGGTACCATTCATCACATACTTTCAAAACTTAAGGAAAGACAACAGTGTAACAATCCTTAGATGTCTCTTTATTCCATAGTACCATGAGATTACTTATACAACATTACACTTGATAAACATGTAATCATTCCACTACCTTCTCAAACCATTGACTGAGCATCAACAATTATTTCATCTCACATATCATTTGTAGTCTCTTCATCATCATCAACATAAATATTACCCATACGATCATACTGATTCTCTTCATGAGACTTTCCCTTAGGGAATTGGTTTTCATAATGCCCGTACATTCCACATTTAAAACATTTAACCATTATTGATGTCGTAGAAATACCATTATCCTCATCCATGGTGTTAAATGAACATTTTCATTTGCACTTAATGGCTTTATGTCCTTCTTTTCCATACCCAAAGCATCTTCCAGTTCCTTTGAAACATTCTCCTTGATGTCTCTTCCCACATGATTTACATAGGGGAAATTGAACTTTCTTTCCTCTATGATCATCATGAAACTCCATCTTTCTATTATTTGCCGAGTCAGGAAACTTACCAAATTTGACTTTATTGATTATATTATGAGATTTATGATTCGGCATAATAATGATGTTTGGACTTCCAAATCCCATTTCATTTGGTTTCTCATGAATAATATCATTCCATTGTCCATCAAATCCTCCATTATCGTGAATCTTCTTGTTTCCAGCCATTTTCTAAAACCCAAAAAGAATAGTGTGAGAGGAAAAAATCATAATAAAGGGGGAGTAACTTCAATATCTAACATCTTAGGTTTAATATAATATCGTTACCATAATTCTAGGACTATAACCTATACTTATACTTAACCTTAGGGACATCCCTAGACATACCTTATAAATATCTCTAGGGATCTCACTAAAGTTCTCGCATCCTAGTTTCCAAAGGTTGACTAAACCTTTCTCTGATACCAACTGTAGAGACCCAAATCTTGATGTACATGTACATTACATTACTTTGGTGGAATACTTAATACATAACAAAAACATACACACAAGGATCGTAATAGTTTATTGTCTTTGGAAACTCGGAATATAATCTTCTAATTGTGGTGAAAGATCTTCAACATCTCCCATAAGATATTCCCCTTTTTGTTTCCTTACCTAAAACATTTCTTTTAATCATGGGGGAAAATAAAACATAAAAAGGGGGATCTCAAATGCTCAGTAAGGGTAAGCATGGATAAAATAAAACATACCATATAAATTTGAACTTAAAAGCATGAACATAATGTTTAAACATCAAAATCTTGAGCAACGACTTAAAACATGGAAGTACATAAGGCATAGATCATAATGGAACATAAATCATGACGAAATAGTATGGGAATAAAACATGTAATTGTGGCATCCATTAAGCACATGTAATGATTTCCATAATAGTCAAGGCATTGCTGCCAAGACCATCTTAGTGGACAAAGTCCCTTTCTGAATCGAGTTCACTCCTCATTACAGTCCTGTAATACTGAACCGGATTAACTTACCATTCCACACATGTCTATCTCATGAGATATAAATATTTACCCAACGCATTGGAGGGAGATATAGGTCTCACCCATCTCATAATGAAATAATTCTTACTTGTTCCACAAAATAAACATACATCATTCATAATAACCCAACGAATAAAATGGGTTTCATAAACATAATCCCCTCATCACATAATCCATATAAAATAAATGGATATAATTTCATAATAAGAAAATTGAAACCATGTAAATAATAGAGACTTTATACTTGAAACATACACATATGAAATAATGTCATCTTATATGGAAAATGGTTTTGATAAAATACTTGAAATGTATTCTTGAGGAAAATATCCATTCTTCTTCAAAATCAATTTCTTTTCACAAAACGCCATTATATTTTAAAAGAAATAGATTTTGTTGAAAACAGTCATGAAATATTTTGTAGGAAGCTTCATGAAAATTAGGATTTATAAATCCGTAAAAATCCGTTCGTGCCGTATAAGTTAAAAAACATTCTTCTCGTACTTTTGCCAGAAAAGTCAAAAAGTACCTTGTAATAGTAAGATTCCATACATACCGTGTAGTAAAAGTAAAAAATGGGTAAAAAGGACTTTAAAAATACATGAAAACACTTTTATAAAACATGGACATGTATTATAGGAATAACCCCAGTAAATACTTACGAATAAGCAATCTCGGATAAAAATGAGATTGACAAAATTATCCCTTACCTTAGGTCCGATATGCTTTGTACGTATCCGAACCTCCTGTATAATGATTTAAATAATGTCATTGACTTATTAAAGAATCATATTAATTGTTATGATATCATATATGTTTCACTTATGACTTTATATTACCTGTTCTTTTGTAAATTCCATGTTAAAGCAACATTTTGGGTAAAATCATTTCATTTATCGTATGTGTTTCGACTTGTTGTTCTTGATATTAATACTTATATCATTATTTAAATAATTCCATAATGTAAAAAATGATTTATATATAACATATATTCATCATATAAATATATATATTATAGATCGATAAAAGGAATGAAATACACCGTTCATAGAGATGGTAGACCGTACGTACGCATGAACGCTGTTTTCGTTTCCTTATTGAATTGAATGAAACTAAAAAGATGAAATACATATATATATAAATAAATCCAGTAGAATTCATATATTTCATTATTATTCATTATATAAACATTATTATCATTCATGTATGGTTAACATGGAGAATGAATCTCATCACGTTGTGGAGACGGTAGTCCGTACGTACGCACGAGCAATGATATCGTTCCCATAATTATTGAATAAAATTGGAGTGGATGGTATAATATATCAGAATCATTATGATGTTATAACAACCATATATAGTTATTCTTTACACCATTATACCCATCCATTTAAGGTGTTGGTGGAAAAACAGATTTCACCACAAAATTGGAGTGGATGGTATAATATATCAGAATCATTATGATGTTATAACAACCATATATAGTTATTCTTTACACCATTATACCCATCCATTTAAGGTGTTGGTGGAAAAACAGATTTCACCACGGCGTGGAGACGGTATTCCGTACGTACACACGCGTGGTGATTTCGTTTTCCGTAGGATGGATAGATGGTGAAATAGGGTTGTTTCATACTTATAATAACATATCATTATATGATTTATACTGTTGTTATTACTTCATAATGAATCAACTAAATAAGAATAAGTGTAAGAATAAATAAAGTTGAAAGAATCAGTAACAAACATTACCTCTTCTTTCAAGCGCCACTTTGAGACCTCCTCTTAGGGCACTAAAATTGGTCTTTGAAGAAAACCAAAACCTCTAGGATGTTTCTATGTAAGTGGAGAAGAGAATTTGGCATGGGTTGGCCGAGCTTGAAGGCTCAAAGTGGTGTGAGGAAGAGAGGGAGGAGGTGCACTTTTATAAGGGAGGAGAGGGGCACCTTTGGAAAAATTAAAAATATTATTTTATTATAAAGTCATATTCAGTTTTTAATAGCTCCAAATTGATTTATTTCGAAGCTAAGGTGGGGATGGGTCGAAATCCTCTCATCCAATAGAATTTATACAAGTTTAGGTATCTATTTTAACCTTATCATTTAGATTTTACTTTAAGTTAAATAATTTAACTTTTACCATGTCTTCTTGTTTTCTTACACTATAAGGTTAATAAACTTACAATAACAAGCCAAACGAACCCCAAGTTGTTTATTATTAATATATATAACATTATATAAGTCATTTTGCCGAACCTTAGATTTTTAGGAATAATAAAACAATTAATAATATAATATTTATTTTAAAAACTATTTTATGTCAATTTTGAAACTATTTGGTAATTGATTTTTGTGAAAATCATTACAGAAGGATTAATTCAAAAAAGTTAATTAAATCAATACTAACATGTCATAGTAACCTATAAAATTAGTGTAATTCATAGAAAACATCAAATTACATTTATTTGGGTATTTATAACATCAATTATGTCAATAATTCATTAATAAGATAATTACTGCATCATCTTTGTGTCATAAATAAATTAAATTATTTAATGTCTAAAAATTATAAATAAAATACAATTATTTAGGAAATATTTTTAGATTTCTAATTAATATTTATATTCGAATTTATATTATGTATAACCCTATATTAAAAATGATTTACTTATTAAAATTTTATTTTAACTATTTTAACCCTTCTTTAAATAAATTAATATTAAATGTCCTAATCTAATACAAGTGGGCCTAAATGGTAATATTTTATTACTACGGTTGTTTTTGGTCGAATTACACTTGTCCAATATAATTTTGACATGTTTTAGGGTAATAATAATATCATTTTTACCCTTAATTATCCTATTTACTTTTAACCGTGGTAAATTAAGGTAAAAAGTTACTATTCCCCAAAAAAATATTTTCATCTCATTGAACCACATTTTAGTCCTTGATATTAATCGTGTCTCTCGGATTTTCGAAATTCCACTCACAGAAGCGGTAAAATTAAGTTTTATGAAAAAATTCAGTTTTTTAACTACCACTTAGTGGTTTCACTATTTATCAAAAAATGAAAGTTTCCAGAAAAATACCAAAAATTAGGCCTAAGATATATTTGATATTATGAATTCAAAAATGATGTCTATTTTACCAAATTCAAAACATATCAGTTGCATTAATTAATTTAAAAATTAATTCTCGTCGTCAAAACAAATAGCGTGTTTTTAAGAGATAATAACTATCAAAAGATTGACACTTGTTTATGTCAGGTTTAAATGTGAAATTACATCCAATGATCAAAATTGTATTAAATGGTAAAAATATATTCTAAATATACTTTAAAACCACTCAAATTAATAATTTATCACTATTAATTATTTTTATTAAAAAAGTTGTTTTTAATTAAAATTTAGTAATTTTCACTATTCATCAGAATATGAAAGTTATCCGAAAAGTACCAAAATTTCACCCTAAGCTAATTTCGATATTCCGAATCCAAAAATGAATTCCATTTTGAAAGTTAAAATTTATAAAATTTTAAAAAGTGGGTATTACTATTCATAACAGCTAGTTCATAATAATATTATAATAATATCTCGTTTAGTGAAACTCGGTATTTTGTACTACACACGCTATCGAGGAAGGTCTTTATTGCGTGTAATGCAAGCCAAGTCAGGGATGCGTGTTGTGCATGCTCCTTTTGGTGTAGCGTACAACAGAAGACATTAATGAAATTAAAAATAATATTTTTCATAAAATTCAGGGTGTTACATGGACCATTGCGATCCCCTCGGGAAAACACGTCAAAAGCACTACTCACTTGAGTGCAACGGATATCTGGAGAAAAAGGTGCATTCCTGCACACCGCACATGAGCGGTGCTTCGTGGGACCCGCATCCCAGTCTCGAAACACAATGAACAGATAGCACCGTTACGATCCTCTCGAAAAAGCACACAAGATGGACTATTCACTTGTCCAAAACGGTCGCCCGGTGATAGAGATGAAAAATCACCATTAACGCCCAGAATACCCTTGTGGGGCCCACACCATCGTGCGGAATTAGAGCGGGTAGATTGCGCCATTGCAATGCCCTCGGAAAAACACCCAAAAACGACTGCTCTCACGCCCCGAACGGACATCCGATGAAAAAGTCGTGAAATGCTGCACGCAGCTCGAAAGACGGGCCGTGGGGCTCGCGCATCAACTTCGGCCTCAACGCTTGAAACCACCCTGGAAAGCTCCGCCTCGGTGCCAAGGTCCCAACACCACTGATGGTTCTTAAATCAGACGTCGGATGCGTCCGCGCCGTCCAAAACAAGAATTCTCGGGATGCCCGCTAAGCAGCTCTATGCACGTGTCGTGCCCCCGAGCCCCTTGTCTCAGAAGTTAAAACTCCTGAAACCACCTCAAAAATTCCGTCTCGACGTCAGGTCCGCGCCGCTGCAGACGATGCGCAAAACGGCCGCTCGTAGCTAAAAATACGGGCGTCCAAAATTCTAAGGGGGGATTACCCCTGGGCCGGAACGGCCCTGTCCGACCGGTACGCTCTGGCCGGCCCATGGAACCGCGGCCTAGCCCACACAGCCGGCCCGCGGCCCAGCCGCGGCCCACTGGCCGCGGCACGCCGCCACCGACCGGCTGACATGGCCGGTCCTTCCACGCAAAGACCCGCATATGGCGGGTCTTGGTCTCCACCGCGGGGTCGCGACGCGACCCCAGTCCTCCCGAGCACCGCTGAACCCCCATCGCCTGTGGCTGCTAGCCGTCGCCACCAGCGCCCACTGCCGCCTGCACTCTGGACCACCGAGCTGCCGCCGCACCGGAGCTCCCCGGACCACCGCGCTGCCGCCGCTCCGGAAAACTCCAAAACCCGCAAACTTCAGCGGGCGTTTGCGATCATCTCCGAACTCGGATTTTCATTCCGAAAAAAGCGATAGAAAGATCCTAAATTATACTACACATCCATGGGTTTTGTTCGAAGATCAAACAACAAATCGAGGATATAATTTAGGCTCAAAGGAGGTGCGGGAAGGAAAAACGCAACAAAACCCTAACTCGTGGGCGTTGCCCGGAGCTTCGCCGCCGAACCTCCGCCTTGCCGGAGTTTCCTCGCCGGAGCCGCCTCGCCGGAGTGGAGGAGTATAGGATGGAGGAGGAGATCTTTCCAGGAGATGAATAAAGTGGGAGAGAGGGGGGGGGTTTAGTGTTTAAATAGAAACACACATAACCACCCGCCCGCCGGCCCGAACCCGAACCTCCAGCGGGGACGAGGTTAAGCATCCCCTAGGCTAAACACCACCTCCCAAGAAAAACAGAGGTGTCATAATTTTAATCCAAGGTCCCGTTCAAAATTTATAAAACTGAACGTCCAAAGACGCCACATTACGAAAACGCCCCTGGAGCCATTTTTCACAAACGACTCGTGCCAATGATAATTACACCCCTCCTAGGGTAAACGGAATGCTCCGAACACAACGGTGCCCTCGGTTTCCCAATCCGAGCCACCGTTTAATAGATACATGAGTTTCACCCTAAATTAATAAAACAATTAATTAATTATCTGTTTAACGTTTCGAAAGTGAGCAAGGGGTCCAAACGCCCCATACCGACATGTTTTATGTCGTTCCTAGGGTAAAAACCCCATTTTGGACCCATTCGTACACTCAGATCTCTGATCCAAAACATAGTTTAGGAGTTATCCCATTTATTTGGCATTTCCAGTGTGAACGCACTGAAAATTTAATTCCAGCCACTCCAGGGCTTGGAATCGCACGTCGTCTGAAGGCACTGCTCTAGAATATCATCAAGAAATATTCCAAAGTCTTTCACAGAAAAAACTGGTTTCTTAAAGGTTCGGTATGGATTTATTCCATCTATATACAACCCAAGTTTGAGATTTCTAATTTCATTTCCAAATGTAGGATACTGCTCATCAATTTTCTTCCATTGTGGAAAATCAGTTGGATGATATATTTTTCCATCACATTTCCACTCATCAGCCTGCCTTATTATCCTTTTTGCATAATGTGAATTTTCAAATAAACATTTCAAACGGTGAATTATTATAAGATACCAAATTACCGGGGTAGGGATCTAAGTAATCTCTACACTAGCCTATGATTTTTATTTCAACTTATACCATGATGTCCCACATTTAGGAAACTCTGAAAAAATTCATATTCCTTCCTTTATATCGTACAATCATTCGGACAGACATATATTTTCTTCTATCCCAATCCCATCCGGCATAATATTTTCTTGGCCTTATAATGTGAATATGGAAGATCGTTGTCTTTTGGAAGAATGTCTTTCAACAATTACAGCAGCTCTGTAAAAATTCTGTCACTCCATATATGTTTCACCTTCAGGTTAATTAATCTTAACAACAATGACAAAACTATAAAATCCATACAACCAAGATACAATGTTTTTTCAGTATCACCATATAGACGTTCAACTGTCAGTTCTATGTCAATTTTTTTCTACTACAATATCATGAATCATTTCTTTAATTCCATCAGAGTTACCATCTTGCTAATAATCATCATCAATAGATCTAAAATTCTGTTAAGTTTTACTATGCCAAATCCAATGTCTGTAACTCGGATTAAAATCATGACAGATCAGATGATCTTTGATCTCACTACTTTTCAACATCTTCATATTCAAAAATTTCAGGCATGGATAGAAAAAAATGTCGTTGCTTGGAACATTTCGTTTAGAAAATTCCAAAATGGCATCAACACCTTCCTCATATTAATTAATCATTTGATGTGCCATAATCTAACATAAAATCATTATTACCTTTAACAAATATCAAAAATATACATCATGTTAAGATAATCCCAAATTCATATTTATATGAAAAATATTGTAAATTGAATGCAATTTTTTTTGAAATATAAAACAAATATATGTGTATTTGAAAAATATATGCATTAAAAATGATTTTAAAAAGAAAATATAGTTAGATATAAAAGTTTTAAATTCATCTTGGATCCTTTCTTCTTAAGGTGCACAAAGAATATATCTTGGTGAAACTGGATACCAAATTCACCCTTCCGTAAACAAGAAATATGAAGTATAAATATTAAAATATGTAGACATTCACTACGGAAAATTACACCTATCCCAATGATTTGAAACCATTGGGATAAAATATCCCAACACTTTCACACACCGTTGGCATGATGGCCATTGCAATATCTCTATCCCAACGGTTCTATATGAACCATTGGTATAGAATTCCTAACGTTAACATATTCCAATGGTTTCAATGAAACCGTTGGGATATATATATACCAATGGTTCAAGAACCGTTGGTATACATGGGGATGTCTAAGGGGAGGGGGGTGTCTTGTAGGGTGACAGGGCTGTCCAAGGGGGTAGGGGGGTGTCTAGGGGGTGGGGGTGTCCGAGGGGGGTGGGATGTGGGGCTGTCTAGGGGGGTGGGGGGCTTTCAGTGGGGTGGGTGGTGTCCAGTGGGTGGGAGGGTGTCCACGGGGGTGGGGGCTATCTAGGGGGTGGGGGTGTCCCAGGGGGTGGGGGTGTCCAGGGGGTGGGGGGATATCCAAGGGGGTGGGGGGTGTCCAGGGGGTAGGGGTGGTGTCTAGGGGGTGAGGGGGTTGTCCAACCCCCTACCCCCTGGTAAATCCCCCCACCCCCGGACAACCCCCACCCCCTGGACACCCCTATCCCCTTGGAAAGCCCCCTAACCCCCTAGAAACCACCCCCACCCCTTGGACACCCCTACCCCTTGGACATCCCCTCACCCCCTAGAAAACACTCTTACCCTATGACCACCCCCTACCCCCTTGGACCGCTCCCCTCACACCCCTGGACACTACCCCCATCCCCTTGGACACCCCTGGAGACCCCCTTCCCCTTAGAAAGACCTCCACCCATAGACACCCCCACCCCCATGGACAACCCCCAACCCCCTAGACAGCCCCCACCCACCAAACACCCCAACCCCCTAGACACTGCTTACACCCTTGGACAACCCCTCAACCCGTGGACACCACCCCACCCCCTGGACGCCCCTACCCCCTTATAAAGCCGCCTCACCCCCCTAACACCACCCCCACCCCCTTGGACGCCCCCTTGGATGCCCCCTTGGATAGCCCCACCCCCTAGAAACCCACAAACCCCTCTGGACACCCCCACCCCTGGACACCCCCACCTCCCAGGACACCCGCACCCCTGGACACCCCTACACCCTTGGACAACCCCCCTCAACCCACCCCCCTAGACACCCACCCCCTATACATTCCCCACCCTTAGACACCCCCACCCCAGGACACCCCTACCCCCTTGGACAACCTCCTCACCCCCCTGGACACCCCTCACCCACTTGGACACCCCCACCCCCTTGTAAAACCCCCACCACTGGACACCCCCACCCCCAAGAAACCCCCATCCCCTGGATTTCCCCCACCCCTTGGACACCCTCCCACCCTACTGGACACCACCCCACCCCACTGGATAGCCTCCACCCTCTGGACACCCCGCCCACCCCCCCTTAGACACCCGCCACCCCCCTGGACACCCCCTACCCTCTTGGAAATCCCCTCACCCCCCTGGACACCACCCCCCACCCCCCTTGCACACCCCCTGGACACTACCACACCCTTGTAAAACCCCCACCCCCTAGACACCCCCATCCCCCTGGACACCCCTACCCCTCTTGGACAACCCCCTCACCCCCTGGACACCACCCCCACCCCTTGAACACCCGTGGACACCCCCACCCCCTTGAACACCCATGGACACCCCCACCCACTAGACACCCCCACCCCTGGACATCCCCACCCCCAACACACACATGAAAGTACACGCACACACACTTGATAGAACACACAAAAATTGTAAACTTGCATGATATCACTTCCATGGTTTATTTTACCAGAAAAGAATTTATCATGGTATAAAATATCACTATGACACTTACCATGATAGCAAGAAAAAAGATAGAAAAATAACATCTCAAAACATATGTTTAGGGCATCATGAAAAATAAAAAATGAAACCAAGGCGTGTGAGGCTTACTTGAGTGTTGCAAGTCGACTTGAGAGATCTGGTGATAATAAAGATGATGAATGATGTTGGAAAAATGAGATTGGAAGGAATAGATTCGAATAATTCTTTATAGGTTTTTCGTGTGAGAGAGATGAGTCGTAGGTCGCCCAATCAAAGAAAACATAATGAAAAAATATGGGGTGCGATAAATCATTTAAAAGGTTTATCACATCGGTTATTTAATTACTGACATGATAAAATGTTTTTTATGTTTATAAAATTGGTTTTTTAGTAACTGATGTAGAAAATCCTTTAAAATGGCAGTTATTTTATAACCGACAAGATAAATGGAATTTTATCACATCAGTAATTTTATAACCGACGTGATAAATTGCCGATATTTTATTTATAATGTCGGTTATAAAATAATGAACGTCATAAAGCTCCCAAATTCAATCTTTCATGTCAGTTAAAAAATAACCAATGTGATAAATCTAATCTCGGTATTTTTTAGGTCGTTTATTTTATAACTGACATAAAAAACTGATTTTCTTCGATTTATCACATCGATTATTTTATAACTGATGTGATAAACCAAAATTTCCAGCTTTTCACATTGGTTATATAAAACTAAAGTGAAAAACTCTAACGTGGTAAATGTTTTTTGCACTAGTGAATCCTCGAAATAATATATTTCCTCAAACTAAATATCCTTTATTTAACTTACATCCTAAATATTAGTATTATGATGTAAATTACATAGGCTCAACCATACAATCTATAAATCCCTTTTAATATGTAAAACTAACTTGTGTTGTATTACTCCTCATTATGCCATAAATTCTCCCTAATTCTAGATTTTAGCAGCAAGACACCTATGTATCCCAACTAAGCCTCCTATGAGAACCATGGGCTATGGAAACATGCAAATGGTAGGACTATGAAGATCTAGGACCTTACATCAGATAACCCTCAAACAATTATCATAATCAGGAATCCAAAACCAAACCTAGAGATAAAAAGGAAGGGTCCATCTAAATAACTACCCCATGAGATACCTCTAAAAAAATATCACCATCATAGGAGATCAACCACCTCACTCAGAGGAATAAGGTGTGATTATATGAAACAATAACAACCAAAACCTAAATACTTCCATGGGGGAGACACCTCTGAAATGAGATCAATGACACAACAAACAAAAAGAGGAAACCATCTCTAAATCTAAAAAGGTTTAAAATCCATAACATGTTTTATAATAACAAGGGAATAGAACACCTACCCAACACCTTCTCTTGGCGGTTCTCCATCTGTATAGGATGCTCCTTGAAGCTTGCAACATCATCCACATAAATCTCACCCAATTGATTATGTGAGATTCATCATCAAGGTAACGATGAAGCCGAGACATGTGAAAAACATTGTGAATATGGATCATCTGTGGGGGAATTTCTATATGATATGTCATAGATACAACATGATCTAACACCTCAAAAGGTCCAACAAAACACGGAGAAATCTTACTCCCATGACCAAACCTTCACCACCCATGATGTTGATTCACCTTAAAAATCTCATGATCTCCAATTTCAAACTTCATAGGTACCCTTCTATGATCAACATAGGATTTATAATGATTCTGCACTGCTTTAATCCTCTCACACATCACATGAACCATATCTGTCTTAGTCTTCACTAGATCTATCCTAAGAATCTATGCCTCTTTTACCCCAGTCCAACACAATGGAGAATGGTATGGTCAACCATACAAGTCTTTAAACAGTGTCATATCAATGGTGGAGTGAAAATTAATTTTTTAAGAGAACTCAACTAAAGGCATGTGCCTCATTGAAGAACCTATAAAATCTAGGACACATGAGTGAAACATGTCCTCGATTTTCCGGATGGTCCTCTCTAACTAACCATATTAATGTAGAAGAAAATAAATGATAAGGAATAACTATGAGACAAAATCATGGTAGATACCTCTCGACACCTTGGAAGTAAAATGAGGATATCAATAAAAGATATTCATCCTTGGGATTTGTGGAGTCTCACCACCTCCTCTAAATAATGTTGAGGAAAAATATCCACTAAGCATGACTCCCTAATCTCTATGAAGTGGGATTATTTCATTAAATTATCCACTATCACCCATATACCATCATACCCCCTAGTTTGAATATAAAATATTAATGAAGTCCATTGATATTTCATCCCACTTTCACTGGGGAACATATAATGGATGGAAAAATCCATAGGAAACATGGTGCTTGGCCATCACCTAATGGTCGACCAAACATCAAGACATAAAATATAAAACTAAACACTTCAAACGAGGCCATAAAAACTAACCTCTCAGAGCTTGGTACATATTCATCATGGAGGGATGTACCACTAAGGATGACATATGAAACTCAGGGATAACTATCTCAGGCACCCTCTAAGGGACAAAATACTCCCTTGGAATAATAATCAATGTTGTCCTTCCTCAAACCAACCATCTGGGGCATTGCCAAAGATAACTTGGTCACTCCATACCACCACCTCAGAATCCCATAGTAGGGTCTCCTCTACCCACTACACCAAATACAACTACACTATCATATGGAAATGAAAAAATATACCTATAACATCTCCCATATCCAGATGCATTACTAAGAGCTCTTCCATCACTCTCTATGATATGGCTCTATTTTTGCATAGTTTTGCCACATCTTTTTACATAATTTTTAATGATTTAATTAATTATTTAATCACTTAATGCTAAATATTTGTACTTTTGTATTTTTAAAATTAAATTTGTCAAATATTCATTTTTATAACATTTTATGTAATTATGGACCCATAAATATTTGATTTATTCCTTCTTTGTTTTTAATATGACTAATTTTCAATTTTTTTATTTAACCTATTTTTGTTTATTTTATTAAATTTTTCATTGTTAATAATTATTGAGTTTGAAAAATTAATTTAATTTTAATTTTTATGTTTATACAACTTAGTTACGGCTTGCCAGACTACCGGTAGCTTAGCTACCGATAACAGGGTTACATTTTCTCTATCAGTAGCTAGGTTTCCGATATTTTCTATCGGTGACCTTTGTCACCAATACTCGTTTCTATTAGTAGCTCTTATTTAATTATAACAGTTGTCTTTAATTTATACCGGTGAGCCCTTTAATTTTATCAGTAGCGGTGAGTATTTAGTTTGTTTCAAATAATTCTGCTTGACTTTTTAATAAGTTAATTTTTATTTTAAACAACTATTTAATCGTTGTAATTTTATTTAATTAGCTTAGAATTTATTTTGATAATTAATCTTTTAACTTAGTTACATTATAATAGATTAACTTTTTTTTATTAATTTCTTAAGACATCCTACTAATCACTTAAGTATATAATATGTGTTTTAAAGTAAATAAAATGGTTCTCCCTTAATTTTACTAGATCAATTAGTTAATTAATTAAATAATTAACAGTTTTTAGACTTTAATTATATTATTTTATTTATGCAGATTGATTTTTAATTCATTTTATAATTTTTTTAGCCTACCGGTGAGGTAGACGAGCTCTAGCGGTGACCCCGTGCCACTCTTTTCTCACCGATATTCTTCTCTCACCGATTCAGCCCCTTCTATCAGTAGCTTTGCTACCGATCTGCACCTTGCTATATCGGTGACCTTGCTTTTACTGGTGACCTTGTCACCATTACCTTTTCCAAACTCTAATTGCATTGATATAATTTAGTTAGTTATCTAATTTTATTTTCATCCTTTAATATAAATTAACTTTATTAATTCAATAGTATAGTTTTCTGCTTAAAAGATTTAGGTTAGTCACTAATATTATATAATGTTTATTTTTAGTGCTATCTAATTAATTAATTTTGTTTTTTTAAACTTTTAAAATAAATTATGTTTTATGAAGTTTAACTTCTTATTACAATTAATTCTTTTAATTATGTGGTTTAAATTCATTCTTTAATTTTGTATAATTTAATCTTGCTAATAAATTAATTAGTCAATATTTTAGTTGTGTTTTAGTTTTGTGGAAATTTTATTTTTTTTAAATAAATTAATGATTTAACCATTTAATTGTTAGTTTGAATAATTTTTTATTTGAGTTGTAGTTCAATTAATTCTTGTGATGGTGTTTCGTGTATTTGAAGCTACTCGGAGGTGACCTCATCGTTACAACCCTTTATTCCATTTATTTCCCACCTCATTGATAATTCTGCATACCAGTGACCGCTATTTTTCCTCTATCAGTAGCTACCTTACTGACAGGCTATTCTTATCCTCACCGATATAGACTTTTCATTTTCTCACCGTAGCCGTTTTACTCTTTCCCTCTATCGGTAGTTCCTTCACCAATGACACATCTTCATCCTCACCGATAGACTATCCTCTGCTCAAACTTTCATGCACATACTCCATACCGACCACCTTTTCACCTAGAACCGAACCAGAATCAGCTCCTTAATCCTTTACAAAAAAACTGCTGCTTGGTGGAATCGGTTCAACCCGCTGGAGAAAGGGATATGTGCTACTGTTCTCCATCGCTGATGCCGCTGTGGAGCCACACCGCCACCGGTGTGGGACTCAGAGGATCCCTTGGAGCTGAAGTCGCTTCATCCGCTGTGCTGGAATGAAGGAGGTCACTGCTTTGAAGGAAAGCTGCTGCGCTGGTGCTTTTCGCTGTGCGTGTGCTACTGCCCTGTTCGAAGGAGAGGATGTCGTTGTTTGATGAGTTGCGTTGTGCTGCTATGGAGGAGTCTCTCCGCACCTGCAAGGAATAGCCACATGTTTCCATTTTCCACTGCGTTGAAGCTACAAAGAGGAGAAGGTGCTGCTGTTTAGGAGTACCACCTTGAATCCACTGGTGGATGCCCCGCCACGATACAGAAGAGAAGCGCTGCTGTCCACCGTGAGCAGGTGGACGTCGCGCCACCGGGTTCCTGGAAGCAGGAAGCCTCTCCCTGTGCGCCGGAATCGGGGGAGGAGAAGAAGATAACAAAAGAAGAAAAAAAATAAAAATAAAAATAATAGTATAAGTAATATAAAACAAAAAGAAAAAAAAGTAAAGTAAAAAAAACAAAAAGAAAAAGTTAAAGCCTAAAAATAAACTTTAAAAAAGTAAAATGAATTTAGTAGAATTTGTAAAAGTGATTAATTAAAACAAATATAATTTTAATAAATAGATAAATTATAAACGAAAATATTAAACTAAATTAATAATAAATGTAAATGATAAATTAATTTACTATTAATAGTACCAAATATATAATTAAGAATAATTATAAATAAATTATTAAATTTACTTATTACTTTTTAAACATTTAAAACTTAAGTATTAATTTTAATTATTAAATTAAAATTAGAAAAATAATAGATCAATATATCAATTTAATTTCTTTTATAGTAATAATTAAATTATCAATACAATCTTAAATATAATCTTAATTGTTTATTTATGCTGTCAATTTTAATAACTTAGTTAAAATAATTAAATTAATAACTTAGTAATTATTCTATTAACTTAATTAAATTAATAAATTTTTAATAACTTATGTTTTACCATAGTTTTATTAAGTAATTATAAATTAACTAAAGTTAATTTGTAATGAGTAATATAAAAGTTTACTTAAAAGATAATAATTATTTTTCTTTGCATCTCATTTATTTATTTTTATATTCTATTTTATCTTTGTAGGTTTGTTCAAGGGACATAAATGTGTCAAAGTTCATCCAACTAACTGAGCGGGAGTTAGTTAGGAGGGAAAAATTAGCACGACGTGCTTGTTGTGAAAAAAATGCATATTTTGCAGTGCGTGGGTGAAGAACTTTCGAAGTCGGTAGAAGACGCATGGTGACTTGCAACAGTTGAAAAATGATATGAAAAGCAGAGAAACAACAGAATTTTGGGGAAGCTCATTCTTATTCCACACCACACCATCTTTGAGAGCGAAGACTCCTAGGAGCAGCACTGGAGATGAGCTGGAGACCAAGGAGCCCAAGAGCAGAGCAGTACATGGGGAGAACTTCTTCTTTCTGTTCTTAATTTTTGTACTATGTTCTTGGATGTTTTTACTACATTAATCAATATGACCATAGGTCGAACTTTCATAGATCGGGAATTTTAAAACCATCTGGTTATGATCTTTAAATCTTCATTAGATTATCTTTTTACGAAATTAGAATCAGTTGGAGAGACTGATTCTGTTTCTAATATTTTGGTCATCCACACTTCAATGATTGCAATTTCAATTCAAATTAGACTTGAGAGGTTGTGTTATGAATGAATCTTTCAGAACGGTAATGTCATTAAATTTGGAAGTTTATGGCGAGTTCATTTTCAAATGTTATCTTTTTAAAACTTTTTAGCAGTTCGATTAAGTTTTGGTGTGGTGAACTCGAAGACTTAATCATCTACCAGTTCAGTTTCCTGGAGAGGGAAATTCTTCAGTATTTATTGAAGTGTGATTCTATTGTAAGCTGTGGAGAGAAAATCCATTCGAACCAGTAGTTTAGAATTCCGGAGTACTTTGTTGATCTCGATTATTTGCCTTGTTGCTTAATATTAGTATATTGTATTACTCTAGTTTATCAGTATTAGTGTTAATTTCAACTTCTTGTAAGAAATTTAGTTTCCTCATCCTGTTTACATTTCATCAATAAGATAAAAAAAATAAAAAGTAAGAAGATGTTTACCTCACTGCTAACAACAGTGAGGTTTTTAGTTTTAAAACCTTAGAAATCACTCATCTTCCTTCTCTGTGGATCGACCCTGCACCACTGTGCTAGTGTAGGAGTACTAAATGTAATTTTGAGGGCCGTGACGACCTCCGACCTTGTTCAAAATTTGGCACTGTTTCCGGGGAAGTCACACACTGAGAGTCTAGGGTTTAAAAAAACAATAAAAAACAATAAAAAACATTAAAAAAACATTTAAAAAAATCTGTTTAAAAAAAATGTGAATTGGAATCTACTACTTTCATTGAACATCAAAATTCTACATTAATAGTGAAACTTTGTGTGGTTAGTCTCAGCTTTTTAGTTATAAAAAAATGGAACATTATAAGGACTGGAAACAAAAACTTGAGCCACATTGTTTGTATTGTGGAGATTATGGACATACTGCCTGGCATTGTGTCTATAACCAGCCACAACAGGATGTTTATATTGAGGAAAATGAAAATTTTGAATCTAATCCTAAATTCCTAGCTAAACTAGAATTAATAGAAACCAAATTGGATGTTAGGGAGAATAATTGGAACACTTGGTTAATTAAAACCCATGAAATTCAAATTAGATATTTTCAAGAGAAAGATAAAAGAATGAAAAGATTAGAAACCCTTCTCTTGGAATTACAACAAAGGGTTAAAGAACAAGAAGAATATGAAGAAAATGAAAAAAAATGGTTATAAAAGATTTGAAAATCAAGTTGAAGAAGAGAGTGACAATGAAACTAGGAAATAATCCATTCACTTTGAAAAATCTGATTCTTTTGAACCAAATTTGGAAATAACTGACTCAAAAATTCAAGAAAAAAACATTGAAAATCCAATAAAGATTTCTAATGGAGTTGAGTTGTTCAATTTTGAAATTGAATTAAAACATATTGAAAAAGATAGCCCAGTTATTTTCATAATTCCTACATTGAAGAAAAATCACTGTTTTAGGAGTTTTGAGAATGAGGTCAGTTGGGTTAAAGTCAAACTTGAAACTGATAACTTTAATGTTAATAATTCTTCACCCAAAATTTCTGAAATTCTGAACATTGAGCCTGAACTTGATATTGGGTACACTTTGGAAGAGAACCTTAAGCTGGAAATCACAGAATATCAAATCTTTGAACCTAAGCTGATAAGTTCTCTTCCATGTTTTAAAACTCCAAACCCAATAATTTCTAGAATTTTTTTGGATGATGAGGATGAGGGAATGATATTTGAAGAAAAATTAATTGATGAGTTTTCATTTCCCTATTCTCATTGTAACCACTTCTCTGAAACTTTGTGTACTGAAATGGAAAGTAGTGTTGTCATTCCTAGGGAAGACTGTTTGAATTTGATCAACCTTGAACATGAATTTATTGAAGCAGAATTGAACATTACTCCCACTGATTTGAACTTCTTGGAACGCACTACATACATGGTTTTATAAAATTAGCCTTTTGAACTTGAACATGAAAAAGTGGTCGAACACACATTAGATGATGGTTGCAGAACTGATTGGTTTGAAGCAGTAGTTGTTGAACGTTCATTCACTGATGAGGAACTTTTGTAAGAGATTTACAACATGGTTAAACCCGAATCCACTGCTGTTCAAATAAATTCTCTTCCCTACCTATCACTTCCATCCTCACCGGTGAAGGGTGCTGAGCCTTCTTGTGTTAATGATAGTAGTTTAGAGGGAGAATTAGACTTGAGTTCCATTGCTTATGATTCTGTTCAGCATGTTATTGAATCCTTTTTTGAACCTACTATTCAGTATTCACCCACAAGCACCCTTGAATTTGAATCTGTTAGTTTTGCGGTTAAGAGTGAAATCCATAAAAATAATGCCATACCCTTTGAAGCGCCTTGTACTATGTTGTCCCTTCATGTGAACTCAACTATTTATAACTCTGAAACAATTTTGGAAGTGGACAACACTATACCCACAACTTTTAATGGGTGTTTCTTAGGGGTTATTTTAGGTTATGAGAGTTTGGTTGTGTTTATCTTTAGTGCCCACATAATTCTTTGTTTTGTTAAAAATAAATGGGACAAACATATATGGTGGTTCCTATTAAGGAAACCACATCCACCTAGTGACTACAGTTAGTTGCTAGGTGAGTCCGACAGGGGACTATAAACCTAGCACTTCATGGGAGGCAACCCATGATCTTCTCTTGTTAATAAATAAAAATATTGTAATTAAATAAATTCTAACTGAAGACTTTAAATTTAGTGCTTCTTGGGAGTCTGCCCATGTTCTTTTATTTTTTTTACTTTTGTCTCTGTTATTGTTTTACTTTGAATAAAGTTCTGCTGTGATGCCTTCTATATGCTCTGTCTTTGTTGGATATTTGTTCCTGGCTTACATGATTTGTAATTTTAGGATGCTGCTGCTCTGACATTTAAGGATTGGAATTCCCATACTGGAGGGAAATTGACAAACATATTCAGGGAAGTAATCAACTCATAATTGCTGCATTTTTTTCTCTACTCCTTAATGTTTTTTTTAAAAAAATTATGCTCACTGAAAAGTTATGCATGTCTAAGAAATTCTTCTTTATGAGTATTGAAAATTCTGTTGCATGATTTGAATTGTAAAAAACGTGTGCTGCATGTCATTTTTAATTAAAAATCAGTGTGTTCCTGTTGCTGTTAAATGATATTCATTGTTTAAAACCCATTCACTGCATGAGATTAAGTGTGGGGGGGGGGGGGGTACATGCTTGCTGGTTAGTGTGTTTTTCATTAAAATGGTTTTGCTAAGGGGTGCTAGAATGCATTTTTTCTGTTATATTGAACATTATTTTGAACCAAAAAATTCATATTTCTTTCACCCAATTAATTGTCCACCCACAAGTGGCGTGCCTTGTTTGAACTTTAATTGAAAATCCATGTCAATCTTAATGCATATACTTACTAATGAACCTGTTGTTAATTTATTTATTGTAGAAAATAATATTTTTAAACTTCATTGAGACCCTTTATACATGTCATATATCTACTTAATTGAAAATATGTTTTGAACCTTAATTGATTTATTTTTCTTCTCCATATTTAGAATTAAACTTTGGGGATAACGTTGGGTTTTAAGTGTGGGGGAGGGGGTCAATTCTTGACTGAGATTAACTCTTCTTAATTGAAAGATCATCAATTCCCACTGAAACTTCAAACTTTTTCTAAAAATTGGATATATTTTTTCAAAATTTCTTGAATAATCTTTGGCTTTACATTGTACTCAATTGGGTCTTGCCTTAGGAAAAGTTCCTTGCTGGCAGGAAGAACTGATTAGAGTCTGAAATTAATGAGTTTGGATGATTTCTGAGTGTTCTTACTTAGTGATTTGATGGATATTCGGTTTAGGACCTACTTCTGGAATTGATATGGGTTACCTGTTAGTGGAGTTTTGATCATAACCTTTGGAACTGGAAGTTTTAATTTTATCTGAAGGTCCTCATTTTTCTTTCTTTTTATAAAAATGATCACCTTAAGAGACAATGTAAATTGTTTTTATATAAATCCTTTATAATTGGAGTAATACTGGGCATCTATGATCCCATGGTGAATCTTTGAGACCCTAGATGATGGGTGTTTTTCTGTTAACTATAAGCCCTATGTACACTTTGAATAAGTGATTTGCACAATGCTTTTCACAATGATACATGGCTTGGGAAAAATAAATAAAGTGTCTAGGGTCAAAAATGAGCTCATTAAGGTGAGGGGAATGATAAACTCCAAATGAAGAAGGGATCAGTTGGTTTATATAGAAATCATTGAGGTTGTATCATTGAGGTGATTCACAAAAAAATTATTTATTTTTTTAACCCAGGTGAAAAAGTCAAAGTATAATGTTCCTTGTTTAAGGTCATAATTCCATTGATATTTTACCTCATGTCATTCTTGGATTTGGAACCTGAGATTGTATTGATGTGAGTCACTAAGTTGTGTCACATATGAGGCATGACATATTCTTTAATGGATGGCCTTTGTGTTCTTAAATACCTTTGAGTATTTGTTATAGGCAAGATTCATAAGAGTAAATCATTTTCCAAAGGCCTGCTTTTATGCTTTGTCCTCTATTTTGAGTGCTGGACATGTTACATTTGGAACAAAATCATAAATACATTTTACTGTTTTTCAAAGATAATAAAGCATGAGATTGTTTGAGGACAAACAATGTTTAAGTGTAGGGGAATTTGATGTGGCTCTATTTTTTCATAGTTTTGCCACATCTTTTTACATAATTTTTAATGATTTAATTAATTATTTAATCAATTAATGCTAAATATTTGTACTTTTGTATTTTTATAATTAAATTTGTCAAATATTCATTTTTTATAACATTTTATGTAATTATGGACCCTTAAATTGTTGATTTATTCCTTCTTTGTTTTTAATATGACTAATTTTCAATTTTTTTATTTAACCTATATTTGTTTATTTTAATTAATTTTTCATTCTTAATAATTATTGAGTTTTCCCAATTAATTTAACTTTAATTTTTAAGTTTATTCAACTTAGTTACACCTTTCCAGACTACCGGTAGCTTAGCTACCGATAACATGGTTAGATTTGCTCTATCAGTAGCCAGGTTACCGGTATTGTCTATCAGTGACCTTTGTCACCGATACTCTTTTCTATCAGTATCTCTAATTTAATTATAGTGGTTGTCTTTAATTTCTACTGGTGAGCCCTTTAATTTTATCATTAGTGGTGAGTATTTAGTTTGTTTAAAATAATTCTGCTTGACTTTTTAATAAGTTAATTTCTATTTTAAACAACTATTTAATCATTGTAATTTTATTTAATTTGATTATACTTTATTTTAATAATTAATCTTTTAACTTAGTTACATTATAATAGATTAGCTTTGTTAATTAATTTCTTAACACATCTTGCTAATCACTTAAGTATATAATATGTGTTTTAAAGTAAATAAAATGGTTCGCCCTTAATTTTACTAGATCAATTAGTTAATTAATTAATTAATTAATTAAGAGTTTTTAGACTTTAATTATATTATTTTATGTATGAAGATTGATTTTTAATTCATTTTATAATTGTTTTAGCCTACCGGTGAGGTAGACGAGCTCTAGCGGTGACCCTGCACCACTCTTTTCTCACCGATATTCTTCTTTCACCGATTCAGCCCCTTCTATCGGTTGCTTTGCTATCGATCCGTACCTTGCTATATCGGTGACCTTGCTTTTACCGGTGACCTTGTCACCATTATCATTTCCAAACTCTAATTGCATTGATATAATTTAGTTAATTATCTAATTTTATTTTCATCCTTTAATATAAATTAACTTTATTAATTCAATAGTACAGTTTTCTGCTTAAAAGATTTAGGTTAGTCGCTAATATTATATAATGTTTATTTTTAGTGCTATCTAATTAATTAATTTTGTTGTTTTAAACTTTTAAAATAAATTATGTTTTATGCAGTTTAACTTCTTATTACAATTAATTCTTTTAATTATGTTGTTTAAATTCATTCTTTAATTTTGTATAATTTAATCTTGCTAATAAATTAATTAGTTAATATTTTACTTGTGTTTTAGTTTTGTTGAAATTTTATTTGTTTTAAATAAATTAATGATTTAGCCATTTAATCATTAGTTTAATTAATTTTTTATTTGATTTGTAGTTCAATTAATTCTTGTGATGGTTTTTCGTGTATTTGCAGTTACTTGGAGGTGACCTCACCGTTACAACCCTTCATTCTATTTATTTCTTACCTCACCGATAATGCTGCATACTAGTGACCACTCTTTTTCCTCTATTAGTAGCTACCTTACTAATAGGCTATTCCTATCCTCACCGATATAGCCTTTTCATTTTCTCACCATAGCCATTTTACTCTTTCCCTCTATCGGTAACTTCTTCACCGATGATACATCTTTATCCTCACCGATAGACTATCCTCTGCTCAACCTTTCACGCACAGACACCATCCCAACCACCTTTTCACCCAGAACTGAACCAGAATTAGCACCTTAATCCTTTATAAAAAAACTACTTCTTGGTGGAATCGATTCAACCCGCTAGAGAAAGGGAGATGCGCTGTTGTTCGTCGTCGTTGATGTTGTCGTGGAGCCACGCCGCCGCCGGTGTGGGAGTTAGAGGATCCACTGGAGCTGAAGCCGCTTCAGCCACTGTGCTGGAGTGAAGGAGGTCACTGCTTTGAAGGAAAGCTGTTGCGCTGGTGCTTTCCGTTGCACGTGCGCGACTACCCTGTTCGAAGGAGAGGATGTCGTTGTTGGATGAGTTGCGTCGTGCTGCTGTGGAGGAGTCTCGCCGCACGTGCAAGGAATCGCAACATTTTGCCGCTGTCTGCTGCGTTGAAGCTACAAGGAGGAGGGGGTGCTGCTGTTTAGGAGTACCACCTTGAATCCACTGGTGGATGCCACGCCGCGATGCAGAAGAGAAGCGCTGCTGTCTGCCGTGAGCAGGAGGATGCCGCGCCGCTGGGTTCCTGGAAGCAAGAAGCCTCTCCCTGTGCACCGAAATTGGGGGAGGAGAAGAAGACAACAAAAGAAGAAAATAATAATAATAATAATAATAGTATAAGTAATATTAAATAAAAAGAAAAAAAGTAAATTAAAAAGTAAAGTAAAAAAAAGAAAAAGTTAAAGCTAAAAAATAATCTTTAAAAAAGTAACATGAATTTAATACAATTTGTAAAAGTTATTAATTAAAACAAATATAATTTTAATAAATAGATAAAATATAAACTAAAATATTAAAATAAATTAATAATAAATGTAAATGATAAATTAATTTACTATTAATAGTACAAAATAAAATTAAGAATAATTATAAATAAATTATTAAATTTACTTATTAATTTTAAAATATTTAAAACTTAATTATTAATTTTAATTATTAAATTAAAATTAAAAAAATAATAGATTAATCTAGAAATTTAATTTCTTTTATAGTAATAATTAAATTATCAATACAATCTTAAATATTATCTTAATTATTTATTTATGTTGTCAATTTTAATAACTTAGTTAAAATAATTAAATTAATAACATAGTAATTATTCTATTAACTTAATTAAATTAATGAATTTTTAATGACTTATGTTTTACAGTAGTTTTATTAAGTAATTATAAATTAACTAAAGTTAATTTGTAACGAGTAATATAACAATTTAATTAAAAGATAATAATTATTTTTCTTTTCATCTCATTTATTTATTTTTCTATTCTATTTTATCTTTGCATGTTCGTTCAAGGGACTTAAACATGTCCAGGTTCATCCAACTAACTCAGTGGGAGTTAGTTAGGATGGAAAAATTAGAGCGATGTGCTTGTTGCAAAAAATGAATATTTTGCAGTGTGTGAGTGAAGAACTTTTGAAGTCGGTAGAAGACGTGCAGTGACTTGCAGCAGTTGACAGATGATATATAAAGCAGAGCAGCAGCAGAATTTGGGGGACGCTCATTCTTATTCCACGCCACACCATCTTTGATAGTGAAGACTCCCGGGAGCAGCACTAGAGATGAGTTGGAGACCAAGGAGCCCGAGAGTAGAGCAGTACTTGGGGAGAAGTTCTTCCTTCTGTTCTTAATTTTTGTACTCTGTTCTCGGATGTTTTCACTGCATTAATCAATATGATCATAAGTTGAAATTTCTTAGCTCAGGAATTTTAAAACCATCTGGTTATGATCTTTAAATCTTCATTAGATTATCTTTTTACGAAATTAGAATCAGTTGGTGAGATTGATTTTGTTTCTAATATTTTGATCGTTCACAATTCAATGATTGCAATTTCAATTCAAATTATACCAGAGAGGTTGTGTTTGAATGAATCTTTCAGAATGTTAATGTCATTAACTTTGTAAATTTATGGCGAGTTCATTTCCAAATGTTATCTTTTTCAAACTTCTTAGCAGTTCGATTAAGTTTTGGTGTGGCGAACTCCAAGACTTAATCATCTTCCTGTTGAGTTTCCTGGCGAGGGAAATTCTTCTGTCTTTCTTGAAGTGTGATTTGATTTTAAGCTGTGGAGAGAATATCCATTCGAACCAGTAGTTTAGAATTCCTGAGTACTTTGTTGATCTCGCTTTTTTGTTGTACTGCTTAATATTAGTATATTGTATTACTCAAATTTATCAGTATTAGTGATAATTTAAATTTCTTGTAAGAAATTTAGTTTTCTCATCCTGTTTACGTTTCGTCAATAAGATAAAAAAAATAAAAAGTAAGAAGATGTTTACCTCACTGCTGACAATAGGGAGGTTTTTAGTTTTAAAACCTTAGAAATCACTCATATACCTTCTCTATGGATCGACCCTGCACCACTGTGCTTGGGTAGGAGTAATAAATGTAATTTTGAGGGTCGTAACGACCTCCAACCTTGTTCACTCTACAAATCTCCAGATTCACACATGGCATCACTATGTGACTTCCTGATTTTCACATCTAGTATAACATTCCCCTTTCCTGTTGTATACAAAATATCAAAGTTATAGTCCTATAAGAAATCTATCCACCATCACCTCCACATGTTTATGTCATGGTAGTAGAATAGATACCTCAATATATTATGATTGGTTAAAACTAAAAAACGATCACTGATGATGTAATTCTTCCCCAACTTTAAGGCGAACATCAGTGCTACCAACTTGAGATCATGGGTGGAACAGTTACACTCATGGGGATGTAACTGTCGAGACCCATAAGAAACAACAAATCACTATTTCATCATAACCCAACCCAAACCAAGATTTGACACATCACCTAAAACCTCAAACTAAACTCTATTTGTTGGAAAATAGAGGACTAGAGCACCAACCAACTTATCCTCCAGGTACTCTAAAGAATCCTGACATTGGTTGATCCTCAAGAATGCCTGATCCTTCCTAGTCAAGGATGTATGGGGATTCACAACCTGAGATAAATTTTCTATGAACCTCCTTTAATGGCCTATAGGACCAAGGAAGCTACACACTTATTCCATGGTCTTGGGGGATTCCCAAGAAACTAATACCTCAATATTTCAATGATCTATAGATAATCCCTACTGGGACATGACATTCCACAAGAAATGAACTTCACAATCTCATAACTCACACTTCAACAACTTCCTGAACAATTTTTGACAAAGAATAACTCCTAAAATGGAATTCAGATTCTCTATATTATTCTCCTCATATGTATAGTATACGAGTATTTCATCGATGAAAAGTACCGTGAACATATGTAGAAACTCCTGGAAATTTTTTTTCATCTACCCCATAAACATGGATGGAGAATTAATCACCCCAAGTGACATCAAAATGAACTCACAATTCCCATAAATAAATCATAAAGAAATCTTCAGAATATCATTATCCTTCACCTACATCTGATGATATCCTGAAAGTAAATCGATCTTTAAGAACCAAATTTCTCCCTTCAGATGATCAAATAAGTCATCAATATGAGGAAGAGGATAATGATTCTTCACTATCACTTGATTCAAGTAACGATAATTGACACAAAAATTAAAACTACCATAATCCTTTTTCAAAAAATATCAGTGCACCCTAAGGTTACAAACTCATTCAAACAAAACCTCACTATAATAAATCATTGAGTTGTACACACAACCCTCATAACTAAGAAGGCACCATCATATATGGATACATAGATATAGGGAACAAAACTGTTTGTAGGTCTATCCTAAAATCGATCTCCCATTGAGGGGGTAATGTTACAATCTTATCTAGAAATACATCAAGGCACTCTTCCACAACCATGGGAAACACCAACTATTGAAACACTGATGAACTCAACGCCATCTCATCCATACAAGAAGATAAATAAAAAACACACCCCTAACCCAGTTGAGGGTCTCTCTCACTAATGGACACTATAGACACTCTATTAGCATCATAAAACATAGACTTCCTCCTGAATCAATGTATGGTATCATGTACTAAATAAAATAAATCCATGCTAAGGATGAGGTAATATGATTATATTCCTAAGCATAATAAGTCTTCCCAAGAGCTATTCTACCCCACCACTAACTCACAATATCTATATACTTCATACAAGTCAGCTCGACCTCCAACTGGCATTGTCAATGCCAAAAGAATTGAAATCCCCTCTACCTAAAGTCTTAAGGCATGGACTAATGAAGGTGATATAAATGAGTGTGTATCTTATGAATTAAAAATAATTAACACATGTATAAAACAAGAAAATGGTACCTCTTTCATTGTCTAGATCATCTGACACTAAGGCTCTAGAGAATATAACTAGCCATGCGATACTCTATGACCTAACTAACCCCAATGATGACCATATACATGTATATTCTATAATCTATAAGGATGATTAACATATCGAGTCTTTCCTCTACATTCCCTATATACCCTCTGTTGATCCCAAGACAGAACACCCAACTACTGTTGTCTCAGCTAGAACTGTCTTAATAGAGGAACCTAAAGTGGAAGACATGGAACATGATGATTTATTAGAAATTTTGGTCACTATATTCACCAATGATCTTGATATCTATAAAAAACATGCATATAACCCCTTGTAAACTTCTTGAGAGCCACCACGCTTGGAGAAACATGATATTGAGGGATGGGACCAACCTTTAGTTAACTAAAATCTATTTTTCCTAAGAAATTGGGAACCCCATACCATGAATCTACTTCAGGAGGAATCTAGAAAACTCCCCTCTCACGAGGATAAATTTCTAGAGAACATCCTATCAATTACCTTTTCTCTTTATAGTAACTTAAGATATGTCGACAACATGAATGGGGTGACTTGGGACTAGATCTATGGATGTTAATTATCATCAAAATGCATCAAACTAACCTCTTCATAAAGAAATAGGTTTTAATCATATTGGAGAAAGGTCCTAAAATAGATCTTAAACCCCCATACAATAGAAATCCCCTATGAAAGGGTAATAAGCTCATGGAGATTAGCCACCTTCACATTTGAAGAAAGAAAATCTGCACAGATTTGGTCCTCAAAATTCTCCTATGAGACTACCAACTCCTCACAATCCCTAGGGAAGAAGAACCGCCATTATCTCACTACCCCATGCATCATTGCCACATCCAATGAAACCTAATACTCCTTATAGGAACATATATAATTAAAAGATATCTCTAGATCCATTAACTAGTCTTCGATTACTAATTTTGAAATGGAATCCTCACACTTCTATAGACTATATTGCTGAAAAACTTGGAGTTTCCTCATCCAAGTGTCATCATTATCGAAGTACACTATTTAGTGATTTACTAGAAAATCCTACCGAACTTCTTCAATGTGAAACTAATGAGAAAATCAACTTAGATCCATCCCTATAAGAATAAAAAGTGGTTAGACTTCTAAAAATTGACTATATAATACATAAAATTAATTAATTAATTATTTACTTTTATTCTTTAATGTTAAACCTATCCCAAGGTCTAACCATTTCAAACACATTCATAGAGAAGAATGATGCTTGATCCTTTTCTATGTCTCTACCCTAAAACCAGTATCACTAAATTTAGTAGGATAAGTAAACTTAAAAATCTATGCATCAGATCATAGGGATCCCTAAATACTAATGTCTAAGCCAATATCCTGTGTTTACATCATTTACTAAACTTATCTGATACCATTTCCCTAACAACCCATGAAATATCACATGCTCATAACTCCAAACTCTATCCTATCACAAAATATGAACCTTTGATACCACTCTGTCATGAACCCCTACCCCACCAAGAATACCCCTCCAGGGATAATAACGAGAGGAGGATGGTGACTGACCGAGTCCCACCTCTAGTAGGCCTCAAGTTGATGAATATCATTGAGGGTATAAAATCATACATATGGGAGGCATTACCCTCTATGATAATGTGCAAAAGAGATAGATAAGATAAATAAACTAATCATCACTAGATCAGATATATAAAGGAAATACCAAAGTTTAAGCATGCAATGTTATACATAACTAGACTAGAAAGGTAAACTACAAGTACCAAAAGATAAATATGGTAGTGACCGCAAATCCCAAACAACTCCTTCCCATCCATGAGCTAGTAACATCCATCTCGATCTCCAGCCTGATCTTTCTAACCTATAAAAATATATTATACATATGTGGTGTGAGAATAATAGTATACTTAGTAGGATCCTCCCCATACCCTTCACACAAATGACTAAGAAGGTATATTAAATCCCAGTGAACAATAAATAAAACCAAATCATCACCCAAATAGGTATAATAAGTTCCCAATGTCACCATGGCTATCTCTCGCAAATTAATTCATAAAAGAGAGATTATATAATAATAAATAAACAAGGGTTCCCCACTACCGATTCTCCACTGGTTTACCACTCTTCCCCAACATCGCACATCCTGATCCATCTCCCTCCAAAGTAAGCCAGCCTAAAAACACCAGGGCTAGTTATCACAACATGCACCTCAGGCATCACATCAACACATCATCCCATGTCACATAAATATTTATAGTAACCAAGTAGTTTCCAAGAGACACCAAAAAATATATTATGTGTATCATACATCAGGTATTATCCCACAAGACATCACAACCCATACACCAAGCAAGGTACCTCAATCCATCATAGCCTATACAAATCATACCTTTAATAATTTATTTGGGTACTATATTTGAAGATACATGTTTTTGAAATAACCACAATCCATTACAACCCTTTACACACATATATGGGAAAACTAACCACCATGCATACTATCACATATTAATACTAAGAGAAGAGAGAAGGACCAGAGGGGGTAGTCATCCATATATTCCTCATCAACATAGATATTGGAGAAAACACGCTCCTAGAGCCCATTTATTTTCAGTCATCCTATCAACATGGGTGGGGTAGTGTATAAAATCACAAAAAATGTAGAATATATTATAACTCCCAACCAAACTATGGACATAAACTAGTCTTAAACTCAATTATAGCTAATGTATATCAGACTCCCGATTGATACTACTATAAAATATATATCCTATAATAAAACTACCATTTAAAGGATCCATATTAATTTACTTTCTTTTCACTGAACAATTAAATTTTTATTAATCAATTCATTAATCATTAATTAACCATCATCATTATTCTAGATACATTTCATTAAAAAAATAGAGTTAATTACCTCTAAGAATAATCAATACATGTCCATGATTTCTCAAAATATATAATTTTCATTCAAGATAGAACCAACCCCATGGGGGAAATTTCTATTTTTCATTATTACCATTACATAATTCCTTGTATTCTAGGAAAAAAATCCTAAGAAACCATCAAGAGAGATGAAACCAAGAACATCCATCATCCTCAAGCATTGGGGAAAGGAAAGTTGATAAAAAATCATCCTGGTAATTTGAACTTTAATAATATTATACAAGCAAGAATCCTATCTCTCAACATAACAAAAATGGGTAATCCTATCTTCAATCCATCCCATCATTCCGGTTCCATGACCAACACCATCATGAATATCCCTATGCATATCCCCATCACAGGCATTAACTGCTACCACAACCTTAGGCCTCCCCACCTATATCTCATCATCCATCCTCAGCTCAACCATCCCAAGCTCATATTTCAAAGTCGTCTCACATCCAAAGCACATCATAAGGTGAAAAGAAAACACACATATTCAATAGGTCAATCTGGTCCCTAAACAAGGAATTCTTCCTTTGCACAAAAATGAGCTATCACAGACCCCAACATAACGAATAAAACCTTTATTTATCTTTTTAAAAAAACATTAACATGATTTTCTTGTTACATTAAAAAATGAAATAATAAATTTATTGAAACATGAACACTTCCATCAATTTTATTACCATAAAATTATAGGAAACACTAGATTCATAAACATGCATCTTTAAGTTATTTTTCCATTACAAATTAACCATATTTACATTCTTTACCATTTTCAAGAAAACATTCTAAACTAAGCATAAACAACCAAGATAACAAGTGTATCATAGATAGAATAGTGTCTATAAAATCAAGAGCCAAACTATTATCATGTTGGAACACGACGACATACTTTAGTTATGCATAAACCAATTCATTAATCAAGTTTAATCTCTATTAGGTTATTTCCATTAACATCCAAGGTGATAAACCATGGTCAATTTATGATTTCATGTAAATAATAGAATCAATGAATCTCCTACCTTGAATGAATCAACATTCTTCACACAAGAACATACTAATGTTGTGGATCCTGGTTCCCTCTGATGCATGAAGACTGCATACGTCCAAGGATTCCATGCCACAACTATTCCCAAAACAAAACAAAAACTCTATTAAAACATAGAGAGGAAACCCCCACCACATGGAAAAAACATGAGAAGAACCAGAATGAAGAATAATAAGAGAAGAGGTAGAAAAAAACTTGGATTTTCATAGATTAAATACAGAATCTGGGAATTGATCCCCTTTAAAGGGATCCCTATAAAATGAAGAAAATGATATTGTACGCTAGTATATTTGGGAGAAATCATTGGGTTTTGGGTGAAACAGAGGGGTATTTTACATTAAAAAACACACCATGTCGTGCAGATTTATGGCGTGAATCATCTATTTACACCATAAATGGTCTCATGTTTAACACTGACTGAAAAACATGTCACCTCATACTATAAATTATGTATTTAACTTACACCATAAATATTATATTTACTATGTAAATCCCATGGTCTCAGCCATACAAGTCATAAAACCCATTTAGGCTCTAAAACTCACTTTCACTATAAAACTAATCATTCCACCATAAATTCTCACTGCTTAAAAATTTTATCAGGAAAGAACCTATATAGTCCTACCAAGCCAGTTCTAAGTACCATGCGATTTGGAAACACACAAAGGGATATACTACAATTATCTAGGCCCTTATAATAGATGTGTCATGCATAAGGTCAAAATGCATTAGAATATCCACAATGAGGTACGTGTCAACCATTTTTGGGACTATTCTGAGGGGGGAGGGGATGTGCCGAGATGGCTATCGAGGTTTCTTCCAACATGGTGTCGAAGAAGGTAGATCTAGTCTCTGAGAACCTGAAATATGTTTATAACAAAGTGATATATTATTATTTATATTTGTAGTTGGTTTACACTCTTGGAATGCACTTGTATTTATTATACACTAATGTTAAGGGTTGTCGGTGGTGTCCTACTAAGTATTATACACACACACACACCATACTTTGTAATTTTGACGTGCTTATAGATTTCAAGATTAGAGATCTATAAAATGGAAAGGACCTTGTGGTGGATAGTCAAGTATATGGATATGAAGGATATTAACATTTTTAGATAAAGTTTTAGCAAGATTTATGTTATTTCCTTTATTTAATATCTTTACCTTGTACATTGTATCCTTCAGTTTAGAATTGATATATAAATATATATTTTCATTACATATTTATACTACATGGATGAGTTATATATATTTTATGCAACTCTGATAGTTATCCAACTATTTATTATTTGTTGATTTATTTATTATCACTTCTTTTTTTATCCAATGACATGATACTAAGGGTATGGTCTCCCCACTGATGGACATAGATGATCACTACTAGTTGGTAGTCTCTTTCATATGGGGAGGCATGCATGATGTAAATACCTCATCCTTGGTAGTCCAGAGCTAGTTTCTACTTCATTACATTGGCACTAGATATAAGGAATCACATCCTAAAGGACTGAACAGTTTAGTAGTCTGGGTAAACTAGACATATAATAAAATATTACATTACAATTGAAAACATAAAATACAACATAATAATTCCTTTGATAAATCCTATATTCCCTTTAGCATAACCTTTCATATCAATCACAAAATAATTCCTCGTATACTGGGTAAAATAAAACATAAGAATGGGGTGAGCATAGATGCTTAGTAAGGGTAAGAGTACAATAGAATATATGAGTAAATATGGTATAAAACATATAGTGAGGTAAATATCTATAACAAATCCCATTCAATCAATAACTTGAGCATAAAATGACCTAAATAAATGATGATCAAATAATTTCATATAAATAATCACATGAAAATGAAAAATAACTATATATATTCTATTAATCTAATAATCACATGGAATATAAATTACTAATATCATAATGATGGAATGCATAATGAAATATTTCTAAAACATTCCATAAAGTCCTTGACCAATAATTCTATATAAATGGGTAAGGCCTTAGACAAAACCTAGTCTCGTTTGTCTCATGAGACTTACTGATGCATCAAGGGGCTATTATGGAATCTGCCCACTGCTTAGTAAGTCAAATGCATTCCTAATATGAAAGGGGTGAAACATAATCAATTTTAAAATTCTTATTTTAAAAATTATATGAAATGTAAAAAAATCCCAATTAAATAATGATAATCATAAACCATCTAGAGAAATAAGGTGAATGGTATCAAAATAGAACATTTAGAATCAACCTGATCAAAAACCATATATAGAAAGAATATATATATGATATTAATAAAACATACCCCCATTGTATCATAAATAAATTAAAGGGTTTATTTCATTAATGAATAAAAATATCTTTAATGATATTATTGAGGTAAATATCCTTTTTGACAATGAAATTCACTTTTTAAAACTAAAATTTCACAAAACATTTTGATTTTTTTTGAAAGTAACCATTGAAAGTTATAAATTAATGTTTAAAAAAAATTTAGTGGTCACTATGGATGGAAATTAAATTCATTCCATACAAATAAAAAAAAATATTCCTTCCACATTTTTTAGTAAAATATAAATGAACATATTTTTAAAAACATTATACAGATTCCTTTCAAAAAAATTTATAAATAGTCAAAAATGGGTAAAAATCACATTAAAAAAATTATAGGATAATATTAAAAACCTTTTTGAAGAATTTTTTTTATAAAACATAAATATGGAAGTTAAATATTTCCCATTGGAGACTTAAACATAAACAATCCTGAATAATGATGAAATTGTGAAACAAACCCATACCACTATGGTAACTTTTAAAGCATAATCCCCATGAAATAAATATATTCATATGGATATATATATAAATAACATTAATAATATATTAAATAAAAGGAATTAATGGGAATAATATTCACCACACAAAATAGACAAGTGGTGAATAAGGCATATGTCCCATAGAAATAGAAGTGAGACGAGAAACCCTTACCTTAGGTTTGACTTCCTTCAAACTTGTTAGAACCACCTATATAATGGTTTAAAATATGTTAATAATTTATACCAAAACCTTATTAATATTTATAATATCTTATATTATCCTTTTATAACATATTACCCCCCATTCATTAATAAAACATCATTTTTCCATTGTTTAAAGAGTAAATTGCCTTATTTTCTCTTAAATGTTTTATCATGAATTCCCATGTTATTTTATATAGGATATAAATAAATAATCTTCATAATTTTATTAATTTTATTAATATCATATTTAATCATTACATATTGTTTTATAACCATTATTTAATTTTGAAAATGGAAAATGAATCACATCACGTCATGGAGATGGTAGGTCGTACATACGCACGAGCGATGATATCATTCTCTTAACGATTGAAATTGTAAGGAAGTGCATGATATACTAAATTTAAATAATTGATATAATGTCATAAATATAATATATATACATTATCTTCATTATTATAACCATCCAAGTAAATTGGTGATGAAAAAAAATTACACCACGACGTGGAGACGGTAAGCTGTATGTATGCACGGGCGGTGCATTCATTTTTCTTAAGATAGATAAGAGGTGGAATATGGTTTTACCATAATCATAATAAAATCTCATAATATATATAATACACTATTTATTACTTTATCATATAAAAAACACATGAAGATGAAGTAGAAGAAGAAAAAAACTTGAAATAGTAGGTAAATATGATTATATTCTCTTAAAGAATCCTCCTTTGGATATTCTCTTAGGGACACTAGGGTTGGTCTTTTCAGAAGAATAGGACATCCAAAACATTTATATGAATTTTGGGAAGAGAAATGGGTAGGTATTTGTTAATATATATGGCTTAATGTGGTGTGAATATGTGAAGGAGGTTCTCTTTTATAATTGAAGTGGGTGGCACTTTGGGAATTTCTCAAAATATTAAAATATAATACAACGGTTCTAGAGAAAAATGTTTTAAAATGTCCTATAAATGTAGATTTGATTAAATATTTGACCATATCTTATCCCATTTTTCTTATTTAATAATTTTATTATTTTAAATAATTTAATAAAATATTAATTCCATAAAATATTATTATTGTCAAATTTAACACCATTCATTTAATTTGACTTCAAATACATTAAGATAAAGGGTTAATTTGATGATAATGAATTAAAACATCTCTAATATATCATATAGATCTAAAATATTATTTATAAACATTAATGCTGTCAAATTATATCAAAAATAATATTTTAAAAACATTACTTTTATTTTCCTCTTAATTATATTAATATTATGTTAGTGATGTGTATGAATTTAAGGTAATTATTTATTCACTAAAATATAAAAGTAAATTAATATTATGTATATAAATTATATATATTTCCAAATACTATTTATAGTTGGATAAATAATCTGTATAACACCATATTAGAAATATTATAATTCTTGAAAACAAGTTTAAAACATGTTTGAATTTTAATTAAATAAAATACTATAAGGGTCATAACCACTTACTAATAGAAAAAATAGTAATAAATATTAAAATAGAATTATTGTAGAAAATTTACTCATAAAATAAAATTTATTCATGTGTTGGGGTAATTTAATGGTTCTTATCATTTTAATAATACCATTTTATTGATTTTCCATTAATTAAATAATTATTGCATCATTGTTGTGGAAGGATTTAAGGTAATTATTTATTCTCTAAAAATTATAAATAATTTATAATGATTAGTATACATATATTATCTTTAAAAATAATATTTCTTTTCTAATATATATTCGGAAAAAACTTATATTAAAAATGGTATACTTATTAAAAACAATAGTGTGACAAGATTGGCTTTGCTTGAAATAAAAGACTATATGGGAATTAATGTCATCCAAGTGGATAAAAAGGGTCATAAATTAAACCCATGGATTGTTTTTATCAAATATTACTCATAAAATAAAATTAGGACAAGTTTTAGGGTAATTTTATAACCTTTATCATATTATTTTTACTCTTAATTACCAGATTTATCCTTAACCATGATAACCAAAATTTCTAAGATTACTTTTTATATTGTCCAAAAATAAAAACTAACTATTTAATAAATTTATAACTATTTATTTAAAATAAATATTCAATTTTTTATAATAAAAAATGCATAAGTTTTGGGATTTAATTTAAAATTAAATCAGAAAAATGAAACGAAACACAGTTTAAAAAATGCCCTTTTAAATATAAAATTTTTTAATACCAAATTCAACCATTAAATTGATTCCAATGAAATTAATTAGATTATTAATAATATAATATAAGTAATTTTAATTTTTTTTAAAAATAAATTTCCAATGGTTGAAATAAAAATATAGTTTTCAACAAAAATTGGTATTTTCATTATTCACTGGATATTAAATATTTTCAGAAATATACCCAAAAATCGCCCTAAAATAATTTTTATACAATGATTGAAAAAATTAAGTTCATTTTATAAAATCAATTTTCTAAATTTATCAAAAATTAATTATATTTATTTTCACACTGGAAGCAATAAAAATCACTTTTTGATTGAAAGTTATATTTGAAGAATAAAATGACATTACTAAAAATTGTGTGTTTATTTCTAGAGAATTAAGAAATAAATTTGTATTGAATATGAACTTAATATATATTTAATAATATATTTATTACTATTCACATCTTCTAATTTAATGGCTAGGTTATAACGATTGTGTTAAAATTATAAAATTTAATAGTACACCATGGTTTTATGTTAATTTTTTCATGAATATCATATTATAAATTAAATTTTATATATTCTAAAATATTTGGATTTTACATTCTCCCCACCTTCAATAAATTTCATCATAGAAATTTTAAATTACTCTTTGAAAATCAAAGGTTGATATTTGAAAATTCCTTTATGGAAATCTCACATTGTAGAAAGGGATAATAAAAATACTCTTAAAATGAGTGAAAGAGAAATGTAAAGGTTACCACAAAACTAGGATTTTGAATAAGATAACATTAGTGGGAAGTGAAAATATGGTCATGAAAAATAAAAATAACTACCAAGTTTTGATTGAGAGTGATTGAGAACATGGTTATCAGAAAGTTAACCATCACAGAATCATAAATCTTTAATTGGTTAAAAGACCACTGATTTCTTAGTAAGAAAATTTAATTGATAATGTTTTTTTATAAATCCATTTCATAGAGTTGAGGGATTATTTTAATATACTTATAATCAATTTTGAAAATAAACTAACTTGTTTTATTTCTATTTCATAATAATAATCACATATTTTTATTGTTCTTTTATCTATTTCCACCTCACATTTTATGCTAGGAAATAAATATTCAAGATGATTTTTTTTCATGTTTAATACCTTATTAATGAATAAAAATATACATAATTAATTCCCTCTGTCTCTAAATATTTATTGAAACCAAAATGGTCATCACAATATATCTAATATGATAAATCAAACTTTAATTCGAAACAATAATATAAAAAGATAAATGTAATTTATTTCATAAGTATTTAACCTTAAGACTCATGCCAAATAATTATCTCTAAATTAAAAGTCCAAATATTTATAAGTAAGGTCACTAAATTTAGAAAATCAACTTAACATTAGATTCCCCAAACAACATAATGTAACTCTTAATGTCACATACCAAATATATGAATACCTTGATCATCTTAAAACCTAAATAAAAACATGCATCCTTCCAAAAATAAAATCTAAAGTTATAAAATATATTCCTTAAATCCAAACATATAGTAAACCCTAAAAAGATAACATAAACCATTAAATCACTAAAAAAATTAATGGTCACCAATACTAACACAAAAACATCCATATTTCACTATTTTCTCAACATAAGACACATATTTAGGGTTATCTTCACCAAATCACTTGTTTTAAAAAATACCAACCTATAACATAATCAATTCTCTTTGTTACTGGTATTATTCATCACATGTTTCTAAATATTTAAATAATAAGTACTAAAGTACAATCCTTATTTATTTTATAATTCATATGACCAATACATCATTGATAAAATATAGCAATGACATAATTATTTAATCTAGGAATAATAAAATTAATCATTCCTCTTCATCAGTGGTAGGATCATAAGATTTACCATGATATATTAGCTTCTTTTGAGGCATATTCCTTAGACGATTAAGGCATTTCATTGCATAGTTTCCCATATCCTTATAGTTAAAGCATTAAAATTGGAAAATTCTTTTCTTCCCTTAAAACCATGTGCATGGTGGCCTTTTTCTCCCCACATTAAGCAAACTCATTTCACTCTTAATCATATACCATAGTGTTGAATTCTATAATCATCATATGTCAGAAAACACTTCTTTCCCTTCTTCCCTTTATCCATATTTTCTCTAATATCCTCTTCTTATCATGCTTGCTTTTGAATTAATGATACCTAGAAAATTATTTCTCCTTCTTGTTAGAACATGATATTATTTCCTTATATAACAAGAATGTTTGGGAGATTAGTTCCCTTAAAAATATTGTCTTAATCCCATTGAAGAGATGATCATTGTTACTCTTTGGATTATGTGCATTGATTTGGTTCATATCTCTTCTGCTAGGCACCATTCCTAAATGATTACATACACTAGATTATATCATAAAATTAGGAAACATAATGTATAATATAAAAACTAGTGAAACACCTAACATTAATTGAAAATTTAGGTATAACTAATCTCTAAATCATAAGATTGGTTTCTTTTGGAATATTTCAAAATTCTATCATAGGTTTTCATACATTAATCAATGTTTTCAAAAATATAGTTCCCAAGGTTTATACTAAAATTTATATGATACTAACAGTAAATAAATCGAACCTAATAGCCCAAAGGAAATTCCTACTTCATTACTTCATTACTAGACACAAGGAATCACATTTCAAAGGGCCAAATAGTTTAGTAGTCTTGGTAAATAAGATACACAATTGAATATTACATTACAATTGAAAACATAAAATGAAACAAAATAATTCCTTTGAGAAATACATTATTTACCTTAGTATATCCCTGCATATCAATCAAAAAATAATTTCCCATATCCTGGGAAATTAAAATATAATAAAGGGGTGAGCTCAGATGCTCAATAAGAGTAAGCATAAAACATAAGATATGAGTAAATAAGGGAAAAAATATGAAAAGATAAATTAATGAAACACATTCCATTTAACCAATAACTTGAGCATAATATTACATGAATAAATTATAATAAAATAATGTCATATAAACACTAACATGAAAATGAAACATAACCATGTATATTATACTAATTTTATAATCACATTGAATATCCACAACTAATCCCATAATGATGGAATTCATAACTTCAGATATCTAAAACATACCTTCATGGAATCAGCCAAGATGTCAACATAAATCTAAAATGGGTGAAACATAATCAACCTAAACATTCATATATAAAATAGTATACTAAATTTAAATACTTTACCCATTCAACAAACATAATCATAAACTATTTACAAAAACATGGTGAATGGTATCAAAATAGCACAACCACAATGAAACTGATCATAAACCAATCATAGTAATAAAAAGTATGATATTAATACAACATACCCCTAGTGGATCATAAATAAATTAATGGTTTTATTTCATTGATGAATAAAAATATCTTTAAAAACATTCTTAAGGTAAATAGTCTTTTTCTCATTGAAATTCACATTTTAAAACTAAAATTTCACAAAAAAATTTGAAAAAACTTTTATTTGAAAATACCCTTTGAAAATTATAAAATAATAATTAAAACAATTGATTGGTCATGGTAGTTGGAAATTCTATTGAGGCCGTACTCAGCAAGAAAATGATTTTTTTCATGTCTTCAATAAAATCTAAACATGCATTATTTTTGAAAACAACATTTAGATTCATTTCAAAATATTTTTTAAATAGTCAAAACAATGGGTAAAATAAATTTAAAAAATTGTAGGATAATATCAAAAAACTTTTTATATTTTTTTTATAAAACATAAATTTGGAAGATAAATATTCCCTAGTGGAGACTTAAACATAAACAATCCCAAATAATGATGAGATTGTGAAATAATCCCTTAACACTTTGGGTAACTTTTGAATCATAATACTCATGAAAAAAATAACTTTATATGGATATAAATATCCCCATGATATTCATAATTTGTTACATAAAAGGCATTCACATGAATAATATACATTACACAAAAGAGAAAAGAAGTGAATAAGACATGTGTCCCACAAAAATAAAGGTGGTACTAGAAACCTGTACCTTATGTTTGACTTCCTTCAAATGTGTTAAATACTTCTATATAATGGTTTTAAACATTTTAATTTTTTTTTCAAGAACCTTATTCATATTTATAATATTTTATATGATCTTTTTCTAACAACTTACCATCCATTCATTAATAATATTTCATTATTTTCATTGTTTTAGGAGTTAATTGCCTTGTTTTCTCTTGCATGTTTTGTTTTGAATGTACCGATTATTTTAAATAGGATATAGACCCATAATCTATATAATTATATTAGTATTATAAATATAATATTTAATCATTAAATATAGTTTAAGAACTATTATTTTTTGTCGAACATGTAAAATGAATCACATCATGTTGTGGAGATGGAAGGTTGTACGTATGCACAAGCGATGATATCATTCCCTTAACGAGTGAAATTTTAAGTGGGTGAATAGTATATTAAATTTATAGAATTGAAATAATTTCTTAAATATAATATATATCCATTATTTACTTAATTATAACCATCCAAGTAAAGTTTTGATGAAAACAAATTACACCACAACATGAAGACGGTAAGCCATATGTACACACGCGCAGTGCTTTCATTTTTCATAGGATGGATAGAAGGTGGAATATGGTTCTACCATAATCATAATAATATATTAGAATATATATAATACTGTATTTATTACTTTATCATGGAAACAACACATGAATATAAAGTATAATAAGAAATAAACTTTAAAGAGTGGGTAAATATGATTACCTTCTCTTAAAGAATCCTCCTTTAGATATCCTCTTAGGGACACCAGTGTTGGTATTTTTTGAAAACCAGAACCTCCAGAACATAAATAAGGATGTTGGGAATATAAATGGTTAGGTATTAGTTGACCTAGATCTCTCAATGTGGTGTGAAGATATGAAGTAGTAGGTTCCCTTTTATAATAGATGTAAGGGGAAATTTCAAAATTTCTCAGAATATTAAAATATAATAAGACTATTCTAGAGGTAGATGTTTTAAAATGGACGATAAATGAATATTTGATGACATTTTAGACAATATATTATTAATTTGTTCTTATTTTATATTTTTATGATTTTAAATAATTTCATAAAATATTAATTTCATAAAATATCATTATTGTCAATTTTGACACTATCATTTAATTTGACTTCAAATAAATTAATACAAAGAGGGAATTCTAATATAATGAATTAAAACCTCTATAATATTTCATATATATATACAAAATTTGTTTTAAACATTTAATGTTTCAAATTATATGTAAAATACTAATCTAAAAAACACGTATTTTATTTTTCTGTTAAATAAAAAATATTATATTAGTGTTGTGTAATAATTTAAGGTAATTATTTATTCACTAAAATTTAAAAATAAATTAATATTATGTATATAAATATTTTTTATTCCCAAATACTATTTATAGTTTAAAAAATATTCTATATAAAACCATATTAGAAATATCTTACTTATTGAAATCAAGAGTATGACATGTTTTCCTTCTAATTAAATAAAATACTGTAAGGGTCAAAACCAATTCTTAATGGATGAAAATGGCAATAAAGGTGGAATTTGAATGATTATGAAATTTTTTTTTCTGATAAAATAAAATTTATTCAACTTTTTTTGTACTTTAATGGTTCTTATTATTTTAATTAAAATAATTTTATTGATTTTTCCATTAATTAAATAATTATTGCATCATTGTTGCGCAAGCCTTTAAAGTAATTATTTATTTCATAAAAATTAAATATAAGTTACCATAAAAAATTTAAATATGTTATATTTCAAAATAATATTCACGGTTGAACATACCTTCTAGATAACTATATATTAAAAATTTTATACTTTTTAAAAGAAATAGTGTGACAAATTTGACTTTTCTTAAAATAAAAGACTATAAGGGTATTAATGTAATCCAAGTGGATCCAAAGGGTAATAAAATATACCATTGATTTTTTTGGTAAAAAATTATCCATATAAAAGAATTATTACAAATTTTAGGGTAAATTTATAATCCTTATCATATTATTTTTACCCTTAATTACCCGATTTACCCTTAACCGTGATAACAAAAATTACTAAGTTTACTATTCATATTGCACAAAAATAAAAGGGAAATATTTTATAAATTTGAAACTATTGATTTCAAATATTTATTCTATTTCTCATAATTTAAAACACGTAAGTGGAATAATTTAATTTGAAATTAAACCGACATGACACAATGAAAAGCAATTTTTCTAGAAAAATGTCCTTTTAAATGTAAAAATGTTTTTATACCAAATTCTACCATGAAATTTATTTCAATAAACTTAATTATATTATTAATAATATAATACAACTAATTTTTTTTGAAACCATAATAAATTATAACTTTTCAATGGTTGAAATAAAAATACAGTTTCTAATAAAAATCGGTATTTTTCACTATTCACTGAAAATTAGGTATTTTCATAAAAATAACCAAAAAATCACCCTAAAATTATTTTGATATAATGATTACAAAAATTAATATCATTTTTAAAATAAATTTTCTAAATGTTTAAAAAATTAATTATATTTATTTTTACGTAGAAAGCAATAAAAATCAATTTTTGATTAAAACATATATTTGAAGAATAAACTGACTTTATTAAAAGTTGTATGTTTATTTAATAAGCATTAATAAATAATTTTTTTGAATATTTACTTTATATATATATTTCATAATATAGTTATTTATATTCACACTCACCAATTTAACAGTTAGGTTATAACAATCATATTAAATTAATAATATTTAATAGTATATCATGTTTTTAAACTAGGTGTTTCATTAATATCAAGATATATATTAAATTTTATATTTTATAAAATATCCTCATGTTACACATGAGGTCTTGTGGAACCCTTTTTTAGACCCAATTGTTTGGGTTAGGGTGTTAGAAAATGATATCAAATGACTAGGTTCACTAACTTATTTTTTCTATTTTCCTTGGGTTGGGATAGGTTAGAGAAGAGATATGAAGGTTGGTAATTGGATGGGAACTATTTTAGTGTTTTAATATCATTGAATAGTGAACTTATGAGTTTACATAAAGTTTTTAGTTTTTTTACTTGATGTTACCTTTGATTAAATTCACCTCGGTTGATGCACATGTTGTTGATATGCTGATTTATGGGATTTAGTGTGCATTTTTGAATCATATTAGAAACATAAGTTATCATTACATATATAACTGTTGATTGCATTAGATGAAGCCTAAATAATTAATTCTCATTGAAATTGGGATATGTTTCTAGTGTATTATTCCTTTAAATCTTTTATTTGAGCTTGTTATATTCTATGCTTGAGTGTATATATGTAGATGTGACTAATGTTATGGAATTGGAGGTGTGTATTGGGTTATGTGTAGTGACTAGGGGGTTATGAATTATTATTGTGGGTAGCCTCTTAAGTTGGAAATTTTTGTGAACCCTTGTGCTTGCCTGTGTGGTTTTCAGTTTCCTTATTTAAGATGTTGGATTTATTTATGGTTGTTAGAGAAAGACTGCTAGAAATAATTCTAGAGGATGAGAAGTCATCAGAGGGGTAGAATTTTAACATCATAATTTTTATTAACCCTTTATGGATTTAATTATTAAGACTTCTTGGTGAAAATTATAAAAAAATTCGACTAAATTTGTACCCTTACCCAAGTATTAGGTCCCAAGTAAAGGTAAGTTCATTATACCCTTATGCGAGGTGGTTTTTGGGAGTTGTGTAAGGAAAACTCCTCATTTATATGTAAGGGTAGTGTGGGGTTTCAGTAAGATACTTAAGGTTGTGCCCAAATTTTTAAATGGTATATAAAGGTTACCCTTATTTATATGTGTTGCATAAGGGTGAGTTTTGAGTTGCATTAAGGTACCTTAAGTGTTGTGTAAAGATAAGGAGAAATTCCTATACACTGCGTAAGGGGAACCTTAGAGTTTCGTAAGGGTGTCGAAGTGCTATGTAAGGGTAAATATGAGTTGTGTAAGAGTAACCCCTTGTTTATAATGGTTATTTAAGGGTAAAATATACACTACATAAGGGTAACCCCTTATTTATAAAGTTTAGGTAATTGTAACCCCCTATTTATAAAGGTTGCATAAGGTTAGTATTATCATCATATAAGGGTAAGTGATCATTAAAATGAGTTACTTAAGGGTATTTAATCAGTTTAAATAGATTTGTATGGGTATCCTAGTACCAATACATAACACCTAAGAGCTACATAAGGGTAAAATCATGTTACCCTTACGCAACACCCTCTTTGGAAAAAATGATTTTAAAACTTACCTTTTCATATTTTTCTTCATTGTTTGAACCCATAACATGTATCATTTGTTCTTAAATGACTTAAATTTTTGTTTTTTATTATTATGACTCATTTAAGGGTTTTAATGCCTTTTTAAAGTATTTTTAAACAATTTTCATTCAAGATTCATGTAAAAGATAAATTTAATGGTTAATTGAATTTGGGGGGTTTAATGCTAGGAACCCATACACAGTTTTTACTTTTTAAAAAATACACAAACTTTTATTTCTTTATTTTTTGGTTATTCTTTTGAGTGTGAGAAGTCCAAAAATTACCTTATTCAATATTTTTGAAGCTTTATTCATTAAATAAAAGTTATTCTTTTGGGTTTCAAGCATGGTAGAACCCTAAAATTATGTCCTCTATTCTAGGGTGTATTTTTTTAGATGGATAATTACAAGTTATAATATGCATTCCTATTATCCTTTTTCATGAATGATATATGAATTTTATCTTTACAACACTTTCTATAAAAAGTATAAATGGATATTAAATGATAATAACCCTAGATTATTAAATAATGATGAAGTATAATTATTATGATTATTATTCTAGAGATATAGAATATTATCACATATTAAATTATAATTATTCTAAAGAAAGAACCTATTAAGAACATGCTATGTATTAAATGGATAATTGGGAAAAAATAAGGATAGATAAAGTTGTTATCACATGTGATATTTTTATTTCTTTTATATTTAATATGATTGTAATTAGTTATAGGAATCCTTGGATAGTATTTTGAGCTAAAGAACACATGGATATGATTTAGGTGACGTTTCCTTGATGAACCTTGGAGTTCTTCATCAATGAGCTTGAGGTAGGAATCCCTTAAATTAGATTCATGTCTTATACAGTTTATAGACATGATTTTTGGCATCCGTGTGTATCCTTGAGAAACCTAAGTGCAATTTTTGACTAGATGAGGTGTGTGTGTGTAGACTTGACCCATTCTCGATATTTTATTTTATGTGTGTTTTTTCATTGATGCTGATACTTGAATTAACATGATGTTTTGATATGTCATTTGCATCTTGTATCATATGTGTTCTTATTATGTATTTTTTAGATGAGTGTACAGTGGGGCCTATTGGTTTATTCCCTATAAAAAATTTGTTAGGTGTAATCTCAACATGAATTGGACTATGATGTGTCACCCATGTTTGGGCCTATCCTAAGGGAGGAATGTACTAAGCTAGCCATCAAGGTTTCTTCTAGCATGGTGACAAAGTTGGTATAGCCAATCTCTAAGGACCAACATATGATTTGTACTTGTGTGATATATTTTTGTTAATATATATAACCTATTTACAATCATAAAATGAACTTATATATATATATATATGTATTATATATTGATTTTGAGGGTTATTGGTGGTATCCTACTGAGTCTTGTACTCACACCTTACTCAGGAATTTCAATGCGCTTGTAGATTTCATTCTTAGGGATCTGGAGAAGGGAAAACATTGTATAGTGGGTGGATGGACATGTGAAGTTGGAGGATATAGGTGTTTCTAGATGAAGTTCGATCAAGATTTCTAGTTCTACGTTTATTTACTTTCTTTACCCAATACATTTGATCCTTTTGTTTAGATTTGTTTTTTTGACAAGCCAAATTGATACTATATGGAAAGGTTATTTGTATTTTCTACTATTCTGATGGTTGTTCTGTTATTTATTATTTGTTGATTTATTTTTATCACTCCCTTTTATTATACAATTTAATAAACATATGGGTATAGTCTCCCCAATCATAGACTTATACCCTCACTGCTTGTGGCAACCTCTTACATATGGGGAGTTGCTCATAAGGTCATGTGTAACTTTGGTTCAAGACTAGTGGTTTGGGTTTGGTTGTTACATGTATTGTGGTCTCATCCCATACTGGATGGGGGACTCACAATGTCATCAATTGATAGAAAATTCAATGCTATATTTTTCTGAACTAGCTGGAGATGGAGACCTCATTTTATACTAGTATCTATTTTGGTTCCTCAATTTGAAATAATCCTTTTCCAATTAAAATGTGAATATTAATTACACTATATAATTGGTCTGTATAATTCATGGTACTCCTATTATGTTCATAAGTGGGATTATATTAAAACCATTATATAGTAAAAATATAGTATCTAAGACACAATCTGCAAGTAACCAACATCATAAAAGTATTCTAGTAAGAACCTCGAATACTATATCCAAAACAATTGATCCTAAATCCTTTTTTGAGTGGCTAAAAAGAATTATCAATGGTGGTAGGAGTATTCAAGTGAGTAAATAAGTATTTACTTCTCTTAAAATTACTATAGCACTAGATGATATATGACTACTATGATAAATATAACATATGTTTGGTGGAATTAATAAAATTTTACCAGGTTCTAAATATTATTTTTATTGACTACATCATAGACTAGGTATATTGAAACTCATGAATTGTATTAATTATCATATTATATATTCAACATGACTACTTCAAATGCATAATGTCTTTCAAGCACTAGATATCCCTAACATTCCACCCATTACACTAGATTCTCAATCCAATTTGTTTTTAGTATAGTTTGATGCTGATGGAAGAATTGGTATCATTATAAAGGATCTACTATCTCAAGTTAGTATTAAAGTAAATAATAAACATCTAAAATATGTAGAGTATTATAAGGTAGTATTTTCAGGAAATATCTACTTTAATTGCAGTCAAAATGGTTACTATCAATGTCCTATACAAAGTAGAAAATATATTGGGACAGATTACATTCAATTAAGTACTTTATGAATTCATCAATCATGAAAATTATTTCTTATTAAGGAATATTATAGTCTTTATGTTCACAATGAATTTAAACTTTAATTTATTAATCATAAAGGATGGATATATTTCCTAGAAAATGGAATTAGTTGATGTTATATTCCACCTTTCTTCACTTATATTGATGAGTATACGAGATAAGTACCCTGAAGTTTATATCCTCATTTTTCTTGGTTCAATAATCATCAGTTAGATTATTTCAAATAATTCAAACAAACTAGTATTTAGATATCTTATAATTGTATATTCCATGATTAGTATATGTGTTATTGGATCTCTCATTTGATCACATCATATGTTTAATATTGGGTTAAACATCAATACCCAATTATACTTCACCACTGTTACCATGATAATAAATATTCATTATGGTATTAAAATATCTAATTGGATTGGAACCTAGTGGGGAAGTTTGATCATGTACTTCAAAACACCCATGTTTCTCATTGTGAGGTTCATAATTTTGTTCATAATTAGAGGACTCACTAGAATAATTCTAGCAAATTCTAGGAATTACATTGAACTTCATGATATATATTATATAGTGGCACATTTCCATGATGTACTTTTGATGGGTGATGTTTTTTATTTATTTTATATATTTTTCTATTGAGTTGGTAGATTCATAGGGTTAGTCAACTCAGAATTCTTAGGGTAACTCCATTTTTTGGAGAACTTTATTCATGGTGAATCCAACCCTCTATCCAATGCATTTATTAGACTTGACAGCCATACCACATCAAATTCTATATTTTCTAGATACTTTTGAGGTTTGGAATAAGTTTATCTCATATTTTGCATATCTATTAGTTATTGAGATTATTATTTTCACAGTGGTAGTGAAAATCAAATATACCAGGGAACCTACTCAATTTTCAAGCTTGTTTATTGAAGTTGAATATATTCACACCACACCAAGATGGATTCATATGAGTCCCCCATACATTCATATGTTTGGTTAACTATCAGATATTAAGAAGATGATATACCTTATCTCAATATGGTTTCCTATTTAAAAAAAATACTCAAGAACACATAAGATAATTCACTATAGGAAAAAACACTAAATAATGGTGATTTCATGAAACCTCCACTAATAAGTGGAATCTAAGTATTCATCATTTTTTTTGACAATAGTGTTTTTTACCACCACTAATTAGTTTTTTAGTGGTTCTTAAAATAACTTCCACCAAATATGTATTTATTGGTGGGTTATTAATAAACCATTTCTATATAAGAACATATTTCATAGAACATACCCCATTTATTCCACCATTATCACCTGATTCCCTAACCCATCTCACTCATGATGTTGACTCCTAGATGGAAAATAATCCTCTATAACAACTCCTCATCAACCAAAACTCCTATTCATGACAAGAATCTTACACATCCTCCCCTCATCAATGTTTCCCCCTTATGATGGACCTTCAAAGGAGAAATCCCCTCTCAACATAGTATTTTGGTAAAACTAGTGTTTTTTTATTTCAACACTAATCAATTAGTGCTTAATATATTATAGAAAAAATTCTTTATTTTTGTGTGTTATCTTTCCTAGAGTCCAATCTAATCTTCTATTTTCTATTTAAATTTTAAATAATTTATCTAAAGAGACCATACCCATTATAGTCTTAAATTAACCTATCATTGAATCCCTCAGATATAAATGGGAATGTTTTTCATTACCCATTATTTCTACACTAGCATCCATATATTATCAATCATAAACATATGAGACATAACATGGTTAATAAAATTGATCAATGTTCTTTTAGAATGTATCCTTATTTTTGGCGACTTATCCTTTAATTACTTCTCTAAATAATTCCATGCTAGAACCTACAATACAAACTTCTATTTGAACATCTAAAAGTGATGCAAATAGGTAATACTATAGATAAAATTATATCATAAAATATCCATGATACCAAGCTATTTTACTCTTATTTTCATACCATAACGTGACCCTTATGGGATGTTATTTCCATTTTAGTAGTAAGAGTGATGATAACCTAGTATAGTTAACATTTATCAAATCAAATTATATGAATTCATTACTATGGAATAATTATATGGAAATAACCATGATTTTTTTTGATTTCATAAACACCATAATTTTGGAAAACAACTGAAAATGTTTAAATTAATGCAATACTCACTAGGTGGTGTATCAATACCAAACCAACTATGAATGATGTGTGAAAATTTCATGAATCCCTATTTAAGATTTTGGTTTTTAGGGTACCAAATTCATGGTAAGTAAACCAAGATGTTTTAAAATTTGGTTATACATACTATGGTTATGTTAGCATGTTCATAGTCATGTTTCAATTATCTTCAGTCATATATAGGAGAATATCTAAATAAACTTACCATATTTTCTATTAACATGTAAAAAAATATTAGTTCTATGTTCCTTAATGATCTATTCCAGATCAAGTGATCTTGGACATATCAAATTATATTCAACTCTCATGTTACTTTCATAAAAAAATCACTATACTAGTTATTTTATATACATAACTATTTAAATGTTTCATGTTGCGTAAATTAAAAATACTTATTTTATATCATAATTTAATATGATTATTTTTTTCATTCAAATTTTAAAATTTTAATATTTTTGTGATATTAATGTTTTATTATTCCATAAAACGTTATTATTATTATTAACATGATATTAATTAATTAATTATTATTTTGTTTTTTATAAATATATTTATCAATATTATACAAATTTTATGTCAATTCCTTTAATTTATCTTTTCTAGGTTTATTTAAAATACATAAATTTAATTAATCTATGTAAAAAAATTTCAAATAATTTACTTGTTTTATATTATATATCTTGTTCTAACTAGTTTTATATTATTTTAAGATATAGTAATGATGATAAAAAATGATTCAAAGATATGATCCAATCATCCATAGCTCCTATGATGTTGGGTGACCCTTTTGATACACTTCCTCCTATATCAGTGATGTTACTTATATTCAGTTTACCACTGTTTGCATCACGTTGTTCCATTTGATATGCTCTCATATTCGTCTGACACACTCCATACTTCAATTACATAACCTCCTAATCCTGGGATATCATATGGATAAGATGGATCAGCTGAGGAGTGATCATTAGATGAGAAATTGGTACCACAATTACCATCATGAGGGTACTGGAGGGTCACTATTATTTATATATAAATATTAATGTGAAAATATAATTTATTACATATGTATAATAATTTTTGAATATATTTATTGAATATATTAAGATAATAAGAAGATATAAACTAACATAAATACATAAGATTTTTGTTAGATGAAAAATTGTAAGGTAGTTGTACCATTTGACATGTTTGGAGTTCCTACAGATGATGCATGAGGATTAGATGGGTAGATATTGGGTCATTTAGCATGAGAAATGATGTCCCTTCCCATAACTTATCATAATTGGAGATATATTCCCAATAGTTAGAAGAATGGGAATTTTGATAAACAAATTAATGTAAGTAATAATTCATATTTATATTTTTTTCATATATTATTCCTATTAATGATCAATTTAATTATTTTTTCATATATAATATGTATATTACTTTCCATTTTAATGTGCATAACATGGTTGTGCATCAATAAATGTTTAAAGGTTCTAGAAAAAGTGGAAATAATTTAATTATAGGTTGTGGTAAGAGTTCAATGACACATCCTTGACTGCTCGTCAGATGTATGAAAATGTACCCCAAAGGGATGTATCAAGATTAGGGTAATCCCTTTGTGGATATGCATTATTCTATTACACATAAGGTATTTCATATAGTCATATTAAATTGATCTTAATTTATTAAAAATAATGCATTTTTATTAATGTTAATTTTTTTGTTAGGAATATTATAAAAAAACTCATCAAATAAGGAGAAGAAAGTCATCCCACACGTAGATGGTTCAAAAAAATTTCTTGGATAAAGTTTATTAAGGTAATCTTTTTTCTCTTTATTATTATTATTATTTTTATTTTAGGAAGTTTAATTTTTATAATTTTCATTTTTTCCCTTTGATGGTATAGGTGAAATAAGTTGGTCATGAGGTTGGTTGAACAGAGTTGTGGTTTTATGGTCACAAGAAATATGATGGAAATTACATAAATTCACCAGCTATAGACATTGGGTGTAAAAACATCAATAACATATTTTTTTTAAGAAATGTATTTTGTTAAAATTTATTCTTTTTTTAGAAACAAATTAAAGAGGTTTGGGATAAAAATCCCTTACATTATTCGTTAGTATCCCACAATGATACTATTTCCCATGTTTTGGACAAGGAGCATAATTTTTGTCTTTGAGGGATGAGTTCTAGACCATCCCACTCATGATTAATTGGTAGTATCTCTTATTCATTAATTGTAATGCCTCCTCCTATAGGTTTGAGTAATTTAATTGGTATCAATGATTTAGAATCACAAGAGAAAATTTTGAATCTCAATATTAGATTATCGGAGAATTATTCATGATTGATAGTTTGAGACAAGAAAGTTGCAGTGATGGGGAGTGTATTGGGAATATTATTTCAGAGTATGACTAGAAGAATTACTATGAACATTATAGCCCTGATACAACAGGATATAGTGGTACTGAATTTGTTACATGTATTTTAATATTTTTATATTATTATAATAAATAATGTAAATATCTTTTATGTATCATCCAATTAAAACTAATTTATATTCTATATTTTATTTAACATAGGAACCAAATGTAATGGAATCTATTAACCAACATGAAAATCAAGAGCATGTATCATCTAGAGGTAGTCAGCATGAAATAAGAGAGTAGTGTTCATTTTGGATTTATTTTTATATGGGTTGTATTTTTAATTGAAACTTATATATTCTAACTTTTCATCATCTAACTGACATGTTTTATGTTTATATGACTTTTGTAAATATATAGATATTTTATTTTATATGTTTGGTTTGACCATTGAAATTATTGAATTATATATGGTGTAGATATATTTGTGTTTTTATATAGGAGGTGGTATTTTATTTTAGGGGTTAACAATTTCTATACTTTTTATAATTAGCAGAGGTATTAACAATCATGGAATTTAAAAACTATTGGTAATTATTTTGCAATTATTTAAACCACTACTATGCACTGTAAAATAGTTTCTTAGTGATACTAACCCATTTATAACTATTTAGTGGTGGTTATAACCACTTATACTTATAGAAATCTTAAAAATATACCTACTTATATTATTAGCGGTGGTTTAAATCACCATCAAATTTACCATAAGTAGCCAAAAAAATAATCATCGTATTTGATTTACCTATGGTTTTAATTATAGCCATGCTAGAAATATATATTTTTAAATAGATTATGGATATGTTTTCATATTGGTTTTGAAACTTCCTATAAATAAGAATGTGCCCTGGTTCTATATAACTTTCACACATAAAAAACTGCTAAAAATTGATTGGTGACTCAAAAAAACAAAATGCCTTTAAAACCGACTACCTATTAAAGGGATGTGGGTTAAACTTCCGCCTTTTAAAAAAACTACCAATAGTGGTTGTTTTTCTTGTAGTTATGGGGTATTTTTCTACTATTATTAGTTTATTCATGGGTTTTTTTGGGATGATAAAATTGAACTGATGTGAATCCAATCATATAGCGAACCATGGATTCCCTAGGATATAAAATCATATACTAGTTGTTATAGTATATCCTTGCTCAATTTATGATTTTCTTATATATTCTATGATGATTATAATGAATACCCCAAATTATTTCACATCCAATTCCACAAGTGATTCATTTTAGTATGTTCCCATCGTCCATTCACAAAATCCTCTAGAACCCCCCAAAACACACATCTTTATACCATTTCTCAACTCTCTTATTTTTATCAAGAGAATGAATTAACTGATATGACTATTTACTATATATTCCAATGTATGATGAACCACACTGTATGCTTTTGATCACCAAGAATATGGCTGGAGCAGTGGGATCCTTATAGAAACTGAATTTACACACTCAAACGACATTGGAATTATTAGATGGAAAAGGTGGAACATGTTGGTAAGGGGGACTAGTATGTTTGTTTTGACCATCAAATACGATTCATGACCTCTTGGAAGCTTGAACATGGATTTACTATTAATTGTATGGGTCCATTGATAGAGACCAAACCACTCCTCTATCACCACCTACATCCACTCCCTAGATACATAGTCATCAACTTAACTACCAAACCACCCATTTGAATGCACTAACTAACCATTCCGAACACCATGATCTTCTGAACCGACCAACCTAAACCCATATATTAAAATTCTAAGAAGCCAACCAATCATAGTCATACTACCACTACTAATATTAATCTAGTAGAATACCTACAACTCTAATTCTATCACCACTATATCCACCATTGAACCCCCAAACCATCAACTATTTTCTAAGGTGAATGAAACCCTTTGAACCAAAAATTACATTCCACCTTATAATTGATCGTTTAGTAGATGCATTGTCCCCAAGGTTGACCCGACCATGACTCTGATTAGTTCTCGAATAGTTCCTCTAGTTCTAGGGTCATTGTCCACATGACTCATACATGTTTATCATGTTAGATGTATTAGATATAATGGAATATAAATGGCGGTGTATTTGGTGATTCAAATTGATTTCCTTGTCATTGGAGTAGGGTGGTGGCCCATGAGCTCTAAGCTACCTATTATCCAACTATATAATTAGTACAAATATGTTATCTCTAAGATAGCTCACTGATCTCCACTATATGTGAGAACGATCAAGTGCCAAAAGGGATGGTTCACATATGGACTATATGCTCATTTATTGTTATTCTACCGAGGATGAGAAAGAGTCCAAGTGGAATTCCAAGATCTATCAACTAGTGAATACCACCAATAGAGATGATACCAACAATATAGATACACTTTATACCACCACAAAACTTCTAACTCACAATGGGTTGGTCCAATGCTTGATTCCAATCCTCTCATACTATGGAGTGTGCCTTTATGTTATCAAGACCCCATAGTACATATGAACTAAACTGTATCACAATGTTCTAAAACCAAATTATATACCACTATTTTCCATTAGGTAACAAGATAAACCTTGGGACTAGATTCTTCCCTAATAGGTGATTAGTTGACATCGAGGCACTTGATGAAACTAACAATCCAATATTTTGGGTTCCATTATCTTGTAATCACCGGTGTACCTATGATCTGTTTTACGAGCACCCAACTACAAAAACATGTTAATTTACTATTGATGATAGCTCAAATTACCTTATAATTTTTTTTTCTCACTTGAGTTTTTTCATCTTGTATTTAATAATTGAATATCAATACACTCTTGGTAGAGTTGGGTGTATTTGGACATTGTGCACCACCCTTTACCCTTTAAGAGAAATCCACCCCAGATAAACTACTGAACTCACTATGTTCCCAAGAATTAAACTTGAATTGACTAAATACGATTATGAACCAAACCACAAATTAAATCAAAATAAGAATCGTCAACTATAAAACCACCAATACCACCACCATATAGATATGATACAAAGGAAAATTCCATGTGACCATATTATATTAGTGGTCAATCATCCTTGTTAAGTGATTTAAACAAGGGAAATGAATGGATAAACCACTTTCCACACCAATCCATGAATTTTAAACCCCCTTTGGATGATGATTCCTTATAATCCAATGTGTATATGGTGGTCATTATTGGGACTGTAGAGAAATTGGTGAGTTGATTCATTTCACTCAGGATACACTCTAGTTAGAGCATTTGGAATTGACTGAACAAGTGTCCCCACATGTTAGTGGGGTGGTGGAAATAGGAGAATGTATCACTACTACCATACAACAAGGCATTTAATTTTATCACTCATAATTAAGTGAATATTTAGGGTGTATAGGGTCTTACTGTCTAGATATGGGGATCTCAGCATCTGAATCAAGAGTTTATTTACACTGGATTCTATTTTGTAGATATATTGGTAGTCATGAAAGAATTTGTGTAGGTTTCTACTTATGATAAAAGTAATTTCACTACCTTTGGATAGTTTGGGTTACCTTTTTTTACCACTAGGTTGATACATTTGGGAACCATTTACTTAGTACCCCACTACATTGGCGTTGAAGTACCAGGAATGTTTCAGGATTTATATGTAGGTTTGAATCTTATCAAAGTCTTTTATTTTTAATCAATAGTTGCTACCCCCATTGCTTTCTCCACCTTTATTAGATACATGGATCGATGGTGATCTAATGAGATAGGTATATTGAAGGAACTAACACAACTAGTGGTTCAAGAACTTTTTGAGTTTTTTTAAATAGGTTTATCATGCACTAAATATACTATACTGGTGAACCTATTTTGGTTGTTGGTACGATCATATTTTTTCTATCTTGATTTGACTCATACACTCATAATTGTTTCTAGTTTATGATTTCAATAACCAAACCACTACCACCATCAAGTCTAATTAATTTTTGGGATGGTTGGAGTGGATTTGACATAGTCCATATACCATGTAACTTTTCCCCCAAAAAGTGCCACATGATGGATTAAACTACCCATGACTTCAACACTTCCAAATGGATGATATGGTGGTTGTATTTATGTGATCAATTCCACCCACCTCAAATATATAGTTGTAAGCTGGTTTTAGTAAATGAGCCATGGAATTGATGACAAGTCTCCCTTTATATCTCAACTCTAACAATTGTTCAAATCAACCCACTACTACTAGATATATTTGTATATTCAATCAAAATGTGTGATATGCTAGTGGAATGGCCAACCCAATTCCAATAATGCTAAATAGTATATCCCCATGACACTTTCATCAAAGAAACAAACCATCTAATGGGGAATCCATTACCCATATCAATAGAAATCTCATGATATCTACCCTATTCTATTATGACACATGGAATTTTCCTAAGGTTTCAATGGGTGATAAGACTTTCTACCATGGAAGGGAAGGACAATGACCACAAAAAATTCTAGTAGGAATGTTCATTGAAATTTTCATATCAGTCAAATATACACCTCACTCTTGATTACCTCCATCAACAAAAGGATGACTTAGTGATCAATTCACTCATCATTTTCAAATACTCTTTGAAACCATGATCTACTTCTATATCTCCCAATGGAAACATGATCGAAACAGTATACCCATGTCAACATTATATTTTCTAAGTAAACCCCCAGAATAGTATCCAAATACCTTCCATATATCAAGAAAATTCCTTGCTAATAATAGCATCATTGTTGTCATATTGGTTGTTCCATGATGGAATATTCTCTTCACTATGGTGAAACACTTATAGAACCATACCATTGTTAGTTGAAATTATCCCTTGATTAGTGATATATGATGATTTTGATAATACATATGGATGATTCCAAGCCAATTGCATGAACTGGCTCTAACACCCCCACTTCCCTCTGCACTAGGATAGTGGTTTGGGGTCTATAGATGACAATCTAGGAAATTTACCTCTCAATAGTGGATATTGGATCTACATCCTCTATCATGTACCATTAATACCAGGCCAGTATTTGAATAGAGTACCCATGGACTCAAACTCCTTCTAGAATAAAATATTAATTACCAATAACAATACACCAAATCCCTCTTCCTTGAGACATTTTAATTATTGGTACACACTACTAAAAAAACTTTCATTAAAAACCAAATTTCTCCAATCTCAATTGACCTATCACTCATAGCCAAATATTTTCTTCAGTCCACCACTGGTAAGGGTTTCTATGTGAATTATATCTTTTGTTTTCATGTTATATCTTTTGGTTTGAGTTCTTAAAAAACAATTACCTACATTCCTTAGCTTTAAATCCAATGAATTTTTAGATCAATAAGATCAAACCCCTCCTAAAAAAGTAGATTATTATAGCTAAGTGATCCTTTAATAGTGAGTTAAATTAGGGGTTTGTTGGGATCCTTCCCATATCTCTACCTTTATTGGGTTAGTGATCCCCACTCTACTGAATCAGGGAAGGGGATAAAATATTCTCATGTTCAGGGGTAGAGACTCTATATTCTATAATACCTAATATTTTTATGAGGGATATTGGACCATTGTGAGAGGTCTATATCAATTTAGTAGACCAATGTAATGTTGGAGTTGCTTCCCTAAAACTACATTACCTAGTACTTAATTGCATGTTTTTCATTATTAATGACATTACTTATCATATTATGTTTTTTCCTTTATAATAAATTATTATTTGATAATGTAAAAAATAATATGTGTTATATTGAAAGTTAATAACAATTCCTTATTATGATGAGAAACTAGAAGTTCCATTGTCATGAAATAACCCGGGTTGACCCCAAACCGGTCACCCAAGACAATCCATGATAAGGATTGAGAGGCATTCCCAATCATACCAGGCTGTAAACTAGTGTCGAGCATTAGGATAATGTAGTTTTGAATGTTTTTTAACATAAAAAATATATAAAAAAAATAAACTAAATGATAAAAAGATAAACACTAGTAGTTAAAAATAAATAAAACTGTACAAACCTCCATGCGACCTTATAGGTCACCACTAACCACTAAACCAATGTCGCCACATGGTGACTGAGTCCAAGCTAGCAGTAGCACAAGAAGCTAAAAAAAGATAAAACTATAGGTGTGAGTATTAAAACTCATAAGGAATTTCCAAATAATATATTTCCATTTTCAATTCATTTAAATTAAAGACTCATCAATTCTATGTTTGAAATACAATATATAAATATAGGTTTTCCAAACATTTACTTAAAAACAAATCATGGTCCATTGCCCTTTTCTTTTAAAACTAGTCTCTTTTCCAAGAAGGAATCATTAACATTTTAAAGAAAGAGGGATAGAGAATAAGGAAGGGTTTATTTATTTAAAAAGGGTAAAGAATATTTATATAATTCTCTAAAACATTTCTATAAACATTTTAAAACCATTTTATCCACTTTAGAAAAGTGATACACCATATAAGGAGGCAAAATAATGATCACTCAAGGGAAATGGAAAGTAGCAAGCATTAGTAACCAACCAAACAAAGCACCTCAAAAATCAGCAACAATCAAATAAGTGATAAATTAAATGATAGAACCTAGGATATTAGTGGATAATCTCGACCATACTAACGTCTTACTCATACTATAGGAATGCCTTACCTGAAGACATAAATTCACCCATACACATGGTTCTTACCCTACCTAGCCTAACCTAGGGGAAAAATCCCAAAGTAGGGAAAGGTCCATACAAAGGGCCACTAACTAGAGTAGAATCCTAAGATAGTGTAGAAATTGTTCACGAAAAACCTGCTAGATATGTAGGGTTCCCATGTCATGTCTAAAGAGGGAGTGTTCCAAACAAAATCAAACAACAAAAGAATATATTTATATATAGCACAAGCACACACACAAGAACCAACCCCTGAATCACTCCACAAAAAAAACCCATGCCTTTCAAACGCTATATCATAAGGGATTCACATACCAAGGACCTCCCATACCATTCAACACAACCAAGGAAAGAGGATCATCCAAGGAGAGTTTTCAAAAGATAACCAACCTATGAAGTACCACACAAGCCTTAAGAAATATTTGAGTAATCAACCATTTTCAAATGATCATTCACACCATTTATAAATCCATTTGAAAAACCAAAACACCATTTAGAATCCACCAAAAAAATATAAAAATATAACTGGGAATCTTAATAAACACATAGTGTGTAAAGTTAAATAAAACAATTTCATGAAATTCTATACTCATTTAAAATCAAATAAAATTCTCCAAATACCATACACCACTATTTAGCATTAAAATAAGGAGAGAAAAGTAATCAATTATTGATTCTTAAATTTAAAGGCCAAATGAAATGGAGAAACCTACCTCAAACACAAGCGTGGTGCTTTAAACAATGACAACTCATACCTTCCCTTTACCACTTGCATGCATATTCACCTTCTCTTATATGCAAGGACTCATAGCCCCTATTTACATATTTTCATGGCCAAATATGTACAAGGGGTTCCTTTTATGTATGCTCATATGTGCACATACACCTTTACAATTACACATGAATGCATTTTCATATTCAAATATAATTACACCTATCCCCATTATATATTTTTATCCGACCACAAGTGAAGATATATAAAGAGGGAACTTATATATATACATTTCTACCTATTAATATGCCTGTAAATCATAACAATGACAGATCGAGTCAACACTAACAAGATCCATGATGCAATATAATAATATTAAGGACCCAAACATCACAAAAACCATAATTAAAATTAGTCCAAAAGTAATGGAAGAAGAAAACCTACCTCATAGTGATGGTGGGTGGACCGAAATGGTCTAGAATGCTTTTCCTCGAATAGAAAATGTCAAAAAACAAACAAATATGTCCTGAGAGAGACATCACACCCCTATTAAGAATAGAAACATAAAAAATATCCTCATCTGAAACCCTAGGGTTCAGATGAATGGATTAGGGTGATGGGTGCCAACGAGCCCGTACCCGAGTGGTAAGGGCTCCTGCTTGACATCCTAGAGACCCGGGTTCAAAACCGGGTGGAGGCAAATTTTAGAGTACTATAGCAGTACTATAGAAGTAATGTAGAAGTGTTGTAGAAGTAATGTAGCAGTACTATAGCAGTTACTATTCAGTACTATAGCAGCTAGAACTATTCACCCGATTTGGGCCTTCGGGCCACCGGTTTGGTCCTACGGGTCTCCAGGGCCTTCGGGTCATCCAAAGCCTTCAGGCCACAGGGAATTCGGGTCACATAGACCATGGAGTAGACTAGTTCACATAGAAAATTCCCCATAAGGGGATCAGAGCAATAAGAGTAGCAGCCACCAGATGCAGAGCTAACCGGATTGGAAGAATGAAAGGGTATGACAGCCGCCATCGGGACCAGACACCGTGCAACTTTGTGTGGGGAAATGCTAGCCGATCAGCAATTCAATGTGGGGAGATAAGGAGATCAATAATTCAAGATACTGGGGAGGTTCAGTTATAGTGGGTCGGGCTTACGGGTCATGTAATGGGCATGGTATGCCTCAGGGCCTTCGGGTCATGTATTGCGGGTCATGTCAGGCCTGGTGACTTGGGCCTACGGGTCATGTATGGGTTCCCCTTCAACCCTTAAAAGGGGGATTATCTATAATAAAATAAAAAGAAGGCCTTCGGTCCATTCGGGCGATTAGGGTGATGGGAGAGAGGAAAATTGATGAACTAAGGGAGGAGGAAGGAGCCAAAGGTCTTACCTTGAGACATTGACCACGGAAATGGAGGAAATCTAATGGAATTTCTAGACGAAGATGGATCTAGGGGGATCATGTGCGTCCATGGAGGTGGAGAGGGTTAGGTTCACATGATTTATAGGGAGGATATGAAAATAAAAAAAGAGAGACGAGAAAAATAAAGAAATCAAAAAAAGATAAATAAAATAAAAAGCAAAATTTTAAAAATTTGGGTAACCCGCATGTTTTGTGCATAGTTTACCAAACTGTGAGCCAAACATATGATAGACACTACCTAGTCTAGGAACCTGTGTACGGTTACTCCTAGGAAGAAAAATGGCTGAGAAAACCATCCTCAAACTATGCCACTCAGCACTGTCAACACACAAATCCTAATTACATGCTTTCTGTATGGTTTAATAGACCGTACACAACCTAAACGCCACACCACTAACTTTTGTGGGCACCTTTATGGGCATATCATTGTTAGGATTAACTATTCGAGCTAACCGTGCAGTAACTAAAAAGTCTCCAAAAATTTAAAATTTGTCCTGCCAACTATAAAAACCTAAATAAGACTAATGATAATTAAATTACTTAAAATAATTAATATTACAATGTTGGGGTTTGATAATTCTCCCCACCATTAACACTTTATTCCCCTAGAAAGTTAACTTGCCAAACGTGGAACAAAACCATGACTCAAAACTAACCAAGGCCAAATGAAACCACATAACCATGTGTGACCTTTCAACTTCCCATGTCACACCTGACTAGCTCTGGAGAAACCCACAATAAGGAGAACCATATAGAGAAGAGAAAGGTATCCCTACCATTTTAAACCATCTATCACCAACCAAATCTAGTAGAAACCACAACAAGATCCATGGTGGGTCTCCCTACCATTAAGAACTGAACATCTTAGATCAAACAGCATGGACCAACACGATAAAACCAACATGGAAAACCTCAAAAAATACCAACCCAAACTAGAAACCCTTAACATAGTGTAATTTTGAAGAAAGGAACACTAATCATGCATCAAACCAAACCAAAATTCATCATTTTATCAAAACATTATCATCTTCAAATCGAGTGATGAAACAATTTTTTTGAATATTTTATTTATGATAAATGATATAATTTCCTCACACTTTGGTAACTATGTTCATTTATGGAATATTTGGGATTAGATCATTCATTTGAAAATTTGATAAATATTCAAGTTTTAACCATTAAAAATTCACTATAGTATTTGGAAAATAAATAATTTTATTTGAAATAATTGAACTTAATATTTTGTAAATATACTCTTGAAATAATTTTCTAAAAATTTCATTTAAGACATTAGAGCTAAATTGTTCATTTGGTTGGTGCAAATGGGACATCAAGTCAAAGTTGGGCTGGACACACCAAATTGGACATGGGTTATATATTTGGGCCATAATTTTTTTATCCATTCTTGTATTAGGACCAAATATTGATATGAGCTCGAGGATATATTTTCACACGAATCATACTACTATAAGGACAACTGATTCACGTGTTTTGAGGGTCAAATGGGCGGTGCAAGTTGGTATAAAATATTCGTCCGAGATTCTTCATTCACACTTGAAACCACTATAATTATAGCCTCCCCTACACTAAATAAATTAGTTTTCTTCTCATTTTGATGGGTTGGTACATGCATTAAAATATTCAATGAAGAGGAGAATTGGTTTCACCCAAATTCTCCAACCATTGTAAGAGGGGTAGATCTTGAAGCAAGGATCCCCTCCTCGAAGTCTTCATCTCTTCTTCATGTTGTAATGTTTTCATTTGTGTAATAAACTTCTTTGTTATTATTTTATTTATTCTTTTTTATTATGTTTTTTCAATTATCTTATTCTTTAATAATCCTATTTGGGTTGGAATCAAGAGTTTATATGAGATTGGGTTCTACCCTTTCAATCCTTTGCTCATGAAAAACGTCTCCATGATGACCACACTACCCATGGAAGAGTAGTCCTCTTAGGGATCGATATATCTTCTACCCTCATCATTTAATTATTTTTAATCATTGAGATACTGTAATCCACTAAACATGATCCATGAATTGAGTTTTTAAATTATAAGAAACTGTGCAAGTAATTGAACAATTAACACAAAAACACGAAGGGTCAAGTACTATGTAAATTATGAGAGCGCAAACTTAATCGGTAAAACAATACCACATGGGATAAATTTGTAGAGTTAAAATATAATCCCTAATCTCAATTAATACTCATTTTCTAGACTGTTAATGTTCCTTAATTTACCACTGACTTTAATCTAGATTTAAGACATTAATCAAAGTAGGGTGTCGCGATTGCATGTTTTAAAGCTAGCCTAGGGTTTAATTCACTTCATCATTGTGGTAAAGTTACTTCTTATAGGGTTTGGGGGTTAACAAGTTTGGGGATCATAATTAAGTGGATGTTAATTTATATGATAATGATAAAAAATTGAGTGAAGAGGTAGAGTTATATCGATTACTCTTTTTAAAATATTTTCTAAAAAAACATATTCTTGTTGAGTTGAATTTCATTTCAAAATTAAAAACAAAAAAATGAAATCTTCTTCCAACAAACTTATTCTAGTTTTACAAATGATAAAAAACACCCCATCCTTTATTGTAGTGTTTTTTTCTCTTTTATTTTTTTCTATAATACCTTTAAGAAGTTGTTTTAATTTACTTCCTCCTTTGAGAGATGATCTTGGTCAGCCACTCTACTGCACCTATGTAACCTTAAACTGAACATCATTTGAGAGTGCCAAAAATAACGCCTTTAAAATTGGCGTCATTGCAGAGGAGGAAATTAATTATTTCAACTAATTAGAGGTATTTATTTTATTTTACATTTTATTCTCTTCCTCTCTTTTTTCTTCCTTATATACCCAATATGAATTTTTTCTTCTTCTTTTATTTTCTTCTATTTATTTGTAGACCATCAACTCAAACTTCTCATTTTTATTTTACTATGGTTCAATTTCCGTATTTTAATTTTTATTTTATTTATGAAACGAACTAAACCTGAGGATCTTTTAGATCTTGACTCTAAGATTGAACGTAGCCTTCGGGCTCGAATAAGACATTCTCAGTCCACAAGAAGTTTCAACATTCAAACAGTTGGAGAATTCCTCCACTCCAAGAAAATTGAAATTGGGAACACTTATAATTCCAACATAAAACAAGAAAAAATGGATGAAAATAATGTAAATGAACTTAAGAGAACAATTTGAGAATTGGATGCACTTGATATTACTTATCAATCAAATTGCATTGCATACCCAAACCTCAAATCAGATTTCAAACTGAAATTTGGATTAATCCACCGTCTTCTAAAATTTCATGGCCTCTCTGGTGAGGATCCCAACAAACACCTTAAATAATTTAATGTGTTTTTATCAACCTTAAAACCAATAAATGTTTCTGATGATCAAATAAAACTAAGAGCATTCCCATTTTCACTTGCTAGAGTAGCAAAAGACTGGATGTATTATTTACAACCTGAAGATTTATCTTGTTGAAATAATTTGAAACCTCTTTTCATTCAAAGATTTTTTCCAGCATCAAGGACCACTTCCATTCATAAGGAGATATCTGGGATCAAGCAATCATAAAGAGAGTCAATGTATGAGTATTGGGTGAGATTCAAGAAGTTGTGTGCAAGCTTCCCACATCACCAAATTAGTGAGAAAATCCTCATCCAATACTTCTACGAAGGACTCACACCTATAGAGAGAATAATGGTGTATGTCGCGGTTAGAGGAGCATTGGTGGATAAGAAACTAGTAGCTTCTCGTGCTTTGATTGATAAGATGGCACAAAATTCCCAACAATTTGGAGATCAAGGTACACCACATGTTAGAGGAGTACATCAGGTAAGTCCCTCATCCATTGAATATCATTTTATTGAAACTAGGTTAGAAGAACTGGTCAATATGGTGAGGAATATTTCTTTTGAAAAAAAGACATCCCAACCCCCTCCTTCAAGGCCTTGTGGAATTTGCACTGAGATAAGCCACCCAACTGACTGTTGCCCCTAGTTACAAGAGTTAGAGGATTGTGTAGTGATATTTCCTGGGAGACCATATCAGCAGCAGAAATAGCCACATCCCCAAAAAAGTTTGATTCCTTTTCACCTACATACAACCAAGGGTGGAAGGATCAATCAAAAAAGAGGTATATATCTAGACAACAGCAAAGGTCCCCTATTCAACAAAATTTCCAGTAGCCTCCACCTTACCAACAGGGTTTCCAACAACCCCAAAGGTGATTTGAAGTTCAAGCATCAACAAGTAAAAAACAAGGGAACTCTCAACCAAAGGTAGATTCTAACACTAATGAACTTTTGAAGAAATTTTTTCTTAATCAACAGAATGATCTAAAGAGTCAATGTTCAGAGCTATGGGAGTTGAAGAATCAAATGAGCTAGATTTCCACCGCCCTCTATGAACTGGTAAGTAAGAATTATGGAAATCTACCATCCCAATCCACCCCAAATCCAAAAGGGAATGTCAATTCCATCACATTTAGAAGTGGGAAGAAAATGAATGATACTTATGCACCCACCTTTCCACCGGGATTCACCTCAACTATGGAAAAGCCCCATTACATAACAACTAATGAGAAACCCAAGTAGAAATATAAAGGTAAGAAAAAATATTGATGATGTTCCTCTTAAACCCCTTCCATTTCCAAATAGGATTGTATAAACCAAGAACATGGTTGAACAGGAGATGAAAAAAAGATGTTTTGGATACATTCATGTGTGTGGAGATCAACATCCCTCTACTTGAAGCCATCAATAGAATCCCAAGGTATGCGAAACTATTAAAGGAACTTTGTAGCAATAGAGAAGATTTCTCAAGGGAAATTAGAGGATAAATCTTGGAAGGAATGTTTTAGCACTCATTACACCAACTCTAGAATTGAAAACAAAGTTCAAGGATCCATGGACATTCACTATCCCATGAGCCATAGGGGATTTTCACTTTTCTGATGCTCTTTGTGATTTGAGAGCTTCCATAAATGTGATGCCTCACTTTGTATTTTCTTCTTTGCAGGTTGGTGAGTTGAAACCGACGAGAGTAGTGGTGTAGTTGGGAAATAGAGCTACAAAAAATCCTATGGGAGTCCTTGAGGATATACTTGTCCAGGTAAGAGACACGATCTTCCCAACAGATTTCTATGTGCTTAAAATGGAGGACGATGATGTAAGTTCACATGATCCCATTATCTTAGGTATAACCTTCCTTAAAACTACAAAAACTATCATAAATGTCAATGAGGGTACACTTTTCGGGGATTTTGGGGATGAAGTTGTGATATTTAATATTATGGACTCCATGAAGAACCCATAAGAGGAATGTTCTGCATTTTTTATCTCCCATTTTAAACCACCAAATAACAACCCCATGGAATTTTATTGTCCTATGATTTGGGAGATTATGATTATTGGTTCTATTTTGATATCTAAGAGTACTTCCAAACCTATTTTGAATGCACGGGACTCTCTAAGATTTGATTTTGAAATGAATTCACATTTTTATTTTGATCATATTCAATCTGATTATGACATGGCTATGGAGTATGCTGATGGATTTGATGCTTTATTCTGTGATTTTGATGATGTATATTCCGATACTAATGTTCATTGTGAACATATTTAAGTTCCTTAAATTTCTCCATCTACAAATCACCCCCTACATTAGAAATCAAGCCATTACCACCAAATCTAAAATACTCATACTTGTTAAGTGGTGAGAAATTACCTGTTAAAATTACTAACAATCTCTCTTTTGAATATGAATAAAAACTTTTGAACCTTTTGAGGGAAATCATTAGGGCAATTGGGTGGATCTTGGGTGACATATCTGGTATTAGCCCTTCCATTTTCATGCATTGGATTCTTTTGGAGGATGGGGCTAAACCTGTTAGGTAGCCAAAAAGGAGACTCAATCCAAAACTTTTGGAAGTTGTTAAAAAAGAGGTTGAAAAATTGCTTGAGGAGGGTATAATCTATCCCATTTCAGATTCCCAATGGGTGAGTCCTATTCAGGTTGTACCTAAGAAAAGTTGTGTTACTGTTGTTAAAAATGATAAAGAGGAGTTAGTTCCAATGAGGGTACAAAACTATTGGCGTGTGTGTATTGATTATAGGAAATGAAATCATTCCACTCACAAGGACCATTTACCCCTCCTATTTATTGACCAGATGCTTGAGAGACTAGCTGGGAAAACACACTATTGTTTCTTGGAGTATTTTATGGGTATTTTATGGTTCCTATTGCTCTGTAGGATCAAAAGAAGACAATATCCAATTGTCCATTCGGTACGTTTTCCTATCAGAGGATGCCATTTGGACTTTGTAATGCCCCAGGTACCTTACAGAGATTCATGGTGAGTATTTTTCTGATTTTATTGAGAATTTCATAGAGGTATTCATGAATGATTTTATAGTGTATGAGTATTCATTTGATGATTTATCTATAGTTTGGGAAATGTTTGAATCATTGAATTGAGAAAAATCTGGTCTTGAACATTGGAAAGTGTCATTTCATGGTAGAGCATGACATTTTCTTAGGGCATGTAGTTTCAAAACATGGGATAGAGGTTGATAGATCTAAGGTAGATATTATTTCATCCCTACCCTATCCTTCATGTGTGCGTGATGTTATATCTTTCTTAGATAATGTAGGATTTTATTAGTGATTCATCAAATATTTTAGTAGTATATCTCTTTTTTTGTCGTGATTATATAAAAAAGATTCTAATTTTGTTTTTGATGATTCATATAGGGTATCATTTGATGAGATAAAGAAGTGTCTGACCACTCCACTGATCATACATCCCCCACAATGGGACATTCCTTTTGAGATTATGTGTGATGAATCCAACTTTGTAGTTGGAGCTGTATTATCACAAAGGGTGGAGGGATGTTCTTGTGTGATTGGCTATGCTTCGAGGACATTGGATTCAGCCCAAGAAAACTACAAAAACACAGAAATTGAGTTTCTTGCCATCATATTTTCTTTAGATAAATTCTGTTCATATTTTCTGGGCTCTAAAGTAGTTGTTTTTTCTGACCATGAATCTATAAGGTACCTTTTGAAGAAGCTAGATGCAAAACCCAGAATTATCCGATGGATGATCATTCTTCAAGAATTTGATATTGAGATAAAAGATAAGAAGGGGTCACAAAACCTAGTGGTGGACTACAAGAGTAGGCTTACTCACGTACTAGATGATGACACCTTGGACCCGATACCACTTCAGGATACTTTAATCGATGAGCATCTTTATTCTATCTTAGGTATGCATCATTAGTATGCTGATTTCGTTAACTAATTTGTGGACTCTGAAATTCCTACAAATTTAAAGAAACACCAAGTAGAAAAGTTAAAGAGTGAGTCTATATTTTATGTGTGGGATGATCCCTACTTATGGTGCATGTGTAGTGACCAAGTTATTAGGAGGTCTGTTCTTGATCATGAGTCTGAGTCTATTCTGCAATTTTGTCATACACTTGATTATGGTGGACACTTTGGACCCCAACGTACATCTAGAAAAGTTTTGGACTCTATATTGTATTGGCCTAGTTTATTCCAGGATGCTCATGTGTTTTGGAAGTCATGCTCACGTTTCCAACACACTGGTAATATATCTAGGAGACACGAGATTCCCCAACAACCCATATTATTCTATGAGATGTTTTATGTATGGTGAATATATTTTATGGTATCTTTTCCTAGTTCATTTGGGATTTTTTATATTTTGGTTTCTCTTGATTATGTGAGCAAATGGGTGGATCCTAACGCCACCAGGACTGACAAATCTCATGTTGTTGTGGACTGTCAAAGCACAATATTTTTGCTGGTTTGGAGTACCTAAGGCCATCATTAATGACAAAGAGAAACACTTCTACCATTGGGATTTGGCTTCCTTGCTTTAGAAGTATGGGGTGACACACAAAACATCAACACCAGAGCACCCTCAAACAAATGGCCAGGCTGAGGTTTCAAATAGGGAGTTGAATTTTTTTTGGAGAAAACTGTGTAGCTGAATAAGAAATATTTGAGCAAGCACTTGGATGATGTGATTTGGGATTATAAGATAGCATACAATACATCCATTAGTATGTCCCCATTTCGGATTGTTTTTGGGAAAGCACGTCATATCCCCGTGGAAGTCGAGCATCAGGCTTATTGGGCTATAAAGAAATGCAACATGGATTTAGCCCAAGATGGAATCCAAAGGAAGATGAAAATTCAAGAGCTTGAGGAGATTAAATTGTCTTCATATGAGAACTCAAGGATCTATAAGGAAAGATCCAAATTAGTTCACACAAAAATGATCCAGAAAAGAGAATTTCAATTTGGTGAGAAAGTCCTTCTCTACAGTTCACAACGGAAGCTGATTCTTGGTAAGTTGTGTTCCATATGGTTAGGTCCTTATGTTGTGACTAATGTTTTTCCTTACGGTGAAGTGTAGATCACACAAGAGGACACATGAAGGAGCTTTACAGTCAATGGGAAACATTTGAAGAGATATGTTGAGGGACTTCTTTGGATGCAGTGGATTTCATCACACAATATGACCCCATCATCACTTGAGCATATCAGGCTATTCTTAACCCTTTCACTTTTTTATTCTTCGTCCTATTTAAAATTATAAATTTCATGTGCATATATAATCTCATGGGTTTACATTGAGGACAATGAAATATTTTAAGTGTGGGTGATTAAACCTTTAAGTTTAGTAATTTCAATTGTTTTCCTATTTTTCAATGATTTTCAAAAAAAATTGTGTGTTTTTTCAAATTTTGTGTGTTTATTTATCATTTTTTGTGTGTGTTTTTGATACTTTTGAGCTGAAATGATTCTCATAACCATTTTTGAAATCCATATCAATAATTGAAACAATTTATACCATGAAACTAAGCTTAAATGAATGCAAAAAATGACTTTGTTTCAAGTTCAAATCTTTAGTAATTCATGAAAAGTACTCGGAATTTCGAATCCCATGCCACATATCACTGTCTTTATATTTGAAATCACTTTCATGTGAGTCTTATGAACCATTATTTTTATATTCTTTAAATTTACCTCACTTATTGAGAGAACCAAAACATACTTTATTTAACTAGAATTTTATTTATTCCTATCAAAACTTGAGGGTTTGAGGTACTTAGGTTTAAATGATTGAGGCATTTGTTTGGTATTAAAGCCCCTATTTCCAAAAATATTTTTTATAATGGCCTACCTTGAACATTGAATCCTTGTATCCCTTATAAGACATGAAAAAAATATTATGTTATCCACATTATATTCCAATTTTCCCTATCCAATTAACTTAGGAAGTGAATTTTTTTAATCTAGTTGAACTTGAGTGTTGTGGGGGGGGAGCTGTCTTGTGTTATGCTACCACATTTTGTGATACTTAGGGTGGAAAATTAAATTATGAAGATATGTGTTTGGTACTAAAAAAAATCATTATGTTGGAAGCTGTGCTTTTTCAGTAGCTTTCATGATATGTGAATTTGTGCCTTTATGGAGCTTCTAATAATGGAATAAAGTTGTGCCTATTTGGAACTTTCAAGAAAATCATGTTTGAAAAGATTGACATTTTTTCTGCCAAAATGTTGAATAGTGTGAAAATTCCTTTATTTTTCATTATTATGAAGATTAATTGATGATATAGGTATTGATTAGGAGACCATATTTAAGTATAAATTAGATTAATGCAATTTTTCTTCAAAAAGAGTCAAGTCCTCTTCATTCAACCTCAGAATTTTTCACATCTAAATCCTTCCAACTGAAAGCCACAGAACAACCCAGAAAAGTCCTCATGATAAATATATGTCCTTGAATCACATCAAGTGGAAATGTAGGAATTTCCCAAGCCTATGGTGACCCTTGTATGAGTTTTTATGAGAAAGAAAATTCTGAAAAATTTACATTTCTATGATAAGAGAAAATTCAAGTGAGGTAAGTGTTTTGTGCATGGGAGGATAAATGAAGTGGAAATATATTGAATGATATAAAAATAGAACATGAAATAATAGTTTTTTATATGGAAAGATAACTTTTTTTATTGGTGTGGAATTGTTGTATCTCAAGGATATGTGTTTTAAAATTTGTTTTGATTTGATATTTATGTTTACTTGTCACAATTTTTCGGAATACATGATATGAGGTTTCACCCGGGAGTGGAAAAGGGTAAGTGTGGGGGAGTTGATCAAACAAAATTTTATTGAATATTTTATTGATAATTAATGATATAATTTCCTCAAATTTTGGTAACTATGTTCATTTATGGAATATTTCAGATTAGACCATTCATTTGAAAATTTGATGAAAATTCCAGTTTTACTGTTTTAAAATTCACTGTAGTATTTCGAACATAAATAATTTTATTTGAATTAATTGAACATAGTATTTTGTAAATGTGTTCTTGACATAATTTTCTACAACTTTAATTTAGTATATTAAAGCTAAATTGTTCATTTGGTTGGTGCAAATGGTCCATGAAGTCAAAGTTGGGTTGGACTCGCCAGATTAGACATGGGTTCTGTATTTGGGACATAAATTCTTCATCAGTGCTTGTATTATGCCCAAATTTTTAGAGGAGTTCTAGGAATCACTTACAAACGAATATTCCTTCTGGAAGGATATAGGATTCAAGGGTTTTGGTGGTCAAATGGGTGGTGCAATTTGGCATAAAATATTTGGTCGAGATTCCCCATTCACACTTGAAACCACTTTAAACCTAGCCTCCCCTACACTCTATAAATTAGTGTTTTTATCATTTGGAGGTGTTTTAACTTGAATTATGAGATTCAAGGTAGAGGATAATTTGTTTCAACCAAATTCTCCAACCATTTTAATAGGGGTAGATCTTGAAGCAAGGATCCCCTCATCGAAGCCATCTTCTCTTCCTCATGTTGTAATATTATCATTTGTGTAATAAACTTATTTGTTATTATTTTATTTCTTCTATTTTATTCTGTTTTGTTCAAATATATTATACTTTACTCATCCTATTTTGGTTGGAATCCATATTAGTGATTAGATTGGGTTCTACCATTTCAATTCTTTGCTCATGAAAAACGTCTCCACGATGACCACACCACCCATGGAAGAGTAGTTCTCTTAGTGATCGATCTATCTTCTACCTTCTTCATTTAATTATTTTTAATCATTTAGACAATTTAATTCACCTAAAAGGATCCATGAATTGAGTTTTTAAATTATAATAAACTAAGAAAGAAATTTAACAATTAACACAAAAACACGCGAGCTCGAGTATTGTGTAAATTGTGAGAGTGTAAACTTAATCGGTAAAACAAGACCACGCGGGATAAATTTTTAGAGTTAAAATATAATCCCTAAGCTCAATTCATCCTTATTTTCTATAATGTACATGAGAATTAATTTTTCAATGACCATAATCTATATTTAGAACATTAATCAAAGCAGGGTGCCACAATTGCATGTTTCAAAGCTAGCCTTGGGTTTAATTCACTTCATCTTTGTGGTAAAGTTATTTCTCGTATGGTTTAGGGGTTAAAAAGTAAGGGGATCATAATTAAGTGAATGCTAATTTAGATTATAATGATAAATAATTGAGTGAAGAGGTAGAGTTAGATCAATTACTCTTTTTAATTTATTTTCGAAAAAATAACTTCTTGTAGCGTCGAAATTCATTTCAAAATTAAAAACAAAAAATGAAATCTTCTTCCAGAAAACTTATCCTAGTTTTATAAATGATAAAAAACCCCCATCCTTTCAAGTAGTGTTTTTATTCTCTTTTATTTTATCTTTAGAATACCTTTAAGAAGTTATTTTAATTTACTTCCTCCTTCTAGAGACGACCTTGGTCAGCCACTCTGCTACACCTAATTAACATGAAACCGAGCATCATTTGAAAGCACCCATGACAAAGCCTTTCATTGAGCACAATACAAAACAAAAACTAATACAAAAAAGGAAAAAATAAAAAGAAATAAACATTGATCATAGAATCACATCCAAAAAGTAACAACCAATACAATTACATGTGTATAAGACCACAAATATTCTTAAAACAAGGATAAACTTACAATCAAAAGGAAAAATACAATAAGAACATTTACATTTTCTACACCCCAATGGTATAGAAAAGATTTGAACCAGGGTTCCCCACACCCATTTTAATTACTGACTACATGAAGAGCTTCACTCCTAGGCCTATAGATAGCAACCTGATGTCTCGAATCATCTATTGAACCCCAATTTGAAGACAATAACCACTTACTGAGACTTCCTATTTTCGAAACAAGGATTATATAACTTATCCATGACCACACCAATGAAAATCTTTCCGAGGTTCAAGAAAAAATGGTTTAATGTACCAAAACCTACCATACTGGAAACAAACACTTGAATGATTTGAAAAATTAAAGACATTAACTAATAAGGAGACTTGCCTGGAATAGGTTCCTTCAGTTTAAACTCCTCACTAGTTGGTGAGACTCCATGAACACCAAAAAAATCTAGTCCTTGAACCCTAGATGGAGATCCCACACAAAAGGATGACCTCACAATTGATCAGTCAACACCATATCTAAAGAAAAGGAAACCAACTCACTAAAATGATCAATATTCCCCTTCCCCTTCATATGACCTTATCAAACATACCCATGATATGGAACTTTCATCTCATCCATTTCCTTAGGAATAACCCATTGGATGAAATTGGTCTTGAATATTTCCCTGTACATCTCAACTTGCATTGATAAGGGAACAAACACATTCTACTAGTTCATTCCCCACCATTCAAACATACCTAAGGAAACTCAAACCTTCCTAACATCTATAGTTCCCAAAACCCAAATATAATAAATTTCCCCAAGCCACCCAACAACCTCCAAGATACTATGATGGATATAGAAAACATGCACCGATTGAGAAAAGCCTGGCTCCACCACTTCACTAGGAGCCTAGATAGGGCTAATGACTAGATGAGAATCCTTAGAAATCTTCTAGATATTTATGGGAAACATACTCTCAACAAACTAAGGCACAAAACCATATCAACATCAGACAAAAACTCAACTAATTAATATTTTAAACCAAATACCAAGCTCATAAACTATGAAATCAAAAAACCAAATCAAAGCCAAAAAGAATATCAACTGAAACAAAAAACAAAACCTCATAAAAAAGTCAAATCACTCTTAAAAACCACTATTTCCCATTTTCACCCACTTTAAAATATAATTCCCCCTTTTAAAATCAAAATAATTTTCCATTTACAATTTTTTTTCAGAACATCCAATTTAAAATTCAAAACACCACCTCAATTTTCCCATCAAAACCAAAAATCTCATTAGAAAAGAAGCCCCTTTTTAATAGAAACTATTTAAAAAAATTGGAAAACTAATTCAAATATGTGATTTTAAATACTCATCCATGGTATCTCATGAACCATCACATATATGTTCATACACACTTCCACTTATATAATCCACACATACATACCAACATGAACCTTACACATACACACAAACACATATGTTAACATTTATAAGGAATATTAAGGGTCATACATACCATTTTATCATAAAAACCAAGAATTTACCAAATTCCCAATTTACTTTTCCTCCACATTTTCCCAAACTTTTCAAAATTATGAATTAATTTATCTTTTAATACACATTTTTGACACTTTGAAAAAAAAATTCAAAAAAAAATTTCCTTTCAAAATTCACTCACACCAACCCAAATTAGATTGAAGCACCACTAATCCCAATATAACCAAAAAGGGAATGAGTGATAATGCATATCCCAACCACATGGTTTTGAAGACTATGCATTGAGCATGCGCTAACCAATAGAAGAAAATTGAACCATGCATGTGAGATCCAAATGGTTTGTTATTCCATGTAAACTCAATATATAACACCAGACCACTTCCAATGTAATCCTACAACATAAAAAACCACATCATACTGAACAACCACTATTGGAATAACTCAAACCAAAAATATTTATTCTAAACCCAGCTACCCCTGGCGACTTAGGCATCATGAGTGGTGGTGATCAGGCACTGACCCATGAATTACCTCATAAACCCAATAAATCCTATATATAATCTACTTGACATCCCAAATAAAAAGTTCCTACTCAGATACCATTTTTTCACAAACAAACCTTGGTCAACCCTAAATCGGTCACCTGAGTAGGTCCATGATAAGGGTTGAGAGGCATTCCTAATCCTCCCAAACTCGTAACTAGTATCAGGCATCGAGATAAAGAATTTAGGAATTATTTGTCCCATAAAAAACTAATATTATAAAATAAACTAAAAAATTTAATGATAAAAACTTGTAGTAGAAAATTATAAAATTACACACACCTCTTTGTGACCCTGTAGGTCACCACTGACCACTAAACCAATGTCAGCACATTGCGACCGAATCCAAGATAAAAGAAGCACTAAAAGATAAAAAAATATGAAACTATATGTGTGAGTATTAAAACTCAATAGGCATACCCAAACAATATACACCCTTTTTAATTTCCCTTAAATAAATAATCCATCAATTCCAAGTTTGAAATAAAATATAAAAATATAGGTTTTCTTCACATTTCCTTAAAAAAATCATGGTCCATTTCCCTTTTCATTTTAAACTAGTTTATTTTACAATAAGAGAACTTAATCATTTTAAAGAAATAGGTGTAGAGAAAAATTAATGATATATTTATCTAAAAATGGTAAAGAAGTTACACATCATTCTCAAAAACATTTCCATAAACATTTGAAAATAATTTTTCACCTTTAGAAAAGAGATACACCATAAAAGGATGAAAAGAAATGATCACTCAAGGGAAATGGAAAGTATAAATCCTGAGTAACCAACCAAACAAATCACCTAAAACATCTACCACATAAACTAAGTGTTGAAGTACATGGAATAACCTAAAATATCAATGGATAATCTTAAATATACTAAACATCTGACTCATCTGGTAGGCATGCCTCACCTAATGAAATCAATTTACACACACACTCGGTTATTAGCCTACTTGGCCTAACTTAGGGAAACAATTCCAAATTAGTGCAAAGTCTATACTAAGGGCCACTAGCCCAAGAAGATTCCTAATCTATTGAAAAAACTGCTCACTGAAAATATGATTACTATGCCAGGTTCACATGTAATTTATATAGAGGTGTGTTCCAAAAAAAACATGAAACCAACCATGTATATATATAGAACAAGCACACACAAAATCTCCAACCCCTGAATCACACCACAAAACACTCCCTTTCCTTTCAACCATTAGATCTCTAGGGAGTCCTGTACTAAGGACCTCCCATACTATTCAACACAACCAAGGAAAGTGGATCATCCAAGGAGTGTTTTCAAAAGAGGAAAAACCTATAAATTTGAGTAATCATCCATTTTCAAAGGATAAAACACACCATTTAGAAATCCATTTGAAAAAACAAAAACACCGATTAGAATCCACAAACCATTTATAAAAACCCAAACAAGAATTTCAAAAAAAACATAGTATGCTAAGTTAAATAAAACAATTTTATGCAATTTTATACACATTTCACATAAAAAAATTTCTCAAAAATCATACATTTATATTTATCCTTAAAACAAGGATTAAAAGGTAAGAAATTAATGATTGTTAAATTTAAAGGAAAAATGAAATGGGGAACCTACCTCAAACATAAGTGTGTTTCTTTAAATGAAGGCATCTCGAACCTTCCCATTACCACTTGCAGGCATATGAACATTCATTTATATGCAATGAAACCAAGCCCCCGTGTACATATTTTCATGGAGAAATATGTACAAGGGGATCCTTAAATATATGCTCATATGTTCACATACCCCTTTACACATAAAAAGGTATGCATTTTCATATACATATATTAGCACAACTATCCCCATTATACATATTCATCCTTCCATGGGTGAATACATGTAAAGGGGTAAATTATATATATACATTACTACCTATGAATACACCCATAAGTCTTGATAATGGTGGATAAAATACACCCCAAAAAGATCCATGGTGAACTAAAATAAAATTAAGGACCAAAACATAAAAAAAACCTAATTAAAATAGGTAAAAAAGAAAAGGGAGAAGAAAAACTACCTCAAAACGAGGGAGGGTGGACCAAAATAGTCCTAGATAATTCACCTTTGGTGGTGAATGCCAAAACATGAACAAATATGACTCAAGAGAGTAATAACACCCTCTATTAATAATAGAAACATAAAAAATTACCCCACCTGAAACCCTAGAGTTTAGTTGAATGGATTAGGGTGATGGTAGGGAGAAAAATTTATGAACCAAGGGTGGAGGAAGGATTCAGAGGTCTTACCTTGAGACATCAACCAAGAAATTTAAGGAAATATAGTGGAATTTCCAGACAAAGAGGCAGCTAAGAGGATGGAATCATGCATGAAAATGGAGGAGGAAGGGGGATGGTCGCACGATGCATATGGAGGAGTGGAAAATAAGAAAAGAGAGAAAAATAAAAAAAAGGGGCAAAGGAAAAATAGTATAAAAACCACAATTTTAAAAATCTATGAGACCTACATGTTTTTCACTTGGTATACCAAACCGCGTGCCAACTATGTACTAGCCACTACCCATGCCAGTCACCCGTGCACATTTACTCCTAGGAAGATGCATGGTTGAGAAAACCGTGATCAAACTATGCCACTTAGCCCTCACAAAACATATATCCCAACTAAATTCTTTATGTACAGTTTAATATACCATACAAAAGTTGTGAACCACACTACTGACTCACTTGGGCACCCACATGAGCACTTCATGGTTACACTTAACCGTGCGAGATAATAGTGCAACAACTAAAAGGCCTCCAAAAATTTAAAATTTGGCATGTAAATTATCAGAACTGAAAATAAATACTAATGATAATTGAAATACTTTGAATAATTAATATTATAGGGTCAACACGTGCAATCGATGATAGTATTCTTGAATATACGTTCCATGGCCGAGTGATATTTTTTGAAAAGATATAGATGATATAGACTATCAAGGGTAGGATGATCATAAGACATTGATACACCTTCTCATGGTGTTCTCCCTTGGTAATCTCCAAGATATCATATTATAAGAATATAACCATTAATATTAAATCCATATTTCCATGTGTCATTATATGTTCCTATATGAGGATGCGTGTTTTAATCCTTAGACTTTAAGATAATTAGGAATAGATACCATGACTTGTAAACTTTTATGAATTGATGAAAACCATGATGAAATATTCATTCAATGAGGTAGGATAAGTTGGGTGCATCCCAAGTGATATTATAATAATGTATAATTCGAGAATTTATTTATCCCTTATATCACCCAACATAAGCTGATATATTAGACCCTTTAATGGTATTGAAACTACCAGCATAAATCAATGTACATGGTGTTCAGTGGGAGATTCCATTTCTAGAAAGTCAAAAAATAAACATTGAGTATATAAGTTGATGTCACCGGCATGAAACCTTCTTGATTTGAGATACCATGATAAAAAGACTATATTTCATGGTAAATGTCCACAAGAGGTTGGATGTTGTTGTGACATTAACTTATTTCTCTATAGAATTCTTGATATGTTTCTAGACACTAACCTTGGAATTTAGGAGGTTATGCTTAATGACACTAAGAAAGATGACTAGAGGGTCACACAATAAGTGTATCCAAAGTCTCATTTAAATTCAAGTATTTAATTTTGCACGTTAAATTAAATAATATTTATTTTGGAATTATTTAATCTCCATAATTTAATCACATTTTATTTGAAAGAATAAGAGAGCTAAATAATAATAATAAATATTTATTCACATTTTTGGAGAGTAAAATATATATTATATTTATTACATAATAATACAGTGACATTTATTTATTAAATAGTCATTATTCAAGGATCGGTAAATGTCGATGAAAGAAATAAGAAAAATCTTAACATTCTGATTGAAAATGGTATAAATGATATTTATTTATATTCTTAACACATTTCACATGTAAATTTATTATTATAACTATTATTATTGTACATGGGGTCAGCTAGGAATTGGTGGTTTTGTAAGGGGATTGAGTGTGATTTTAGAACCCTAAACCTGTCATTATAAATATCTAATTATATCACTTTACATAAGAAATTTAACTGTGGAAAATGAATATACAGAGACTCTCTAAATACCTAGAGATAGATCTAGAGATCTAGAGCACACACTCTCTTCCTCCTATCTAAAATAATCGAGATATCATCTATAGTTCTTCCTCCCTCAAGAAGAATACTGCTATGATCAATTGAAAATAATGCAAGTGATCAGGATCATATGTTCTATCACCTTGTGACTATATAATTATGTTTATATATTTTGGTGTATTTTTTGTCACATCTTGAGGGATTATATACTTGGACCTTATAGAAAAATTATGGCATGATAAAATCTAGTCAGTTAGATCATCAATAAATAGAGAATTACAAGTTGAGATAATTATATATCAGCTCATAAATTAATTATAAATTATATGTGATGATCTTCCAGTTCTGGTTATGGTTATTTATCTAGTCATGTAATATATGGTTTCATTGGAAATTACATTTTAACTATGCACAATAATGATTATACATAAATTAAGACTAAAAGATGATTTTTTCATACCATAAAAGGTTTATTCCACTACACCTAGAACATACAAGTGGTATTAGAGCGGTTACATGTTTAATTTATAATTATTTATTATTCATTGATTGTTTTCAAGAGTTTTTATCTTATTTTACACATATCAATTCGTTTTAAAATCTAACATCACTGTCTATTCCATTTTTCATTCTTGTTAATATAACTAGTTAACGATTATGATTAAAAAATGAGGAAATATTTTAAAAACACCATATGGAGGTGCTAATAGATCTTCCTAGAAAAAATAAAAGTACACAACATATAATTCCCAAATACACATTGTGTATTATTTTCTCTCTTTTGTATCTTTCTCTATTAGGCCAGATCTGATTAAATTGGATCTAAGATCTGAATAAAGTAGATCAGCATGTAGATCCAGATAGATTGGATCATAACATCAAGAACTAAATTATGTGTATCTAATCAACATGACATGTAGTCCCTATATTCTCATGGACAAGAACATGGGGTGTCCAAGTGCACGGTGTATTAGATAAGCATTATAGGGAATGACCATAAAAATATAAGGTCACAAGCCATGTAAGTTGGATAACACACCATGTACCTCAATCTCATTTGCAATGGGAAAAATTCCCAATCCATTGGTGTGTATTGTGGACATAAGAAGAAGAAATTAAATGCCATTCAGACTACTAAAAACAGTGTGCTAAGTTTTTTCATAGAGAAAAATTAAATATATAATCAAAACTATTCAAATGTGTTTTATGATTCATTTATTTGATAATACACACCATGTTATATGATTTATAATTATATATTAAATCTATTTACATGATAAAATTTGGGTTAAGGACACTTAATTTCCTCTAAGTACACGTGTGTACTATATTGATTTTAAATGATATTAATTTTGTTTTAAATTATAGATGATGGTTTTTTAAGGATGCTTGGATGGAATTAAGATAAATTTAATTAATTGGATTAATTCTTGGTACATATTCTTAATTAATAAACTAACATAAGTAATTGATAACAATATTGAAAATGTATGATCATTTCATGTTGTGTGGATGATCATGAGATTAAACCAACCCTATATATGTGATTGGTTTAATTTAATTTATTATGATTAAATTAAAATTTATAGACCACATGACATACCCTCCTTATTATTTAAGGTCCTTCATGACCATAGTTTCTTTTATCTAAACCCCATTCATCCAAACCATTGGATCCCCTCACATATGTGTGAGTAAAATCTTATGTAAGGATGGATCTCCTCGGTGATAGGAGACAGTTTGAGTCTAGGAGCCAACACAAAACCAAGCAATGAGATTCATAGAATCCAAGGTGGGATTCTTCAATATGAAACAATCTATGATTCAAGGTGTTTTACCCTAGGTTTAATGGTTAGTTTATCATATTCAAGATAATCTAACCATCATAGAATCTCAGGATCATGCCCCTTAAGTTTTATTTCTATCAGTTGTGTGGTTAATTATTTATTTTTTTGGATGATACGTGATCACTTAATAAATTAATTTACAAGCACCCAAGATGGAATAAAATATAACTCAATTATGTGTGAATATTTTATCAGACATGGTTAATCACTTAAGTAAAATCCAATTATATTAATAAGGCTTGTGGTAAAATGGGATTTATGCATAATGATAAAAATACCTCGACTAAAATATTAGTTTGGCACATCCTTCTACTACTTAAAGTTATAATCGACCACATAGTTTAAAGTGCTTGGCCAACCCAAGTTAGGATGATTTCAATTATCAGGGAAATTTTAACTTAAATTTTTTGGTTGAATTAACATGGTTCACATCAAGGGTTTTCTATGCAAGTAGGAATTAGTGTAACTAAGAGTCAAGGGTTAAGGAAATATTCATCTAGGATTTTAGGGTTGGGGAGTCCACTCAAAATATCATGGAACCGTGATAATTTCCAATAGAATATCTAAGTGATAAGATATTCTGAAACTGATGATGAGTGATTTTAGGTTTCAATAAATTGTGGGATATTAATATAATTTTATTATAAATTTAATAATTTGTTTTTTTAATTAAACAAATACTAATTATCTGCACGTAATTTTTAGAAATGGAAAATCAAATGAATTTGAAAATATCATTGTGATCCATACTAGATAAGGATAACCTTTTCACCAATGGTAATGTCTATAAATGGTATAGGTGTTTTCGCTTTATACAATTCCATGAATTGAAATTATATGTGATTGAAACCCCACTTCCCATGTCACTTGCCAAAGAGGCTAGTGAGGAAAAAGTATCTATCTATTTGAGGCATGAAAATAATGCAATAGATGTCCAACAATTCACACTATTCTTTATGTCTAATAAGATTCCAAGAAAATATAAGGATATGGATGTGTATATCATCATTTTTTAGCTTCAAGATATCTATCAAGAGAAGGTGAGATGAGAGAGGTATGAGATATCCAATTCACTATTTATGATCATGCATTGAGATTCAGGACCGAATGGGCCACATGTAGTCAATATTATTAGATACGTTGAGTTCTTAGAGATCTTAGGGTTTAATATCCTTGATGATATGCACATAGATCTCATTCTATCATCACTACCCAAAAAATTATCCCATTTTATTGTTAATTATAATATGATAAATATTAAAAAGAAAAATTTTGAGCTTCTTACTCTTACTCACTAAGTTGATAAAGACATGAGGCATGACAAAACCACTTTACTAATCATAAATAAGAATATTAAGAATAATTCAAAGGTAATTAAGAATCATTTTGAGTTTAAGGATTTAGAGAACTATCTTTATAAGAAGAAGAAGTTCCATAGGTTAGAAAAGGAATAGGATACAATATGTTTTTCAGGTGGAAAGCAGGGTCACTAGGAATTGAACCCATCTAAATAAGAAATGGTAAGATTCAAGTGTATTTTTTATTCTGTCTAATCTTTCCATATCTATGATTGTGGTATTAGATACTGCCTATGGTGCTCAAATTTTTATCTTAATATAGGAACCAAGTAGATTTCAGAAGATTTTCAAAGATGAGGTGGATCTATGTGCTACCAATAGAGAGAGGTTGGCTACTCTATCCATTAATGACTACCATATAACATTACAAACAAGATTGATTTGAGTTTTAATAAATATCTTATTCTGTTTCTAGTGTTACAAATAATATCATATATATTATTTATTTATGCTGGGATCAATTTATTTTTAGTTTTGGAAATAATAGTTTCTACTTTTATAAAGATAACAAATGTTTTGGTATGGAACAGTTGAATAATTATCTTTATGCATTAAATTATGAAAACCAAATATTAGAAATTGATGCTGAAACAAATATGCATGATCCATATAACTCCCAATTATGAAGTCACCTTATTGGTCGTGTAAAGAAGAAGCATCTAAAAATGCTTTATCAAGATGGTTACTTAGACTCTTTGGAGCTTAATCCACTTGAAAAATGTCACACTTGTTTATAAAGTAAGATAATAAAAACAATATTCAGTTTTCAAGGTGAAAGGTCCATAGAGAATATATATTTGGTACACATTGATGTGTGTGGGCCTTTTCAAGTAGAAGATGGAGGTGGATTCTCATACTTTACTACTTTTACTAATGACTTGATCATGTATGATCATATATACTTAATGAGGTATAAGTATGAATCATTTGAGAATTTCGAGAAGTTAAATAATAAATTTGAGAATCATATTGGTAATAAGATAAAGAAACTTTGATCAGATAAAGGTAGTGAATATCTTAATCAATACTTTATCAGCTTCTATGGTAGTATGATATTTTATCTCAACTCACTGCACCTTATACACTATAGTGGAATGGTGTCAATGAAAGGAGGAACCATATACTACTAAACATGGTACAGTCAATGATGAGTCACACAAGATTTCCATTATCCTATTATGGATATGATTTATAGAATACATCATACATACAAAACATAGTACCAACTAAAGTAGAAAAATATATTACCTATGAGTTATGAAGTGGAAAGAAACCTATTTTTTCAGATGTTCATGTATGGGGTTGCGAGGTTCTTGTTAAGGATATATCCAGAAATAAAATATAACCATGAGGAATGATGTTTATCTTTATAAGGTCTCCTAAATAAATAATGGGATACTATTTATACAACCCTTTATACAAGGGAGAAAATATTGTAAGAAAAGTTGTATTTCTTGAGAGGGATTACATCCTTAAGAAGGACAGTGGGAGAAAGATTGAATTAGAAGAAGTTGATGATCAAGACACATAAGAGTTGGTATGGTAATAGAATCCATAGGTCCCCATAGAATAATTTTTCCCTAAAATGTAATTACTACGTAGGAGTGCTAGAGTGGTAAGAGAACTAGATAGATAAGGTTTTCTAGTCACTGATGATGGTGACTCATTAATAGTTGAAAATAATGATCCCATATCCTTCAAGGAGGAATTAAATATATTAGGGGATGTAAGATGGGAAGAAATCCAAGAATTTTGAGTTTGATTCCATACATAAAAACAAATTTTGGGATTGATTGATATTTCAATAGATGTAAAATCCATTAGGTCTAAATGGGTCTTCAAGAGAAAGATGAACATGGAAGGTAAAGTAAATACTTATAAATAATTGATAGTGTATAAAGGGTTTATATAACATAAAGTAATTAACTTGGATGAAAACTCTTCACTATTTTCCATTTTTAAATCCACAAGAACTTTTCTTTCCATAGAATATTTCCATGATTATGAGAATTGGAAAATTGATGTCCAAACAACTTTCTTTAATGGAAACCTTAAATATGATGTGTATATGAAAGAAACAGAAGATTTTTTTGACTCTATGAAATTCCCAAAAGGTATGAGAGCAGTAGAGATCCATATATGGATTAAAGAAAGCATATAGGTTATAGAATATTCATAATGATTGAGCCATAAATAAATTTGGTTTCATTTAGAGAGAATGTGAGCCATGTGTTTTTAAGTGGTTTAGTGGGAGTATATTTTTTTTAATAGTAGTATATATTAATGAAATATTAATAATTGGAAATGATATACCAACCTTATAAGAGGTTAATTAGTGGTTGATAAACTTCTTCTCCATAAAGGACTTAGGTGAAATAGCCTACATTCTAGGTATCATGATCATGCATGATAAATCCAAGAGTATGCTTGGGATGTCTCAGAGTACATTTATTGACCAGATACTAAAGAGGTTTAGTATGAAACAATGTAAGAAAAAAATGGTTCTAGTTTCACATGGTATACATATTTCCAAGAAAATGTGTCTTCATATATAAGATAAAATTGATAAAATAAGTAAGATTCCATACAATTCTTCAATATGATCTATCATGTATTCTATGTTATGTATGAGGCTTGATGTTGCTTATTCTTTGATAACGATAGTAAAATATCAAGAAGATCTATGTGAACAACATTAGACTACTGTTCAGGCTATCCTTAAGTATTTTAGGTAAACTAAGTATATGTTCCTAGTGTATGGAGGATATAAAGATCTAGTAATCAGGGTTTATATAGTTGATATCCTTTAGAAAGATCATAATGATCGGAATTTGTATTCTGGATATGTCGTTTTTCTCAATATAGAATCTATTTAGTGGAAGAGTAAAAAAACAAGTTTTCACCGATTCTACAATGGAGTATGCATATATTTCATCTTTTGATGCAGTAAAGAAAGCAGTTTGGATTCACATTTTTTTCCAAGATCTTGATGTAGTCCCAAACAGTAAAGAAATTATTATATTTTATTGTGATAACACAATAACAGTGTCTATCTTTAAAGAGTTGAGGTCACACCGAAGGAAAAAAGAACACACTTCATAAGTTTCATCACTTGAGAAACTTTTCTCAATGAAGTGAGGTTGAAGTAAGTAGAGTATCCAAGGTTGAAATCATGGCAGACCCATTGACCAAGGATTCATCTTATTTGAGGGATGAGTATCTTGTGAGATCTAGTGGACTGGAAGTTGATATCAGTTGGCTCTAGTGCAAGTGGGATCCTATTGGAGCTGGTGCCCTATAATTTAATTCATTAGTAATTTATTACATGTTTTTCATTATCAATGAAGTTTCTTATCAAATAATTATTGTTCCTCTATATGAAATTAACATGTGATAATTCCCTAAGAGTATGTGTCTCAAAAAATAGTTATAAAAGTTCCCTACTATAACGAGAACCTCAAGGTTCCATGATAATATTCTTAAAAATAATTTATATAGTTATATGATATTATCTAATGATACATATATGATACATTATATCAAGGATAAGAGGCTCATAAGAGATTTAGACACCTTATCATGGTGTTATCCCTTGGTAATATCCATGATAGGAGATTATGAGAACTAGCCTCTTAATATAAAATGTACATTTCCATGTGTCATTGAATATTCCTATATGAAAACATGTGTATTGATCCTTATAATTTAATATTATCATTAATAGATATCATTAATTGTGCACTTTGATGTACTGATGAAAATCACAAAAACATATTCTCATGGATAGGTTGGGTACGTTGGGTGCATCATGAGTGATATTGCATTAATGGATAACGTGAGAATGAATTTATCCCTTTTTCACCTGATAAGATTTGATATCTCATGCTCTTTAATGGGATTGGAACCAATTTCATAGATCCATGACTATGGTTTCTGGTGAGTGAGTTTATTTTTTAAAATTAAAGGAAATAGATATATAGTATATAGGTTGATTTCACTAGAATGCAACCTACTTGATTTGAGATATCATGATAAAATAAATATATTACATGGTAAATGTTCATAAAAGGCGGTACTTCATTATGAAATTAACTTCTTTCTATATGGGATACTTGTTGTGTTGCTATATTCTATCCTTGGACTTTAGGAAGTTATGCCTAATTCTACCGAGAAATAGGCCTAGATGGACACACACTAAGTCCATCCCCAACAACAGTTGAATTTATTTATTGAATATAATAAGTTAGAATAAATAATGTTTATTTTGGATTTGGTTGATCATATTATTTAATTATAAGTTATTTAAAATAATAATTTGAGTTAAATAATGATAATAATAAATATTTATGTGTTTGTTTGGTTAATATAATAGTTATTATATTTATCAAAGAATAATGAATTGAAATTTGTTTATTAAAGAGTCACTATTCAAGGATCATTAAATGTGGAAAAAGAAAATAATACTTGACTTAATAGTCTAATTTGAAAAAGTATAAGTGATATTTATTTATATTCCTAATTAATTTCATATTTCAAGAGATTAATATTATTATTATTATTATTGGACATGGGGTAAACTAAGAATTATTAGGTTTGGATGGGGCTTGTCTTTGATTTCATAACCCTAAACCCACCATAATAAATATCTAATTATAATAATTCCCATAAAAACATTTGGTGTAAAAAATGGATAGAGAGAGACTCACTTGAGACCTAGAGAGAGATCTAGAGATATAAAGAATGATCTATATTTCACCTCTTTCAATCCATCTAGAGAGTGACTAGAGTTATTCCTACCTTTAGAAGAATACTACTGTAATCAACCCGGAACAACACAAGTGATCTATACTGGCTATGTTAGAACTCGATGATTCTACGATGATATTAAAATATTTTGGTGCATGTTTGGATAACTAATAGAGTATAAACTCACATCCTACAATACAAAGATGGTATGATGAGATATTTTCAATCATATCATCAATGAAGAGAGAATTACAAATTGAGTTAATTCTATATCTTCTCATAAATTAATTAAAAATTACATTTTAATATCCTTATATTCTTGTTTTAGTGCCTTATCTAGTCATGAAATCTATGGTTTTCATTGGAAATGGTGTTTTAATCGTGCGTGGAAAAAATTACATGTAAATTAAGAATAAAATATGATATTCTCATACCATCAAAGTATACTTCCACTATACTCAGAACCTAAATGGAAGAGGGGTTAGTAGAAGTGAAAGGTATAGGTAAGAATTTCTTTTAGAGTAAGTGTATTTGTTTTTTCATGATTCCTAGATCCACATTAGATGATTTTTCTTGCATTATTCTTGAGGTAAGACTTTCTTTTAGAGTAAGTGTATTTGTTTTTTGATGATTCCTAGATCCACTTCTGATGATTTTTCTGGCATTATTCTTGCGGCTTGGACAAAGGTCAAAGGAAAATAAGTGATTCCAGGTAATCAAAGATCAAATCCATTTACCTGATATGGTAAATTCAATTTGACAGAGTGATCCCTGAGACATAGAATAAAGATTTTAAATGAAATTGGTATTTTCCCATGTGATGGAAGTGGGAAATTAAGCTAAATATAAAATTATATTAGCATCTCAATATGTGGGTGATCTTTGAGATCTATAGAGAATGAAGAGTAATGGGTACCTTGGGTTAGGTGATAATGATTATGACATTAAAAAAATAGCTGAGAGAAGGAAAGAAAGTGATACTATAAGTTAGGAATGAAAAAAATACCCCCTTACATTATTTTACTATTTATTTATAGGATATTCTGAATGAGGGACCAATCTTTTACCTGACAAAAAATAATTCAATTATTTGTACTAAAAACCATAATAGAATATTGAGACCCAATTAGGATTTTGAGTGATGGAAAATTCTTAGAACAATGAGCATCTATATGATTAATTTTTTACCTAATTAGTAGTTAAATTTATTAAGAGTGATCATATAGGTAGGAATCGACTTGAAGATGCACTTTTTTTCATCTGATTCAATTCATCGAGAATATGATCAATGGTATGTCATATTTCAGGTTAATACAATGTTTTCAAGAGAGACCAAATCCATAATATTCAAGATATGGATAAGAGTCTTTAGTCTTTATAACATATTTAGGGTAGTGGAATAAAGATGAAGAAAGTATTAATATTTATTTACTTATATATCTTTATTAAGAGAATGGATAGTGCTAAGTATAAAGTCTAAAGATTGTGCATTTTCTATTTATTTTATTCCCATGATTTGGCCTCAACCATTAACTTATTTATTTCTCAGCACTTCTTTTATGGGTTATGTTACATAATGACATAACATAACATAAAGAGAAGATCAATAAAATAAATATAATAAGTAAATTACATATTGCATCTATCTTATTTGATTGATCCTGAGTGTCCTTATATAGAATTGATAGGGAGGGGATACAAAAAATTTACAAAAACTTTTGTTGCTTGTTGATTTTGATTGGTTTCTATTGATATAATTACATAACCAACTACACGAAGTAGGAAAGAAAATTACTTCGATGATGATGGGGTACTCAAAAAGGAGTGAATAAGGGATGGGATATGATTGACTATTTGAGACAGTGGACCTGCTGAATCAATCTAATAATAAAGGATTTCTGGGAGTATACTTTGGAATGTGTCTCTTAACACCTATAAGATTTCTCACTATGTATATTCCTTTAGGATTGAATTGTTTAAATACCATTCCCATGAAATTCATTCTATTCCTTTTTAGAAAGAGAAGGATAAGGAAATCTAGTTATCTTTACCAAAAATTTCTCCCTTTTCTATTTGATTTATAAAAGGTAGGAATACTTAATGACCTAACCTATCACTGAACTCATGAAAGGTCCCAAGAGTCTCATTATTCAGCTGCATCCATGGCACAAAGTCTTTCCCCCTTATTTTTTCTTATAGTATCCTTCTGAACATATCCCCTAGAAAAAGGGAAGGTATTGTTCTCTTTCACATATATTCTATTGTAATATGTACAAGTTTGTAAATATACATTATTTAAATTTGAATTGATTTCATTTGTGTGTTCCAATCAGGCTCCCAAAACTTAACAACAAAATATGGACACCAACATTAAAGTTTGATTCTCCTCATTGAATGCATCTTCATATTGGTTTTGGTTGGAACTTGTATTTGTAAAATAAAATCTAAATCAGTTTTTATTCAAAATTACTTATGAAGAATGCCTCACATATTCATTCTTTAAAATTCATATTCATCATTCCCATAACATCTCTTTGAAATAATCTTTCATTTAGAATGGATAGTCTCAGTAACTGTATACATATCAAATGATAAATTTCTTATACTTCATTGTTACCCTTTGAATACGTGTTAGGATTATCTTATGGATACCCAAGATAAACTTAACATAAATAGAACAATAATCAAATGATTTAAATATTACATCTCATGATTATTGAAAAACATGAGGACCAAAAGGTTTAGTTTCTTGGATACTAGCTACAAAATCATATTATTTTATTCAACATGTAAAAATTTCTCCCAAAAAATGCTCCTCTAGACCCTTTTTAAAATACCTCAAATGAAATAATTATATTCTTAACCCTAGAAATGGAAGCATAAGAAGGGGTGAGTTTGAATGCGAAGTAAGGTAAACATATCAACTAGTCATAATGTATAGATATTTAATATGAGGGATTACGCGAGTAAAGAATAAATAATAGATAAAAATATCATGATATCGAAAATCTTAAAAATTGTTCGATCATTAAGTATCATGGAATTGGAAAATAATACCCAAAAAAGGTCATTAAAAACATGGATTAGAAAAATATAATTAACATAAAATCAACATAAAAGGATGATAAATATCTTTAGAACATGGAATATCTTAAAATTTTAGTATAGTTTAAAAATAAGGCAAATTTTAGAGAATTAGTGGGACAAATATAAAAAAATGGAAACATTGTGAATAAATCCAATTATACATTCCATTTAATTTTATAAACAAAACCAATGATGTACATCATTTTTTTTATAAAAAAATATAATTATCTCCACGTATCATTATCTTATGAAATATAAAACCATAACCACTTAATTAGAGGGTGATATATGACCCCATCCATCATCATCCATATATATGAGTTCCACTTAATATAAAACCATTCATCTTTTCATAAACAACACATGGGAAGAAATATGGGTTTCTTAAATTTTTTAAATGGTATAACATAAAGAAAAAACATGATCATTTGATACCAAAACCATGATCACCCAAAAAATAGCATATATTGGGTGATTTATGAACCATTAATTTATTATAGAATAATCCTTTTAAAATGAAAGAGAAATCACAAAATGTATATTTCTTAAAAATTATTTCTTAATATCATCTTAAAAGATGTGATTTTTTATTCACATTCCAAAAACCATTCTCCTGAAAATAAAGAGAAAATATCTTAAAAAATTTATTTGAAAAGAAATTCTAATAAAGATACCTTGAAATGGAATAAATAATATGATAAAATGTGACGCATTAGGGACGAATATACAATCATTAAAAGGAAAATCCTTTAAAATATTTTAAAATACCTTCATTAAAAACCCACATCAGTAAAAGGATATAAAAAACTTGGTTTCAAAAGAAAATGGACTCTTGGAGATAAAAAAATTGTGTTTTCACTAGGTAAAGGATAATATTGGTAAGAAATAAAAGCATGGAGATAGAGGAAAATTCCATTAAAGGATATGATAATTATTTTTAAGAAAATTTAATTTCTATAAACCAAAAAAATCATAATGGAATATGACATTGGTCTAAAATGGGATATACCTAGAAAATAAGGTTTAAATAAAAAAATCACATTATTATAGGTCAGATATGATCAAAATTGAAAAGAAATTAGACCAAAAGAAGTGATTATGACCCAAGAAAAGGATTTGAGTCACAAAAAACCCTTACATCTTAAGAAACATTCTAATAAAACCTCCTTCAAAGGAAGAGAGTGTTTCTGAAGATTTCTCTAGGGAACAACAATATACCTTCTACCTAGAGGCTGAAATTCTACCATATTTATTTCCCCATATTCACACTTTCCAAAGGTTGGAGACTTTCATCACTTTCTTTGGTGATGTATACTTCTTTATCAAAATAAGATGATAGGATGTCGGTTCTTCTTTCCATAGATTCCTCATTAGAGATTGTTTCCTAGTATGGGTCTCCCATAAAGATTAATTCATGTTTTTGGAACACATTACCAGTTCCATATCTATGTAGATGATGGTTAATTACTCTACTTCTATCTCGATGGGGAAAAAACCTTGGGTCAGACGAGCATCCACATTGGTAATCTCTGGGCATTTCTGGACATTGGAAACATTGGCCACCTATAAATATTCCTCTTTAGAGAGAATATCATATGATGAATCATTTCCATGAAACCCAAGACTCCCATGCTGATCATGAGGTTATTTATGTTATAGTTGTAAGTATTCAAAGGATTTTTTACCTCAGGTATCCCATTTTTATTGCACGATGTTGGTATTTTTGGATTGGGTCACAATTTTTACATCCTATGAAGATGGATTAGAACATCCTTGTGAGATAGATCAGGGTATGAGTTTAACGTCTTCTAGAGATAGATCAAAATTCCATATTCAAATGGAACAAGGAGGTGTTCCCCAAAGAGGTAAGATATCACACATGGATGGTAGATCAGAATGCCCTGTTGAGGTGGATCAAGGAGGTGAATCTCTAGGAGGGAAGATTTCAAACATGGATGGTAGATCATAATTCTCTACTGAGGTAGATCAAGGAGGTTCATCCTTGGGAGGGAAGATTTCGCACCTGGATGGTAGATTAAAATTCCATATTAGGGTTTATCAAGGAGGTTCATCACTAGAAGGGGATATTTTACACCTGGATAGTAGATAAAAATTCCTTATTGAGGCGGATCAATGAGGTTTGTACCTAATGTGGAAGATTTCACACCAAGTTAGTAGATCAGAATTCCCTATTGGGGATGATAAAGGTGGTGTGTCCCTAAGAGGTAGGATGCCACACCATGTTTACGGATGTTAGGATTAAACCTCATGGAGCGTCATACATACCCTACTAGAGAGATAGGGATAAAAACACACATATTTCTATGTTTTAATTTAATGTTGTGTTATAGGAGTAATCCATACAGTTTAACATCATGAGGGAAGAAGCATGAATGAGGGATGGTGTGGGTATTATGCATTCAAGATGCCCTTTTCAAGAGGATCACTCTTTGAGGAATGATATGTGGCGTATGCATGTAAGATTACATTTGTAGGAGGATTGTACCATGGTTGGGGAGAATGTCTCATCCCATGATGATCATACATGGGGAATCCTATGTTCACCACAAAGGGAAATAGGTGTGGGGGTCATCCTATGTGAGTCATACATGGATAATCCCATGTTTATCACATAGGGTAGAAATCATGTGGTGTCATCCCATGTCAATCACACATGGGGAATCCTTTGTTTACCACACAGGTTAAGAATATAGTTTCATGTCATGTAATGAGGATTTTTTCACGTAGTTTAAAGTTGTATGATTATGATGTCTAGCTGGGCTCTTTTACGTAATGTATCTCGGATGTGGATGGGCCCCTCACCTCTAGGGGACTATGAAAATGTGTAAATATATCTATTATAAGTAATCCCCACTGATATAAGAGTGTATTTTCCCTCAAGGATTCCATGTATAGGGATTACATGACCACTTCTCATGCACCTCTCAGTGAGACATGGCATTGGAACCACCTTGGAGGAGTGTACATTAGGAGGTCCAAAGTTAGCATACCTATTCTTAAAAGTAATAGGCCTTAGGATTCCTATGATTAGAATAAATAGGTAGGATGGAGGCCCATGCTGTACTTGAAGTGAAGTGGGAAAACACATGAGTGGGTGGTACTGGTCACACTGGGACTAAAGGTGCAACTGAACTAGTCTTGATTTGGTATGGGGGACTTGGGAATTGAACCTTTTCAAAAGGGTGTTAGCTTATGGGAGGTTCCATAGAGTGGGCCTTAAGGGTTGTTTCACAAAGCTTGGAGACCCATAGAGTGGTACCTCATGAAGCTTAGAGGCCTCATGGAGGTTAGGGGTTTTTCCAAGAGGTAGGCTTTGGGAAACACAATGACCCAAACTTGGGGTAATGTCCTGGTTTCCATGATGCATTCTTCATGAAGGGTAGGTTCCTTGAGGAACCCCAAGTGCATCAGGGTAATTCTTCTTCCACAACGGTCATGAGACTTCATGAAATTAATATCCACTTTGGTTAGAGACTCTAAATAACCCATTGGAGGTGGTTTCATGATGAATGAGTACTTTAGGGGATTCATTTTCTCTTTTACTCATGGATCTCAAGATAATCGAGAAAAAAAGTGTTTATCATAAGTTTAATGATCATGTGTCATCTAAACTGTCAGACATAAGGGGTATTTATAGGCTGGGGGATTCATGAATATTGGAGTCTTTCATAATGATTTATGATATCACAAGTGGTTGGGGCCTCACAAGTTTTAATGTCACTACATAGAGGTTTCCATTATCCCACTCCATGAAAAGTAGCTCAGTGATTTGGGATTGATGTTGTGCAGAGGTTACTGTCAGGCCTCCATGCGTCCAAGACCTTCATAAGATTCTTCCATTCAGAAAGGTGGAAAGATTCACTAAACACGCCCTTATATGTATTTTTGGGCCATTTTGGATCATATTCTCTCCAAACCGAAAGTGAATTCTTTGAAACTCCCATGACATGAGTATTTAAGCTTAAACAAATCACCCCTAAGAATTAGAGCCAGTGAGGAAAAGGAGGGTTGGATTCTGAGTAAAAACCACAAAAAATTATCCATTTGTTTCTATTTGCAAAGCTCATTCATGATTCCCAATCATGAATTCGAGGGCTGTACGACTATATATAATGTGGGGGGGGGGGGTGACCTTAAAGGGATAATAATACTACCATGAAAAGAAATACCCACTATCTCTATTCTAGAAAATAACCTTCTTCATGCATGCTTTGTGATTCTGATACCCATTTCTCATGAATCCCAAAATATCAACTATCCTAACTATGAAAATAGTGCTCTATAAACCATGTTCCATGAATGAAACCTTCGCAGGACAAACTCCATGAACCCAAACTTTGTGAACCAACCTATACAATCATAGCATCAAAAACCAGACTCGCAAAAACTCTTAAGTATTGAACTAGATGGCCATTGAAGGTTCCAATGCTACTTCCTCTCACTATGAATAAATAGATGGGAACATAATGAATAGGGAGAGGATTTGGAGTTCGTTAGACCATGAATAAATCATTACAATTATAACAGGATCTCAAAATTAGTACCCACTATGAATGAGGCTTCCACTTTATGGTTTCGTGCTATGATATGATCTATTAATCTATAAGGTGTGTAGAGAAAAGCTCAACTATTGGTTCAAAATCATGCTGAGACAATACTATGGCATATGTATCCTAGTGTCCACATCCTAATGGATCATGAATCACTCATGATTTACACACTCTGGAACCACGTCAACAACATCAATAAGGTGAAGTTTGAGGATGAGACATCCCCCCAAAGTATGAGATGATTCACAAGGTGGGTTTGGAGGATATGCTCATGGGATAGAAAGACAACTAGAACCTATGTCAGGGTGGAATTTTTACCAATGAGTGGGCCTACGCTTATTGGGTATGCGTATCGAGCTTTGAATTTGAGGCTGAGCTGAAGCAAGAAGAAATTTATGCAACAACATATACTGCACAATTCCATATCTACTGCCACTTGGATAACACATTGGAGTTTTCGATTAGGTGGTTAACAAGGAACAAAACTGTATAGATGTATCATGGGGATGTTTTCATAAAATTATGGGATCTTTACTAAATTAATGGGATCCAAATTCAAGGAGATATGTATGATGATTTCCTCCCTGAGAAAATGTGTGGGATAACTAAGAGCAGCTACCAACTCTTGCAAGGGAATTTCAGATTTTGGTTCAATGGACCAGAAAAGACAATCCAGGGAAGAAGTACATCTTATTAAAGTAGTGGTTCATCTATTTCCTAAATTATTTAGTGTATAGGATACCTAGTAGGATGTGTACATGCTCTAGGTTTTTCCAGTGGGGGGTAAGGTCCTCTCTAACAAGAGTATTTTAGAGGTTATCCAGTGGAAACTATGGGGATACAAAATAAATTTTTAAGATCTTATGGTTAGACTGGTGGGGTTTATTTCCACATTGATCTATGGTTGGATGCTTCCAATGAGGGATTCAAACATGGAGGTGCGATTGAGCACCTTCATTATGGAAGCCATGCTAGTGATGGGGTAGCACATCAATCTGGTTCTCCCTATATTGAGGAGTCTGTACAAGGTGTTATGCCAAATAATCCAAGGGAATACCTTGCTTCATGTGTGCAAGACCCTATACTTCTTGTATGGTTGGTTTGTGGTACACATGGTGGGAAAGTTTAGAATGAGTTTTCCCTTCCAATGGGGACAGTGACCGATGATGGTATGAGGACCATCGAGTAATGGTCTTACCTCCCATACCTCTGAGGAAGGGTACTGGTGGTGAGGGTTTACTTCTAGGTGATTTTAAAACTATACAACTCACATCATTTTGCGAGGAAACTCTGATGATTTCAATGATTAACTCTGAAGGTGTAAACATAGGTGCATCACAAGCACCATCCTTCAGTCCTGAGTAAAATTTGGCATTTGTTTACATATGAGGATGGGAAAGTTTAGAATGAGTTTTCATCTCCTTCTGCTGCATACAGTCTCATCCAAAAATTTGTGTTAATTTTGGAGAGTACATATCTTTGGGAGATATTGAGTCACCAAACCACTCAATCTGATGAAGGATAGGCCCCACATCTCTAGGGATGAGGTTTAGTGATGGATGGAGCATGTTGTGGAGGAAGGGTCAGCCCGGTGGATAGAGAAACATCTTTAGGGCCGAAAATCTTTGGTCTGGAATAGGTAGAGGATATAGGGAGATGAGTGTAATCAGTATCAAATATCTTGGAAAAGTGTCCATGGGAAGAAGGTGAAATATATGGTTCAGTCCTAAGGATGTTTTTCTAGGTTCCAGAGAGGCGGTTGTGTCATATGGACATCCCCAGTGATGTATTGTTTCCAAATTCCTGTGAGAGTTGGGGGATCTTTAGAATAATTTACACTATCCATGGGATGTGGTGGAATCTCAATAGAGAGTGGATATTTCTGACTAGGAAAGGTCATTCTAGGGTTGGATTCCACATATCTCAGGATGAGGTGGTTCCATACATCAGATATCTGTAGGATCTGGTCCACTCTCAGGGCATGACACATTTGATGACCACCCAAGTGAAGGTGTTGTCAGGGATGAACTCCTCTTCAAAGTTCTTGGTCGGAAAGTTAGCCACTCTTATGAATTTTCAAGGTGAATCAAATGATTCATGGGGTATTGATTCTTAGTAGGATTGTCCTATGGAAGTAGGCCCCACCATTTACTAGGTAAATATTTGGATTCACTATGCTTTGGAAGTTACCAAATGCCAAAAGTGTTATTTATCTATTCTTATACTGGTGAAGGGATCAGAGATCCTGGAGGAGTGGGAGGTTTATGAGTAATTTTAGGTACAGGGTGAGGGAGCCTCATCCATTTAAGGGGTAAGTGTGGGGTCCCTACCTAACTTCATGGTCATAGGTGGCCATCCATCAACTAAAGTGGCACCTGTAAATGAGTCGATGACCACCAGGGTAATTCCTTCTCAAAAGGGATTGATCATTAACATTTATGAGATCCTTAATGATATGTATTATTTATATAAGCCTCTTCCCCTTTTTACATTTTCCTTTTCTTCTTTTTCTTTATTTGGATGGATGATGCATAGTTAAATGGTAGTGGAAACTATATTCATGGATTAAATGGAAATATAAACATTTGAGTAGGTAGTTATAGAGGCCAAATAGGGGACATAGGGTGCTATTCTCCTGAAGAAAATGGATGAGGATGTTGAGGTTTTTGGAAAAACAAAAGAGGTTCCACAAGAATGGAATGTGGAGACCATTCCCTCAATGGAGGGGGTCAAGACGGTGCCCCTGATGGGTCTAGCTAAAGGGGCTATGGTGGTGAAGCCTATAATAGAGGAACCACCATAGGTGAATTTTAGAGATGAAGCCACAATAGAGGAGGAAAAAATTTCACCAACAACTAGACTGACTAGGGAGGCTGAATTGGACATGCTTGCCCTAGAATTTTTATCAACAGTTGCCACTGAAGCTAAGGCTGAGACTGTTCCACAGTCATGGGCCACTGAGGAGGTTGGGATGGTTGTGTCCACCTTAGTGGTTCCATAGGGGTAGTTGAGTTTTCTGCTATAGGTGAAGGGGATGGTGAGGATATGTTTCCTCTAGATATTGATTTCATCCCACCCATGTTGGATGACAATCCCATAGAGGATCGAACTACAAACATGTTTTCAGTCTTCCATCCATATGAGCCTTCTCCGCAAAAAAACATTGAGGATTCTAGATTGGATTCCACTAAAGAGAACTAGCTCATTCATTGAAAGGTGTGGAGGTGCATGCAAAACATATTCACCCACATCTTGATAGATGACCTACCACATTGGGTGGGATCTCTTTGCCACTATATAGACAACAAAGGGACTAGTGGGGTGGAATCTAGTGGCCTTCAAACACTAGATCAATAATTCCTCATCAACTGGGTAATCGCTAAATGGTACGTTTTTCTACATTTTCTATAAGAAGAAAAAAGTTTAGGTTCCTCGGTAGCTTCAGTATGTTGAAGGAGAGATCACCCATTTGGAAGGGTTGGAGCAGAAGCATGTGACTGTTGATTATATTCAAGACAAAACCATTGGCCATATGAAGGCCCAATTGGTAGTAGTCAAGGGTAAATAAGTAGATACAAGATTATTTGGGATAAAATTATGGGATGTGAAAAACTAAATGTGGATTAGAGCTAAATAATTGCACCTGAAAGCCAACTGACCTGGTGGATCAATATCGGATTATGGATTCCACTTAGTAGAGGCGGGTTGATCTCGAACATATGATCACTGGGGTTGATCCTTGGGTTAATTTTGTAAGGGAAAGGATCCAATGTGTTGATAACCCAAGAGAGAATCTGTTTTATTTCTTAAAAATCCAACAGATATGAATATTTTTATTTCATCACATTTTATTATCACACTATAATCATATTCATGAGATAACCAAGGACAAATCCCTAAGATCAAGTGATTCATGATTGGTTTGAAAAGAAAGGACAAAAATGTGATTTCTCTTTTATATGAGAGTTCCAGACAATCATTTAACACTTGGGGTCTACATTTTTTGACAGACCACCAAAAGTTCTCGGGTTGAGATGGGCTATGGTTGGAGTGAGGGGCTCTCTGAATAGATGAATTACATCTTTAATGTGCTCTAGTAAAAGAATGGGGGTAATTATATAGAAATTGAATTCTACCCAAAAACTGGGAATAGAGAGAATGAATCATAACTCCCAAGATCTGGAACACAAGGGGAGTGTCCAGACAATGGATGATAACTACTGACCTTTCCAGTGTGCTTTGTTCTCTCACACACACACCCTATAAAACTTTCCAGATGGTCACCCATCCTGATCACTACTCTAGTCCAAGCACACCTAACTATAGAGTTCTAATTAGTTAGGCTCCTGAAATGAAAGGATCACCTTTTTTACATGATTCATATCATTTAGTCATTTAACCCTTTAATATTTGGGGGTGTCACAATCACCCCCCCCCCCTTTAGAGCACAACATCCACGTTGTGGGCCCTCTCACTCAACCCAGGTAGTGCACCACACTCTGGGTTCCTCCTTTGATACCAAATGTGACAACTAGGTCCCGATGAAAGCACATACACTCTGCCTTAACATGGTTGTTGGGACCTAGCCCACCAGGTACCACCAGTTTCCCTGTAGACATGTGGTCCCACCCTGGGGACCACCCACGTGGTCGAACGGGTCATCTGACCAATGATTGTCCCAACATGCCAACATATGACCTTTCTAGTTTGTTTTCCCTCACTCACACACATCTTGGAAAACTTCCCAGAAGGTCACTCATCCTGATCACTACTCCAGGCCAAGCATGCTTAACTATGGAGTTCTAATCAGGTAGACTCTTGAAAATAAAGGTGCAACTTGTTGACATGAGTCAAATCATCTAGTCATTTAACCCTTTATCATTTGGGGGTGTTACAATTACCCCCCCCCCCCCTTAGAGCACAAATTCCTCATTGTGGGACCTTTATCATTTGTTCTCACTCACACACACCCTGGAAAACTTTCCAGAAGGTCACCCATCCTGATCACTGCTCCAATACAAGCACGATTAACTATAGAGTTCTAATCAGATAGGCTCCTGAAAAGAAAGGGGCACCTCATAAACATGAGTCATATCATTTAGTCATTTAACCCTTTAATATTTGGGGGGTGTTACAATAACCCCCCCTTTAGAGCACAACGTCCACATTGTGGGACCTCTCACTCAACTCAGGCAGTGCACCACACTCTGGATTCCTCCTTTGACACCAAATTTGATAACTAGGTCCCGATGAAAGCACATACACCCCACCTTAACATGGTTGTCGGGACCTGGCCCGCTAGGTACAACCAGTTTCCCCGCAGACATGTGGTCCCACCCTAGGGACCACCCACATGGTTGAACGACTAATCTGACTAATGATTGTCCCAACAGGACAACATATATCCTTTCTAGTGTGCTCTGTCCTCACTCACTCACACCCTAGGAAACTTCCCAGAAGGTCCCTCACCCTGATCACTACTCCAGGACAAGCACACTTAACTATGGAGTTCTAATCAGGCAGGCTCCTAAAAAGAAAGGTGCACCTTGTTGACATGAGTCATATCATTTAGTCATTTAAACCTTTATCATTTAGGGGTGTTACAATTACCCCCCACCCCCTTAGAGCACAAAGTCCTCATTATGGGCCCTTTATCATTTGTTCTCACTCACACACACCCTAGAAAACTTTCTAGAAGGTCACCCATCCTGATCACTACTCCAGGTCAAGCACGCATAACTATAGAGTTCCAATCAGATAGGCCCCCGAAAAGAAAGGAGCACCTTGTTGACATGAGTCATATCATTTAGTCATTTAACCCTTTAATATTTGTGGGTGTTACAATCACCCCCCCCCCTTTAGAGCACAACGTCCATGTTGTGGACCCTCTCACTCAACCCAGGTAGTGCACCACACTCTGGGTTCCTCCTTTGATACCAAATGTGAGAACTAGGTCCCGATGAAAGAACATACACCCCGCCTTAACATGGTTGTTGGGACCTGGCCTGCCAGGTACCACCAGTTGCCCCGCAGACATGTGGTCCCACCCTTGGGACCACCCACGTGGTCAAACGGGTCATTTGACTAATGATTTTCCCAAAATGCCAACATATGTCCTTTCTAGTGTGCTTTGTCCTCACTCACACACACCCTGGGAAACTTCCTAGATGGTCACTCACCCTGATCACTACTCCAGGATAATCACACGTAACTATGGAGTTCTAATCAGGCAGGCTCCTAAAAAGAAAGATGCACCTTCTTGACACGAGTCATATCATTTAGTCATCTAACCCTTTATCATTTGGGGGTGTTACAATTACCCCCCACCCCCCTTAGAGCACAAAGTCCTCATTGTGGGCCCTACAACTCAACCCTAGCAGTGCACCACACATAAGGATGGGTTCCTCCTTTGATACCATATGTGACAACTGGGTCCCAATGACAGCACACACACCCCGCCTTAACATTGACGTTCGAGTCCTGGCCATCTAGGTACAACCAATTGCCCCACAGACACGTGGTCCCCACCCAGGGACCAACCCACATGCCCGAACGGGTCATTTGACTAATGACTGCCCCTATAGGCTAACATATGTCTTTTTCAGTGTGCTTTGTCCTCACTCACACACACCCTAGGAAACTTCCCAGAAGGTCACTCATCTTGATCACTACTCCAGGTCGTGAACGCTTAACTATGGAGTTCTAATCAGGTAGACTCTTGAAAATAAAGGTTCACCCTATTGACATGAGTCATATCATTTAGTTATTTAACCCTTTATCATTTGGGGGTGTTAAAATCACCCCCTTTAGAGCAAAAAGTCCTTGTTGTTGGCCCTACAACTCAACCCAGACACTACACCACACTTAAGGCTGGGTTCCTCCTTTGATACCATATGTGACAACTAGGTCCTGATGACAGCATAGACACCCCGCCTTAACATGGTCGTTCAGGTCCTAGCCTGCCAGGTACCACCAGATTCCCCGCAGACACGTGGCCCCCACCCTAGGGCCCACCCACATGCCCAGATGGGTCATCTGACTAATGACGGTCCCTACATGCCAGCACATGTCCTTTCTTGTGTGCTTTGTCCTCACTCACACACATCCTGGGAAACTTCCTAGAAGGTCACCCATTCTGATCACTACTCCAGGACAAGCCCGCTTAAATATGGAGTTCTAATCAGGTACGCTCCTGGAACAAAAGGTGCACCTTGCTGACTAATGAAAGGTGAACCTTTCTTTCCGGTGTGCTTTTTCCTCACTCACACACACCTCGAGAAACTTCCCATAAGGTCACTCATCCTGATCACTAATCTAGGCCAAGCACTTTTAACTATGGAGTTCTAATCAAGTAGGTATAACGACCCATACTTTACATACATTGTTAATACTAAAAAATTGAAGCACACTTATTACAACATATAACAAAACCATGAAAGGACCGTATAGGTATAGTGTCTTTAGAAACTGGGAAACATAAACAACTAGTTCATAAAGCATCTACATTGTCTCCCATTTATTTCATCATATCTAGAGTCCCTTTTGGCATATCCTACTTAATAACCTTCTTCCTGACCTGAGGGAAAGAAAAAATACAAAATTGTGAGCTAAAATTCTCAGTAAGGGTAAACAAAAGAAAAATCAATCACATCATATTCATAAGAACATAACAAATTGGAAATCTTACCCTGCAAAAGAGATCATAATTTCATAACATGGTATAAAACATGGTAGTGAAATATAATCACAATAATCATAACTTAAAACATGAATCTTTGTGGCATACACACATAATCATAGAGAATAATTTCTTATTAGTCAAGAATCATTTACAAGACTATCTTAGTGGACAAAGTCCATTTCTGAACCGAGTTCATTCCTCGTTTCAGTCCTGTTTCACTGAACCGGTTTAACCTGCCGTTCCAGGCATGTCTATCTCATGAGATATAAAATCTTTACCCAATGAATTGGATGAAGATATAGGTCCCACCCATCTCATAATGATACCATTCTTATGTGTGCCACAAAATCATAAATCATACATCATTGCATAACCCATGTAATAAAAATGGGATTCTTAAACATCGAGACATCATAAAACAATTCATATAGGATAAAGGAATTCATAAAAAAAATAATTCCATCACAAAATAATAAAATCAATGTAATAATATTGATAGAAACATAACCCTATATTATCTTATATGGAAAATAATTTTGATAAAACACTTGAACTCCATTCTTGAGGAAAATATCCTTTCTAATTTAAAAACATTTTTCCTTTCTTAACATGTCATACAATTTTAAAATAAAATAATTTGATTAAAAATAAACTTTAAAACTTGTAAAGTAAGATTCTTGGAAATAATGTTTTAAAAATCCATTCATGCCGTATAAGTTAAAAAAACATTCTTCTCGTACTTTGGCCGGGAAAGTCAAAAAGTACTTCGTACGAAAAATGACAAAAGATTCCTTTCATATCTTTTACTAAAAACTCACCGAAGGGTAAAATTGGATTTAAAAAATTGTAGGAGGATATAAATAATATTACATATTGAGGAAACATGGATGTGGATGATAAAATACACCCCAGTAAATACCAAAGTATAAACAATCTCAGATAAAAATGAGATTGTGATATTTTCCCTTACCTTGGGTCCAATTTGCTTCGTAAGTGTCCGAGCCTCCTGTATAATGATTTAAATAACATTATTGACTTATTACATAATCATACTCATTGTTATGATATCATATATGGTCATATTCTTAGCTTCTTATTAGTAATATTTCATTGCTACTTGTTATTCGAGTGTTTATTGCTTTTTTGTTCTTTTGCATGTTTTGTCGAATAAATTCTTATTCTTTTTTTTAGGTTATAGATACCTCATTTGTAGAATGGTATTAGTGTAATATATATCATATTAATTCATTCAATTTATTTATATAATCATTATGCAATGAAGATCATATAGAACGAGTCGCATCACATTGTGAAGACGGTATTCCGTACGTACGCACGAGTGATAATATCGTTCCCATGATCGTGTAATTGTATTGGAGTGTATGTATACTATTTAATAATCAATATCACTTTACAATAATAATTTATAGTTATTATTTACACCATTATACCCATCCAAGTAAGGTGGTGGTGGAAAATAGATTACACCATGGCGTGGAGACGGTATTCTGTACGTACGCAAGCGCGATGATTTCATTTTTCGTAGGATGAATATATGGTGAAATAGGGTTGTTTAATACTTATAATAAGATATCAGTATAATAGTGATACTGATATTATTACTTCATAATGAAACAACTAAAGAAGAAGAAGTGGAAGAAGAAATAAAGTTGAAAGAATCGGTAACGGACATTACCTCTTCTTTGAAGCACCTCTTTGAGACCTCCTTTTAGGGCACTAAAATTGGTCTTTGAAGATGACCAGGACCTCTAGGATGTTTCTAGGGAAGTGGAGAAGAGAATTTGACATGGGTTTTCCAAGCTTTAAGGCTCCAAGTGGTGTGAGGAAGATAGGGAGGAGGTGCCCTTTTATAAGGGAGGAGAGGGGCACCTTTGGAAAAACTAAAAACAATTATTTTATTATAAAGTCATATTCAGTTTTAAATAGCTCCAAATTGATTTATTTTGAAGATAAGGTGGGGATGGGTCAAAATCCTCTCATCCAATATAATTTAGACAAGTTTAGGTTTCTATTTTAACCTTACCATTTAGATTTAACTTTAAGTTAAATAATTTTACTTTTACCGTGTCTTTTTGTGTTCTTACACTATAAGGTTAATAAACTTACTATAACAAGACAAAAGAACCCCAAGTTGTTTATTATTAATATATATAACCTTATCTAAGTCATTTGTCCGAACATTAGATTTTTAGGAATAAAATAACAATTAATAATATAATATTTGTTTTAAAAACTATTTTATGCCAATTTTGACACTATTTAGTAATTGATTTTTGTGAAAATCATAACAGAATTATTAATTCAAAAAAAGTTAATTAAATCAATACTAATGTGTCATAGTAACCTAGAAAATTAGTGGAATTCATAAAAAGTCTCAAATTACATTTATTTGGTTATTTATAACATCAATTATGTCAATATTTCATTAATAAGATAATTACTACATCATCTTTGTGTCATAAATAAATTAAATTATTTAATGTCTAAAAATTAAAAATAAAATACCATTATTTAGGAAATCGTTTTAGATTTATAATTTATATTTATAGTCGAATTTATCTCATGTATAACCCTATATTAAAAATTATTTACTTATTAAACTTTGATTTTAACTATTTTAAACCTTCTTTAAATAAATTAATAATAAATGTCCTAATCTAATCCAAGTGGGCCTAAATGGTCATATTTTATTCCTAAGGTTGTTTTTGGTCAAATTACACTTATCAAATAGAATTATGACATGTGTTAGGGTAATAATAATATCATTTTTACTCTTAATTATCCTATTTACTTTTAACCGTGGTAAATAAAAGTAAAAAGTTACTATTCACCAAAAATTATTTTCATCTCATTGAACCACAGTTTACTTACTGACATCAACTATGTCTCTCAGGTTTTTTAAATTCCACTCACAGAAGCAGTAAAATTAAGTTTTATGTAAATTTTCAAATTCTCCAAGGAGGTGGGTAAAAGACGGTGAAAAGTTCAATAAAATTTTTATATATCTAAAATTATTATAAAATTAATCGAATGAATTACATTGAACTCATACAGGTATTATGTATCAATTTTGACCTAAAAAAATTTAAATAAAATAAATAATTATTTAAATAAAAAGTCGGTTTTTAAATAGTAACCCAGTGTTTTCACTATTCATCAAAAATTGAAAGTTTTTAGAAAAATACCAAAATTTCACCCTAGGCTAATTTCGACATTTTGAATCCAAAAATGAAGTCAATTTTGAAAAATAAAATTTACAAAATTTCAAAAAATGGGTATTACTATTCATAACGGCTAGTTTTAATAATATTTTAATAGCATATCGTTGTTTAGTGAAACTCGGTATTGCATACGACGCAAGCTATCGAGGAAGGTTGCGATTGCGTGTAAAGAAATCCAAGCTAGTGTTGTGTGTAGTGAAAGATTCCTTTGATGATTTATATAACATAAAAACAAAATATTTCTCAAAAAAGTCTCGGGTGTTACATTCTACCCCCCTTAAAATGAATTTCGCCCTCGAAATTCGTCACTTTGTAACAAACAGATGAGTATAACTCTCCCTAATCATATCCTCAAGCTCCTATGTAGCTTCTTATAATTGGTTATTCCTACATAAAACTTTCACCAAGCGAGTGCTCTTGTTCCGTAGGAATTTTTCACTACGATCGAGAATCTCTATCGGTTATTCTTCATAAGAAAGATCTTGTTCCAGCGGTATGACTTCTGAGCTGAGTACATGTTAAGGATCAGGTATGTACTTTCTCAGGAGAGATACATGGAACACATCGTGAACTTGAGAGATATTTGGTGGAAGCTCCAATCAGTAAGCTACCTTCCCAACACGATCTAGTATTTCAAAAGGACCGATATATCTAGGGCTCAGCTTTCCCCTCTTTACAAATCTCATGACCCTCTTCCAGGGAGATATTCGTAAGAACACTTTATCACCCACTTCAAACTCTAAGTCTTTTATTTAGTTGATGGCATAACTTTTTTATCGACTCTGAGCTGCTCTTATGTGTTGTTGAATAGATCGGACCTTTTCTGCCATCTCATCAACAAGATCAGGTCCTAATAGCTTTCTTTCCCCAACTTCATCCCAGCAAGTTGGAGTCCTGCATTTCTTTCTATAGAGAGCTTCATAAGGAGCTGTCTGAATAATGGAGTGAAAGATATTATTATAAGAAAATTCCACGAAAGTTAGGTGTTGATCCCAACCACCTTTGAAATCCATAGATCAAGTTCTCAACATATCTTCTAGAGTTTGAATCGTCCTCTCAGACTAACCGTCTATATGAGGATGATAAGCTGTGCTGAAACTCAACTCTGTATCCAAAGTATGCTGAATACTTTGCCAGAACTTTGAGGTAAACCTCGGACCCCGATCAGATATAATAGAAAATGGTACTCCATGCAATCTTACCACTTCCTTTACATATATCCTGGCAATCTGATCCAGAGAGAAATCCTCTCTAATAGCAATGAAGTGTGCAGACTTTGTAAGACGATCAACTATGACCCAGAGAGTATTATTGCCTTTGGATGTTTTAGGAAGTCCGGTGACAAAGTCCATAGTGATGTTTTCCCATTTCCATTCGGGTATGGGTAATGGTTGTAACATTCCCTTAGACTTCTGTCTCTCAACTTTAACTTGCTGACAAACCAAGCATCGAGAGACATATTCAGCAACATCTCTTTTCATGCCATCCCACCAGAAGTAATCTTTCAGGTCCCTATACATCTTCGTGCTTCCAGGATGAATAGAGAATGAAGAACTATGAGCCTCATCCAGTAGCTCATTCTTTAATTCGGGGATGGGAGGAACACAAACCCGATTCCTGAACTTTGTTATCCCATCGCAATCAAGGTTGAATTCAGGAACATTTCTCACCTTCTTTTGTAACTCTACATCTTCTTTTTGTGCCTCTTTAATATTCACATGTATAGATGGTTGAACATTCATTTGAGAAAGATAAGATTTTCCCCTTACATTATAATTCCAAGATCCATCCTTTGTAAATCCATAAATATTGGATCTTTTGTGATCCTCATCATGGATAAACCGGAATGGTCTTGTCGACTTAATGCATCTGCCACCTTGTTTTCATTCTCAGGGTGGTAATGGATTGAGCATTCGTAATCCTTAATCAGCTCCAACCATCTTCTTTGGGGAATATTCAGCTCCTTTTGTGTGAAAATATACTTTAAAATTTTATGATCAGTATAAATGTCACAACTTTCTCCATAAATATAATGCCTCCAAATCTTTAATACAAATATTACCACAGCTAACTCCAAATCATGAGTTGGGTAATTTTGCTCATGGATTTTCAACTGTCATGAGGAATAAGCTATCACCATATCATTTTTCATGAGAACACACCCCAATCCCTTCTTGGATGCATCACTGTAGATCAAAAACCTTTCTCCACTACAAGGAAGTGTGAGTACAGGTGCACTGGATAACCTTCTTTTCAACTCCTTGAAATTCTCTTCACATTCCTCCGTCCAAACAAACTTAACTCCTTTCTAAGTCAACTTGGTGAGTGGATTAGATAACCATGATAAATCTTTCACAAAATGTCGATAATATCCAGCCAAACCAAGAAAACTTCGGATCTCAGTTACTGTTGTTGGTCTCGACCATCTTTCGATAACCTCTATTTTTGCTGGATCCACATATATCCCCTCTTTTGAGATTATGTGACCCAAAAATGAAACTTTTTGAAGCCAAAATTCACACTTGGTAAATTTGGCATAAATCTTTTTTTTTCTTAGGGTCTTCAATATAATTCTCAAGTGATCTTCATGTTCTTCCTTTCTCTTTTAATATACAAGAATATCGTCTATAAAGACTACCACAAACTGATAAAGATAGTCTCTAAAGACTCTATTCATCAGATCCATGAAGATAACAGGGGAATTAGTAAGACCAAATGGCATCACTATAAATTCGTAGTGTCCATACCGTGTACGGAAAGTCGTCTTTGGTATATCCTCCCTTTTGACCCTTAATTGATGATACCCGGAACAAAGATCAATCTTGGAAAAGTATTGAGCTCCGCATAGTTGGTCAAATAAGTCATCAATGCGCGGGAGAGGATATTTTTTCTTGATAGTGATCTTGTTAAGTTCTCAATAATCAATACAGAGTCTCATTGATCCATCTTTCTTCTTAACAAACAGAACATGTTCTCCCCAAGGTGACGCACTAGGGCGTATGAATCCCTTATCAAGATTCTCTTGGATTTTCTTCTTTAATTCCTGCAACTCAATTGGGGCCATTCTATAAGGTGTTTTTGAAATAGGTAAAGCACCCTGTATGAGTTTTATTGAATACTCAACTTCACGATTTGGTGGAAGACCCAAAAATTCGTTCGGAAAGACATCGTCAAACTCCCATACAATGGGAATATTCTTAATCGTGAGTTTCTCACCAACCATTTGAGATAAATAACCTTCATTTAGTGGAATCAAGACCCATAAGATGGAAGAAATTTCCACTGGAAGGTTATGTTCATCCTTGCATCGATAGACGATCATAGATTTATCTGGAATATGAAATGTGACTTCACTTCTTTGGAAATTGATATGAGATCCATATAGAGAAAGCCAATCCATGCCAAGAATCACATCAAATTCCACTATAGGAAGGATCACAAGATTTTCAGGAAGAACTTTCCCACAAACTTCAATCGGAGAAGAATTATAAACTTTTGATGCGACTGTTGTGCCATTAGGGGTTGTCACCGATAACTCAACATCTAATTGTTGAGGTAATACAGTGATACCCTTAGAAAATTCTTCAGAAATAAAAGAGTGAGTGGATCCAGAATCAAATAAAAACATTTTCTAATTTAGAGTGGATGTTAAGTTTACCTTTCACCACTTCGTTATCATACTCCACATCGTTGATAGAAATTGCATGTGACTTTCCTTTGTCTTTAGCCTTATGAGTTTGTTGACGTCGACGATCATCATCAACCCTTGGATTTGGGAATTTATTGGCATAATTCCCCATCTCCTTGAACTTGTAACATTGAAGTGTAGGAGGTGCACTCTGTGTAGCCTTTTCTTTGTTCGCATCACTAGACATCTTCTTCCCATCATTGTGGCATTCAAATGCCCGATGACCTTCCTTTCCACATTTGAAACATTTACTTGTCCCTTTAAGACAACTCCCTCCATGTTTCTTTCCACACTTTGAGCATAAGGGAAAACTCATCTTCTTTTCAGTGTGCTCTTTAGATTTTCCTTTGAATTCCATTTTCCTCTTATTATCAAACCCATATGACTGATGGGTTACTCCAATCTCCATCTCAACTTTGAGAGCACATCGAACGATTTACTCGTAGCTATTGAAGTCCCTTATGGATAATGCCCTTCAAAGACTTGGTTTTAATCCACTAAAGAATCGATCGATCTTACTCTCAGGTTGGATAATAATACGAGAAGCATACCTTGCAAGTCTTGTAAAATTTTCTTCGTAGGTACCAATAGATTCATCATCCTTTTTCTTTAGTTCAAGAAACTCCTTCTCCATCTTTGTTCGAAGAATATGAGGGAAGTACTTATTGAAAAATAAGTTCTTGAACTCGTCCCATTCCATGGACTCAATTTCACCTCTTTGCCTCGTATTCTTGATAAGATTCCACCATTGATCATCATCACCTTCCAAACGATACACTGCTAAGATGACTTTATCATGTTCAGAACATTGAAGAACTGAAAATATCTTTTTAGTAGTACTAATCCATTGTTCAGAAATTAATGGATCAGTAGACCCACTGAATGAAGGTGGACGTTGCCTCATGAAGGATTCAATATAATGTTGCTCCTTTCTTTGCTCGTTTGGAAGTGCTGCATGATTCATAGCTTGAGAAAGTTGTGTGAGCATGGATACAGGATTTTTCATTCCAGATCCCATAACATTTGGTTGCTCAAGGGGACAATCATTTCATTTCCTGTCGCATTTCGCATTAACACGGTTCCTTCAGGTTCCAGCCATTAACTAAAACCAAGAAGAATAGTGTGAGCAACACTAATTATAATAGGAAAACCACATAATGAAGAATAAAATTTCACACTTAAGGTCTTATCATAGGTTATTCATGTCTATTTCTAAAACACTAAGATTGTGTTTTATGCTTCGACTTATCCTTATGATTCTTACTAAGGCTTTCACATCCTAGTTTCCAAAGGTTGAATATAACCTCCCTCTGAAACCAACTATAACAACCCATACTTTACATACATTGTTAATACTTCAAAATTAAAGCACACTTATTACAACATATAACAAAACCATGAAAGGACTGTATAGGTATAGTGTCTTTAGAAACTGGGAAACATAAACAACTGGTTCATAAAGCATCTACATTGTCTCCCATTTATTTCATCATATCTAGAGTCCCTTTTGGAATATCCTACTTAATAACCTTCTTCCTGACCTAAGAGAAATAAAAAATACAAAAGGGTGAGCTCAAATTATCAGTAAGGGTAAAAAAAAGAAAAATCAATCACATCATATTCATAAGAACATAACAATTTGGAAATCTTACCCTGCAAAAGAGATCATAATTTCATAACATGGGATAAATCATGGTAGTGAAATGTAATCACAATAATCATAAATTAAAACATGAAGATTTTTGGCATACGCACATAATCATAGAGAATAATTTCTTATTAGTCAAGACTCATTGCCCAGACTATCTTATTGGACAAAGTCCATTTCTGAAGAGAGTTCATTCCTCATTTCAGTCATGTTTCACTGAACCGGTTTAACCTGCCGTTCTAGCCATGTCTATATCATGAGATATAAAATCTTTACCCAATGAATTGGAGGGAGTTATAGGTCTCAAACATCTTATAATGATACCATTCTTATGTGTTCCACAAAATCATAAATCATACATCATTGCATAACCCATGTAATAAAAATGGGATTCTTAAACATCGAGACATCATAAAACAATTCATATAGGATAAAGGAATTCATAAAAAAATAATTCCATCAAAACATAATCAAATCAATGTAATAATAGGGATAGAAACATAACCCTATATTAACTTAGATGGAAAATAATTTTGATAAAACACTTGAACTCCATTCTTGAGGAAAATATCCTTTCTACTTTAAAAACATTTTTCCTTTCTTAACATGTCATAAAATATTAAACTAAAAGAAGTTGATTAAAAATAAACTTGAAAACTTATAAAGGAAGATTCTTGGAAATAATGTCTTAAAAATCCATTCATGCCGTATAAGTTAAAAAAAACATTCTTCTTGTACTTTGGCCAGAAAAGTCAAAAAGTACTTCGTACGAAAAACAACAAAAGATTGCTTTCATATCTTTTACTAAAAACTCAACAAAGGGTAAAATTGGATTTAAACAATTTTAGGAGGATATAAATAATATTACATATTGAGGAAACATGTATGTGGATGATAAAATACACCCTAGTAAATACCAAAGTATAAACAATCTCGGATAAAAATGAGATTGTGATATTTTCCCTTACCTTAGGTCCGATTTTCTTCGTAAGTGTCCAAACCTCCGGTATAATGATTTAAATAATGTTATTGAATTATTCAAGAATCATACTCATTGTTATGATATCATATATGGTCATATTCTTAGCTTCTTATTAGTAATATTTCATTGCTACTTGTTATTCGAGTGTTTATTATTTTTTTGTTCTTATGCATGTTTTGTCGAATAAATTATTATTCTTCTTTTTAGGTTATAGATACCTCATTTACAGAATGGTATTAGTGTAATATATATCATATTCATTCATTAAATTTATATATATAATCATTATGCAATGAATATCATGTAGAACGAGTCACATCACATCGTGGAGACAGTATTCCGTACGTACGCACGAGCGATGATATCGTTCCCATGATCATGTAATTGTATTGGAGTGTATGTATACTATTTAAGAATCAATATCAATTTACAATAATAATTTATAGTTATTATTTACACCATTATAACCATCCAAGTAAGGTGGTGGTGGAAAATAGATTACACCATGGCGTGGAGACGGTATTCCGTACGTACGCACGTGCAGTGATTTCGTTTTTCGTGGGATGGATATATGGTGAAATAGGGTTGTTTCATAATTATAATAACATATAAGTATATTAGTGATACTGATGTTATTACTTCATAATGAAACAACTAAAGAAGAATAAGTGGAAGAAGAAATAAAGTTGAAAGAATCGGTAATAGATATTACCTCTTCTTTGAAGCGCCTCTTTGAGACCTCCTTTTAGGGAACTAAAATTGGTCTTTGAAGAATCCCAGAACCTCTAGGATGTTTCTAGGGAAGTGGATAAGAGAATTTGGAAGGTTTTGGCCGATCTTGAAGGCTCAAAGAGGTGTGATGAAGAGAGGGAGGAGGTTCCCTTTTATAAGGGAGGAGAGGGGCACCTTTGGAAAAACTAAAAATATTATTTTATTATAAAGTCATATTCGGTTTTAAATAGCTCCAAATTGATTTATTTCTAAGCTAAGGTGGGGATGGGTAGAAATACTCTCATCCAATATAATTTAGACAAGTTTAGGTTTCTATTTTAACCTTATCATTTAGATTTAACTTTAAGTTAAATAATTTTACTTTTACCGTGTCTTTTTGTGTTCTTAAACTATAAGGTTAATAAACTTACTATAACAAGCCAAAAGAAACCCAAGTTGTTTATTATTAATATATATAACCTTATCTAAGTCATTTTGCCGAAACATAGATTTTTAGAAATAAAATAACAATTTATAATATAATATTTTCTTTAAAAACTATTTTATGTCAATTTTGAAACTATTTAGTAATTGATTTTTGTGAAAATAATAACAGAATTATTAATTCTAACAATGTTAATTAAATAAATACTAATATGTCATATTAACCTATAAAATTAGTGTAATTCATAAAAAGTCTCAAATTACATTTATTTGGTTATTTATAACATCAATTATGTTAATATTTCATTAATAAGATAATTACTGCATCATCTTTGTGTCACAAATAAATTAAATTATTTAATGTCTAAAAATTACAAATAAAATACCATTATGTATGAAATATTTTTATTTTTCTAATGAATATTTATAGTCGAATTTATCTCATGTATAACCCTATATTAAAAATTATTTACTTATTAAACTTTGATTTTAACTATTTTAACCCTTCTTTAAATAAATTAATAATAAATGTCCTAATCTAATCCAAGTGGGCCTAAATGGTCATATTTTATTCCTAAGGTTGTTTTTGGTCGAATTATACGTATTCAATAGAATTAGTACATGTGTTAGGGTAATAATAATATAATTTTTACTCTTAATTACCCTATTTACTTTTAACCGTGGTCAATAAAAGTAAAAAGTTACTATTCACCAAAAATTATTTTCATCTCATTGAACCAAATTTTACTTACTGAAATCAACCGTGTCTCTCGGATTTTTGAAATTCCACTCATAGAAGCGGTAAAATTAAGTTTTATGTAAATTTGCAAATTCTCATAGGAGGTGGGTAAAAGACGGTGAAAAGTTCAATAAAATTTTTATATATCTAAATTTATTATAAAATTACACCAATGAATTACATTGAACTTATATAGGTATTATGTATCAATTTTGACCTAAAATAAATTTAAATAAAATAAATAATTATTTAAATAAAAAGTCGGTTTTTAAATAGTAACCTAGTGTTTTCACTATTCATCAAAAATTGAAAGTTTTCAGAAAAATACCAAAATTTCACCCTAGGCTAATTTCGATATTTCGAATCCAAAAATGAAGTCAATTTTGAAAAATAAAATTTACAAAATTTCAAAAATTGGGTATTACTATTCATAACGGCTAGTTCTAATAATATTTTAATATCATATCGTTGTTTAGTGAAACTCGGTATTGCGTACGACGCAAGCTATCGAGGAAGGTTGTGATTGCGTATAAAGCAAGCCAAGATAGTATTGTGTGTAGTGAAAGATTCCTTTGATGATTTATATAACATAAAAACAAAATATTTCTCATAAAAGTCTCGGGTGTTACAGTAGGCTTCGGAAAAGAAAGGTTCACCTTGTTGACATGAGTCATATCATTTAGTTATTTAACCCTTTATCATTTGGGGGTGTTAAAATCACCCCATTTAGAGCACAAATTCCCCATTGTTGGCCCTACAACTCAACACAGGCACTGCACCACACTTAAGGATGAGTTCCTCCTTTGATACCAAATGCGACAACTGGGTCCCGATGACAGCACAGACACCCCACCTTAACATGGTTGTTCAGGTCCTGGTCTGCCAGGTACCACCAGTTGCCCCGCAGACACGTGGTCCCCAACCTAGGGTCCATCCACGTGCCCGGACGGGTCATCTGACTAATGACTGTCCCCACATGCCAATACATGTCCTTTCCAGTGTTCTTTGTCCTCACTCACTCACACCCTGGGAAACTTCCTAGAACGTCAGCCATCCTGATCACTACTCTAGGACAAGCACACTTAACTATAGAGTTCTAATCAGGTAGGATCCCAAAAAGAAAGGTGCAACTTGCTGACTAATGACTATCCACATAGGCCAACACATGTCCTTTTCAGTGTGTTTTTTCCTCACTCACACATGCCCTAGGAAACTTCCTAGAAGGTCACCCATCCTGATCACTACTCCAGGCCAAGCACGCTTAACTATGGAGTTCTAATCAGGTAGGCTCCCAAAAAGAAAGGTGCACCTTGTTGACATGAGTCATATCATTTAGTGACAACTGGGTCCCAATGACAGCACAGACACCCCGCCTTAGCATGGCCGTTCCGGTCCTGACCTGCCAGGTACCACCAGTTGCCCCGCAGACACGTGGCCCCCACCCTAGGGCCCACCCACTTACCCGGACGGGTCATCTGACTAATGAATGTCCCCACATGCCAACACATGTCCTTTCCTGTGTTCTTTGTCCTCACTCACACACATCCTGGGAAACTTCCTAGAAGGTCACCCATTCTGATCACTACTCCAGGACAAGCACACTTAAATATGGAGTTCTAATCAGGTATGCTCCGTAAAAGAAAGGTGCACCTTGCTGACTAATGACAGGTGAACCTTTATTTCCAGTTTTCTTTGTCCTCACTCACACACACCCTGAGAAACTTCCCAGAAGGTCACTCATCCTGATCACTAATCCAGGCCAAGAACTTTTAACTATGGAGTTATAATCAGGTAGGCTCCTAAAAAGAAAGGTTCACCTTGTTGACACGAGTCATATCATTTAGTTATTTAACCCTTTATCATTTGGGGGTGTTAAAATCACCCCCTTTAGAGCACAAATTCCTCATTGTTGGCCCTACAACTCAACCCAGGCGCTGCACCACACTTACAGACGGGTTCCTCCTTTGATACCAAATGTGACAACTGGGTCCTGATAACAGCACAGACAACCCACCTTAACATGGTCGTTCAGGTCCTGGCCTGCCAGGTACCACTAGTTGCCCCGCAGACACGTGGTCGCCACCCTAGGGCCCGCCCACGTGCCCGGACGGGTCATCTGACTAATGACTTTCCCCACATGCCAACACATATCATTTCCAGTGTTCTTTGTCCTCACTCACTCACACCATGAGAAACATCCTAGAAGGTAAGCCATCCTGATCACTACTCTAGGACAAGCACACTTAACTATAGAGTTCTAATAAGGTAGGCTCCCGAAAAGAAAGGTGCACCTTTCTGACTAATGACTATCCCCATAGGCCAACAGATGTCCTTTCCAATCTGTTTTTTCCTCACTCACACACACCCTGGGAAACTTCCTAGAAGGTCACCCATCCTGATCACTACTCCAGGCCAAGAATGCTTAACTATGGAGTTCTAATCAGGTAGGCTCCCAAAAATAAAGGTGAACCTTGTTTACATGAGTCATATCATTTAGTCATTTAACCCTTTATCATTTAGGGGTGTTACAATCACCCCCCCCCCTTTAGAGCACAACTTCGTTATTGTGGGTCCTACAACTCAACATAGGTAGTTCACCACACTTAAGGATGGGTTCATACTTTTATACCAAATGTGTCTACTAGGTCCCGATGATAGCACATACACCCCGTCTTAACATGTTCATTCAGGTCTTGGCCCACCAAGTACCACCAGTTTCCCAGCAGACACGTGGTCCCCACCCTAGGGCCCACCCACATGCCCGGACTGGTCATCTGACTAATAAATATCCCCACATGACAACACATGTCATTTCTATTGTTCTTTTTCCTCACTCACACATACCTTGGGAAAATTCCTAGAAGGTCACCCATCTTGGTCACTACTCCAGGCTAAGCACGCATAACTATGGAGTTCTAATCAAGTAGGCTCTTGAAGAGAAAGATGCACCTTGTTGACATGAGGCATATCATTTAGTCATTTAACCCTTTATCATTTAGGGGTGTTACAATCACCCCCCTTGAGCACAATGTCCTTTTTTGGGCCCTACAACTCAACCCAGGCAGTGCACCACATTTAAGACTGAGTTCCCCCTTTGATACCAAATGTTACAACTGGGTCCTGTTAATAGCACCGACACCCCACCTTAACATGGTCATCGGGTCCTGGACCACCAGGTACCACCAGTTTTCCTGCAGACATGTGGTCCCTACCCTGAGGCCCACCCACATGCCCGAAGGGGTCATCTAACTAATCAGGTAGGCTCCCAAAAATAAAGGTCCACCTTATTGACATGAGTCATATCATTTAGTCATTTAACCCTTTATCATTTGGGGGTGTTACAATCACCCCCCCCCTTTAGAGCACAACTTCCTCATTGTGGGCCCTACAACTCAACCCAGGAAGTGCACCACACTTAAGGCTGGGTTCATACTTTGATACCAAATGTGACAACTAGGTCCCGATGACAGCACATACACCCCGTCTTAACATGGTCATTCAGGTCCTGGCCCGCCAAGTACCACCAGTTGCCCCGCAGACATGTGGTCCCCACCCTGGGGCCCAACCACGTGCCCAGACTGGTCATCTGACTAATAACTGTCCCCACATGCCAACACATGTCATTTCCAGTGTGCTTTTTCCTCACTCACTCACACCTTGGGAAAATTCCTATAAGGTCACCCATCCTAATCACTACTCCATGACAAACATGCTTAACTATGGAGTTCTAATCCGGTAGGCTCTTGAAGAGAAAGTTGCACCTTGTTGACATGAGGCATATCATTTAGTCATTTAACCCTTTATCATTTAGGGGTGTTACAATCCCCCCCCCTAGAGCACAACGTCCTTGTTTTGGTCCCTACAACTCAACCCAGGCAGTGCACCACACTTAAGACTGAGTTCCTTCTTTGATACCAAATGTGAAAACTGGGTCCCGTTAATAGCACTGACACCCCACCTTAACATGGTCATCAGGTCCTAGCCTGCCAGGTACCACTAATTTCCCCACAGACACATGGTCCCCACCCTGAGGCCCACCCACATGCCCGAAGGGGTCAACTAACTAATGAGTGTCCCCACAGAACAACACATGTCCTTTCCAGTGTGCTTCTTCCTCACTCACACACACCTTGGGAAACTTCTCGGAAGGTCACCCATCCTAATCACTACTCCAGGTCAAGCATGCTCAACTATGGAGTTCTAATCATGTAGGCTCTCGAAAAGAAAGGTGAACCTTGTTGACATGAGTCATATCATTTAGTCATTTAACCCTTTATCATTTGGGGGTGTTACACGAATGGATTCAAACCCTCTTGGAATTATTCCACTGTGTCTTTGAGCACACTAGGTAGGCATATCAGACTATGTAAGGGTCTAAATCTTTTTCCATGAGAAGAGTCACCTTGGATTCCAAGCGATGGTTGAAGAATATGAACAATGTGGTAGGTGTCCAACACTAGAGGAAAGGGCTTCTCATACAAGGGAGTAACATTCCTTGTAGTTTTATATCATGTAACAAGGAGGATAAACACACATTTTAATGTCTTGTGGTGAGGAAGTTGGACACATAATTTAATATCATCTGGTGAGGATGACATATCACATAGTTTGATGTCATGTGATTGGGACATGTGAACCAATGTGAATAATACCCTCCCAATAATTGTGGTGGTGCATATCATCAGGGGGAATTCCTTAGAGGAACTGATAAGGCAAAGGTAGATTAGAATACCCCACACCCAGAAGAATCTTGGTCATGTTGCGCACAATTTATGGTCATGATGCTTGGACTTGGAATTATTTTTTATGGTCATAGAGTTTGGACCATGGGAATGATTAAGGGTTTTGTGTGACATGAAGGATTAGTAAATCGACATGAATAAGGGGATGAGGGAGTCCCTGTGCCATGTGATGCCTAAGGGTTTGGCTAAAAAAAATTTAAGGTCATGTGCTTGTACTAATGAAAAGTATTTTAAGGTCATAATTCTTAGACCATATGGATTTGTGTCTTGAATGATTGTTCATGACATTTATATGGTCACCCAATGTGAAAGGAGGTTCCTAAGAGGCTATCTAATACTACACAAAACGTCAATGTGACAACTTGAACCTAGTTTAAGGTCATGAAGTTTGGACCATGATTCTTAGTTTAATGTCATAGAGCATGGACCGTAGGGTGGTGTATCTCAAAGGGACATGCATGACATCAAAGGAAAGTTACCCATCATGAAAGGGGAGGGGGAGGATAAGAGGTTACTTAATTACTCACAAAACATATCTGAGGAAACTTGAACATAGTTTAAGGTCATGATTCTTGGACCATGGATGAGCATCTGAAACTGATATGTGTAGTGTGGTGGAGTGACAAACCTGGTGTGAATTGAGGGCCAAGGGGGCCCAATGACACATGAAACATTCCTAGGATTACTTGGGCATATTTTGGAGTCATGATGCTCAGACTTGGACTCTTATTTTAAAATCATAGAGTTCGGACCATGGGATGATCTCACATCTCAACCTTGCTTTAAGAAAACTCACTCTTGAATCCTAAGGCTGTATGGTCCATGCTCGGAGTGAGAAATAAGGAATGATGCGGCATTATCATTTCATTTAAGGGAGAACACAATGGGGGGTGAAAGTGACCAAAAAAACCCGTGTGGTTGATTGTAATTTCCCAAGCTCAGATAATGAAATGGTAGTAACTGATGGATGGGGAACAATTGACGACCATGTTCAAAACACAGGTTCAATACCCACATCAGTAAAATATGGGGCACATTAATTCATAGTCAATCGTTGAATGAGTTCACAACATGGGATTCACTATTTTTTTCAAAATATCCTTTGAGGATTTATCCCAAGATGGTTAATGAGCCATTGTGGAAAGTAAACATTCCATTAAGAAGTCTTTTCAGATTGGGAGGGTGATGATTATCAAAATTGGAGAAATTATAAATCATGTGGATGAATGTGTGGGTAGGATAGAATCAATCCTAGACCAGAGGGAAAATACCTTGAGGTGAATCAATGGAAGGGACGACCCAAAGATGAAATATTCAAGCATCTCTACATATCCCATGGGAATGGGAATCCAGCCACATGTATTTCTGAGACACAACATGGCAACAGACCAATGCCAATAGAGTGACGTCCTCTATGGTGAGGATATCAGATAATCTCACATTAGGTGGAATCTTGATTTTATATGGGGTTAATGTTTGGTTAATATAATACTTATTATAAAGGAATACTAGTTTTTTATCAGAAATTTCTTAACATCCCATACTCATCATACAAGGAATTATGATTTTAGAAGGGGTGATTTTTTTATCAGTATCCTATACTTATCATATGAGGAATCCTAATTTCAAACTGGGTAATGATTCCATTTAACATCATGCAGCAAGGACATTGGGCATGGTATTTTAAATTCATACAACTCAAACTAGGGATTCTACCAGTTTAAATTCATAGAGATCACACAATTGGGATGATTATTGGTTTAAGGTCTTATAGCTTTTATGAGGGGCACATGTGTCCCAAAAATGTTTGCGTGACATGAAATAGTGATAAACCAATGTGAAAAGAGGGTATAAGGGACCCTATTCCATGAAAAAAATTGAAAAATGTACCCCAAGTTGACATCACAACATTGGGGAAGGAAAGGCCTCATAGTGAGTTGATGAAGGGTTTTGGAACCAAGTTGAGACATTCAAGCATTACTATTTATCCCATGAGGATGGGAATCAAGATTCATGTAGTTCTGGAACATACCGTGGTGGGATACCAACTTCGGTAGAGTGCTGTATTATTTGGCGACGATATTAGATCATCTCACATTAAGGTTATGATATGAGGCATCCTGAATTTATACGGGGTGAGGCTATAGTTTAACATTGTGTGAGGAGGATGTTGGTTCTTATTCATCCCATATTTTTTATATGGGGAATCCTGGTTTTAGATGGGGTAAATCATATCACATTAAGGGGCATCCCAGTTTTTATACAAGGTGAGATCACAGTTTTAACATCGTATATTGTGGACATTGGTGGGGCCTAAAAAATGAGATAATTATTATTTCCTTACTCATATTGGGATGTAAGGGCATCTTGTCCTGATAATAGGTCAAGGTAAATTAATGGGGATTATTATGGACAAAAGGCCTAGGTGTCACTTCATATACCATGATGGTGGGAATCAATCCATTTGTAGTTTTAGACGGTGGAGGCATAGGCTTGATAGAAACTCCAGGGATGAAGAAAACCATGTGAATGAGGGTGAATGTGTATAGTTTAGGGTCATAATGGTTGGACTAGGGCTCCTAGTTTGAGTTCATAGATCTTGGGCCTATCAAAAATGGTTTAAGGTCATAATGCTTGGAAAAATATTGGGGGATTTAAGGATCTTCATGTGGTGAAAAGGAGTTAAACCCCAATGTGAATGGATCCAAGGAGTCCCTATACCACATGAAATGATCCCAAAGCTAGTTATACACAGTCTAAGGTCGTATGACCTTGAAACTGAAAAACAAGTTTTAAGTAATGATTCATAGACTATTGGAAAACATTTTAAAATTATGAATCTTGTACTATTGACTAATAGTTTAAATTCATGTTGTTTGGACTATTTTAATGTTTTTTGGAGAGTATTCACATGAAAAAAGAGTTTAAACCTAACATGAAATGAGCAAAGGAGGATCATTTACCACGCAAACATCTCAAAAAAATGACACAGGGTTTAAGGTTGTAATGTGTTAACTGAGGTGAATGTTGAAAATGGTTTAAATTCATGATTCTTGGATTAGGAGAATGTTTATCTCAAGGATATATTTTTGTTACAGAAGAGGTAAATCCTGACATGAAAGGATCCAAGGAGTCTCACGTACCACACACACACCTTAATACAAACTGCATGTAGTTTAATTCCATAATTCTTAGACCATAAATGGTGCCATGTGTCTAAAGTATTGATAACATTGAGGCTAATCCCAAAGATATAAAGTATAGTAATCACTGCATATTCCATGAGGATGGTAATCAAGCCTCATGTAGTTATGGGAACACAGAATAATAGGAGACCAATAACTAAAGTGGAGCATCCTCTCTAATGAGGGAATCATGTGTTCATGACATATGTTAATGCTACAGTTTATCATTGTGTGATAAGGAAATTGTTGTTTGTTCATATCCTATCATATAAGGAATCCCAAACCTAAGTGGGGTGCGGTTTTTGAAAATATCATACTTTATCATATGAGTCATCCCAATTATATAAGGGTAAATACTTTTTAAATCACCCCATACTTATCATATGAGGCATCCCAATTTTATATGAGGTAAAATCATATTTCATTAAGAGGAATCCCTGTTTTATATGGGGAAATATTGTAGTTTAATATAGCGCATTGAGGATTTTAGGATTTGTAGTTTAAAGTTTCATAACTCGGACTATAGTGTCTAAAAATACTTTAAGGTCATAATGCCTAGACAGATTAAAAAATGTTTATTGTCATGTTTCACAAACCATGGGGTTGTTTGCTTATTTAATTTCAAAAATATTGGACCCTTGAAAAAAGTTTAAGGTTATAATTATTGGACCGATTTCTCATCACAAGAAATACTGATTGAGAAACATGATGTTGGTGGGAGGTTGGATATGCTCTCCATCTATGGTGACTAATGAGTATGATCTGTAGGAATAGACCTTATGGATAATGTAAGGTACATCCCACTTGGGCTCAAACATTGGTGGATTTTTACAGAGTATCATTGACATTCTAAGATCCAATACCATGTCACCCTAGAGGAAGGAGAAAAGGTGAAAATTCTTATTGAACACTCTCACTACCCTATTTTGGTGCCTCTTTAGATTGTGTAAGGCATAGAGAATGTTATCATTGATGAATTCAAACTAAACTAAATAAAGTTCTTCAATTCTTTTTGATGTATTCTGGTTATAGATAGATATTTGAATCAATGAAAACTAATCCTCGATGGGAAATACTGCTTTTGTTCTATACTCCATAGAGTATGTTGTCACCTAGGTTGAATTTTGAGTAGTATTCCGATAGGAACAAAGGTAATTGGGGAGATTTTCTATATTACTCTTCTTTCCTTATCCTTTTATCTTCTATAGAATATTATAGAGGGGATTATTGAATTCCTCAATCTATCCATTCACCTGCTCATGGTAGTGGGATGTACAGTTGGACCTGATATTGTACTTGGAATACAATTTCTATAGATTAGAAGCTCAAAATTTGATGTCGCTATTAGTGAGAATAACATGAGGAACTCCAAATTGATGAATGATTTGGAATCTCATGAACTAAATCAAAGATCTGGACTTGAATTCCTTTTGTGGAATCACTTATTCCTACCTGGAGAATAATTTTTTCCCTCAAAATGAACCTACACTAGTGATATGTCACTGGTATGTATGGCCCCACAATATCGATTCCCCATGCTGTAATGGGCGAAGAATTTTTGGACGTATGGAGGAGATCCGTTGGATTATGCACATAGTTGGCATGGTTATGACATGTCTGAGACCTATTGGAGAAACTGATGCAGTCATGGTACATCGTGGGCTAAAAGTAGCCCAGTATCTAAATTTGGTGGGAGAGTTTTAATCCTGTTTGATGGGAGCCATAGGACCCATCACAGACATCCCGTGTAACATGGTGGATCTCGTATCCATGTATTAAAAAGAGGATAATTCCATCGAAACCACATATGTAGAGAGTATTCTTAAGTTTAGGCCCACTACAGTGTGAAATGCATGATAAATCGGAGGAGTCTCTCTTGCTCGACCTAGTTTGTTGGGAGAATTCCATGCTAGAGATACTCAATTAAAGGAGTTATCCAATTTGGGGTTTCCTCTATTATGGGGGGACCTGAGGGTTCTAGAAAAAAAAACTAACAACTAGTTGGTTTACCTATTTCCTATCATTCTCATATGAAGTAGAAAGGGAAATGACCCTATAATGTTCCACATAGATTATCAAGTCATGATGGTTAAGTTTTCACAAGATACATATCTAGGATTTCCAATGATTCAGCTTGACCATTCTATGACTGAGGGATGTGAGTCACCTCTAAGTGGGAAGAGAATTAGGTCATTAGATGATGAGTATTCTCTAGCAGGGTAAAAATATATATATTTAAAATGATTTAGTCACCACAGATCTATTTAATGACCATTTTAGAGTCTCCCTTCACATGTAAATGGGTGAAATCAATCTAGATTTCCAACTAATGACTAGTAATGAGAGTCTGATACTCTACCTCATTGCTAGTACAACCTTATGACAATAGGAACAAGTTTGGAAAGATGTCATGTTCTTGGGTGATGAAGAAAATCCCTAGAACTACTCTGTTAAGATTATGATTGTTGATCCTTATACTGATCTGGATATAGGAGGCACCATCTAAATTAATCTTCCAACATGACATAGACTAATCCATTGAGAATATTGACTCATACGAAAATAAACATCTCGGGGTAGTTCTTTAGGGGCCAGATGATATTCTAGGAATTCTACTAATGCGTAGCCTTTGATGGATTTACATAGAATGAACCTAATGTCGAAATACTGTGGGATCACTACCCAGTAGCATGGGGTGATTGATAATACACTTCAGTGGGTCCACCCAAGACACCATCTGTATCTCTTGATGTTATAGATAATGTCACAACTTCTTCACTATGAATGACCAAGTGAGAAATCTCTTCTTGTTAAGAGAGTATCTAGTCTCCATATCAAGTAACATGTGGCTAAGATATTATAAACTATTTTCTATGTCCTTGTTATTTTTCTTGGAGAGAAGGGTGCTAAGGTACCATTCCAGGGAAGTCACATAGAGGACCAAAAACTTTCTTGAAATGAGTGGCATCATAATTGAAGGTTGTAGCAGATAATTATTGATATCCACAAATGTAGTATGACACTCCACATACCATTGTAAATAGTGGTTTCTTCATGATTAGTGAAATGGGATTGCACTTTTTGGCCAAATTCACAATAAATCAACATATGTAAGCTATGTGGACTTGGAGGCCCCAAAACATATAGAGATTCATTGGGGGAGATATTTAGATGATGGCCTTGATCTTCCCAAGGTTTATCTCGATGCCTCTATATGTTAAAACAAATGCATGAAATTTCCTAGTGGTATCCCCAAATTCACACTTCAAGGGGCTCATCTTCGAATTTTAGGAGAAGAGGAAGAGTAAAACTTTATCAACATCCTTGAGATGGTCATGATGTTGGTGGTATTTAAATGAAAAATAATTTAAATAGAATTATACCAACATCACAGGAATGTTTCTGAATATTTTATGCATGGACCGTTGAGAAGTGTCTTACGTATTTTTCAAGCTGATGGGAATCACCAGATTGTAGAAAGTACCTTTTGGTTCCTTGAATGTGGCGAACACCTCATCCTTGGGGGTAATATAGATTTTAATGTACCCAAAATACCCATCCATGAATAAGAGAGTCTGGAACCCTACTATAGTTTTAATCAATAGATCAATCCTTATAAGGAGAAAATTTTCCTTAGAATAATGGCGGTTGAGGTCCTGAAATTTGACTAAGAATCTAATATTCCCATTCTTATTCCTAACTAGGATTATTTTGGCTATCCGTCTAGGGTACTAGAATTCCCCGATGAAGTTGGTTTTGATAATCTTGTCAATGCTAGCCTCAAAAATAATACTATAAGAATTGTACATCTTTATAGAAGGATGCTTAAATCCACAGTGGCTCACTCGGAGACCAAGATGGTGAATGATGACCTAAGGGTCTAGTCTTAAAATATTATCATAACTATAGGAAAAAACATCATGGTTCTATTTCAATAATTCCACATACTATTGATACCCCTCTAGGTACATGGATGCATTGATCAACATCAACCTCAGATCTTCCATGGTGCCAAGTTTCACCTGGGTTAGCTCATCAATGGTGGTGGAGACACCCTCTTCAAATATATGAGGTGATTCTTCCAAGTCCACTTTTTTGTATGAGTTATGATAATGGGAGGGAGGATTTGTCTCTTCTAGACTATTCAGATTAGGGCAAGCACTAATTCTAGCTCTTGTGGATACAAAATCTTCACTAAGGGGTTCTTTCTCTGCTGAAACTATGGAAAAAAAATCTAGCAAGACAATTCCATCTAAACTCAGACCTTAGAGCCCATTCATGATGTCAAATGAATGGTGGTGAGTCAGATTCCATAGAGTCATCCTTAATTTGAAGAACATTCGGGAATGCCGTGAATTTGAGGCCATAGGGAGAACTTCTCAGTACTTCACAGGAGAAGGGGACTCTGGTATCACCCGAGATTTTCCAATGTAGGAGTATGAGGTGATTTTTGGGGACTACTTTTTCATAGGGATTCCAAAACCCCTTTTATTGGATATAATGAAACAACCCACCAATTCTAGCATTATTGGCTACAAATGATGAATTAGAAGAAAAGGTGTTATTCAAGTTTTTATATAGATTGATTCTAGTTTATGTTAGATCATTTAGAGTATTGATGTGTTCAACCTCATCATTCTAATCTTACTTACCCTATCTCTTGTAGTATAATAAAACTAGATAGTGGGCTTCACAAGAATTGAAGGGGGACACATCATCCTGGAGTACCCCTACTCGACCATTGAGGGAGTACTTGAGGCACCAATGATACGAAGAAAGGACCACTATAATTAAATGAAGCCAGTACCTACCCAGGAATGTGTCATTGGTGGTATCCTATGAGAATACTATGAATTTAGTGCTTGATATCAAGCCAAAAAATTGGATCTTTATCCTAAAATTTCCATGCGGTTTCTGCTCACTCTTATCATAACCCAAAATTTTGAGGTTAGAGGGAGTCAGATATGATTTGGTCATTCCTAGCTTGTGAAGCATCTGGGTCGGGATGATGTTGATCCCAGAACCAGTATCCACTAGGCAGTGTAATATTTACATGTCATTGAATTGGAATGTTATGTATAATGGGTGTATCTTCCCCTTCATGATAAAACCTTCATCTTCCCTAAAAAATGAGACGATGACTCAACATTCCTTGTTCTCATCCTCCTCTACATAATAGGACTAAGCGGAAGCTACCTCAGCTATAAACTAGAGATGGATTTTCAAAGAATCTTCAAGGGCCTCACATATTTCATTTGAAAAGTGGAGGGCCTTAAGGATATAAAGCCACATGGGTATTCCAACAATGTGGTTTAATAAATCATACTTCCATACCAAGGGAATACTTTTTCTTGCAGGGGATCGGTCCTTGGAAGGGGGAACAAACAATTTTGTTGGCTAAACTAATGGGTTATAACTAGTGATGAAAACATTTAGATGATGAATATTTAACCTACTATAAAAAGGTACTGGCTTAATTTCTATTTGTTGAGGTTGGGCTATGGTTGGAGGTGGAAGATCATGACACAGTCATGGCTATGTTTCCAAGTAAACTAAAATGGTTGGCTGAGGATACATACCTAAACGAGAAGAGTGGGAGGATAATTCTTACTGATCTCTAAAAAAATATTTTTTCCTAGTCTCAATAGCATGAATATCCTAGTTTGAGGTACTAGATTAAGCATTCTGAAAGCTTTCATGTACTCAACCTTTCCTTGGATGATGTCGGTTGGAGGCACCTGAGGGGTTTGTATGAAAATCCTTACTATTGGGTATCATTAAATGATCTAATAGATCGATGATGATTATAGATTCATTCTCCTTCTCATCATTAGTGAGGTATTACAGGTCTAGGAAAACCCTAGGCACATCTCCTAACTTAGGGGAATGAAGTCATTAAGGGTGATAGAAGGCTTTATCACTGGTGGGGGACTTCGATTTCCCTTGATCTATCAATGACTATTCTTCCAGGACTTATAAGGCTATGATGTAGATGTGGAGCCAAAGAAGAAAGGGGGTTGGAAATGACAATAGGGCATGTCTTTCTCAAATAGGCACATATGACACTAAGAAAAAGTGACTACCTTTTGGGCCAACCAGGCATTATATTTCCACTTCCCTTGACCGGAATCATGCTTCCATTCACTTAAGCCTTAACTATCACTATTTGGGTTGGTAGAGACAGGTGATGCCTACACCGAAATGTAACCCAACCAAACTAATCCATGATCTAATTGGTCTTGGATCTAATATTTGAACACATAACATTCCTCGATGGTGTGTCTGAGGATCTTGTGGTATGGGTAGTGATCAGGATGACTAGTGAGTCCAGCCTCTTGGGGACTCTTGAAATCTAGAAATTTTAGGATTCCCTTCTCCAGTGCATAAATGAAATATATCAAGACTAATAAATCCCTAAAATTATAGTTCTGGTTCCTTATATTTGGGAAGGTATCTCTAGGATCTTAGTCCTGATGATGGACTAGAGCTACATTCTCTCATCGTGGCAACATCACTCAGTGAGGCACACTTGATGGTTCTGTGCTGGGTGAGGCTACACTTGATAGAGATTTTATCCATGAGGATATTCTCGAAAAGGGTATTGTATGTGTATTGACTTAGGAATAGTTGTATTCATGGTAGTTTCATTCTCTGTTTTTTCAAGTTTTCTCATGGGAGTTGGTTAAGGAAATGGGTGTGATTGTTGTCTAACCTATTACAAGGATTCTTCCAAATGTTGATCCTTTTAAAAGAACTCTTGAAAACCACATGGGATATTTTGGATGATGAGGGTAGGGACCATATCACTCTTGATGTTCCCTACGTACATCATTAGTTGTTTCTCTTGGGACAACATCATGTCTGCTGAATATGTGAGGCCTTTCCATCAGGTGATAAAGTCTTCGACTCACTCAATAGGGCTCTGTTTACACTTGAAGAGGTTATAAATAGTTTTCTTGCATGTGGATGAGCTGAAATGGTAGAGTAAATTCCTATGAAGTTCTTCCCAACCAGAAATGGAACCTATAGGTAGATGGTGTACCCGAGAAACAAAGGTACATCCAGTGTTTGAACAAAGCGACAAAGATTAGTGGCTTCTTACTACTTTAGGGTCACCAAAATAGGTACACACATTGAAATAAAGTGGGTCCGAAGCTAAAACAGGTCACCCATCTCATTTAATGGGGTGAATCTTAGATTTACCAATTCTGAGGGTGCTCAAATGTTGTCCACCCATGCTGGGTATGACTTTCTGTCAGGTGGAATCGCTACTTGCTGTATTTCTAGGGCCTTTAGGTGAGTCGTGAGAGTGTATATCAAGTCATATTGGTGAGTATCTCTGGATTAAAAGAAATTTATAGGCTAAAAAACTTGGGATATAGTCTCATAAACTCAAAGAGCATTCCTTCCTGGATCCCTAGGTGGGTAATTGTGCTACTCAGGAGGGTCAACAACTCATACTTTGGTCTCTTTCCATATCCTCGTGCTTCTTCTCTAACTGGATGAATGGGACCACCCATTTTCAACTATTATTCATAGACAAGGAGGAATGTAGGCCCTATTGGAGAAAATATGGGGTCTCTTAATGCATTTCTGTAATCTGGGAGATTCTTAGCAATGGGGTCGGTGGTGAAACTTTTGTACTTCTTAACTTACTAGAGCGAGGAGTCTATCATGGTCTCCACATATTATTTTGGTGAAACCAAAAATGGATCAGACTGATCAATATTTTCCTTTCCCTTATCAAGGTGCTGATGGTTAGGTAGAAATACCTTATTGGGGGGATCTCTGAGGCCAAGTGTCTTCCTCTACCGATGAGTGAGGATGCCTGCTGAAAGGTCTACCGGTACTATTCCACCCCTTGGGTTGGATCTTCCCTATGATGACCGACATCAGGGAACCTATTCTTTTAATCCTCTAGAAGATTTGGGATAACCATATTTACTATAGAATTATCTATAGGATAACTCTCATTGTTGGTGGATAGACTCGACAACCACAAGATAGGGTTAAAATGAAGTGTAGCATACTCTCCCCAGCCTTTGATCTATGCATGTAGAGACACTGATTTTATAACTCAATGGAGAAATGTGAGGCTCTTGGAGCATCTTTTTTAAAAGTTTTTGTGGTAACTATATGATTTTGGGCTTTGAGACGCTAAGAGTGCTATGATCTCAAACCTTCAACATTGTTGGTCGATGGCATTAAGGTGCCCATGAATTCTTGGGTAAGCTAACTGAGGATTGTCGATGTGGTGAATTTTTTCCTAGATAATCTATTGGAAACACATGGCTAGGCCCTCATTAAAGAAGTTAGGGATGTCAATGTCTAAAAATGCAGGTGACCAGAACACAACTAACAACTGATCGATGACCATAGTCTCCCACAAAACCTCTTACCTATAGGAAGGGTCCATCTCTTGGTTTCCATAAGATTCAATCAGTGGAGGCCAAGATATGGGTAATGGAAAAAATATAAACTAGTTATGTTATTGGTTTATTAATAGAGGAGTCACTGTGTGATTAAAACATTTACTACTTTCTGTAATATATATCAGGGGTGGTGTCAACTTCATCATCACATATCTATAGGATGGGGTGTTCAACACTAACTCATGTGAAAGGGTAGTGGTGTCCATCTATGGATCTGTGGGGGTTCTCACCATATGAAGGTGTCAGCCTAGACTCTGAAATCTCCCCAAATTATTGTATAGAGTCATAGAGGAGGGAAACTGGAGGTGATAGAGATGGCTAAATTGTGATCCCCTGGAAGGGGGCCAAAGTTTCCTCCACCTAAAAATACCTATATAGGTACCTAGGGATACTGTAGAACTAAAATTATAGGATAGTAAACCTTAATTTTTATAATTCTTCACTAAACATTGGCAGTAGGGTTGAAGGCTCTATCATCAAGTCTTCCGTCACATTAGAATCTAATAGAGAAACAAGGTCAATGATGATGTTGTGCTCTCCATGGTTTCAACTCTGATCATGATTGTTCTCCCTTCTACCCCAGGATGGTTATTCAGGGTAGGTTATGTCTTCTATATAGGGAGGACCTCCATGCTGATTAGTTTCAATGTGGGGAGGACCTCCCCTATGTTTTATGGGAGCACAAATATTTCCTTCCGACTAATTGGTTGCGACACAAGTAGGAACCATAATGTTTAGAAGTGGGAGTATGGGGAGGAACTCTGTACTGACTATATATGTAGTGGGTAGGACCTCCTCTCTAGTTGGTAGTAGCAGAAGGAGGACCTCTGTGATCATTGGTAAATAATTAGGGAGGATAACCTCTTGGGTTGTTGACGGATTGTCGACGACCTCCATGCTGACTAGTTGGAGTATGGGAAGGAACTCTGTATTGGATGTTGAAATAGTAGGTATGAACTCCACTTTGATCATTCCAGTCATAAGGAGGACCTCTTTATTTGATGGTTGGATCTTGGGGAGGACCTCCATGTGGGGTGGTTGGAACAAGGGGAAGACCTCTGTAGTGGTTGGTTTTTGTGTGGGGTGGACCTCCACATAGATTCTCTTCATTACAGGATGTATTGTAATATATTTTTGTGGTGATGGTGATTGAGAGAGTCTACCTAGCCTACCTTTGAGTGGGTTGGGGTCTCGATTCTAATTGAGAAAAGATATATCCCTATTTTTTCTATTTTAGGGATATGGAGAGATACACTGATGGTGAAAGGAGTCGTAGGAGCTATAGAAGATGCCCCTTATTGAATAACATCATGAGCCTGCCTTCAATGTTATGGTTGGGTGATTTGGATTGGGACCAGAGGAGTGTGGATAAAGTCCACCTCATCTTGAGTCTGTGGGACCAGTCAGTGATGGCGGTTATGAGGCATGATGAGGTCCCTTCTAGGAGGATCCTAGGGAGTAGTTTCTATAGGAACGACTTGAACATCCCTTACCTCCTCGATATAGGGGAGTGATTCATTAGATAACTATAGGGATAGAATCCTAAATTTGTTTTGTCATTGGGATAGGGGTCGGTTTCCCCTAGCGTGGCCCCGAGGGGTGTTGGTGTTGATGTGGTGTCATTGCCTATAGGCTAGGGAGGGTCATATCCTTAGTGGGAATGACCCCCCTTCAGTTTGTATTTGTGTTCTTGGTTATAAATAACCCTCCTATGAATGATCTTAGGGGGTGAGATACGGTGTAGCTACCTGACAGTTGAATATTAAGTGGAAGCTGTGGTGGAAGTCTAGTAGTATATGATTATTTCATTAATGTTTCTCCTGCCTCAACGCCTATGATCAACTAGTTTATGAATTCATATTGCTTGAGTCCTTTAAGGCATACAGATTAATCCATCAGTAGAAGTATTTGAAAAAAAATGAACAATGCCCTATAATTTTTCTAATCTTCTGAATTAGAGAAAGATCCATACTGACAATGTCATAGACTAAGGATTCCCAAATCTAACTACCCCAATTCATAGGGGAGTTTCATATTGGGCCCACCATTTTCTTTGTGGGACATGGAATTGAAAGTTTGAATCTGATTAAATTACAATCCAATGATTCCCCAAACACTACTTGTCCCTATGGTTGAGAAGAATGGTTTCACATGATTTTCATCATTTCTATTTATGAAAATTTCAGTGTGTCATAGTGTTGTCCCTTCTTCTTGGTAGATGACACACTTATGTATTTGTTGGACCACATTACCATTTTCCATATGTGGGTGTATTTCATCACATTGATCAATGATTTATTCTCTTTGGTCAAATTGAGATGACAAAATGTTATTTCCTCATTACATGGATTCCTCCTTGGAGCTCATTCCATAGTTTGGGTATCCCTCACATATTAAGTCATTTTTATATAAATCATTCCCTGTTCCATCTTCATATGGATACTGTTTAATTATGTTACATATATATTGATAGGGAAGCAACCTTTAATCAGGAGAATAGTCATGTTGTGAAACTCTGGACTTGTTTGGATATTAGGCACATTGGTAACTTTTAAATATCTCTTTAGATGGAATCTCATATGAGGCATCTTAGGAATGAAACCCAAGGATTCCCATGTCAATCATGAGGTAATTGAATTTAGGGGAATATGTCATGTAAGGTTTTTTACCATAATTATCCCATGTTTATGGTGCAGAGAAGGTGTTTTTGGATCGGGTCACAAGTTCTATGTCTCATGAAGATAGATCAGAACATCATGCTGAGATAGATCCAGGAAAGAGTTTAATAACTTGTTGAGATAGATCAAAACGTCCTATTGAAATTGATCAAGGAGGTGTGTCCCTAGGAGGGAGGATATCACACATTGATGGTATATTAGAATTAACTATTATAGTTGATCAATGAGGAGAATCATTAGGAGGGAATATTCCACACCTAGATGATCGATCAGAGCCCCCTATTGAGGTGGATCAAGGGGATGCATCTATAGAAATGGAAGATGTCACACCTGAATGGTATACCATAATTCCCTATTTAGGCAGATGAAGGAGGTTCATCCCTAGGAGGGAATATTTCACACCTAGATGGTAGATCAGAATGCCTTATTGAGGAAGACTAAGGAGGTGTGTCCCTAATATGGAATATTTCACACCAGTTTAGTAGTTCAGAACACCCTAATGAGGTAGATCAATGAGGTGTGTCTTCAATAGGGGAGACATCAGACTAGGTTTATAGTTGTTAGGATTGAACCTTATGGAGTCAGCCTATGTGACCTTATTGAGATACAAGGATCAAAAGCCACATAGTTTGATGCTACAGTTTATGATTGTTTGATAGGGCCGATCCACGCAGTTTAAAATCATGCGATAAGGATGTTCGTGTCACGTAAGACATTTCGATAATAGATGGTATAGGGATTACATTTTCATGGTTCCCTTTTCAAGAGGATCAATATTTTAGGAATGATATGGGGCTTACTAATGTAATATTCCCTTTGGAAGAGTATCATTCTACAGTGGGGGAGAAGGTGACATCCTTTGATGATCATACATGGGGGATCTTGTGTTCATCACATAAGGTAAGAGGTGTGGGGGTCATCTCATGTGAGTCATACATAAAGCATATTATGTTTATCACATAGAATAGGAATCATGTGATTTTATCCCATGTCAATCAAACATTAAGGAATAATATTTTTACCACATAGGGTAAGGCAAAACTTTTTTTGTCATGTACTGAGGACATAGTCATGTAGTTTAATGTTGTATGACTAAGACGTGGAGATAGGCAGTTTTAAATCATCTAGAACAGACAAGGATAGGGCCCTTACCTCAAGGGGGACCATAAAATGGTGGAAATAGATACATCATAAGGAATCCACAGTGATACAAGTGCATAGTTTCCCTCAAATATTCCACCTCTATGGATTACATGACCACTGATAGTGCACCTCTCGGCGGGACATAATTTTTGCACCGTCTTGGAAGAGTGAACATTAGGAGGCCCGATTTTAGTGTTCCTATGAATATAAGTGATAAGAATTAGGGTACCTATGATAGAAGAAATATGTTGGATAGAGGCCTAGGATGAACTTGAGGTGAAGTGGGAGAACATAATAGTGGGTGGAACTACTCATACAAGAATTTGAGGTGTAGCTAAACTGGTCTTAATTTGGTATGGGGGCCCTGGGAACTCAACCTATATGAAAGGGTGTCAGCTAAAGGGAGACACCATGGAGTGGCCTATAAGGGGTGTTTCTTAATTCTTGGGTCCTCTTGGAGTGGGGTCTTGTGAAGATAAAGGGTTTTTTAGAGGTTTGGGGTTTCATGAAGGGGTAGGATTCATGGAACAAAGTGACCCTACCTTAGGGTAAATTCAAAGTTCCCATAAGGTGGGATTCACAAAATGTAGTGAGTTAGAGAGAATTCTTCTTTTGCAAAGGGCATGCAACTTTGTGAATGGAATCTCCACTGTGGGTGGAGTCTCTCAAGAACCCATGGGAGATAGTTTCATAATGAATGTGTACGTTGGGTGATCCATTTTATATTTCACTCATATATTTTAGTAGTATCACAAACTTGGAGCATTTATTAGAAGTTGAAAGGTCAGGCATCCCATAAAATGTTATAAATAAAGGGGTATTTATAGGGGTTGTTGTTGTGAATATTGGATCCTTTCTGAAAGATTTATGAGCTTCATGAGTGGTTGGGACCCTATGAGTCTGAATGTCATTGCGCAAAGGTCACTATCATACCTCTGCACACAAAGGGGATCCATGACTTGGAATTGAGATTGTGTGGAGGTTACCATTTGGTCACCACACAACCTAGAACTTCAGGATCTTCATCCATTTGTGGAGATGGTAATATTTTTTAAACATACCCTTAGATGGATTTTTGGGCCGTTTTGGCCTGGATTTTCTCTGAACTGGCCGTGCCTTCCTTGACCACTCCAATGACATGCATATTTCAGTGTCAACATATAACTTGAATTTGAAGTTAAAATACCATGAATAAGGATAAAAAATGATATTAAATATCTAACTGGTATTATATACACTATTAAAAATCAATTAGATGCATAAAAGAACATTTTTCTCAAAGAAGGATGTTTTGAGATGAAACCCTCACCTTGTTTTTTTTACTTAGTTGATGATACTCCAACCTACTATAAAAATACATATATATATTAATATACTATTTAAAAAACTTAATCATAAATATAACCCTCATATAATAATTTTTATCACTCTTTGTCATGATTACATTAATTTTTTATAGCATATTATGGTCATAAGGTGTTTATAACTTTAACTATTTTGCACATGTTTTATAATTTTAATATCATTACCCATAATTTTATACCTATTTAAATTTTGATATATAATTTAATATAATATAATTTAAAACATATATTTATTTAAAATTTTCTTATTTCATTACATGTCTGTTTTTTGTGATATGAAAAAACTGATTCGATAACAGCTTATTTCGATAAATTTGGAAAACTAAGATGTTGCATTAATAATAAGTTAAATACTTAATATAATATCTCTAAAACCATATAATAATCATTATGTGATTAATATATTATAATTTTATTATTTTATATGTTCTCATAGTCATCCATAATCATATTTTAAATCATTCTTCATGTAGGTGGTTAAATCGACCCAAACTTGAACACGTTTTAACTCGATTGATGAGTATGGTTAAGGAGGTGTTTCTTTTGACATAATGTAATTATAGATAAATAATAATGATATTTTTTTTTAATATTAAACAATATTTTATTTTTTTAGATAAAAAATAAAAACTAGAATAAATAAGAAAAAAATGATTCTCTATGGAGGCGGTAGTCTGTTCACACACACGATTGACCTTCCTTTGTTTTTCTAAGTGGTTGGAAATTAATAAATGAGGGTTTTGAAATAAATATAAAAACCTATAAATATACTAATGTTACTTGATTAGTTATATTATTTTTTTAATATGATATTTGAATGAGTAATTTTAAGAAGAAAAACTAAATAAGGTGATAATACTTATGTTGGACACTTGATCATTCCTTAGAATTCCCCATTAAATTGAAGGGATTAGGATAACGATGAGTGAATAAGCGATTATTTTTATGGGTTAGGGTTCTATTAATAGTAAAATTTCATAGGTTTATGATTAATTTGAAGATGAAGTGCATCTTTTAAGGGTGGATGTGGTTCCCATTTATTTCGAAACAAAGAAAGAGTGGTTTAAGGCTTTAGTTTTTTTACTTTTAATCTTTTACCCAAATTTACTTTTACCCTGGTAAAAAATTTCTAACCTTAGTAATTAAAATCAATGAAAAAAATTAATATTTGATCGTGTTTACTATTTTAAACAATATGATTATAATTATTGCATCCAATTTATCAAATAAAAATCCTATGTGTGTTAATTTTAATATAAGCGCATGTAACATGCAAAAAACCCTTTTTTGAAAAAGATTATATGTAAGAAAAAAGATTTATGATTAGGATAGAATTATCAATTACATTGATTCAAATTAATTTAAAATAATTATCATCATTAAAATATTATTTAGTTCAAAATAAAATAAATGAAAAACTTTAGTTCATCACGTTATAATTAATTAAACAAAACAATAAAAAACCATTTTCATTATAATGCGACATAAATTTGGAAAATGTTGAGAATGGGTTTATAAATTAAAAATTGTATTTTTAAATAATATATCCTAATTTATAATATATCATTTTATATTATTGTTTTTAAAAATAATTGTATACATATAATAAAATAATTTCAAAAAAGTGGTAGAATTAATAAATTTTGCATTTTCACTATTCACCCAAAAACTAAATATTTATGAAAAATCTCAAAAATCAATCATAAGATAATATTTTTATTTTAAATCAAAAAAATAATGTCAATTTGGTCAGATTAAAATTCTAAAATTTCATAATTTATCTTTCAAAAAAAAAATAAATATATTGAAAACTGATTTCATTGGAAAATAGATTTTTAAAATTTTAATTATTTATATTCTTATTCCATATAAACTATTAATAAAAATGGTGATAATATATATTGAAAATATATTTTATCCATAATATATTTTTATTCACTAAAAACATCTTATTTTCGAAAGGTTATATTTTATAGCATAAATCAATCTGATGAACTATTTAGCTACACTGTAGCACCCCAGATTTCAGGTAATTAAACCTTTATTTTTGTATTTTAAGTATAGAAAGTAATTTTGTTAAGCTTCATGATGTTTTTTTGGAGATTCAGAATGTTTTTTTTGTGATTTTATGGAGGTTAACAGTTTGATGACGGTTAGTAGAAACTATGCAACTCCTCCCATAAAACCGTGAAACTGAAATAGTTGGATTTGTGTAGGCGGATGATTAGACGCAAAATTTAGTCAAAACATGCAGCCACCCAAAAGAAATTGTCTGATGTTGAACATAGGAGTTTATCATTTTTGGGGCATAATTTTTCTAACCATATAATCCAACCATGTGAGGGGTTTTTGGAGGTAGTGGTTAACATATGGTTAGTGCACGGTTTTCCAAACAACGTACCCTAATCATGAAGCATTAAAAACATGATCTAGATTTTGTGGATTGAATTATAATTTTCCTCGTAATGGATATTTTTTCCCTAATATTAGCTTAACATGTATTCCACTCCTTTCAATAATTATGGACCCCCTTCCTCTTGACCTGAGAGCGATCCATTGGTGAATCTTTGTGCGTTGGATGCCCTAATTCATTGGTAAGTGGCCATTCTTGGTTGTTTCCTTAGTTTTCATATTATTACCTATCTTGGATTCATGCATCTAATATTTTGGGGATATATTCATGTTTTTCTATTTCAATAATGATTAGATATGGTTGTTTTTAAGGGGAAAAAGATTTTTAAGAAATTTCAAGATGGCTTGTTGAAGAAATTGTGTCGTTTTTCATTTTTCGTCTAAGTTTATGAGGTGGGTCGATTCACTCTTAACTCTAATTTATTATTAATATAAGGATTAATTGAAAATTGATTTAATTTATTGAAATGAATGTTGAAATCTATGTTCAAATCATTATGGAAACCCTATTTTATGAACGTTTGTGAATTTGTAGAATCTAATTGTTTTGTGGAAAGTGAAATTTGTTTCATAATTTTAAAATGATGATTTTAAAATTGTGGTTTTGTTTTTGATGCATGAAAAAATTAGTTGGAAAATGATTTCAATAATTATATAGATTTATTGAAATGGTTTGGCTCAAATATTTTGTCATGGTATTTGGAATAAATGGTTGGAATGTGTTCATTTTCATTGACATGACCTTGTGGAAGGGGAATGTGATAATGGGACACTTTCTATATAGTTTACTTGTGATGAGTTGGTATATCAAAGGGATATTTCTCATGATTATAGAATTTTCACGTGGGAATTCATGTGTAGATGTGTGGAATGAAAGGGGTTAAGCCCAAATGGAATTTGAGAGATGGGTTAACGGAATTGGTTGGTTTCTTTCCTTGGAAATGGATTTGGGTTGGAAAAATATTTTGGTTTGTAAAAAATTTTAGGCTTTGTTATAAACTATTGTAAATTGTTTTAAATTATTTTATATGAATTTGATAACTTATTCTATCCTAGTGGAATGAGTTGGGAAGTCATTGGGAAAATCTTATTGAGTTTTATACTCACCCCCTACATAGAAACATTGGTGAATTTGTAGATATTGTATATCAAGAAACATGAGAAGTCTAGGTATCTCATATCTTTAGTGACACATCATGATACCTTGTGAATGGTTTTTCAGGTTGGAGCATTGAGAATGTTGGGAGTTTCTATGTTGATGTATTTAGTGTTTTAGATATTATTGGTTTTAGTATATACTTGGTATTTTTATATTGGTCATGAATTTTCATGTTGTAATCAGATGTATTATTGTTAGTTTGGTTATACATTGGGTTTATTACACTATTCTCATGTACCATATAGTGGTTTTTTTGGTTTTGATTATCTAGTTTGTTTTTTAATTTTCAAATGGGAAATCATCCCCCAATTATTATGAATCCCTCTACATTTATATCCATCCTTTTGTGTCTTAGGGATGTCACCTAAGGCCCATTAGAAACCTCCACATATCCCATGACAATGGTTGAGGGGAAGGATGTTACAAATGGTATCAGTCTTGGTGAGTTTATCTTTTATTTTGGGACAAATTGTTCTAATTTTTTGGTCGTGGAGTTGGAAAATAATTCTTGATTATTACATGAGTTTTTTTGTATCAATGAGTGTCATTATCAGAACATGAAATGTAGGGAAAAAAGGTGTAGGTAACCTATTTATGCCACACTTTATGTAACCTAGGAGTTTGGTTACATAATTGTTTTGAGAAAATAATGGAGTTCTAACCTCATCGTCATGGGATTATTCAATGTGAAGAACATGAAATTCCTTGATAGAAATGACTTCTCACTAAGAGTGCGTAATTAATTTTGAGTAATGATTTATGATTTGGTTAAAATTGTTCATTTTTTAAAATGGAAGAAAATGGTTTTATTTTCAAAGACCATGGAGGAATTTTCAAAAATGGTTTGAAAGTGGAAAATGATGATTTTTGAAAGCCTTTTTATGATATGTGTGATGTGGTAAATTTGAAATTGTTAAGCCTTCAGTTTCTTGAGAGTGAGACTATATGGTGTTTTCTTTTTGTTATAGAAAATGGAACCAGTTAGGCATAGAAGAAACCAATCTGAAGAGGTTACTGAGAATGTGGCTGAAGATGAGCCATAGGTGAACCAAAATATGGTTCAGATTATTTTCTAGGGTTTTCAAACTATGTATAGAGCGAACCGAAGGGATTAACCAAGGAAATTAAATCATTCCGTTCACTTCGAAAAGCAGAATCCACCCTTCTTTTGTGGAGATTATACACTAGAAAAGGATGAGGTGTGACTGAATGTGATGAATTTAATATTTTATTTCTTTGGAACACCAGTTGAGATGAAAGTGAATTTGGAAACGTGCATGTTGTAGGATCTTGTAAGATGGTCATGGGATTTTTTAATTTAGGATAAATTTGACCAAGGTTTTTCATGGGATGATTTTGAAGAACTATTCAACAAAAAATTCTACCCTAAGATATTCAGAGTTTCTATAATGATATATTTTTTCATCTTGAAGTAGGAGAATCACTTAGTAACTGATTATGTGGCTAAATTTATGAATTTTGTTCACATTGAACCAAAATTTGGGGCAAGTGTATACTTTAAGGAAAGAATTTTTGAATTTGGTTTGAGGATATAAATTCACTCTAAGATCACCATGATTTGTATAACGGATTATACACAGATAGAAAATATAAGTATAGTGGTATAATTGAACAAATCAGGTTTTAATATTCGAGGAAGCATGCTAATACCTCTGGGAAATAGTAGGAACTCTAATATGGAGAATAATCAGAAGAGGGATGCTTATTTACCAGGTTGAAGTATGACTCAAAATCAGACAATGGGATTAGTGAATCTTCATCTAAAACCAAAGAGTAAGCTAGGATGTTTATAGTGTTGTTATTTAGAGGATATCAAACAAGATTGTATGACACCACCTAGAGAATTCCACAATTGCAACCATATAGGGAATCTTTAGCGCTACTGTTGTAGTGCTCCATGGTTTGGTGCTTGGGAAACATCTCATGTTTCACAGATGTCACATGACTCAATGGGATGAGGGAAACATAATAATCTTTTTCAATAGGACTGATCTACCCATGGTGATTCTAGGAATACCATGAATCCTCAACTAGTGCAATATCAATATGGAAATAAAGACCACGGTGTAGTGTGTAAACAATTATATGGAGTTAAGAAAGTAATTATAGATTATCAATATAGACTATTGACTGTGGGAGGTATGATTATTTTTAATTTTACCCTTATGAAATATTTTTTTGATACAGGTGCATCCTATTCATTTTTTCCTTACCATGCTGTTGATCTTGTGGTTTTCATGTTGAGATGATGAATTCTGTTTTGAAACTTCAAACTTCTCTTGACTAAAGGGAATATCAATCCTCTTTGTTCAAATCATGTTCTATAACTATTAGTGGGGTATAATTGGTTCCATATTTCTCTATTATTGAGATAGATTTCTATTGCTTAAACTTGAGTAGGGATTATTTGACAATATCTAAATCTCACATTGGCTATTATACTCGAAGGATTAGTTCTAGTACTGATGATGGTGTTGAGAATCTCTTTATAGGAGATCGTAAGAAAAAGTCAGGTGATATTTTTTGGAACTATTAGTTGAAACTATCTCATACCAATTGGAATCTTTGACTTTGGAATGAGTAGATGCGATTTTAGATAGCGATTTTCCAACAAAAACGACCAGTTTTAGAATTTTTTTCTTGAAATATTATCGGGGTTTCCACCCACAAGTGAAATGGATTTTATGATTGATCTCTTACAAGGGACTTATACTATCTCATTTCCATATTATCAGATGGAACCAAACGAATTAAGGGAATATAAATCATATTTGGATGAGTTAGAAAGAAAATTGGTTCATTCGGACCAGTACGTCTTTGTGGGTAGCACCGTTCAGGTTTGTGAAAGAGGAGGATTGAAGTCTTAGTCTTTGTGTGGATTATAACAATATTAATAAATATATGTTAAAGAATAGGTATCTTGTTCTTCACATTGATGATATATTTTTTCAATTTAAGGGAGATCAGTTGTTCTCTAAAATTAAGTAGCATTCAGTATATCGCCAATTACATGTTCAGAAGGAGCATATTCCACAAATAGAGAATTTAATAGTAGATATGGGAATTATGAGTATGTGAACTAGTACAAAAAAATATTTTTCATCGTAGTTTTAATTTTAGTTATCTAGAAATAGATGTTAAAAAAATTAATGTTGGTTATAAAAATAACCGACGTTAAAAAAAAGAAAAACTCCTTTATCACATCGTTTTTTAAAACCAACGTGTTAAATGGGGTTTTCACACCGTTTTTTTCTAAAAATGAGATTACAAATGAATTATCACATATTTTTTAGAATATATTCCATGAAAAACTATGTTTTGGACATTATTATTTTTTAAATCAATATGAAAATATATGTTTTCACATTGTTTACTATAACACTGATGTGAAAAAAGTGGGTTTTTGCATCAATTTTAAAATAACCAATGTGAAAGATGAAATTTTAGATAATGTAAAAGTGGTATTCAATTTTTTAGAAATTCGCCTTTGAAATTCCAAATTACCACAAAAAATTATTATATCATGGTTATATTTTCATGTGCATTTATATACTTTCGTGCTCTATATGTATTTCTTTCACGATTAAATATTTTTACCATAATCAACATTACACCAATTCAACTCTTTAAATACTCACCATCATTCCACCGATTATTCCTGTAACACCCCAAGATTTCATAGTATAATATTTTTTCAAAGTAATTCAATAACTTGCACTACACGCAACACTGAGTTTTAGCGCACCATGAATTACCAAACTAGCCGTTAAAAAGCGGTTATGATTAGTATTAACTAAATTTTGAACATTATATAATCCTTATAATTTTTGAATCCATATTACGAGTTTCTTAGACATAATGTAAGAACAAATACATTTTTCAGATAAAAGAAGTATTTTTCAAAAATTTCAATTTTACCGCATTTTAATGGAAAAGCCTATTTAAATCAAATATTTGAAACTTTTATATATTCAATTTGATAAAATAAGTTTTTTATTTATAATCGGGACATAATAATTTAGTTTCAATAATGTTTTGGTGTTTTTATGACAAATTACATATTTGAGTGAATAGTGAAAAATTCTATATTTTAACTGAAAAGAAATTTTTGAATCAAAATAATTTATTGTGTTAATTTATACATTTTAATGGTTTGGAAGTATAAATAGATTATATTTTTACCATTTAATCCAATGATGGTCATTTTAAGTAATTTCACTTTGAAATTGGACATAAAAAAGTGTCAAACTTTTGATAGTTATTATTTCTTAAAAATATGCCTTTTGGTGTTGATAGCGGGAATTAATTTTAAATTAATAAACGCAACTTCTATGTTTTGAATTTGGTAAAATTTACTTCATTATTGAATTCGGATTATCAAAAATATCTTAGGGTAAATTTTTGGTATTTTTTTTAAAACTTTTAATTTTTGATGAATAGTGAAAAACACTTAGTTATAGTTTAAAACCGAATTTTTATTTAAACAATTATTTATTTTATTTAAATTTATTTTAGGTTAAAATAGATACATAATACCTATAAAATATCAATTTAATTCAGTAGAGTCAGTTTATAATACTTTTAGATATATAAATTTTTTATTGAACTTTTCACCGTCTTATACCCACCTCCTAGGAGAATTTGTAAATTCACATAAAACATTATTTTACAGCTTCTGTGAGTTGAATTTCGAAAATCCGAGAGACACGGTTAATATCAAGGAGTAAAATTTTGTTCAATAAGATGAAAATAATTTTTGGTGAATAGTAACTTTTGACTATTATTTACCGCGGTTAAAGGTAAATAGGGTAATTCAAGGTAAAAAGAATATTATAATAATTTTCAATTAACTTAACACTTGTAAAAACCTTACTGGTGGAGTCATTAATGACCATGGGAATATTTGGGTCGATTTTGGGACTCCTTTGATCCACTTGGAAGTGATAATGACAATTTAGATTAATTAACTTAAAGTAAAGGCAAAAATGAAAAAAACAAATATCTTTTAGTAAATTAATTTTTTCAATGGGTCATATAAATTATATTTTTGACTATAAATATTAATTGGAAAGCTAAAAATATTTCATATATAATAGTATTTTATTTATAATTTTTAGAGATTAAATAATTAAATTTATTGATGACACAATGATGTTGTAGTAATTACCTTATTAATGAAAGAATCAAATAAATGGTCTTATAAATATTAAAATAATTATAATTTCAAAGTTTTTATGACATAAAAGAATTTTCTAGGTGACTATGACATGTTAGAGATGATTAAATGTATCTTTTTCTAAGTAATCAAGTTTTAATGACTTTCCCAAAAACAAAATACCAAATAATGTCAAAATTGACATAAATTAATATTTAAAAGAATACTATATTATTGGTTGATATAATATTACTAAAAATGTAAGGTTTGGAAAAAATCCTTATATAATATTATATATGTCATTAATGAGTCACTTGAGGATCTCTTGGAAGTTTAGAGCAAGTTTATTAACCATATATAGTAAGAATACAAGAAGACATGGTAAAATTTAAACTATTTAAATAAGAGTTAAATCTAAATGATAAGGTTAAAATGGTAACCTAAACTTGTCTAAAACCTATTGGTTGTGAGGATTTAAACCCATAACCACCTAAGTATCTAAATAAATTCATTTCAAACCATTATAAACTGAATATGATTGTATAATAAATTAATACTTTAATCTATTCCTAAAGTGACCCTCACCCCTCTTATAAAAGGGCACTCCCCCTTATCTCAAAATCACACCTCCAATGCCATTTGGATCAGCCAACCCCAGACCAGATATCCTCCCAACTTCCCTAAATTCAACATACAGGAATTATTTTTATCATAAATCCAACCTATAGAGCCCTTTTGATCAAATGAAAAGGAAGAACCTGAAGAAGAGGTAATGATTTCACCACCCTCTTTCACGTTCCTTTCTTCTTCCACTTATCATTTCTTTTGTATTCCCATTATAAAATAATAACTCCAGTATATTATATATATTGTGATGTTATAATAAATATTTCACAACTATATTCATTATTCTATCCATCTTATGAATGATAATGTCACCATGCGTGCGTGCGTACGACTTACCATCTCCAAGTCATGGTGTAATTTGTTATTCAAAACTATGTTATTTGGATGGATATAAAGATGAGTAATATGTATATAAATAATAAAAATAACATGATAATGTCTCTGTAAAATTAATATACCATCCAATTCCACACCTTTAAGGAAATGATATTGTCGCTCGTGCGTATGTACGGACTACCGTCACCACGACGCGATGTGATTCATTTCCACATTCACCATTCATCAATGATTACAAAAATATATATTACTAATATTTCTGTAATATATGAAATAATAATGATACATGATATATATATATATATATATATATATATATATATATTTACTTACATATATTTTATTCACTTAGTGACGGTCAATACGTTATGAAAATGGAAACAACGTTTATGCGTACGTACCGACTACCATCTCCATAAACGGTGTTTTACATTTCATATATATGTCCATTATACATATTTATATTCTAAATATATATGATATAAAAATCATGTTTTATATTCTGGAAGTATTTAAATCATGATCTATGTGATACAATCAAGAGTAACAAGTTAAAACACATACGATAAAGAAAGCGATTATTATCCAGAATGTTAATTTAACATGGAAATTATTATGAAATGGGTAGTATAAAGTCATAAATGAATAATGTATGGTATCATTTATATTAATATGGTTCTGGTAAAATTTAATAACATACTAAAGTATTCATATAGAAGGTTAAACGTACCCTCGACTAAAGGAAAGTGCAAGGTAATTGGTTTTCATCTCACTCCTTATTCCCATGAGATTCGTTCCATATTGCCAATATTACCTTTTGTGTGGTGTATGTACTGCCCATAATTGTATTATTAGTGTAATACACATTAACTTATGTGTATTTACATATTCATTGTATGATACCACTTTCATGGGGTGTATGTTTCGTAAGTTACCAAATTGGCAAGGATTAATTTCTCAATATCATTATTATCCGAGATTGTTTATGTGTAAGTATTTAGTGGGACATTTTTATCATCCATGTCCATTTTTCATAAAAATGATTTAAAAATGAATATTTTAAGGATTTTTGAATGGTACAATTTATCAAGATCATAATTTTAAATGTTTAAAATATTTATCTTTCTAAACCCTTTTAATTAATGTCCACGTTTTCAAAATGATTTTAAGGATTTATTTATATGGACATGAATGTTTTGAAATGATAATTCTTTTCAAAAGTTTCAAAGTGGTATGGGACACTTTGATTCAAAAATATATTTTTAATTACTTCCTTTATAAATGTGTGACTTTTAAATGATTTTACAAAAAGGATATTTCTCTCAAAAAGTTTTACTCATCATTTTCAACTATGTCAGCATCCTTTGCTGGATATTATTTTTGATTGAGGTTGATTTATTATAATACAATATTCCATGTTGTATTGAAGAAGTTATGATATGTTTTAATATAGATGTTCTATTTTTATACCATTCATGGTTTATGGGTAAAGTATTGACATTTCGTATGCCAGTTTTAATATGAATGTTTATGTTATGTTTAAACCCTTTCATACGAGGAATGCATTGGACTTAGTATGTGACGGGTGGAGCCCTCAATATCCCCTTGATGCATCGGTAGGTCTCATGAGACAAACAAGTGTCTTGGCACAAGGCCTTGACAAAATCTTAGTTGTAGTCTTGGCACAAGGCCTTGACTATGTGGTTATGATAGTCTGGCATTACGCATTCCATCAATATGAAAGTGGTTAGTGATATTGCATGTGATTATTCGACTAGTAGAATATCAATGTGAATAAGTAAATGGAATTACTTAATTTTATTTTTTTCCATATTATGCTGATGTTTAAGTTTAAAAGGCTTTTGTTTTAGTTATACATTTCCTTAAATGTTTATGCTCATTTATGAAAGTTTCCGCTATAATGTTATCCTTACTGAGTATCTGAGCTCACCCCTTTCTATGTTTTATTTTCCCAGGATTCCAAGAAGTGTATTTTGATTGATATGTAGGGTTAATCCATGGGAATAATTTCGTTCTTAAAGGATTATTTATGTTTTTTTTATGTTATAAAGTTTAATGTAACATTCATGTATGTAATCTATTTTTCAGGACTGCTAAACAAATCGATCTTTCGGGACTTGATTCCTTGTAATCATGCCAATGTAGAAAAATAATGCACTAACTCTGGGTAACTGGGGTCGGGGCGTTATAGTTGGTATTAGAGAAATTTTATAAATAAACTTGGAAGCTAGATTTAGATAAAATCTGATTAGAGCACATATACCTAAGATAGAATTTGAGGATTAGTATAGAAGAAACTCCTATAATTTTGGTAATGTAGAGATTTTGTGAGTTTTCCAAGAAAATACATCCCTGTCTCGATACGAGCAGGTAGAGGTGGATCTGGTACAGATGTACCTAGGGGTAAAACCTGAGAACACCGCTTTGATCTAGACTCGAACGGGAACTGGTGCACAACAACGGGCCTTGCTGCACTCTTGGTTACCACACTCTCGGGAGATATGCTTAGGATAATTCTCATTTTCATTACAATTCATTATAAAGGATTTATGAGTATATAAATCCTCAATGAAAACTTCTTTATGATTATGGATTATATCCATAAACCATTCAATTTATGTTAGGTATTTTAAAAATTTGGAATTTTTGAAATTCATAAACTGACCTAGTTTATGATATTGTACAGAAATGGCGCCCAACAGAAGGAATGTGAACTCCAGCAATATGTATGACCCAAAGAGTAAGAAGGATAATATCTTTCACAGTATTAAGGCAACATTTAGAAGAGAAATAGTCTCCAATATATTCTCAACAAATGAAGAAATAGTATCATGTGTTAATAAGATAAGTAAATAATTCTTTGAGTACTATGGCTTTGAAGGGAAGCAAGAAAAGAAAAGGATGGAAGAGAGAAAGATGGATAAAGGGAAGAGGGAAAAGAAGAATTTCCCCATATGTGATAACTATGGGAAGAAACACCCTGGAACTTGATTGAAGGGAATGGGAGTTTGTTATAAGTGTGGAGAAAAAGGACACCATGTAAATGACTGCAAGGGTAAGAAAAAGTTTTCAAATGTACAATGCTTCATCTGCAAGGAGTTGGGACACTATGAAAACCAATGTACAAATCATCAGAGTATACCCCAATTGATGATATTGGATAAAAATCAAGTTATGATACTACCACATATGAGAAGGAATGATTATAGTTCTTATGTTGTTATTAAAGAATTATGTCATTTGAGTGTTGTATCAACAATGTACTGGTTATAATAATTATGAAGTATATAAGGATTGTACTGCAGTACTATTTCATTAAGGACTTAAGATTATGTGGAACCAAGAAAAGTGACTCAATAGCAGGTTAAATTTTTGGAAAATATATGGTTAAGAGAAAGATAAACCATAATATGGTTCTGATACCGAGGTAGTGATTTTGGAATAATACAAAATTGATTTGGATAAATTATATTGGATATTCTGGACTACCTTGAAACTGATTAATGATTTGTATATTTCATCATTGTTGGAGTTTACAACATTTTCGGATAGAAGGAGTATATACAGTATTCTATAAGGAATAAGGGATCATGAATGTAATCAATAAGGTTTTATGGTAATTAAGGATGTTGCAGTGTTTTATAAGAATACATGATGAAGGTGTTCACATATTATTACGTGGAAAAAAGGATCTTCATTGTGTTTACCTTTCGTATAAATTTTGGACTGTGAGTTTGGACAGAAGTATTTTGGATAATTCTAGTTTGAGATTATTTTTGGATTTCCATAAAAGGACAACCCGGAGGTCAGGCGGCAACCCATCACGTCCGGCAAGGCCGCGAGACTTGAACCCGCAACCGAAGGGCGACAAGGGTGCATCACCTACCACTAGCCCACGTGATGTCCTGGATTGAATAATGTAGTGTTTTTTTAATAAAATTCTTGTACATGAATTATAAATTCATTTTTTTGAAGCCTATATGAATAGGATAAATAGAATATTATCTTTAAGTTCTATTATCTTATAGAGTGAAAGATGAGTTTGTGCTAGAAATTAGTTAATGGATGGGACTCTACTTGTCAAGTATATATTTTTCTTCTTATTTTATTCCATGAAGAAATTAATTCGTATACTTTAGTGAAGGGATATTTAAACCAAAAATTTGTTATCCTAATACCATATGTTTTGTTGAACCGATGGTATTTTAAATCATCATAGATTGATGAATTTAAGGCCCTTAATTTTACAATTTTTTGTGATTGATGACCTCAATCACTACCTATAAATATTTACGTTTTCCTCCAATTACATGTCTCTAATTTCCACTAATGTTCTTCTAATAGAGATCATAATTTGGTGGTGACCCTTTCATTTCCCTTTTCCTCTTATTAAGACTAAATTCTATTAACCTAATTTCCGATGTGGGTTTTCCCAAAAGTATTTTCTATTTTCAACCTTTCATTTTTGAAAAATAATTTCAAATTGCGAGGAAACAATTTATTGAAGGAGGGAAGAATGTAACACCCCAAGATTTCATAGTATGTTATTTCTTCAAAGTAATTCAATAACTTGCACTACACGCAACACCGAGTTTTAGCGCACCATGACTTACCAAACTAGCCATTCAAAAGCGGTTATGATTAGTATTAACTGAATTTTGAACTTTATATAATTCTTATAATTTTAGAATCCATATTATGAGTTTCTTAGACATAATGTAAGTACAAATACATTTTTTCAGATAAAAGATGTATTTTTCAAAAATTGCAATTTTACGACCTTTTTATGGAGAAGCATTTTTAAATCTAATATTTGAAAATTTTATATATTAAATTTGAAAAAATAAACCTTTTCTTTAGAATCATGACATAATAATTTAGCTTCAATAAAGTTTTGGTGTTTTTCTGATAAATTTCACATTTGGGTGAATAGTGAAAAAAACTATATTTTAACTGAAAAGAAATTTTTTAATCAAAATAATTTATAGTGTTAATTTATAAATTTAAATGGTTTAGAAGTATAAATAGATTATATTTTCACCATTTAATCCAATGATTGTCATTTTAAGTAATTTCATTTTGAAATTGGACATAAACAAGTGTCAAACTTTGGATAGTTATTATTTCTTAAAAATATGCCTTTTTGTTTTGACAGCGGGAATTAATTATAAATTAATTAATGCAACTTCTATGTTTTGAATTTGGTAAAATAGACTTCATTATTGAATTCTTAATATCAAAAATATCTTAGGTTAAATTTTTGGTATTTTTCTGAAAACTTTTTATTTTTGATGAATAGTGAAAAACACTAAGTTATAGTTTAAAACCGAATTTTTATTTAAATAATTATTTATTTTATTTAAATTTATTTTAGGTTAAAATGGATAAATAATACCTATAAAAGTTCAATGTAATTCATTAGAGTCAGATTATAATAATTTTAGATATATAAAAATTGTATTGAACTTTTCACCGTCTTTTACCCACCTCCTTGGAGAATTTGTAAATTCACATAAAACTTAATTTTACCGCTTCTGTAAGTTGAATTTTGAAAATCTGAGAGACAAGGTTAATATCAAGAAGTAAAATGTGGTTCAATAAGATGAAAATGATTTTTGGTGAATAGTAACTTTTGATTTTTATTTACCACGGTTAAAGGTAAATAGGGTAATTAATGGTAAAAAGAATATTATAATAATTTAAAATTACCTTAACACTGGTCCAAATGTTATTGGTGGATTCATTAACGACCATGGGAATCATTGGGTCGATATTGGGACCCCTTTGAGCCACTTGGAAGTGATAATGACAATTTAGATTAATTAACTTAAAGTAAAGGTAAAAATGACAAAAACAAATATCTTTTAGTAAATTAATTTTTACAAAGGGTTATATAAATTGTATTTTCAACTATAAATATTCATTGGAAAGATAAAAAGATTTAAAATATAATATTATTTTATTTATAATTTTTAGATATTAAATAATTAAATTTATTAATGACACAATGATGATGCAATAATTACATTATTAATGAAAGAATCAAATAAATGGTAATATAAATATTAAAATAAATAAAATTTCAAAGTTTTTATGACATCCAAGAATTTTCTAGGTGACTCTGACATGTTAGGGATAATTCAATGTATCAATTTTGAAGTAATCAAGTTGTTATGACTTTCCCAAAAAAAATACCAAATAATGCCTAAATTGACATAAATTAATATTTAAAAGAAATACTATATTATTGGTTGATAAAATATTCCTAAAAAAGTAAGGTTTGGGAAAAGGTCTTATATAATTTTATATATTTAATTAATGAGTCACTTTAGGTTCTCTTGGAAGTTTAGAGTATGTTTATTAACCATATATAGTAAGAATACAAGAAGACACGGTAAAAGATGAACTATTTAACTAAGAGTTAAATCTAAATGATAAGGTTAAAATGATAACCTAAACCTGTCTAAAACCTATTGGTTGAGAGGATTTCGACCCATAACCATCTAAGGATCTAAATAAATTCATTTTTAACCATTATAAACCGAAAATGAATGTATAATAAATTAATAATTTAATCTTTTCCTAAAGTTACCCTCACCCCTCTTATAAAAGGGCACTCCCCCTTCTCTCAAAATCACACCTCCAAAGCCTTTTTTCTCATCCAAAACCTGCCAAAATATCCTCCCAACTTCCCTCACTTCAATCTAGAGGCCTTATTTAGATCATAAAGCCAATATAAGGATCCCTTTTGATCAAATCAAAAGGAAGAACCCAAAGAATAGGTAATGATTTCACCTCCCTCTTTCAAGTTCCTTTATTCTTCCACTTATTCTTTCTTTGTTATTTACATTATAAAATAATAACTCAAGTATATTCTACATACTGTGATGATATTATAAATATTTCACAACTATATTAATTATTCTATCCATCTTATGAATGATAATGTCACCATGCGTGCGTACGTACTGTTTACAGTCTCCACGTCGGTGTAATTTGTTATAAAACACTATGTCATTTGGATGGATATAATGACGAGTAATATGTATATAAATAATGAAAATAACATGATAATATCTCTATAAAATTAATATACCATCCAACTCCACACCTTTAAGGAAATGATATTGTCGTTCGTGCGTACCTACAGATTACCATCACCACAACGCGATGAGATTCATTTCCACATTCACCATTCATCGATGATTATAAAAATATATATTAATAATATTTTTTTAATATATGAAATAATAATTCTACTGGAGAGAGATATATATATATGTACTTACATATATTTTATTCACTTAGTTCCGTTCAATACGTTATGAAAATGGAAACAGCATTTATGCGTACGTACGGACTACCGTCTCCATAAACGGTGTTTTACATTTCATATATATGTCTATTATACATATTTATATTCTAAATATATATGATATATAAAACATGTTTTATATTTTGGAAGTATTTAAATCATGATCTAAGTGATACAATCAAGAGTAACAAGTTCAAACACGTATGATAAAGATTGCGATTATTACCCAGAATGTTAATTTACCATGGAAATTATTATTAAATGGGTAGTATAAAGTCATAAATGAATAATGTATGATATCATAAATATTAATATGGTTCTGGTATAATTTAATAACATACTACGATGTTTATAAATGCAGTTAAACGTACCCTCGACTAAAGGAAAGTGCAAGGTAATGAGTTTTCATCTCACTCCTTATTTCCGCGAGATTCATGCCATATTGCCACTATTATATTTTGTGTGGTGTATGTACTCCACATAATTTTATTATTTGTGTAATACACTTTAACTTATGTGTATTTACATATTCTTTGTATGATACTTATTTAATGGTGTGTATGTTTCGTAAGTTACCAAATTGGTAAGGGTTAATTTCTCAATCTCATTATTATCCGAGATTGTTTATGTGTAAGTATTTACTGGGACATTTTTATCTTCCATGTCCATTTTTCATAAAAATGATTTGAAAATTAATATTTTAAGGATTTGTGGATTGTACTCTTTATAAAGATAATAATTTTAAATGTTTTAAAGATTTATCTTTCTAAATCCTTTTAATTAATGTCCATCTTTTCAAAATGATTTTAATGATTTATGTATATAGACATGAATGTTTTGAAATGATAATTATTTTCAAAAGTTTCAAAGTGGTATGGGACAATTTGATTAAAAAATATCTTTTAAATTACTTACTTTATAAATGTGTGACTTTTAAATGATTTTACAAAATGGATATTTATCTCAAAAAGTTTTACTCGTCATTTTCAACTATGTCAGCATCCTTTACTTGATATTATTTTTGATTGAGGTTGATTTATTATAATACAATATTCCATGTTGTATTGAATGAGTTATGATATGTTTGACTATGGATTTTCTATTTTTATACCATTCATGGTTTATGGGTAAATTATTGACATTTCGTATGCCAATTTTAATACGAATGTTTATGTTATGTTTAAACCTTTTCATATGAGAAATGAATTGGACTTAGTATGTGAAGGGTGGAGACCGCTATAGCTCCTCAATGCATCAGTAGGTCTCATGAGACAAAATTGTGTCTTGGAACAAGGCCTTAACAAAATATTATTTTTATTCTTGTCACAAGGCCTTGACTATGTGGTTATGATAGTCTGGCATTATGCACTCTATCAATATGGAAGTGGTTAATGATATTGCATGTGATTATTCGTCTAGTAGAATATCCATGTGAATAAGTAAATTTCATTACTTAATTTTATTTTTGCCATATAATGCTGATGTTCAAGTTTAAAAGGATTTTGTTTTAGTTATAAATTGCCTTAAATGTTTATGCTCATTTATGAAAGTTTCCACTATAACTTTATCCTTACTGAGCATCTGATCTCACCTTTTTCTATGTTTTATTTTCCCCAGGATTCCAAGAAGTGTATTGTGATTGATATGCAGGGTTAAGCCAAGGGAATAATGGCATTTATAAAGGATTATTTATGTTGTTTTTTATGTTATAACGTGTGATGTAACATTCATGTATGTAATCTATTTTCCAAGACTGCTAAACCGATCGGTCCTCCAGGACTTGATTCCTTGTAATAATGCCAATGTATTAAAATAATGCACCGACTCTGGGTAATTGGGGTCGGGGCGTTACAGTTGGTATCAGAGGAAGTTTAGAAATAACCTTGGAATCTAGATTTAGATAAAATCTGATTAGAGAACATAGACCTAAGATAGACTTTGAGGATTAGTATAGAAGAAATTCCAAGAATTTTGGTAATGTAGATATTTTTTGAGTTTTCCAAGAAAATACATCCCTGTCTGGACACGAGAAGGTAGAGATGGCTCTGGAATAAATGTACCACGGGGTTAAACCTGAAAACACCTCTTTGAGTTAGACTCAAACGGGAACTGGTGCACGACAACAGGCCTTGCTGCACTCTTGGTTATGACACTCCTGGGGGATATGCTTAGGATAATTCTCATTTTCTTTACAAATAATTATGAAGGGTTTATGAGTATATACTTCCTCAATGAAAACATCTTTATGATTATGGATTATATCCTTAAACCATTCAATTTATGTTAGATATTTTACAAGTTTTGAGTTGTTTCAATTCATAAACTGACCTAGTTTATGCTATTGTATAGAAATGTCGCCCAGTAGAACGAATGTGAACTCCAGAAATACGTATGACCCAAAGAGTAAGAAGGATCATATCTTCCATGGTATTAAGACAACATTTAGAAGAGAAATAGTCTCCCATGTATTCTCAACATATGAAGAAATAGTATCATGTGTTGATAAGATAAGTAAAGAATTCTCTGAGTCCTATGGATTTGAATGGAAGAAAGAAAAGAAAAGGATGGAAGAGATAAATATAGATAAAGGGAATAGGGAAAAGAATAATTTTCCCATATGTGATAACAGTGGGAAGAAACACCCAAGAACTTGTTTGAAGGGAATGGGAGTTTTTTATAATTGTGGAGAAAAAGGACACCATGTACGTGAATGTAAGGGTAAGAAAAAGGTTTCAAATGTACAATTATTCATCTGCAAGGAGTTGGGACACTACGCGAACCAATGTCCAAATCATCAGAGTATACCCCAAATGATGCTATTGGATAATAATCAAGTTATGATACTACCACAGATGAGGAGGAAGGATTAGAGTTCTTATGTTGTTATTAGAGAATTATGTCATTTGACTGTTGTATCAAAAATGTACTGGTTATAATAATTATGAAGTATATAAGGATTGTACTGAAGTACTATTTCATTAAAGACTTGAGATTGTGTGGAACCAAGAAAAGTGACTCAATAACAGGTTAATTTTTTGGAAAATATATGGTTAAAAGAAAGATAAACCATAATATGGTTCTGATACCGAGGTAGTGATTTTGGAATAATACACTATTGATTTGGATAAATTATATTGGATATTCTTGACTACCTTGAAACTGATTAATGATTTGTATATTCCATCATTTTTGGAGTTTATAACATTTTCAGGTAGAAAGAGTATATCCAGTATTCTATAAGGAATAAGGGATCATGAATGTAATGAATAAGGTTTTATGGTAATTCAGGATGTTGCAGTGTTTTAAAAGAATACACGATGAAGGTGTTCACATGTTATTACGTGGAAAAAAGGATCTTCATTGTGTTTACCTTCCATATAAATTTCTGACTGTGAGTTTGGATAGAAGTATTTTGGATAATTCTAGTTTAAGATTATTTTTGGATTGCCATAAAAGGACAACCCAGTGGTCGGGCGACAACCCGTTGTGTCCGGCAAGGCCGCAGAACTTGAACCCGTAACCGAAGGGCGGCAAGGGTGTATCACCTACCACTGGACCACGTGATGTTATGGATTGAATAATGTAGTCTTTTTTTAAAAAAAAAAAATTCTGGTAGACGAATTATAAATTCATTTTTTCTGAACCCTATACGAATAGGATAAATCGAATATTATTTTTAAGTTATATTATCTTTTAGAGTGAAAGATGAGTTTGTGGTAGAAATTAGTTAAAGGATGAGACTCTACTTGTCAAGTATATATTTTTCTTCTTATCTTATTCTATGAAGAAATTAATTCTTATACTTTAGTGAAGGGATATTAAAACCAAAAATTTGTTATCCTAATACCATATGTTTTTTTGAACCGATGGTATTTTAAATCATCATAGATTGATGAATTTAAGGCCCTTAATTTTACACTTGATTGTGATTGATGACCTCAATCACTACCTATAAATATTTAAATTTTTCCTCTAATTATATGTCTCTAATTTCCACCAATGTTCTCCTAATCGAGATCATAATTTGGTGGTGACCCTTTCATTTCCCTTTTCCTCTTATTAAGACAAAATTTTATTAACCTAATTTCCGATGTGGGTTTTCCCAAAGGTATTTTCTATTTTCAACCTTTCATTTTCGAAAAATAATTTCAAATTGTGAGGACGCAATTTATTGAAGGAGGGAAGAATGTAACACCCCAATATTTCATAGTATGTTATTTTTTCATAGTAATTTAATAACTTGCACTACACGCAACACCGAGTTTTAGCGCACCATGACTTACCAAACTAGCCGTTCAAAAGCGGATATGAATAGTATTAACTTAATTTTGAACTTTATATAATCCTTATAATTTTAGAATCCATTTTATGAGTTTCTTAGACATAATGTAAGAACAAATACATTTTTTCAGATGAAAGAAGTATTTTTCAAAAATTACAATTTCACTGCCTTTTAATGGAGATGCCTTTTTAAATCCAATATTTGAAACTTTTATATATTCAATTTGACAAAATAAACTTCTTCTTTAGAATCAGGACATAAGAATTTTGTTTCAATAAAGTTTTGGTGTTTTTCTGATAACTTTCTTATTTGGGTGAATAGTGAAAAATACTATATTTTAACTAAAAAGAACATTTTTAATCAAAACAAATTACAGTGATAATTTATACATTTTAATTGGTTGAATTATAAATATGTTTTTTCCATTTAATCCAATGATGGTCATTATAAGTAATTTCACTTTGAAATTGGACATAAACAAGTATCAAACTTTTGATAGTTATTATTTCTTAAAAATACGCCTTTTGGTTTTGACAGTGGGAATTAATTTTAAATTAATAAATGAAACTTCTATGTTTTTAATTTGGTAAAATAGAGTTCATTATTGATTCAGAATATCAAAAATAGCTTAGGGTAAATTTTGGGTATTTTTCTGAAAACTTTTATTTTTTGATGAATAGTGAAAATAACTGAGTTATAGTTTAAAACCAAATTTTTATTTAAATAATTTTGTGTTTTATTTAAATTCATTTTAGGTTAAAATAGATACATAATACCTATAAAATTTCAATTTAATTCATTAGAATCAGTTTATAATAATTTTGGATATATAAAAAGTTTGTTGAACTTTTCACCGTCTTTTACCCACCCCCTAGGAGAATTTGTAAATTCACATAAAACTTAATTTTACCACCTATGGGAGTTGAATTTTGAAAATCTAAGAGACACGGTTAATATCAAGGAGTAAAATGTGGTTCAATAAGATGAAAATAATATTTGACGAATAGTAACTTTTGACTTTTATTTACCGCGATTAAAGGTAAATAGGGTAATTAAATATTAAATGAATATTATAATAATTCAAAATTACCTTAAAACTTGTCCAAAACTTATTTTTGGAGTCATTAACGACCATGAGAATCTTTGGGTCGATTTTGGGACCCGTTTGAGCCACATGGAAGTGATAATTACAATTTAGATTAATTAACTTAAAGTAAAGGCAAAGATGAAAACAAATATCTTTTAGTGAATTAATTTTTACAAAGGTTTATATAAATTATATTTTCAACTATAAATATTCATTGGAAATATAAAAAGTTTACTATATAATATTATTTTATATATAATTTTTAGAGATTAAATAATTAAATTTATTAAGGACATAATGATGATGCAGTAATTACCTTATTAATGAAAGAATCAAATAAATGGTATTATAAATATTAAAATAAATATACTTTCAATGTTTTTATGACATACATGAATTTTATAGGTTACTATGACATGTTAGGGGTGATTAAATGTATCTTGTTTGAAGTAACGAAGTTTTGATGACTTTCCCAAAAACAAAATACCAAATAATGTCAAAATTGATATAAATTAATATTTAAAACAAATTCTATATTATTGGTTGATATAATATTCCTAAAAATGAAAGGTTTGTCCAAATGGCTTATATAATATTATATATGTCATTAATGAGCCACTTGAGGTTCCCTTGGAAGTTTATAGTATGTTTATTAACCATATATAGTAAGAATACAAGAAGACACGGTAAAAGTTAAACTATTTAACGAAGAGTTAAATCTAAATGATAAGGTTAAAATGGTAACCTAAACTTGTCTAAAACCTATTGGGGAAAGTCATAAAACCCATAACCACCTAATTATCATAATAAATTCATTTGGAACAATTATAAACCGAATATTATTGTATAATAAATTAATACTTTAATCTTTTCCTAAAGTGACCCTCACCCCTCTTATAAAAGGGCACTCTCCCTTCTCTCAAAATCACACCTCCAAAGACATTTGACTCAGCCAAACCTGACCAAATATTCTCCCAAAATCCCTCACTTCAACCTAGAGTCCTTATTTTGATCAGAAATCCAACCTAAGGAGCCCTTTTGATCAAATCAAAAGGAAGAACTGGAAGAAGAGGTAATGATTTCACCTCCATCTTTCAAGTTCCTTTCTTCTTACACTTATTCTTTCTTTGTTATTTCCATTATAAAATAATAAATCCAGTATATTATATATACTATTATTTTATTATAAATATTTCAAAACTATATTCATTATTCTGTCCATCTTATGAATGATAATGTCACCATGCGTGCGTACGTACGGCTTACCGTCTCCACGTCGTGGTGTAATTTGTTATTCAACACTATATTATTTAGATGTATATAATGATGAGTAATATGTATATAAATAATGAAAATAAAATGATAATTTCTCTATAAAATTAATATACCATCCAATTCTTGACCTTTAAGGAAATGATATTGTCGCTCGTGCGTACGTACGGATTACCGTCTCCACGACGCGATGAGATTCATTTCTACATTCACCATTCATCGATGATTATAAATATATATATTACTAATATGATTGTAATATATGGAATTATAATGATACTGGAGATATATATATTTATATATATATATGTAGTTACATATATTTTATTCACTTAGTTCCATTCAATACGTTATGAAAACAGAAACAACGTTTATGCGTACGTACGGACTACCGTCTCCATAAACAGTGTTTTCCATTTCATATATATGTCTATTATACATATTTATATTCTAAATATATATGATATAGGAATCATGTTTTATATCCTGGAAGTATTTAAATCATGATCTATGTGATACAATCAAGAGTAACAAGTTAAAACACGTACGATAAAGAAAGCGATTATTACATGGAATGTTAATTTAACATGGAAATTATTATTAAATGGGTAGTATAAAGTCATAAATGAATAATGTATGATATCATAAATATTAATATGGTTCTGGTATAATTTAATAACATACTACGGTCTTCACACATGAGGTTAAACGTACCCTAGACTAAATAAAAGTGCAAGGTAAGGGGTTTTCATCTCACTCCTTATTTCTGTGAGATTCATTCCATATTGCCACTATTACCTTTTTTGTGGTTTATTTACTTCCCATAATTGTATTCTTTTTGTAATACAATTTAACTTATGTGTATTTACATATTCATTTTATGATACCTCTTTCATGGGGTGTATGTTTCGTAAGTTACCAAATTGGTAAGGGTTATTTCTCAATCTCATTATTATCTGAGATTGTTTATGTGTAAGTATTTACTGGGAAATTTTTATCATCCACGTCCATTTTTCATAAAAATGATTTCAAAATGAATATTTTAAGGATTTTTGAATGGTAATCTTTATCAGGATCATAATTTTAAATGTTTTAAATATTTATCTTTCTAAACCCTTTTAATTAATGTCCAAGTTTTCAAAATGATTTTAAGGATTTATTTATATGGACATGAATGTTTTGAAATGATAATTCTTTTCAAAAGTTTCAAATTGGTATGTGACACTTTGATTCAAAAATATCTTTTAAATTACTTCCTTTATAAATGTGTGACTTTTAAATGATTTTACAAAAATGATATTTCTCTAAAAAAATTTACTCATCATTTTCAACTATGTCAGCATCCTTTACTAGATATTATTTTTGATTGAGGTTGATTTATTATAATACAATCTTCCATGTTGCATTGAATGTGTTATGATATGTCTGACTGTGGATGTTCTATTTTTATACCATTCATGGTTTATGGGTAACGTATTGACATTTCGTACACCCGTTTTAATATGAATGTTTATGTTATGTTTAATCCTTTTCATATGAGGAATTAATTGGAATTTTTATGTGACAGACTGAGCTGGCTATAGCTCCTCGATGCATCGATAGGTCTCACGAGAGATACTAGTGTCTTGGAACAAGGCCTTGAAAAAATCTTATTTGTAGTCTTAGCACAAGGCCTTGACTATGTGGTTATGATAGTCAGGCATTATGCATTCCATCAATATGAAAGTGGTTAGTGATATTGCATGTGGTTATTAGACTAGTAGAAAATCCATGTGAATAAGTAAATGGAATTACTTCATTTTATTTTTTCCATATTATGCAGATTTTCAAGTTTAAAAGGCTTTTGTTTTAGTTATACATTGCCTTAAATGTTTGTTCTCATTTATGAAAGTTTCCGCTATAATGTTATCCTTACTGAGCATCTGAGCTCACCCCTTTCTATGTTTTATTTTTCCCAGGATTCCAATAAGTGTATTGTGATTGATATGCAGGGTTAATCCAAGGGAATAATGGTGTTCATAAAGGATTATTTATGTTGTTTTGTATGTTATAAAGTGTAATGTAACATTCATGTATATAATCTGTTTTCCAAGACTGCTAAACCGATCGGTCATTCGGGAATTGATTCCTTGTAATCATGCCAATGTATTAAAATAATGCGCCAAATCAGGGAAACTGGAGTCGGGGAGATAAAATTCCTTCAATAATCTTTTCATGATATTTATAATTATTTTTCCATGATTTAATGAATTTGTGATTAGTTTTCTCAATTGATATCCTTTTTAAATATTCCATTTTTTATATCATGATGTATCCATTTTCAGATGATGATAAAATGAAAAAGGTTCGTCCAGAGTCTAAAATTCCTTCTAAGCAGCCATAACTTCATTTTCCTCATGATAAATTTCATAAAAATAAAATTATATCAACAAAGATTATGAAAATATTGAGAATAAAGATTTAAGTTTATTTTTCTGTACTCTAATAGGTTTCATTGATCTATTTTCCTTTTAATGATCATGTGTTTTTATTTAATTGAGTAAAATACATTAAAAATTTAAAAAAAATTAATGTTTTTTATTTCAGTTATATAATAACTAACATGAAAAAATATTTTTTATGTCGGTTATAGAATAAAAGATGTAAAAAAGTTTGTTTTTTACATTGGTTATAATATAACAAACGTAAAACCGTATATTCTACATCTGTTATAAAAAAACCAACGTGGAAGTTCCTTTTTTACATCAGTTATAAAATAACTAACATAAAAAAACTTTGAAATAATAATTTGAACATCGTTTATATTAACTGATGTTAAAAAATATGATTTGTTGCATCACCTATAATAAAGTCACCTTTAAATCTAATGTTAAATACATAAAAAACCCAATGTAAAAAATGTATGTTTTTACTAGTGGTGGTTATGACTTTCGGTCTTATGAATGCACTAAACTTCATTAGAGAATCAATGAATTGAATATTTACAAGGCATCTAGATTATTTTGTGGTAGTGTTTGTGTATAAAATAATAGTGTATTTTTGGACAAATGTTGAGCATGAGAAACACTTGGCGATAGTGTCTAATATTTTGTGGGATCATTGTCTGTATGCCAAATTCTGAATGTGTATTTTTGGATACAAGAGGTTCATTTCCATGGAAATTTTATCTATAAAAATTTTTTGTTGTAGAACCATAGAAGATATTAATAGTTATCTCTCTAAAACCAAGAAATAATGTCTTTGAGATATGTAGTTTCTTTGGTTTTTCTGGTTATTAATGAAGTTTTGTTCATGACTTTTCATGAAAATATTCATCGATGATAACTATGACCAGGAAAAATTTTCCATTCAAATGTAATGAGGAATGTCAGAAGTATTTTAAATAGATGTATGTTCTCCTTATATCTACATTGATATTGATATTGTAGGAATCAGGACAAGGTTATATTTTGTATTGTGATGCTTTAGGATTTGGGATGGTGTGTGTTATCATGAAAGGGGTCATGTTGTACACACCAGGTAAAAGAAATTTAGTGGAAAATGAATTAAAAATAAATTCATATAGTCTATTTTTAAAATAGGCTTTAGATTAGTGGCAATTTATGTCTTTGATATCCAACATGCACATGGATTATGAAGACTGAGGTAGTGTTGTGGTTTTATTTCAAATTTATTTTGTTCCTAATTTGATTAATTTGGTTAAAACAGTACAAACATCGTATTATGAATTTTTTTTGATAAGTTCAATAATCAACAATGAGAATACTATTTAGGGATGGAAGATGGATGTGTGTTTAGTTTTGGGGTTAAAATATCAGATGATCATACCTCTGGCTTACTAGGAACAAATCCTTCATGCTTATCACAATTTAAAATGATCTATTCATCATGGAATAAAGTACATTTATAATGAGATGAAAGAAATGTTTGGGTGGGATGGAATGAAAAGTATAGTGGTTGAGTTTTTTTGAGATACCTCACCTGTTATTAGTTTAAGGCATAGAACAGGTGTCCAACGGGTATATTTCATTATTTACCGATTCTTGTTTTGAAATGGGAGCAGAAAGCTATGGATTCTAGAACCAGTCTACTAAGGATTGTTCAAAAACACAATTCTATATGGGTGATAGTGTATGGGCTTATAAAGTAGACCCATTTCATTCCTATTCATGAATCTCATATGGTGGAGGACTTGTCCAAAATTCCTATCCAACAAAAGACATGGTGTACCAGTTTCCATAGTATCATAATGAGATATGAGGTTTAATTATCATTTTTGAAAATATATATAGGAATCCCTTATGAATTAGTTAAATATGAGCACTTCGTACCATCCTCAAACATATGGAAGGACAATAAAAATAAAGATATTCTTTGGTATTTTGTAATAGATTTTGGTGGCTCATGAGAGGATCACATACCATTAGTGGAGTTCTCATATAACAATAGTTATTAGGATTGAATACATATGGTTATTTTTGGAAGCATTTTATGGGTTTTATTTTTATTCTCCACTTTGTTGGGTGGAAATATGTGAGACTTTACTGGTTGGACCAAGCCTTGTACAAGAGATAATTAAGAAGATACAATTGATTAGAAAGAAGATGGATATGCCTTAAAGTCATAAAAAATTGCATGTATTTCATCATCGATGGAATTTGTTATTTGAGGTGAGTGATCATGTGTTCTTAATAATATCTCCAAGGCTTGGGATTCATTGTTTTTGGAAACATGGAAATTTATATCCTCGATACACAGTACCTTTGAGACACTTTAATGGGTTAGTGAAGTGGAATATCGGTTGGCATTAGCACAAAGTTTTAGTCCACTGCATAATGTGTTTCAGGTATCTTAATTGAAGAAGTTTCAACCTGATCTTGACCATCTGATTTAATGGGATCATATTTACCTAGATTTGGATTCTATATTGGTTTATGTGCATGTGAAGATTGTGGATAGGAAAGATAATGTCTTGTATGAGAAAAGAATCAGTCTAGTGTGTGTTTTATGGAAATATGATCAGATTTTGGAAGAAATGTTTGAATGGGAAAAGCAAATGGTTGAGAAATGGCCCAAACTATTTCAGGGTAATGATTTTTTTCAACTTTATGTTGACACAAAGGCCAATTATGGGGAGATTTAGAACCCATGGTTTCAGGTAATTAATGAATTATTTATGTTTTTAAGTATATAAAGTAAATAGATTAATTTCCAAGAGGATTGGAGGAGTTTCTTTTTGTTTTTGGGGATTTTTTGGAGCTTCATGGTATGTAGAAATCATGAAATACCTCCCACGAAACCATGAATCTGAAACAATGGGCTCTAGGTAGGCACATGGGTTGGTGCATGGTTTGTCCAAACCATGCAACCACCTAGAAGAAACCATGTGATGTTGGATAGAAGGGTTTAACATGATTAGTTCATGGTCTATCATACCATGTGATCCAACCCTGTGGTAGATGTTTGTAGGCTGTGGCTAACACACTGTTAGCACATAGTTCTCCTAACCATGCATCCTAACCGTGTGACATTAAAAATAAGATCTAGATTTTATAGATCTTGTTCTTATTTTCCCATTAATGATTTTTCCACTAATTTCAACCTAAAACAGTTTTCAATCCTTCCAACGGATATAAATACCCTTTATATTGATTTGAAATCAATTCGTTGGTAAATATTTGTGAGTTTGAAGCCCTAATTCATTAGTAAAGGCCCATTCTTAGTTATTTTCCTTAGTTTTCATTTCTTTTCTATCTTCTATTCATGTATCTAGTACTTTGGGTATATATTCAGGTTATGTGATGCCAATTTTGATGAGATATGGTTTTTTTCTAAGGTGAACCAGATCTAAGATGTTTTAAGGAGTTTAGGCAAGTTTGTTGATGAATTTTTGTCATTCTTCATTTTCGCCTAAGTTTATAAGGTAGGGGGATTCACTCTTGAATTCTGTTGATTAGAACTAGAACTATTTATTTCAAATTGAGTAAATTTCTTGAAATTAATTGTGAAAGTGATGTGAAAATCTTGATGGAAACCCTCTTTAGTAATGGTTTTTGAAATTTTAAAATTTGGTTGTTTTTTGGAAAGTGAAATTTCTTTTGTAATTTTAAAATGATGATTTTAAAATTGTGTTCTAGTTTTTTATACGTGGAAAAATTGTTTGTAAAATGGTTTGAAACAATTTTTTTTCATGGTATTTGTCATAAATGGTCGGTATGTGTTCATTTTCATTGATGTGACCCTATGAAAGGGGCATGTGCCATTGGGGAAATTGGTATATGGTTACCTTTTGATGACTTGGTAGATCAAAGAGAGGTTTCTCATGAGTATTGAACTACCACCTAGTAATGCAAGTGTGGATGTGTGGAAAGGAAGGGGTTATGCCAACATGAAATTTTAGAAATGGGTTAAAGTAAATTTTTGGCTACTTTCATTGTAAATGGATTTAGGTTGTAAAACTATTTTGGGTTGGAAAATATTTTATGATTTGTTATAAACTATGATAAATTGTATTTAACTTTTTTATATAAATGTGCTAACTTATTATATCCTAGTGGTGTGAGTTGGAAATTTATTGGGTAAATCCTACTAAGTTTTATACTCACCCCCTAATTGGGAATTTGGGTGAATTTTCTGATATTGTATGTAATGACACGTGTAATGGAAATGTATCTAATTTATTTCATGATGCATCGTGATACCTTGGACATGGTTTGAGGAGTTAGAGCTTGGAGTAGGTTAGGAGCAAATTATTTGATGTATTTGGTGTCTTTGATACTTATTAGTTTTAGTTTCCTCGTGGTACTATGATATTGTTCTTAGATTCTACATTGTCATATGATATGTTGTTGTTGGTTTGGTTTTACTTTTAATTATATTACATTGTTCTCATGAATCATATAGTGGTTGTTTGTTTTTAATTATATAGTTTGGTTGTTTAGTTTTCAAATGGAAAATCATCCTCTGATTTTTGTGAAGCCCTCAACATTTATTACCAGACTTTGGTGTATTATAGATTTCACCTAAGGCTCAGTATCACCCTCCACCTATCCGGGGCCAATGGGTGAGGGGCAGGATGTTTCATACACTAACGAGTTTTTATTCATATTAAAAGTCAACATTATTTTCTTTATATAAATATTTCAATGTGTATTTAATCCTATTCAATCCCGTTGAATCAATGGAAAGGTTTTAACGCTCATACTTAAAAATTTATATTTTACCTAAATAAATTACAGTTTCATTTAATTTTGGTGTTGCGTATGGAGAAAGATATCAAATAAAATTGACTTTTTAGAGAAAAACATGTATTAAAATCTCGTGTCATTACATTCCCCCACTTAATGAAGTTACAGCATCATAATTTTAATTATCACTTATTGATGAAAATTGTAACACATGAAGATCTTAAGAAATATATTTTTGAATAAAATTAATAGCTTCAATAGCTTATGTTACACGCAAAAACAGGTTTAAATAAAATGATGTACTCTATTAAAATATCATTATTTAAATAGGCTATTATAACCCAGAGGTTAAGTTGGAAGGTATAAATAGGACTAAATAAATTATGAAAAATTATATGTTTTACACGTGTATAAAATAAATTAAATGGTTATATATTTTTTTAAAATAAAATTAGAACCATTTTAAAGGGAAAGAAATGTCTTCTGAAAAAAATATATTATTTTGAAAGGAGGGTTAGTCACACTTCATGCATGTAATTAAAAATTACTTTTTACTAATTATAAAAATTTTATTTTAAAAAATTAAAATCATTTTTAAATAATTATATCAATATTAAATTACGGTGAAATTCTGGAATTTTTTATAAAATATTAATTTTTCAGTGAATAGTGAAAATACTGTTTTTTATTAAAAACAATCTTTTTGTTTAATGAATTTAAAGGACCCATTTTACTGTAATGTTGTTTTAAAATTAAAATTAGTAAAATTATATATAAATTAATATAAATTAGATCATAGGAATCAATTTCATGTTGAATTTTCATATAAAAAACTTTTCAACTTTTGAAATATTTTCTTTTGGAATATCATTTTTACACGTATGGGGGTTTAATTTTAAATTAAAATATTTGGATTCTATGTGTTGAATTTTAAAAAATGGATTTAATATTTTAAATAAGAATAATTTATATTATCTAATAATTTTAGCAAAATTTTTTACCATAACAAATAGTGAAAATAGTAAAAAATATTTATCTTGGTTAACATAAAAACAAGTTTACCAGGTGTTTAAAAAATGATAAGTGTTAAAAATGACCCAAAATCTGTTTAATTGATATTTTATGGTAATATTTAGACCATATAACTTCTTAGGTTATTAAATTGTCCATTCGTGATCCCTTTTACTTGATAAAAATTTAAGTGGAATTCTTTATTTTCAAAAATTCCATGTGTCTCTTCTCCCCCACTTATAAAATGCCACCCATTATAGTCTCATTTAAACAGTTCAAAAAACCACTTATTTGAAAAATTCATAGCCAAATAACTTCCCTAATTCCATTAAATCATCCTATAATCCTTGGTTTTTTCAAAAATTAAACCTATGAAGGCTTTTGGTTTAAACCCAAAGATGTTTTCTGAAGAAGAAGTATCATCCTTAACCAAACATTTTATTTTATGCATTATTTCTAATAAATTAACATATAATTAATCCATTATGAGGTAATAACCTCAGTGTATTCCATATAATGATTTTTTGTGCTAATTTGATGACCTAAAACCATATCCTCATCCCTCCATTGGGAAATGAAATCGTTGATCGTGTGTACGGGAGACTACTGCCTCACGAACTGACATAATTTGTTTTCCACCACCATTTATCATAGATGAATATAATGATTTATATTATTTTTATATATTATATTTATTATATAATTATACCAATTAAATTATAATATCATATATACCTTCTTACTTCCCATTCTGTTGAAAATATGATATCGTCGATCGTGTGTAGGACACACTACCACTGTGCGAAGCGATGTGATTATTTTTCACTCACGCTTTACATGGAATGTAATAAGAAATAATTTTATGTTTATATATTATATTGATGAAATATTAAAAATTATTAAAAATTAATAAAACATATACTTTCTTACCTTATCCTCTAGTGAATAAATGATAACGTTGTTCGTCTGTACGGTGACTATCGCATCACTAAGCGATGTGATTCGTTTTTATTAGCGAATCACATGGATGGTATGTGTAAAGTTATTTAAAGAAAAAATATGAAATTTATGATAAAATTATCATCATTTGAAGATAAAATGATACATAAATTCTTTCTATCATGATTTTCAAAAAATGGAAACATTACTCATGTGTAGATATGGCCTACCGTATCCATGATTGTATAATAATTAATTTTTCATAACCATATTTTATGGTTTCTTTAAAAATTATAATTATTTCATGGTTACCATTTTGTATATGACGAATTAATAATATATTTAACCTTATTCAACTTACCAAATTGATTTTGGACAAAGGATCTGTTTATCATTATAACACCTGACATGAAATTAATTGGACAAGTAGTTGAATATGACCTTGTATAAATTAAAATTAAAAGAAAAATAGATTTGAAATATTTTATTAAGTAATTAAATAATTAAATTAAGTTTATTATTTTGGAAGATAAAGTACACATGCAAATAATTATGATCGAGGAAAGGGAGTTCTCTAAACCACCCCTTTGTTTGGGTTATATACATTCTCTATCTAAATAAATTTATATCTAAACTAAATGTTATAGAATGATTCTAAATTATGTATATATGACTCTTAAATATATACCTATCATATTATACACTGATTTGATGGGTTAATTCATTCCTTATTACCATTTCTCAAATACCTTAATTATGAAATTTCATTTGATTGTGATATGAAGTAAGATTATGAAACCCATTTTATTTTTATGGGTAATTCTTATGTTTTTACTCATGATAGATTTACTTTATGTGGAACACATAGATCATGAACATGTTATGATGGGTGCACCCAGATAGTACTCTAATTCATTGAGTAAAGTTTTATTCTCATGTGGCATCTTTTATGGGACTAGCGAGTAAACCTAATATATTGTGGTAATTTTTCCACCAAGTGATATTATTTAGAAAGTTAGACTTGAATCATGTTTATTTTATGTTTTATGTTTTTTAAACATTACCTATGTATCCAAATTTCCTATGATTCCATGATCTTATGATACCACACAGTTTATGATATGATTCAATGAAATTAATCATGAACCTTATCTTTTATGATATCACATTATACCTTTGAATCTCATGTCAAAATTCATTATCATGTTTATTATTTTACTGGGTTTTTTAGATCCCCCATTTCTTTATATATTCCCAAGGTTATCCCATGTAGTTTTAGGAGCCCAATTGTATTTTAGGATCTAACTATAGAGAATAAAATAAGGATTACATATTTTATGTTTTTTTTGATATACTATAAACCTAGTTTTCCAAAGTCACTAGGCCCTTATAATACTTGTGTGGTATTAATGGATATTTTTGTTCAATAATAATGTAATAATGTGTGTAAAATATGTGGGTCTACATAGTTGGTATCATAGGAAAGGTTTAGTTAACCTTTAGTACTAGGATAAGAAAACATTAGTGAAAACCCTAGGTATATGTATAAGGATAAATCCATGGATAATTCTATGTATAGGAAAAAATCATGAAATATTGGTGAAGTATAGATAAAGTGGTTTTCAAGAAAATAAATCGTTGTCTAGATAATACAAGTTGTTGTGGCTCTCGAATAGATGTTCCTAGGGATAGTATCCCTAAAAGGGAACATTGAGCTAGACTCGACCATGACCTGGTCCATGACAATGAGCATTTCCACAAACTTGGTATGACACTCTTGGGGGATATTCTTTAGAAATTCATAAACTCTTTAAAGACAATTATCAAGAAAATGAGTGAATTGTTATGTTAGAAAGAATAATAGGAAACATTACCAAGGATAGCATAGATTAAAACCAAGAGGCCAATAATTCAGGACATAATTATCATTTATAAGTTATTCCTTTTAAGTTTATAATTTCCCCTTCAGTATGTTAAAGTATTCTCATCTAATTTTTTATTTCTTTTAGTTAATAGTGGGAAATAAGAGAAATCGTGCCAACAACCAACATTATAAGAAATGTGATGATTTCCCCAATGATATTCTAATATCATGGGTGAAGGATTTGGGAATGTCATGATATTACTGGATCAACTAGATAAAATTATGAATAATAATATGAATGATGTGAAACTACCTACTCCTACTAAGAAGGATCAAGTTTCATTTCAATTAATCAAATGAAAAATAACCCCTAACTATAGTGGTACTTTTGATCCCCTCATTGACAAAAAATGGATTAACTCTATTAAAATATATTATATGTACTCCAATGCATAGAGTAAGAGAAAGTTTTTATGTCCATTTATCGAATTGAGGGATATGCTAATCAATGGTGTACATTGATCAAGAAAAAAAATTCCAAAAGTCGAATGGGCCCTCATGAGCCTGTAAGGGGCTTAGTGACACTAGGTTTCCCCCTTTGATGCCTTCTAATCTTCCATATCAGGTTGGATGTGGTTCTCCTCTCTGCGCTTCGGCTTGATACATTTGCGGAGTGTAGTATCTTCTAGTGGCGGAGATGTGCGGGCTCATCCCTCTCGAAAATCCTTATAGTTTGCTGGCCCATTCACACCCTAACCTCCGCGATGGCTGGGGTTTCCTTAGAGACATGGTGTTGTTCCAGGGTTTTGGTTCAAGATGCTTTTCTATGGGGTTATCATCTTCATTTGGTGTCGACTGTGGGTGTGTTGGATGGATCCAATCATCATGTGCTGCTTTGAAGGTGGCGATGGGATCTGCGATTGGCTTGTGGTGAGGATTTCTTCCGACGACACTCTGGAGGTAGCCTTTGCAATGAAGGTTTACTGTTTTTTGATCTTTTATCAGTGATTTTGGATGCACTTCTACTCATGATTCATTTCTAGGGGTCATATGTTTTTTGGATTGGGATTTGCTACTTGTTTTTTATTCTGGAATTAGGGTGTTGTTTGATTTTGATTGTGCTTGAAGTCAATGGTTCTGTGATGGATGTTTGTTGCTCAGAGCTGAGTTATCATGCTAGGATGTGTTTGGTTTTTATTGATTTTTTTGTGATGCTAGAATTCAGTGAATGTGTGATGGTGAAGTAGTGAAGTAGTTTTGATTATGGTGGTGTTGTTTCCATGGATCTGAAGCACTGGAGTTGATTTAAGAGTGTAACACCCCGAGATTTTATGAGAAATATATTTTTTAATTTCATTGATGTCTTGTACACTACATCAAGATTAACTTGTTCTATATGCAACACCGTATTAGATTGCAGTATATGCAAACACTGTACTAGGATTGTGTTGCACGCTTGAGAAACCTTCCTCGATGGCATGTGATATATGCAATACCGAGTTTCACTAAACAAGGTATCACTATAATATTATTATGAACTAGTTGTTATGAATATTAATACCCACTTTTTGAAATTTTATAAATTTTTATCTTTCAAAATGGACTTCATTTTTGAATTCGGAAAATCGAAATTAGCCAAGGGTGAATTTTTGGTATTTTTCTGAAAACATTCAATTTTTGATGAAGAGTGAAAACACTATGTTACTATTTAAAAACAGACTTTTTATTTAAATAATTATTTAATTTATTTATATTTATTTTATTTCAAAATTGATATATAATACCTATATAAGTTCAATTTAATTCATTGGAGTCATTTTATAATAATTTTAGATATTTAAAAATTTTATTAAACTTTTCACCGTCTTTTACCCACCTCCAAGGAGAATTTTTAAATTTACATAAAACATAATTTTACCGCTTCTGTGAGTGTAATTTCGAAACTATGAGAGACACGGTTAATATCAAGGAGTAAAATGTGGTTCAATAAGATAAAAATAATTTTTTGTGAATAATAACTTGTTACTTTTATTTACCATAGTTTAAAGTAAATAGGGTAATTAAGGGTAAAAATGATATTATTATTAACCTAACAGATGTACTAATTCTATTAGATAAGTGTAATTCGACCAAAAACAACCTTAGGAAGAAAATATTACCCTTCAGGTCCACTTAAATTAGATTAGGACATTTATTATTATTTTATTTAAAGAAGAGTTAAAATAGTTGAATTAATGTTTAATAACTAAAACATTTTTAATATAGGGTTATACATAAGATAAATTCGACTATAATTATTAATTAGAAATATAAAAATATTTCCTACATAATGGTATTTTATTTATAATTTTTATACTTTAAATAATTTAATTTATTTATGACACAATGATGATGCAGTAATTACCTTATTAATTAAATATTAACATAATTGATATTATAAATACCTAAATAAATGTAATTTGAAACTTTTTATGAATTTAACTAATTTTATAGGTTAACATGACATGTTATTATTGAATTAACTTACTTTTTTTGAACTATTCCATATGTTATGATTTTCCGAAAAATCAATTACCAAATATAGTCAAAATTGACATTAAATTGTTTTTAAAACAAATATTATATTATTAATTGTTATTCTATTCCCAAAAATCTAAGGTTCGGCTGAATGACTTAGATAAAGTTATATATATTAATAATGAACCACTTGGGGTTCTTTTGGCTTGTATTAGTATGTTTATTAACCATATAGTGTAAGAAAACAAGAAGACACAGTAAAAGTTAAATTATTTAACTTAGAGTTAAATCTAAATGATAAGGTTAAAATAGTAACATAAACTTGTCTAAAACCTATTGGTTGAGAGTATTTTTACCCATACCCACTTTATCTTCTAAATAAATCAATTTTGAGCTATTATAAACTGAATATGACTTTATTATAAAATATTATTTTAAGTTTTTCCAAAAGTGCCCCTCTCCTCCCATATAAAAGGGAACCTCCTCCCTCTTCTCTTTAAACAATTTTGAGCCTTCATTCTCGGCCAACCCATGCCAATTTCACTTATCAACTTCTCTAGAAACATTATAGAGGTTATGGTATCCTCAAAAGACCACCTCTAGTGCCATAAGAGGAATCTTAAAAGAGGTGCGTCGAAGAAGAGGTAATCTCTTCTACCGATTCTTTCAAGTTTCTTTCTTCTTAAACTTATTATTATTTAGTTGTTTAATTATAAATTAATAACATCAGTATTACTAATATAATTATATGTTATTATAAATATGAAACAACCCCATTTCACCTTCTATCCATCATACGGAAAACAAAATCACCGCACGTGCGTACGTACGGAATACCGTCTCCACGCCGTGGTGCAATCTATTTTTCCACCACCACATTACTTGGATGGGTATAATGGTTTAAAGAATAAATATATATAGTTATTATAAAATAATACTGATTATGAGATATTATATCATACACTCCAATTCAATTCAATAATAAGGTAACGATATCATCGCTCGTGTGTACGTACAGATTACCGTCTCCATGACGTGATGAGATTCATTCTCCCTGCTAACCATTCAAGAATGATTATAAAATATATATAATGAATAATAATTAAATATATGACAAGATAAATCTACTGGATTTATGTATATATATATATATATCATCTACTTCCATTCAAGTCAATAAGGAAAGGAAAACAGCGTTCATGCGTACGTATGGTCTACCGTCTCCATGAATGGTGTATTTCATTTCATTTATCTATCTTATATATATATACTGAATATATATTGTATATAAATAATTATTCACATTCTGTAAGTAATTAAATCATGATATAAGTAATAATAATATCAAGAACAACATGTCCAAACACGTACGATAAATAAAACGATTTTACCCAAAATGCTGCTTTAACATGGAATTTACAAAATAACGGCTAATATAAAGTCATAAGTGAACCATATATGATATCATAACAATGAATATGATTCTGTAATAATCCAATGAAATTATTTAAATCATTATATAGGAAGTTTGGATACGTACGAAGCATATCAGACCTAAGGTAAGGGATAGTTATTCCAATCTCGTTCTTATCTGAGATTGTTTATTCATAAGTATTTACTGGGGTTATTGTTATCATCCATGTCCATGTTTTATAAAAGTGTTTTCATGTATGTTTAAATTCCTTTTTACCCATTTTTTACTTTTACCACATGTTATGAAAGGAATATTTCTTTTATTTACCATACGAGGAACTTTTTGACTTTTCCGTTAAAAGTATGAGGAGATTGTTTTTTAACTTATACAACATCAACGGAATTTTTAAGGTTTTATAACACCTTATTTTCATGAATCTTACACTAAAAGATCTAATTATTATTTTAAACAAATTTTTTTTAAATTGCATGGAATTTTGTGAAAATAAAATGATTTTGAAGAAGAAATGATATTTTCCTCAAGAATTCATTTCAAGTGTTTTGTCAAAACTATTTTCCATCTAAGATGACATTATATTGTATGATTATGTTTCAAGTATAATGTATCCATGATTTACATGGTTTTACTTTTCTTATGATGAAATGATATCCATTTGTTTTATATAGATTATGTTATGATGGGATGATTTTTAAGAAACCCATTTTATTCTTTGGGTTATGATGAATGATTTATGTTTATGTTGTGGCATGCGTAATAATGATTTGATTATAAGATGGGTGGTACCTATATCTCCCTCCAATGCATTGGGAAAAGATTTATATCTCATGAGATAGCCATGGATGGAATGGTAAGTTAATCTGGTTCAGTGATACAGGACTGGAATGAGGAGTGAACTCGATTTAGTAAGGGACTTTTTCCACTAAGATGGTCTTGGCATTAATGCCTTGGCTACTATGGAAATCATATAATGTGCTTAATGGTTTTCCACAATTAAATGTTTTATTACCATGCTATTTTATCATGATTTATGTTCCTTTATGATCTATTCCTTACGTACTTCCAAGATTTATTTTACAACTCAAGATTTTGATGTTTAACCTTTATGTTAATGTTTTGAAGTTCAAATGTATATGGTTTGTTTTATTTTCTCCATGATTACCCTTACTGAGAATTTGAGCTCACCATTTATATGCTTTCTTTTCTCTAGGATATAAATAAAGTTTTTAGGTAAGAATAAAAAATGAAAGATCTTTATGGGAGATTTTGAAGATCTTTCACCACGATTAGAAGATTATGTTCCAAGTTTCTAAAGACACTAAACTATTACGGTACTTTGGTGTCTGTTTTTGTTATGTATTAAGTATTCCACAAAAGTAATGTAATGTTTATGTACATCAATATTGGGTCTCTATAAAGAGTGAGAGTTAATAATTAGTACTTGCACATTTCTCCTGTTTTTCTATAGTAGAAGGGTTCAAGATTTTTTCTGGAATTGGTTTTTGGGTGGCTTCTACCAGAAATTCTATAAAGAAATAATCCAGATGTGGATTAGAGAAGGTTCTTTCATAGTGCATGAATACTTATATTTTTAAGTTTGAGAGGGTATGGCACATCCATCGGTACCAGGCCCATGCATTTTTTCATGGGATAGCTTGCTGAATGTCATGCATTTATGGAGGTTTTTCATACTGATGTTGATGCCGGGGAGGGGTATTAATAAGTAGTCTTGTTATAGGATTTTAACTTTTATTATTTTGATGTTTCTACATCCTTTAAGTCAAGTGTAATTTTCTACCTTTTCCTTAAAAATGGGTTTATCATAAAATTAATAAAAATTTAGGCCTTTGGGTCCTTTAGTCAAGAACACAAATTCCAAAGAGGATATTGATTCCATTGAATGAGAAAAATTCAATAAAATATCCTTCAACAAATATTTTCACAAAAATCTCCATATTAAGATGTAAAGGGAGTTCCTCTATCTGAATAAAAAATAAGAAAATTCTATCATGGTGTATAATGAAAACTTCACAAGGCTTGTATAATATTCCTCTAACTTCATTATCAACACCAAAATCAAAGTAGGCAATATTATTAGTGGGTTAAATATGATTTTATAAAAATAATTGGAAATTCAAGGCTTTGATAGTTATAAATAGATTTTTCATTGTTCCCTCAATGTTGAGATGAAGATATGTGACTCTTAGTGGTCTTGTGGGACCTAAAAACTGTATTTTTTCAAAATTTTGGATTAGTCATGTTTTGAAAACATAATTTAAAATTAATTTTTACGAATTTTAGAAAAATTATTTGATAAAATAAATTTCATTTTCAAAATCTAAATGTAAAAATTATCTTAGGGTAAATTTTTGATAATTTTATGAAAAGATTTATTTTTTTATGAATAGTGATACATTCTGATATTTAGTGAAAACTAACCTTTTATTAAATTTTTTTATAGATAAATTATATTATAAATTTTTTTTAAGTAAAAAATTACTATTATGTAAATGGTAAAATAGAACCATGATTCTTGAAACACTATTAGAGACTAGGTTCATATTATATCAAAAGGAAAACTATGCCATTCTGATCCTTTCATTTGAAATATGGAGACCAAAGCATTTTTTACATATTATTAAATGATTCTTAAAAAAATATCCATTAATACAAATAATGATTTTAAAGGGTTATTGTATTTGGAAGACTAGGTTCATATTTCATAAAAGAAAAATTAAACATGGCATCTTTATTTTATTCTCCATAGTGAGCTCATAAAATCCACTTGAGCTCTTAAAACTGCATAGTATAACATAAGGAATACATAAAGGGGTGAGATAAAAATAATATTAAGGGAATAAACCTGATAAGGAAGAATAACATGTGATTCAAAGGTATAACATTATATCATAAAATGGAAGGTACATGAGTAATAAAGTGGAAGAATAACATAAATATCATGGTATCATAAGATCATAGAAACACACGAAATGTGGTTACAACATATAACATGACATAATATTTTTTCAAGGATAACATAGAAGAAAATATCACATGGTGAACAAAGTCCCATAACATATTAGGTTTTCTTCCTAATCCCATACATAATGCCTCCTGAGACTAAAGCTTTACCTGATGCATTTGAGCGCTATCTGGGTGCACCCATTGTAACATGTTTATGATTTATGCGAGAAACCTAAATGAAATAAATAATAAGTCATAGCATAAGAATTAATCATGTAATGAAAATAGGTTTCATAATCTTGCTAAATATCATAATCTAAGGAAATTTAACGACGAATAAATTTGAGAAATTGTCATAATACATGTATTACACCATCAAAGGAATAGAAAATAAAATAGTTATATATGTGAGATAAATATATACATAATTGAGAAGTATTAAATGACATTAAAGAGATAGATAAAGAGAGTTAGATACATAAAGTTCATAACCCAGCGTGGTTTAGAGTGATCCCTTACCTCAAGCCCAATTTGTCAGGCATTTTTTTATCTTTTTGAATGATAAAACTATGTTAATTAATTAATTTCTTAAGAAAAAATTTCATGTTTATTATTCATTTTATTTTATTTTTTACCATGTCATATTCCATTATTTAGCCAATTAATTTCATGTCAGATGTTTTAATGATAAACAAACCATATGTCCAGAATCACTTTGGTAGGTTGACTAAGTTAAAAGGGATTATTAACACAATATATACAAAATGGTAACAATGAAATGGTTATTTTTTTTATAATTAAATTATAATTTTTAAACTATCTGTGAAATATGGTAATAAGAAAATGAACTACATCACACTCATAGATATGGTAGGTCATTCATACGCATGAGAAAAATTTACATTTTTTATAGATCTCAATGGAAACAAGGTAATTGTTATTTTATATTTACATGATGATAATTATATCATAAATATAATATTATTTATTACCATAAACATACCATTCATGTGATTTGTTAATAAACATAAGAAATACAAAAATTAAAATAATTGGATTAAAAAATTATATTTATTTTTAAAAGAATTTCATTTGTATGTATTCTTTGAATTGATAATTTCACTGATTTAGAATACTTGTTTGGTATTATCATATATTTTTTAAATTTGAAATCATTGATTGATTTTAATTTTACATGTTTATTACTAAATTAAAATTTAATATTGATGTTAGATATGTAATATAAAATGAAATTTATTAATTGATATAAGTTAAAAAGTTAAAATAATACTCAAAATTCATTATTTTGGTTAAAATATATATTGGTTTAATTTGTAAGAGATATTTAATTTGAAATATATGCATTAAAATATGAATGAAATATCATTTTATAATTTAATTTTTTTTCAACATGAAATGTAATAAATGAGATTATATTGAGCACATTAAGGTTTGATTGAAATAGAATTCTTTTGATAAGTTTTATATTTATCATTAATTTAAAATTAATGAATGATATAAGATATGCATTTTTGGAATAAAAATTGAAATTTCATTTTTGTAGGTTTAATAGTTAATTTATATGAAATGAATTGGAGTAAATGGGTCAAAAATAATAATATAAAATTAAAATATTCAAGATAATGTGTGATATATCATTGATATGCAAAGATATAAAATTATTTAAATCCTTGATATTAAAATTTTATTTAATGAATCATGGATTTAATTTTTAATATTTTTCATTTAAAGTGTAAATTTGTGAACTTATATTTTTTAGATATGATTCTTAAAAAAAATTATAATTTTTTTTTGGATTATCACCAGTAGTAGGTTGAATTTTAATTAAATATATTGTATGAAAATTAGGTTAAAATGAAATAATACGATTACAGTGAATATTTTTTCTAGTTTCAGATTATTGGAAATTGTGCCTATTTTCAAATAATTATAGAAACAAATGAAAAATGTGGTTTTAAATGGTGATATGGATGGAATAGTTTAGTTTTATGAATTTTTTGGAAGTGTTTACATTATGTATTATCTAATGAATTTCCATGTTTTGTATGAATTTTTGATATGGTGTGTGTATTCAATCATCGCGAGAAATGTAAAGGAATACTCAAATAAAGAAATAAAAATTATCAATTCCATGAATAAATTATTGAATTTATTAGACTATAAAATTAGAAACTAGAGAAAACCAAGTAATTTTTATTTAAGAAAGTGATAATGTTTAATTCTAGTTGGATGTAATGAAGATAATTAATTTTTGAAAACTTATATTGGCTATGAATTACATATTTTGTTTAAACTAATACCATAATTTTTCTAAGATATGGTATTGAATAATTGTGGGAAACAATATGTTAAGTAGAGGAGAATTTTAGGTTTCATTATTTGATGTTTTTATGTATATTTTTGTATCATTTCTTTAATAAATCAAATCTTTGGAAGAATTTTTATTAGAATATTCATGATATATTTTAAGTTATAAGGAATATTGAATTCAATTGAAAATTAATTGAAAGACATGTCAATGTATGGTTCAATTCTAAATGTCTTCCATGTCAAATGTTTAATAAATTATGAATAATTATTATATTCTTGAAGGCTAAAGGTTAAAATGTTTTTTATTTAGAAAATTAATATTTTATTGTTTTGGTTATGTTGAAAATTATAAATATATATTTTGAATGTTGATTTAGATTGTAAATATTCTTCTAAATTTTAAAATGAATTTAGTAAATTGAAATAAATTTATTTTTATTAGTATCATTGAAAAGTATTTTAATTGAGGTGATTTTTTTTTGTTTTTAACTTTTAATAGAAACAAATTTAATATAGGATACTTTTTTGGTATAGGATATGGTTTTGGATTTAATTTAAAAACATATTTCTCAATTATCAAAAACTACTCACTAGCCAACACCCCTTTATATTACCACTGATTATCTATTCATTCAAATAATTTATATTTTAATTAAATCTTTAATCTATTTAATTAAAACTAATTAAACTTTACTAGATATTATCATTATATCTTCTCCAACCTAGTAATAATTATGTGTTTTAATTTTTTTTAATAAAGTGTAGGCACGTTGTGATATATATGGATAAATGTGGGATCACATTACTAAGGAACCCACCTGAGTATGCTTAGGGTTTGGAGGAGTTTTTTGATTTTTCAATTTCCAATCAATCCGTTGTTGGGAGAATAATATGTCCATGTCTTAAATATAAATTTAGAATATGGTTTAAGAGAGATAAAGTTTATGAACACTTGATATTGAAGCAATCACCTACCATGTATTTTTGTTTTATTTGGCATGGAGAATCGAATGTTACAGAAAGTTGGAGCACTGATTACAATAGAGAGAATGATATACCAACTTCATAGACAATGGAAAATGAAATAAAAAACCATATAAATGATGAGTTTATCATTACAAGACAACAAAATCTACATAAAAACATACTAGAACAACCAATTGAGGGTGTTATAGATAGAAACTTGAAAAGTGATGTTTTTGGAACTATAAGATAACCAGATCAATATTGTAACATATTATTGGATCCTCCTCTTGATTTTATGGAGGATAATATAGTATATAACTTCACTGAGAAAAAAAATGTGCTCCAGGGTTTAGTTAAAAATGTAAATCAAGAGTTTTATAGTGGATTTTTGAAATATTACACACTTTTCTCTCTACATAAGTTGTACCATATCAAATGACTATGTGGAATTTAAAATAATTCAATGTACATGATATTGGAATTTTTGTGTGATTCATTTGTTGAATAAATGATCCTCAGATCATTTTAGGATTTTAAAAAAGTTGTTAACAATACTAGTCTGAATTATGATAAAATGCATGCCTATACCAATGTTTGTATGCTTTATTGGGGAGAGGACTCAAGAAAAAATGATTGAAAAAAAATTCCTTCTTCTAGATGGAAGTCATTGGGTGATTTTAGAAGTTTGAACCAACATACTAAGAAGAAGAAGAAGAAAAGGAACACAGTTATAAAGTTTTTGTTTTACATTTCATTAAATCATAAATTGAAAAGATTATTCATGTCATAAAAAACTTCCGAGAACATGAAGTGGAATTATTTAGAAAATAACAATTATGTTTTAATGTGACATCCAAGAGATTCACAATAATGGAATACATTTGATTCATTACATCCAAATTTTTCATCTGATCATAGGAATGTGCAATTGGGATTGGTTGTCGATGGATTCAACCCATTTGGGACTTTGATCATGAGTTATATCATTTGTCGAGTTTTTTTGATCCCTTATAATCATCATCTATGCATTTTTATGAAAATAAATTCTTTTTTTCATTTTGATGATTATTACTAGAAAATTCTTGGAAATGATATTGATGTATATTTACAACCTCTAATTTAATAATTACGAAATTTATGGAGAAAAATTGTTTGATACATATGATGAATCTTCTAGAACAATGTTCAAAATGATGTTTCTCTATTGTGGACCATTAGTGACTTACCTAGACTTGAGAACTTAGGTAGTGGGAACACTTACATGTGTTTGGATTGTCCTATTTGTAACTTTTATGTTGAGTGAAAACGACTACCTCACAGTAAAAAATGGTGCTTCTTATATCATCGAATTATTATCACTACATCTCATAGATATAGGTTTGACAAGTAAAAATTAAATGGTTCTATTAATCATAGACTACCTCCAATGTTCTTAAAAGGTTGTGGAAAATTGGAAAAACTTGGAAATGTTGAAACATAATTTGGGAAGGTGTATCATTTTAATAATAGGGAAAATGGATTTAAAGTTCATTGTCTAGTGAAATCAAAATGCAATAATAGAATAAAAATAGTATATTCCTTAAACTTCCGTATTGGGAATTTAATTTTTTTTGGAATAAGTTTTATTTTATGAATATCGAGATGAATTTTTTTGACAATTTTATCTTCAAATATCTTAATTAGAATGGAAAATCAAAGGTCCATCTCAAATCATAGAATTAATTATAAGAAATGAACATAAAGTGTGATCTCTGGCTAGATGAGAATGGAAAGTATGATATGATATTTTTTACAATGAAAAAATAGGGATAAAGATACATTCCTTCTAATTTTAAAACATGTTAAGTTATCTGATGGGTATTCAAGTAACATATCAATGTGTGTTAACCTAAATCATAATAGGTTACATGGATTGAAATTTTACGATTAATATGTTTTGTTATAGCAATTAATACCATTGGAATTACACACATTATTACATAAAAATCTTAATTCGATTGTACTCTAATTCTTCACCTTATTTAGTAAACTATGTGAGAAAACTCTAAAACCAGTTGATATTGAAAACCTTTAGGAGAGATTTTTATTTACACTTTTTGAAATGGAGATGATATTTCCTCCGTCATTTTTTATTGTCATGATTATTTTTACAGTGAATTTGTTCGAGGAAGCTAAATCAGGAGGCCTTGTACATTGTCGATGGATGTATCCAATTGGGAGGTAATTTATTTAAATGTTTCTAATCTTAAGTAAAAAATTCTTAGAACTTCATTAAAGACAAAATTATGTTCTATTAATTTTATGTCTTAGATATATTGGGTATTTAAAATCATAGGTGAAAAATATAGCTTAACCTGAAGGCTTTATTTCTGAAGGCTATTTAGAATAAGAGTGTATTATATTTTGTTCTAGATAGATGGATGATATTGAGATAAGATTAAATTTATTTGGACATGTTGATGACACATCAAATCAATATAAACTATATGGGAAATCAAAAATATTTCTAGCTATTAACCGATCATTTTGGAGGATCTCAAATGTTACACTGACAGAAATAGAATTATTATAGGTACATAGATATGTGTTAATGAATAGTGATTAAAGATACATTTATTTAATATCTTATGATACAAAAAAGATACAAATGATAGGACCAAGATGAAATGATAATGATATAAAAAAATCTTTTAATAAAATTCTTGTAGAATGGTTTGCACGATGTGTATGTTTATAAATACTACAATCAATATATCTATTAGGTTGAACCATATATTTTGTAAATGAAATAATATATATTAATTTTTTATATCATGAATACTGATACTTAAGATGAGTTGTTAAAATATTTGATGTTTCTTGCTTGAGGTACTCTAAAAGAGGATAGACATTTTGATTCTTACAATGTAAATGACTTTAAATTACATATAGTCGATCAAAAAGAGGGTTTGAAAACATAGAAAAGAGGTGTATTTATGTTTTCTGAAATGGGTTACTATGGAGAGTTGACTAATATTATTGAATTAAACTACCATGGGAATTTTTCACTTGTTTTATTCAATTGAAACTGGGTCGATATTAACAAGGGTGTTAAAAGAGATTCCTTACAATTTAATTCTATGAACTTATCTCACTTGATGGATGTGAGTGATCATGAATTAAATGATATTTATATATTTTTATTGTAAGAGAAAGTGGAATATTATGTAGAATATGTTTTGGATTAAGGGTGGAGTGTATTTTCTCACGTAAAAAAAAGAGACTTGTATGATATGGTTGATGAAGTGGAATATTTGACCTCTAACATTGAATCCCAATAACAATATGAAGAAAACTAATTTATCCATCTTGATATTGAAAATTTTACTCTTTCAATGGTGGATGAAGTATATGAAGTAGTGATGGAGTAGGAAAATGAAATGATTTAAGGAGAAAAGGATTGTATGTGCAACCATGCATTAATTTATCAACCACTTATGTTATTTGGGTAGTCATTCATTATCATAGATATTTATATTTTGTTTGTAAGTACTTTGCATATGTTATAATTTCTAATTTTTTTCTGCATGATTTTTTTGAAATATATGTTTTGAAGTTAATTTTATTTGATTAAATTATAGGAATTCCAAAGAGGAAGTGTTTTAATGATCCCAGTCGATGTTCCCTCAACTATACCAATAGATGATGATCCATTGGTATCCCTCCCTACAACATCTGGGACACACTTTGATTTCCCCATACACCATCTCTCACACCCTCAATTTTGTCATATTCTGACACAACCTCTGTCAGCATCCCATCAACATCTCAGTCAATGCCCCCCCATTCAGTCAGATCAGTAGTGAGGGAGTAGGTCATCACTCTTATTTCATCATGGGGATATTGGAGGGTGACAATTATGGGTACAATTTTTAATATAAATATCATTAATTTATTTTTTTATACTACAAATTCTTTTTTTTATAAAAAATGGAAAAAACGCTACTATGGAGAGAAATATGAAAAGTTAATATGTCTAGAATCTGAAAAAACTAAAGATAATTGTCTGATTTCACTACTATAGGGTCTCTACGGATAATACTGTATGATTATTTGGCTAGATTCCAGGATAGTTTGTAGCGGAGCTGGTTACCCTTCTGATTATATATTTTGATTGGAGTTATATGCCTCAATCTTGGAAAAATGACATATTTTATTCATAAATAAAGGAAATTTTAATACATCATGGTGTAATTGAATATCATTATGTTATTAAAATCTAATATTTTAAAAATGAATCTCTTTATATATATGTTTTTCCACTTTACCATTATTGATCTTATAGAATGAAGGTGGACATTTAAAAATTTAGATAAGAAATGGAAGGATTTTAAATTGATATTATGGAATAAATAGTTACTTCATTGAGAACCCAACAACTGTACGATAAGGTACCTGAATGGGTACTTAGAGAGGAATGGAATGTTTTTCTGATATTTATAGTCATAAGAAACACATGGTATTTAAATATATATTATTATATTAATCTTATTTTACATTTACAAATGAATATGAAAAGAAGTTGACATCTAATAAATTACTATGAAAGTATATGTTTTTTTATTTTAGGATGTTTTCTAGAATAATTCATGGAGTTGAGCTAAGAAAACCATCCCACACACTACCGGGTCAAAGATTTTTTTTTCAGAAACCGATTGACTCTAGTAATATTTTCATTAGTTTAAATATTTATAAGACAATATTATCTATTTAATATATTAAATTTTTTATTTATCTTTATTTAATGTAGTCACAAAATTTAGGGAACCATTCTACTAAAGAAAACTATGGATGAATGTTTATAAAAAATGTGATGGGAGTTATGTTAATGAGCCTACCAACGAAGTTAGGGTATGAATTCATTTTTCATTATAATAACTTATTTTCATTTATCACTATGTTAACATGTATTGCTTCAAATGTGAATTTATTTATATGTAAAAATTTATGAACTATGGGATTCCAATCCCACACAGTTCTTCTCAATATCTTAGAATGACCCATTTGGTAAAGTCATTTAGAAGGAACATCCTGGGAAAGTGTGCATGATGGGTTTTGGACCATTACCATTTGAGGTATTTGGAAGGCCATCAAGGATTGTAGCTACATATAATCCTGGTTGTAGTCACTCCCTACCTCAAGATTCTTATAGGGAGTTTTTCTATGCAATGTATAATTCATGAACAGGGGGATCATATATCTATTTTAAAGAAAGCATTTATTGATTTGTATAATAAGATAAGACAATATTTCCCTATTATTATTTGATCTATGTATTGTGATAAAAAGATAAATCACACAACTTCAACATCAGTTATTTCATGAAATTCTATTGGTTTTAAGTTTAAATATAAATATACAACACCATTTAATTTTCAATATAATTGTCTTGTAGGTTCTGGTAGTAGGAAGTGGAGATGAAGACAGAGAGGGTGTCAAGTAGAGTTCACCGGTTAGTGATTATTGGTGTCTTTGGATTCAAAAATAATGTAATACTAAACTTATGACAAAATAACACTAATTTGGTGAATCAGAAACCATGTTGTGGTTTCTAGTAGGGATATTTGTACTTACCTTACATTTTAGAATAGTCTATTTCAGTGTGCTTATGTAAATTATAGAATATTAAGGGAAATTGTAAACTTTGAATTTTATGATATAGTTATTCATGAATTGTGAAATTAATGTAGATAATGTTATTAATGGTGCTAATTTTTTGGGTAATGGTTTATATGTGATGTTTCTACTATGAATTGTTTGTTTTATTCTAGGATTGAGTGTTCTTCTGGGCCTTAAGATTATACAATTTCTTTTTTTAAAAGCATCATTAGTGGTGATTTAAACCACTACTAAATATGTCATATTATTGTTTAAAGGTGGTTTAAGACACAACTATATAATGTGGATTTTTTTAGTGGTGGTTAAACCACCACTATATAAAGTCATAATTATTTTGTCATGATTTTTTTTCATTTTGTTGCAGTTTTCTAGTCAAAAAATCTTTAAGATAATGTGGTGCTTTAAACCACCACTAAATCCTTGACATTTTGTTTGTTTGTAAAACCTCCCAAAAAACGAAAAAAACCACTGCTAAATATAAGTTTTGTGATGCTTACTAGAAAATGCCGCTAAATGGAAGGAACCACTATGGTTTGGATTCTAAAACCAACTTTAGTGGTTGTTTTTGAAATCGTCACATAAACCATTGGCGGTATTTTAAACTACCACCAAATAAAAAAATTCCACAAACATGATATTTTCATATAGTTCCAGTCATACACACTAGTGACATTATCCTATTCTATACGAAATGGAATGTAAGAAGGTATATATGATATTATTTTTATAGAATATAATTATATCATAAATTTTATATATAATTATTAGATACATCATTATATCCAATTGTGATAAGTGATGATGGAAAATGAATTACATCAGTTCGTGAGGCGATAGTCCGTCGTACACACGATCAACGATTTTTTTTCCCAATTTAGGGAGGAGGAGATTGTTGTAGGTTGTAGAATAAACATAAACAAACATTATTATATGGAATATATTTCTTTTATTATATCAGCATGATTTAAAAATATTTTAAGAACGTGGAACAAGAAATAAAATAAAATTCTCATTTAAGGAAAATACTTCTTTTTTAGACAACTTCTTTTAGTTTAAACCAAAAGACTTAATAGTTTATATATATGAATAATAAAAGGATTATGTAATGAGTGTACATAATTAGGTAAGTTATTTTTCCTAGTATTTTCTAAACCAATGGTTTTTTGAAGTGTGGAAATGATGGGAGAAGGGGTGGCCTTTTGTAAGTGGGGGAGATTGCACACTAGAAATTTTTGAAAAGAAATAATTCAAACCAACTTTTTATTATAGAAAAAGGATAAATAAATAGGTAATTTTAAAAAATTAGAAGGAATAATTTCTAAAAATTACTATTAAATGATATTTGGACACATTTTAGGTATTTCTAACCCTTATCTTTAGAGTTTAACCCCTAGTAAAACCATTTTTACTTTCACCGATGTAAATAATTTTTAATGTTTTCACTATTTATCATGGTAAAAAAATTAATTATAACTTATTAGATAATATAAATTATTATAATTAAAAATATGGAATCCATTTTTTCAAATTCAACTCACAGTATAGGCATATTTAATTTTAAAATTAAACCCACAGACATGTTGAAAAAATAGTTTTCCTAAAAAAACTATCAAAAGTTGAAAAAGTTTTCATATAAGAATTCAATTTGAAATTGGTTAAAATGAACTAATTTGGATTAATTAATATATAATTGAAAAAGTTTAAATTTTGAAACCACATTAAAATAAAACAGGGCTTGTAAATGCATTAAATGAAAAGTATTTTTTTAATAAAAATCTATATTTTGTTACTATTAATTAAAAAATGAAACTTTTTAGAAAAATCACAAAAAATAATACTAATATAATTTTGATATGATGATTTAAAAAAATAATGTTTTTTTAAATAAATTTTATAAAAGTGTAAAACATTAATTTTAAAATGTGTGCGCAAAGTGCGACTAAATTGCCTTTTATAAAATATAGTTTTGAGAAAACATTTATTTTTCTTTCAAATGGATTTTATTTTATTTATAATCAATAAATAACCACTTAATTTATTTTATACATGTGTAAACCATATAATTTTTATAATTTATTTCATCCTATTAATACCCACTAACTTAATAGAAATCTTAAAATGGTCATTTTTAAATAATAATATTTTTAATTGAGCATCATGTTTCATTTAAACCCAATTTTTGGTGAATCAAAAGCTATTGAAGTGGTTAAATTTATTTAAAAATAAATATATAATAAATTATCTAGTTGTTGCATTTTATTCTAATCATGTTGTTTCATTTCATATATACTAACAAACATGATGTTACTCTTTTAAAATTTTTGGGTGTTAATAATGAATCCCAAGAATTTTACTCATATTATTAAAGGATTCTTAAACATAAATATTCATTAATAAAACACAAGGATCATAAAGGCCTAATAAATTTGAGAAATAGGTTCATAAAACATAAAAGGAAACTTAAACACGGAATCTTTATTTCATTCTCTATATTGAGATCCTTAAATCCATTTGATCTTCTAAAACTGTATGGGATAACCTAGAGAATACAAAAATAATGGGATCGGATAAAAGGACTAGTAAGGGAATAAACATGATGAGGAAGCATAACTTGTTGGTAAAAGGTATAACAAGATATCATAAAAGAGAAGGTACATGAGTAATCAAGTGAAATCATAACATAAATTGAATTGTATCATAAGATCCTAGCAACATAAGAAATGTGTAAAAAATATATATAATTATATAAACAGGAGTCTAGAAAAATTACCTATATAATATCACATGGTGGAGAAAGACCCATAATCGATTTGAGTTACTCTATAATCCTATACACGACACATCATGAGACTAAAGATTTACCCAACACATTGGAGTGCTATCTGGGTGCACAAATCATAACATGCTCATGATCTATGTGTTCCTCATAAATTAAATCAATCATAATAAATAAAATAATAATTAAACATAGAAGTAAAATGTATTTTATAATCTTGCTTCGTATAATAATCAATGGAAATTTCATAATGAAGGCATTTGATAAATGGTCATAAGAAATGTATTACCCCATAAAATGAAGGGATAATAATCTATATATGTGTGAAATAAATAAATAAATAATTTAGAAGCATTATATAACATTAAAGAGAGATATAAAGTGAGTTAGATCTAGAAAGTATATACACCCAAGGAAATGGTGGTTTAGAGAGATCCCTTACCTTGAGACCGATTTTTCATATGAAATATTTATCTCTATGAATAATAAAATTAAGTTAATTATTTAATTTATTAATAACCTTTTTCATGATTATTATTCCTTTTATTTTATTCACTACCATGTTATATTAAATTACTTAACCAATTAATTTCACATCTGACATTTTAATGATAAACAAATCATATATCAAAAATCAATTTGGTAAGTTGACTAATGTCAAATTTATTATTAATTAATAATCTCCATAATGGTAAAAATGACGTAATTATAATTTTTATGCATAAATTATACCCTTTATACCAAATAATAAATATGGTTATGAAAAATGAACTACATTATAATCAGGGAGATGATAAGTCATACCTACACATGAGGAACATTTCCATTTTTTGGAGATCATGATGGAAGGAAGTTAATTCTTATTTTATTTTTACAGTTGGGTAATTATATCATAAATATAATATTATATCCTTACACATACCATCCATGTGATTTGGTAATAAAAATGAATCACATTGCTTCAAGAGGTGGTAGTCTTCTGTACACAAGAATGATATTTTCATTTATTCAATTGATTATATGGTAAGAAAGTATATGATTTAATAGTTTCAAATGATTTATAATATTTAATTAATATAATATATAAAAATAAAAAATATTCATTATTACCTTTCACATAACTCATAATTGAAAAACAAATCACATCGCTTTCTAAGGCAGTAGTCGGCCGACACATGAGCAACATTATCATACTTTCTACTGAATGGAAAGTAAGAAGGTATATATGAAATTAAAATTTAAAAAGTATAATTATATGATAAAAATAATATATAAAAATTCTATACATCATTATATCCATATGTGAGAAGCGGTGATTGAAAAATATTTACGCTGGTTCACAAGGTGGTATTTTTCCGTACACACGATCAACAGTTTCATTTACCATTTAATAGAGGAAGAGATGGTTTTAGTCATGAAAATAACAGGAAAACATATTATTATATGGAATATACTGATTTTTTATATAATCATTGTTTAAAAATATTTGAATTAATTGTATGAAGAAATAAAATAAAACTCTTGGTTAAGGACGTTACCATTTCCCCACACAGCTTCTTTTGGTCTAAACCAAAAGCCTTCTTTGGTTGGATTTATAACCAAAGTAAGGATTGTAGGATGATTTTAGGTAAGTAGGGATTTTATTTGGATAGTTATTTATAGATAAAATGGGCTTTTGAAGCATTTAAAGAAGAGTATATGGGGTGGCCTTTTATTAGTGGGGGAGAGGACACACATGGATTTTTTGAAAAGAGGGAATTCAAACCATGTTTTTCACATGAAAAAATGATCCCGAAAATGAACCATTTTAGAACCATAAAAGATAGAATAAGAAAATTTGTCCATAAAATACGAATTATACAAATTTTTTATCATTTTTAACCCTTATTTTTACTTTAACCCCTGAGTAAACCCGTTTTTACCTTAATAACAGTATATAATTTTTACTATTTTTATTATTCATTATGGTCATAAATTATATTGAGCTTATTAGATAATATAAATTATTATGATTTAAAATATTTAATCTCTTTTTATCAATTAAACTCACATAAACGACATATTTTAAATTAAAATTAATCCAACAAATGTGTCAAAAAATGGTTTTCCTAAAGAAGAACTTTCAAAAGTTGAAAAAGTTTTTATATAAAAATTCATTATTAAAATGATTCTAATGAACTATTTTTTATTAATTAATATATAATTGATGTTTTTTACTTTTAAAACCACACTAAACTAAAATATTTCTTGTAAATGGTTTTAATTAAATAGTAATTTTTAATAAAAATCTGTACTTTTCACTGTTCACTGAAAAATTATTAGTTTACGAAAACTCTAAAAAATTCGCCATAAGTTAATATAAATTTTATAATTTCAAAATTCAAGTTAATTTTTTAAAATATTTTTATTTAAATTACTAAAAATTAATTTTAAATTTTATGTGCAAAGGGTGACTAATCAATTTTTCAAAAAGAATAATGTTTTTTAGAAAAAATTTATTTTTCTATCAAATGGTTCTTATTTTGTTTTTAATGAGTAGATAATAATTGAATTTATTTAATACATGTGTAAAATAAATAAATTTTCATAATTTAGTTATTCTTATTCATACCATCAAATATAACAACTAGTTTAGAATGACCATATTTAAATAATATTATTTTAATAGAATATCACAATTCATTTAAACTTGGTAGTGCGTGAATCACAAGTTATCACATATATTGAATTTATTAAAAAATAAAATATATCATAAAGTATCATGGTTTAAATTCTCGCCCCTTAAATAGTTTCACCCTAGAAATTTCATATTACATAGTAAGTTGAAATCATGCCCTAGAAATTTTGTATTACATACTATGTTGAAAATAGGTGAGGATACTTCTTCTTCATCACCTCTTCTAGTTGCCAAGTTACTTCCTCAAACTTGTGGTTTCACCACAACACTTTGACCTGGTGAATTATCTTGTTTCATATAACATTGTCTATGTTCCAATATCTTCACCAGTTTCTCCTCATATAAATCATATTTATCCAATGGTACCACCTCAAAATTTAGTGCAAGTGAGAGTTATGGTATATACTTCCTTAAGAGGGATACATGGAACACAACATGTACTTGAGATAGATTAGTTGGGACTTATTTTCAGTAGTACACCACTCTGATGTAATCAAGGATCTCAAAGGGGCTAATAAATCTAGGAAAAACTTTCCCTTACTCCCAAAAATCATAACTTTCTTCCATGAAGAAATATGGTGGAACGCCTTATCTCCAACCTTAAACTCTAGGTCTCATAAATGATTTTATTCACAGCTCTTCTATCAAATTTGTATAGATTTCATGTGATGTTGTATGGGTTGGATCTTCTCTATCTTCTCTTAGGAAGGATCAGGCCCCATAACTTTTCCCTCTCCAACTTTATCTCAACATTTCAAAGTCCTAAAATTCTTCTAATAAATAGCCTCAAAATGTGCCATTTGAATGCTAGAATGGAAACTATTGTTATACAAGGACTCTACTTAGGGAAGGTGTTGATTCGAACATCCTTGGAAATAAATTGAGAAATACCTAAAGATATAATCTAGTGTTTGGATGGTTCTTTAATATTGACCACCCATTTGAGGGTGATAAGTAGTACTAAAACTACGTTATGTATTCAATTCTTTTTGAAGGCTTCTCTAGAACCATGAGGTAAATCTTGGATCATAATCAGATACAATATTGAGTGGAACTCCATGAAATATTACCACTTACCTTATGTATATCTCAGCGAATTGGTCAGGATAGAAATATTCCTTAATAATAATGAAATGATCTGAGTTTTTAAGGTGATCGACTACAACCCAGATCGTGTTACTTCCTTTTGTTTTCATGGTGACTCCTAATAAAAACCCTAGGTTATGTTTTCCTATTTCCATACTAGTATGGGAAACATTTTTATCACAACCTTATCCTTATATCATTCATCCATAGATTATTAAAATACCAAGAATCATGATAAAAATTCCACAATATCCCTGTTCATGTTATCTCATCAGAATTTTTCTTTTAGATATCAATACCACTTAGTGCTTCTTGGATGAATAGAGAAGGATGAACTATATGCATCATCTAGAATATCCCTCTTTATATCTAGTTTTTATTGGAAACATATAAAACCCCCATTTTTAGGTAAATGGCCCTTTATTCATGTATTCAGAGTCTATATAATATTCATGTTATGTTTTGGGAGTTTTTAAAGGGATTTGGATTATTTTATAGGATTTTATGGAGGATCATCATTTTTGTACGATTAATAGAAACCATGTATAATATATAGTAAATGGTGTAAGAGAAGATAGTGGGAATTGAGCTGGTACACAGTTGGTAAATGATTTGGCCAAACCATGTGAATGCTCAAGAGAAAAATGAATCATGAAATAGAGGGAAAATCATGGTTGTAGAATAGTTTATCTAGTTGTGAGATCCAACTCTGTGATGTGCATCCTTAATTCAATAGCATGCATAGTTGGCACATTATTTGGTAAACTGTGCAGCTTAACCATGTGGTGTATAGATAAGTCTCTTTAAAATGTGGACCCAATCCGAATTATCCCCTTTAACCCTTGTTTTACCCCTAAACTAATAGTATCCCAAATTATTTTTCACCGAAGGCATGACAGATGTCATCCTTCGATCCAGGAGCGATATTAAGTGGACCAAAGTGCGTTGGAAGCTTTAATTCCTTGCTAATTTCAAGTTCTTACTTATTACTCTTACATAAAAGGTTCTTCTATCTCTTGGAACCGTATATCTAGTCCTTATGGATAGATCTATGTGTTAGGAATGGATTATAATGAAATCATGTTGGATCTAGTGAGGCTAATGGGGGTTGTGATTGGATCATGAAGTTTCATTGTGTTTTTATTCATTTTTTTCAATGATTGTAACATAGGTGGCTTATCTTATATCTCCACTTGATTTATAAATTTAATTATTAGTTTAGTTAAATATTTTTATTGAAATGATTTTAAAATACTTGTGTAATTATTATTGAAAATCATGTTTTTTATGGGATTGTAATTTTTGGAAATTTTATTGGTTTTTAGAAAAACCCCTTTGTTTATGATTTTAATATGATTATTTTGTATTTATGGTGTGGTTTTGAGTCATGTAAATTAGTTGGTGAAATTATTTAAAATAATTAAATGGTTTTATGTAAAATTCTTTGTCATGGAAATTGGTTTTTAGTAAATGGGTTAGAATGATTTTGGCATAATTCGTTGGGTGTGTTTTATGTGGGATAGATTATACTCATGAAGTACCTCCTTCAAGGTGTGATGAAGTATGGAAATTAAGTTCCACCATCAATGGTAATAACAAGATTTATTGTGTGTGGATGATTCTATTTGTGGACATGGAATGTGTATGGAAATTAAATTGAGAAATATTTTGAAAGGATTGTTTTATTACTTTACATGGAAATTATTTATGGATTTTATATAATCTATTTTCACTACTTAAAAATGTTTTATATAAATTATTCTAACATTTTTTTCCTAGTGGAATTATTTGGTAATTCATTGGGGAAATACCACTATATTTAGACTCACCCTCTTCTTTAAAACTATTGTGTGTTTTCATATGTCATCAATCAAGAAATAGGTAAAAGTAAAGTATCTCAATTTTTGCTGATTCATCTTGATACGATTATCATGGAATGTTGAGTTGGAGCTTAGAATGGCCTGGGTGTTAATAGTTTTTGTCAATTGGGAGTTTTGTATTTTTTGGTCTTTTGGTTCTCTTCGAGTATGTCTTTTGGTTTTCTCTTTTTATCTATTATGGTTTATTGGGTTGGTTATATTTTTAGTTTTATTTTTTTTCTAATTATTCATATGGAGGTTTGGTTGGTTATTGTTTATGTATTTTGGATTTTTTACCTTTCAAAGGTAAAATCATCCCCCAAATATTGTTGAGGCCCTTGGAATTTATTTCTTCCCTTTAGTGTCTTTGGGATGTCACCAAAGGCCTAGAAGCTCCCCTATCACTCCTCAAAAAAATGATTAGGAATAGGTTGTTACAAATGGTATCTATCTTTTCTGATTCATGTTTTATTTTGGGATAAAGGGTATTATCTTGTTCGGTCCTTAAAATAGGAAATGGTATTAGTATTGGTTTGTCCAAATGTCTTTTGGGAGAAATGGTGTTAGTATTTTTGTTCTTGGAGTAAGAAATAATATCAGTCCATATTCTTGGGATGGTAGTATAGAGTAGGTTTTTTATAAATTGAAATGTATAACTTAAAAAGGTATATCTAACCTCTTTATACATAACTTCAAGTTTCCAGGATGTTTGGGTACATGAGTCTTTTTAGACACTTATTGGTTTTTGTCACCACATCATCATGGGTTTAATTATTGATATTATCATGACATGAATTGGTAATAAGAATTTGCAATAAGAATGAATTGTTCATTCTAAGTTAATGGTTTATGGAATAGGAAAAAGTTTTGATTTTTTAAAATAGTGATAATGGTTGATTTTGAAAATCATGGTTGTAATATTTTCAAAAACAGTTAAAATGTTGACAATGGTTGAATGGTGGAAATCTATTTGGTGATATGTATAAAAAACCAGAATTTTTATACATAAATATTCCATATTTTTATATGAATACTCAATAAAGTTCAAAATAAATTGTTGAGGACCATAATATTTTAGTGTATTTTAAGACTAGATACACAATATTCTTATTTCAAGAAATATTTTCAATATCTCCCACAAAGATCTTCTCCAATATTACTCTTCTTAGGAATTCCCTACTGAAAATTTTATGTGTAAACGGGGAAGGAAAAAAATAATGGATGATCTCAGATGATTAGTAAGGGTAAACATAATAGATATCAATCTATGATCATATTAAAGTATAAGATAAATATAAGGGTATTTGATTATGAAAATAACTTACAAAGTTCATACCCAACCTATCCTAGATAGGTATAAGATAAGTATAAGGGTACGTGATTATGAAAATAACATAAGAAGTTCATACCCAACCTATCAAAAATACATATAAGATAAGTATAATATAAGTATAAGGGTATGTGATTATGAAAATAACTTACAAAGTTCATAACCAACCTATCCTAGATCATAAACATGATTCATGGCATACAAATTTATCATTTCCAAAAATATGGTCCTTAAGAATGATAAATAATCATAAATAAATCATCATAAATAAATCATGAACAATATAATCATTTTATAAAAGTGTGGAAAAATTATAAATATTGAAAACCATTTCGCATGTCAAGGTCAACAACTAAGACCATCAACATAGAAAATCAAGACTCATCATGTGTTTCCCATTGTTGATTAGGACACACTTATTTCCCATAGTGTTTTAGGAAACACATATTTTTTATAGTGGATTATGACTCACTTGTTTCCCATAATAGACCAGGACTCACCTATTTCCCATAGTGGATCATGACTCACCTATTTCCCATAGTGGATCAATCTCATCTACTTGTTTCCCATTATTATCTCATTAGATATAAAGTTTTACCCAATTAATTGGATGGAGATATAGGTCCTACACATCTCATAATGAGTACATATTTATTTATTCCAAAATATCATAAAATATTCATCATATCATCACATCATAACCCATAAAAAAGGTTTTCATAAACATTTAATCAATTCAACATAGCATAACCCATAAAAAATAAATGGGTTTAATAAACATTTCATTAATATAAACATTAACCACATAGATAAATAATAAGGTTGGAATCATTCAATTTTATCCCCAGTAAATCATAAGTTACATCAAAGGATATCATATGTAGGGAATAGTGTTTTTCTAGACCAGAATTTTGAGCGGATATTTGATTTTTTTCCTTTTAGATTATGTTAAGGGGAAATTGTATTTTTTCCCTATAAGATAATCTTGGGTAATTATTATAACCACTTAATTGGTCCTAGAATAGGGTGTTGACCCTAGTACATGAGTTTGGTGGAATTATGATCCTTTTGAATTTTAACGGAATAATTAATAATTAATAATTAATTAATTAATTATTAATTTATTCGCAGTGGTTCATTTGGAAATATCTTTTAAAAATATATTTAGATTGAGATTCTATATCTTTTGTTCAGTTTGGAATGAGAATTTTGTCCTAGTTGGGGTATAAACTCAGGTTTGGCATTGGGACCAGACCATGCAATTTTTTTATTTCTTTTTATTCCTTTTATTTTCTTCTTTTATTTTGTTCCTTCTTCCCTATCTTCTCGCATACAGACCCTAAATGCCTCATTTATCATTCCAATTAGGGAAATAAATGGAGGGTGAGATATAGGTAAAGGGAGGTATGTCCATGAAGCTCGAGACATGTCGGATTCTTGTAAGGTAGTTATGGAGCCTATACATAGGAAAAGATTTGGAGGATTCCTCCCAAAGGTATATTGTTTTTAATTTTTTCCATTAAACCCTATATATTCACTGTTTTTTATTTTTTAAATCCCTTATATGCTTTCTTGGGACCCACAGTGGATTGATCTGTATCTTTTAGGGAGAAAATTTGGGTTTGGTCCAATTTGGGGGGTTTCCCATTTAGAAATCTCGATCAAACAACATGTAGATTTAGGAACACATGTCATGTGTTCTTTAAATTTTTGTAAGAAGGTATTTTTTTGAAGTATACAATTTGTATGGGGTGTACATGACATGTACTAGGACCCTGTCGTGTAGTCGAGTACCCGTCTAGACAGACCGTGTATGGGCACATGGTCATGTAGAGTACATGACCAAACCTCGTGCGGGTTGCACAACTTGTGGAGGAAAATGACTAGGATATATATATGGCCATCCCATGTGAGGTACATGGGAAGGCACCCCATGTAGGGTACATGCCATTTATAGGGTGGACAGACTCTGCACATGGGCTTTGACATGACATGTTCGGATGAAGTACATGCCCAGGTGGGGTTGTGAGGGAACACGACATGTGCTAGGGAGAACACACTATGTATTCCTCCATTATTACCGTTTTTAGGGGTTTTTTTAGTTTTACATGTCTTTATTCCTAGGATTCAATATTGAGTACATGATTAGTTCATTTTGAGAATCTTTCTTCATAGATCATGATAGTAAAACTCTTATGGTGTTTTAAGAATTCCTAGGAGGTGTTTCTTTCTTTTACAGAATGAAGAGGTTATTCCTCTATAAATCAAATCCATTTTTCTCTTGAGAGTGATAAATTTTTATTCGGGATGTTCCATGAGCTATCTATCTTTACTGATTCCTTTGCATCTTTTCCCTTGGGGATGTATCTCTTGTGAAATGTTCCCTTCTAGCCTAAAAATCCATGAGGTTAGTTGTTTCAGAGGATCTTGTTTAAGATGCCTTTACCTTGTTACTATTGTCAAGGATCCCTTGTGGGACACCCTCACATACAAGATGACCTAGGTAATCCCTTATAATATCTTTATACTTACATACTCTTATTGAGGGCTCTATATTGGGAACATCTTACTATATAGAATTCTGAGGATCTAATTACTTACCATTTGAGGATCTTATGTAGGATTCCTCCCATTACCATCATTATTGAGGATCCCTAGTAGAGTGAATTATCTTATGTGTAGATATTGAGGATACTTAGTAGGATTCCTTTCCTATGTCTTGACTTAGGAGACCCAAAAGGTACCCCAAAATTTGAGTGATCATGAGATAGTGGATTGTGGGTTTGGGTAGTGATGGTCTACAGGTGTCACCTTAGAACCCATGTAGATCTTTTAAGCCCATGGGGATACAGAATAGGGGGTGGGTTAGGCATTCGACCACCCTCATTCTTTTATTTTTGTATTCAACTATTTACTATTGATGTAGTAATGATCAGTAGAGGTGCTTCTTGATTTTTTTATGATGAGTTGGCCATGGTTCAAACCTATTCTTTGGGATTCCAATTCATTATTCTTAGGACCTATCTTATCCATTTATTGGGGTTCCCAGATGTTCTTCCTTGTACCTGGCTTCCGATCCCTTTATTTACATCTTTGGGATACCCTGACTTGTTTCTTGGGATCCAGTTGTTGAGAGTTACTATTTTATGATTTCAAGACGTACTACATGGAATATGGATTCTAAGTCTTATTCTATTGGTATTGATAGATGTAATTTGTAACATATCGAACTTGGTTTCCACTCAAAGGTTCCCGGATATCAGTTGGATTCATGGCCTCAAGCACATCTCCTAAAATTCTAGAGGATGCCGAATAGTAGTAAAGACCTCGGGTGTGTCCATGGGGAGACTAATCCCTCACTACCAGAGTGTATCATAATAGATAAAAACAATAATAGGTAAATAGTGAAATTAGTATAAATATATAGAAGAAAAAAAGAAGTAAAATAATAAATAACTGAAGGAACTGATAATAACACTCAAAAGTTTATGATAATTTATGTCATGTGTCTAAATAACTGGGAAAAAGGTACACATGGAATCAAAAAACACATGATACATAAAAGAGGAAAAAAGAATCCAAAAAATATCCAAGTATCTCGAGCTTCAGCTCAGTCATCTACTACCTAGATCCATCCTAATGTAAACAAGAAATATCCGGTGTCCAAGGTGGGATGCTTCCATTTATCAAAACCTGTATACATGTAATATGCCTGGGTACAAATGGAATCCCATATAGGGTCTGGGATAAATATCAGTAGGACACCACTAATGGTGTCTATAACATCTATTCCATGTAATATAAACTGAAATAATGTATAGGAATGCATATATAAAAGTGAAGAAGTACTTTAATGTAAATACCCCATAGCTTCTTCAACCTATATCGGTGTCTAAACATGTAACCATTTCATTTATTAATTATGTTCCATTTTATATAGTAAGTCACATGAGGTCTAACTAGTACTAACATTATGATAATGATAATGAAGGATCCATGACCTTACTAGGATTTTAATGGAAGTTATTATAATGGGGGATACAAGTTAATAACTTATGCATCCTTGGTCTCATGGGTTGAGGTAACTCAGTAACAACCTATAGCTTGGCTCTAAGGGGTAAGATTGTAATCCAAGTGGCATCACCTAGGGAATTCCAAAATAATTTAACTCTAATAGAGTCCAAATATCTCATCCAAGGAAAAAAGGGTAAGCAATGACTTGGCCCAATGAGTGTAACCATCATTCTACATATTCGTAGATTTAGTGCTAGATCCAAGAAGTGTATCCAAGGAATCCTATAAGGAAAATGGAGGGATCCCATGGAATATTTTTGAGTATCCAATGGTAGACAAGGACCAAGTTCCATGGTGGTTATGAACCTTGGAAAATGAAATCTTTGAATCAGAATGGAATCTATGAGTGTTCAAATAATTCCCGCAAGAACCCAAGGCTAGCTCAAGTCTAACCACTCCTATAAAGATTTCAAGGTCTTTATGCATTATTCACCTTATAATTAATTCATCCAATTAATTAGGCCATGTATTACTCATTTCATTTAATAAGAAATTTGGTTCAAGCTATTTCCATTCATTAGTGTGATAAGGCATAAATAGCCATGCAACCAATTAGTACTTAAGTTACATAATCATTGATTAGGTTCACTATGCTACCTTATATAAGAATGGAAAGGTGTGCTATGTATGTGCTACTACTTTTTTCATCTGCATTCATTTAAGACAAGTCATATACATTGTATACTTTCCATTCCTATTTAATATTCATTAATTATTTTGAAACAATTACCTTACAAGGGCCAAGTGACATTATCATATACAAGGATCACCACTAAAATTCATAAATCATGTTATTAGGGAAGGTCTTACCATTAATAGGGCCAATCAATTATACACCCAAATGGTGGAATATATGAACATAATCATCAACTAAAGTCCTAAGTATAGAAACACCATACAAGGGGTGGAAGCATCGAGAAATCAACCTCTAATGACATAATTAAAGATTATGAAATGGGATCTAGAATATGAGCATGATGAATATAATAAAGGAACACGAATTAGATAGGAAACACCCAAGGAAATTGGCATACACACAATGATGGAAGTTTATGAAATGGTGATACTTTAGGGATTTGTCATAGGACATCTACCTTAAGCTCGTATGACTCTTCTTATCAAGTATCAGCCTTTAGTTTGGTATAGATCTGAATAAAATTGAATAATGGATATATTCCATTAAAATATTGAACATGATCCTACATCCAAATAGATTCATTAAGGTAAATAAGAATAATTAACTACTAAAAAGAAATTAAGTTCTTACCGATGCGCATCCAATATGACAAACAAGGATTGAATCATACTTTGGATCAAATCTTGAGATAAAAAGCTATCAATGAAGAACCTGGGAGCTTATAAAGGGAGAAAATGGAGATTCCTTCCCTAGAATGAGAAAAATAGAAGAAAGGCTAAAGTTTAAAAGATTATTAAGGTAAATTTGGTAAATTTGAACAACAAATAGGGGTCACATGGTTTAGAATCATGATTGGTCAAACCATCCACCAACCGTGTGTGGCTGATTACTTAAGTAGGGTGCATGCATGGTTAGTCCACACAGTTAGGGGAACTATGAACCAATAGGGGGAATCACCTCTGCTAAAAACTATAGAACTTTTTCATGGGTTTATGGACCCTAGTGCATGGTTAGGGAAAACCATGTTCCCTTATTACTCCTTTATCTATCCTTGTAGGGTTAAGAGAGACCATGAGGGTTGGGTAACATAGTTTCTACTAACCATGCAACCTGGTGTTTTTCTCCATATGTTGGGGTTCCGAGCTCTGAACAAGCACCGTACACCCTTAAAACCTTTCTGAACTCATTAGGAATCCATGTTAGATCTAAAAAAATAATTATAAAAAATTTAAAAGGATACATGCCTTAGATAAAAAAAGGTTATTACAGTCTTCTCCCTTAAAGGAACTCATCCCTGAGTTCACCTTCTAAGGGAGGTGAAACACAGTCTAAGAACAATTTTGTCCACTGGGCATGTACATTGGCCTCTCGATCCCAAGTCTCATCCATTACATGGTCGTGCTTCCATTGAACCTATACTAAAGAGACAGACCAACCTTAAAGATACTTCATGCTCCGATCAAAGATGCATATATGATTCTCCTCAAATGAAGCATTGACATCTAACTCAAACTCATCTGGATCAAACATATGAGATGATTCAATATGATATTAGTGAAGATATGAGACATGTAAGATTTCATGTGTGGAAGGGTACCTATAAGGTAATAGAAAATTATAGTCTACCATCTTGACTTTATCTAAAATATCAAACAACCCTCAATAATAAGGCAAAAACTTCCCTTGACTCTGTATCCATCTATACCCATACTTGGGTGATACCCATAAGAAAAAACAATTACTGACCACAGAATCTAGAGGTCATCTATGAATATCGACATAATATTTTTTTCTATAATGAGAAATAGAAATATGATTCCTGATCAGCTAAACCTACTCCAAATTCTTATCAATGAGATGAGGACCTCGTAACATTACCTCGACTGCCTCTAAATAACACATGGTTGAACAACACAATCTATTATATAAGGCCTCAAAAGGTGCCATCTGAATCATCACCTGAAAGATATTATTATATGTAAAATCGATAAGATGGATGTGATTCTTCCAAGAAACACTAAAATAAAGGATACATGCTCAGATAATGTCCTCTAGAACTTGTATCTTCTATTTTGACTAGCCATCTATCTTAGGGTGAAAGGTTAGTCTCAAAATCACCTATATAAAAATAGACTTCTGAAACCCCTACCAAAACCTCATTATAGAATGAGAATAACTATATGTAATGATAGTATGAGGGATCCCATGTACTTGTAAAATCTCGCAGACCTACAATATTCCCATGTCATTAATTGAGAAAGTCTCCCTAATGGGAAGGAAGTGGGATACTTTCACCAGTCTGGCAATGAAAACCCAAACTATATTATTACCTTAAGGAAAAATCTATAATCTAACTAAAAAGTCCATCGAAACATCTTCACATTTCCATTATGGGACTAAATATAGCTGTCACATGCCTTTGGGTTATTGGTACCATACCTTCACTGGCTAATATGTATAACACCTAGTAATAAAGGATGTTATCTGATGTTTCATACCAAGCCACCAATACCGGTATTGCATATCTCGATACATCTTGGAGATTCTTGGATGAACTATCCACTAAAAAGTGTGGTAATATCACACCAGTTCATCTCTAATGTCCATAGGAACCCAGAAATGTCCATGAATCTATAGGATTCCATCTCTATCCATAGACCTATCTGATGGTAGGTAATCTCCTAAAATAATCTCCCAGAGAATGAAGCCTTCAGGATCTAAAAATTTCATAATCTACACATTATCAAGGAGAGAAGAGGAAAGTGTAATTAATGAGATATAATAATACTCATGAATAATAAGAAAATATGGATACATATCATAGAATAGGGCATTCAATTTCTATTCATCACTGGCTTCCCGTACAACCAGAGCCTGAGTTATCGGACTCAGTGCATCAGCAACTGCATTTCCCTTTCTAGTAGTATAGAAAATCTACAAATAAAAATAATAAAGATATTCAAACCATATTCACTATAAGATATTAAATTAACATTTTTTAAAGATATATTTGATTCTATTATGGTTTGTATACACCAGAAAGAACTCACCCATCGGATAGTGTCTCTAGTAGTGTAATTCATGAAAAAATGCTACTAGATTGTGGTCATGCGTTGGGTGATTTCTCTCATGAGGACTCAACTGATGAGATTTGTATGCAATGAATATGTACTCCAACATCATCACTGCACCTAGGATGATTCCTAATGCATCACATAACATAGTATGACCTCTACCAGGATTTAGAATATTAAGAATAGGTGCCAAAACAAGCCATCATTTTTTCTCCTAAAATGTTTTCTCACACTCTTTTGACCACATGAACTTAACAACCTTATTTGTTAGACTAGTAAGAGGTGAAGAAAGGCATGATAAGTCCTGTATGAAACACCTTTAAGGTCCAAGAAACCCCCAGAAAATCCATATATCAAACATATTCTTGGGATGCTCTGACGAAACCACAACACTCACCTTCTATAGGTCAATGGACACTCTTTATTATGAGATAATATGACCCAAGAATTTACTTTTTAAATCCATAAGTGGATATTTTTAAGTTTTAAATAAAACTTATGATCCCTTAGTGCATTAAAAATGATATCAAGGGGATTAACTTGTTCTCTAAAAGTGTGTGAATACACTAATATTTCATCCACTAATACCACAAAAAAGAATCTAGATAAATATGGAAACCCCTATTATTAAAATTCATGATAATAGTTGGTGAATTTGTAAGACTTAATGACATAAATAAATTCTCATAAATACTATACCTACTGTGGAATGTTTCATGAGGTATGTCTGAAGGTCTCACTCACACCTAATGATAGCATGATATCTGGTCGACATCTGAGAATAACCTATCTCCTCAAAGCTTGTCAAAGAGATAATATATTCAAGGAAGTGTATACCGGTTCTTGAATATAAGCTGGTTCAACCAACTATAATTCACACATAAAAAAAGGGTACCATCCACCTCTTTAGTGAAAAGAATGGGTGAACTCCAAGATGAAGTGTTAGGCTGTATAAAATGTTTGTCCTCTAAATCCTCCACATGTCTCTTGAGCTCCTCAATCTTAGCAGGTTCCATACTATATAAAGAAATGGAAACTATAGATTTTCCTAGAATGATCTAAATCGTAAACTCCACATCTCTATTAGAAGGTAATATAGAAAAATCTTTTGTAAAGACATCCCTAAAACAATATACTACTAGAGGAAAATCATCCAATGCAATTTCTACTCCTCCAAAAAGAGACTAGAAATATGGGCGGTAACTCTACCTACTCCATGATGATCTGGTCTATATCTTCTAGCTTGGAAAACCCATTCACCCTTGTGTAGATAATTTCACCCCTATGGTGATATAAATTATACCCTGCGACAATAGTAGTCTACAAATGTGTGATATGGGACCAACCAATCCATTAGGAGAATGACATCAAATCCCATAATCTTAAGAACAAAGTGGTCCCACAAGAAAGGATAATTTCCTACCTTAGAGGGATAGTCTTTGAATTGTAATATTTTCTCTAATCATACTGTCAATGGTGTATCTAGAGTCATTACCCTAGATTAAAGATGTATTTATTGCCTAATACTTTCTAAGACAGATAAAAAGACCAAGGAGTATGAAGAAACTATATGAGAAAAATAAGATACTATAGTGGAAGCTATTAGAATAGTACCTCAAACTATAGATATCCTTAAACTCTAATACTTGGGTATCAACTATAAAGCAAGAAATTGTCCTAATCCATGACCCTATGCTAAAGATGGACTACCCTGATCATGACCACTCTAATGGTACTATTGATCTAAAGTATGGATACTATGGTTATGATGCCTTCCTCATTTAGTCCTGATGGTGCTACTCTAGATCCCTTCCCGACACAACAAAAAAACCTACCCCTGAAGGTAGAGCTGGTGTAGAGCCACTTCCACTAGAAGTAGATGAAATGGTCTGACAAAGTATCTAAAGTTTCCCCATACACTTGCAATCCCGACACTCCAAATGGTATCTATCACACTAAGGATTTAGATTCCCCGGTCATCCAAACTAATGGAAGATCATAGAGCTACCAGTACTGGTACTCTGGATACCATTACCCTGATGAGAAACCTTAATGGATCACTTATGGATACTAGAAGAACTACTATCCCTCTATGAAAATAAACCTCTATATCTATTACTATCACATTCCCTTAGGTTTCACTCAATGATAAGAGACTGATTGTAAATATCATATAAATTAGGTAAGAAAAAAATGATCACCTGAGTATGAATGGCATACTAGATCCAATCCTCAATTCATATAGCATGTGAAATATCATCACCAACTATAAGTGGTATAAATCACTATAACTTTGTAAAATGTGTTGAATAGTCCATGACTGACATAGACACTACTCTATATGCATGAACCCTATAGCTTAGTCAGCTCTCAGTGTCTAACGAAATAAGTGATCATAGAAGAAATTCTAAAAATCTTCCCATACCATTCCCTGATGAAGACTATCATGGGTAATTATATCCCACCAATTCTTGGATGTATCACAAATCATATAGGTAGTAATCTCAACCCTCTACACTAGAGGAATATTTAGACACTCAAAGCTAGATAGAGTAGCCTCTATCCAAGACTCAACATCCCTTGAACTGCCATCCCATGAGATGGTGGGAGAAAGTTTCTACTGGAACTCAAATTTCAGATCATCCATCATAGGTTCCGGTCGTAGAGAACCTTACATGGACTGTAGAAAACATAGGAAACTCTCCTGAAGTTGAGAATCTGTTCCCATATCAGGTATAAAAAGTGGTGCCTCAAGTGACACTCCTAGTGGTAAGACTAGTGGAACAAGACCCACCATGTCTCAAGCATGGTCATCACCACCCTTATAAATCATGACACAAGGAAGTCATGATGTTATAGATCTACACATTTCAATTACATGCCTCAGAAAAAGACTGAGCTGATAGATACAATAGAAAAAGTGGAATGTTAGAAGAAGGTCTCACTACCCAAGGTATACTACCCCAACTACCCTATTAGAAGGCTAGGTATTAAAAAGTGTTGAAATTTAAATTGATTGGATTATATTATATGATGGTACAGTTATAAAATGCCTCTTAATTTACTAGAAACCATTTATTTCATAAGTTATGATTTTCCTTTTAAATTTTCCTTTTCTTTTAAAATTATATCAATATATGACTAAACTGGAATGTTAATCCTAGTGAATCAGGGCTCGTACACCTTATCACTTAGAGAGACACCCATTTAGCCTCAATTTAACCTCTTCTCTATTCAGTCTTATAATGTAACATGTTATGTACAATGGATTGACTTAGTAAATTACTCATTCCAACCCACGAGGTCCCACACACCTCATGAATTGAAACTATAAATCACTTAATCACAACCAAAGAGTAGTATAGAAAAAAAGGACTACTATAGCATCACTCAACAATCACATGAAAAATAAGAAATACAGGCAAGGAAATGCACCAATATGGCATGAAAAATGCATGGAATGTGAATTATAGGTGCCTATAATGATTCATATAACAATTCTCTTTTTCCTCATCTCATAGTTCCAAGAATAAAACACAAAACTCAATTCCAATAAAAATAATAATCTTCAAAAAACATGTGTATCACCCAACTGTGAAATTTTATCAGCTATAATAGAAAAAACAAAATAGAAATACTCATTTAAGGAAAATCGATATTTACCCCAAACACGGGTTTGCTACTCCCAAGAATGGTTTATAACCAAGTTCCAATGATTTACTAATATATTATAAATTTTATTTAAATTTTAAATCATGAAAGAAACCCCATCTAATACCACTATGAAACATCTAGAACCTGGGTGCCACTCAAAGGTATCCCGAGCTCGGTTGGCCACATAGTCTCAAGTACATCTCCCCAAATGTTAGAGGTTTGAAACTAACAGAGAGGGACTAGGGTGTGTCTATAGGGATACTATTCTATCATTAATAGAATGTATCATAATGGATAATTATAATAATAGGTAAATATCTGAAGTAGTATAAATAGATGGCACTATAAAATCAGACAAAATAATAAATAACTGAAGAAAAAAATAATAACGCTCAAAAGGTGATTGTAATGTATTCTATTGGTCTAAAAAACCAGGAAACAGGTAAACATGGAAGAAGAAAATACATTTTATAAAAAATAAGTAAAAATAATCCAAAAACTATCCAAGCATCTAAAGCTCTAGCTTAGTCATTTTCTACCAAGCTCTATCCTAATGAAAACAAGAAATATCATGTGTCCAAGGAAGGATGCTTCCCTTTTTCAGCACCTGCATACATGTAATCTACATGGGTACCAATGGATTCCTAGATAGGGAGTGTGAAAAATATTAGTAGACCACCTCCGATGGGTCTATAAAATCCATTTTGTTTAATATAAACTAAAAAATTGTGAAGGTATGCATATATAAAAGTAAAGAAGTACTACAATGTAAATACCCCATACCTGCTTCAGCCTCAGCTATTGTTTGAACATGTAACCATTTCATTTTCTAATAATGTCATAGTTTATATGGTAAGTCACATTTGGTATAACCATCACTTAAATCATGATGATGATAATAAAATATCCATGATATAACAAGTCATCCAATGGCAATTATGATAACATATGATCTAAGGTAAAAACCTAGGAATCATTGAACTCAGGGGTCAATCCCACTAAGTAACAACCTTCATCCTAGCTATAAGGGGAAGAGTGTAATCCAAGGGTCATATCCCATGGAATTCCATGATAATGTAATTCTAATCGAGTCCAGGGATCACATACAATGTAAAATAGGTAAGCATTGACTAGGCCTAATGGGTGTAACCATGGAGACACATGTTAGTATACATCATGTTGGACCTAAGGAGTGTATCCAAGGAATCCTATAATGATAATGGAGTAATACTATTGTGACTTTTTGGGCATCCACTAGATGAAAAGAACTAGGTTCCAAGGTGGGTATCACCCTTTTCAATTGGAATCCTTGAATCAAAATGGCATCAGTGAGTGATCAAGGCATTACCTCGTGAATCCAAGGATATCTTGAGTCTGACCACTCCTGTAAATATGTAAAGTTTTATGTGAATTAGAAACATTATAATTAATTCATTTAATTAATTAGTCCATGTATTACTCATGCCATTTAATAATTCATTTGGTTTAAGTTGTTTCCTTTCATTAGTGTTACAAGGAATAACTAGGCATGCAACCATTTAGTACTTAATTTATCTAATAATTTATTAGTTTCACTCCACTACCTTCCATAATCAAGGAATGACATGATACTAATGTGTATCTAAGCCATTCATTTACATTCATTTATTCCATGTCATAAACATGGTATAAATTCTGTTAATATTTAATATTCATTAATTATATTGAAACACTTACCTTAAAAGGGTCAAGTGAAATTATCATATACATGGATAACCATTAAAATTCATAAGTAATTTTATTAAGTGAGTTCTTACCATTAATATGGTCAAGACATTACACACCTGAACGGTGGAATAGACAAACATAACCATCCACTAAAGGAAAAATTACAAAAACACCCTACATGGGGTGGAAGCGTTGAGGCCTCGAACTCTAATGAAATGATTAAAAATTATGAAATGGAATGTAGAATACAATCATGATGAATATAAGCAAGGCACATGAATTAAACAGGAAATTCCCAATGAAATCAGTGTACACATAAGAAAAATAATCTATAAAATTGTGATACTTGAGGGATGAGTCATATACTACCTACCTTAAGCTCATAAGACTCTCCTCATCTAGTATTAGCCTTTAGTTTGGCATGGATTAGAGGAAAACTGAATAAAAGACCAATTCCTGAAAATAGGGCATATGATCCTGCATCTAAATAGAATCATTGAGGGAAAAAAGATCACAACTACAAAAATGGCCTATTTCCATGGTTCAAAACCATGGAAATAAGGCCCAAAACTGTGGATGTAGGCTACAACCATAGTATTTCTAAACCGTGGGAACTGTCGTTGTGGTTGTATGGTCTGACATATAGCCATAGTTTTAACCATGGAAATAGGTGTCTCTATTTTCAACCTTGGTAGTTGACCTATGGCCATAGTTTTAACTATGGCTATAGCACTAGAAAACTGTGAAATTAGGCTAAAAATAATGTGCGCCTAGCTAGATTTGATCCCTACACTTTCACTTCATTTTTCAACACCCTAACCACTAAACCACCAAGGATTTTTTGTATATATATATATATTTAATATGTTATATATATTATTAAAAATCATGGAAATATCCTCAAAACCGTGGTAATAGTTCTTCCCTCCATTTTTTGGCAGCAAATGTTTTCTCCCGCACAGGGGTGGGAGACCTATATCGATGGTTTTCAAAACCGTGGCTATAGACCATAGAAGAAAATGGAACATATCCATGGTTTTAAAAACTGTATCTATAGGACACATAACCATGGATATAGGTGTGGGCTATAGCCATGGTTTTGAAAACCTTGGATATAGCCCATGAAAAAATAACTTATAGCCACGATTTGAAAATCTTGGCTATAGGTTTGTGGCAGTAGCATGTTTTTCTAGTGTGAATTATAGATAGATAAAAAGGAATCATGTACTTAATGTTGTGTTTCCAACGTGATGAATAGCTATTGAATCAGACTTCAAATCAATGCTTAGGATAAAAATCTATCAATAAGGCACTTCGTAGCACAAAAAGGGAGAAGAGGGAGATTCATAGATTGAAATGATAAAATTGGATAAAGAGTAAAGTTTAAAAGATCCTTACGGTAATTTTGGTAAATTTTCCCAAGAAACAGTGGTCACATGATTTGGCCACTTGGTTAGACAAACCATGGGACAACCATGAATGGGTCACTACATAAGGAGGTTACACACAAAATTAGGCCACACAATAAGGGAAATTGTGTTCCAACCATACAAATTACCTATTCTAAAAACTATAGTCATTTTTAATAGGTGTGAGACCCCTAGTACCCAGTTAGGGAAAACCATGATCCCTTTTTTATCCTCTATCCATCCCTGCGTGGTTTGGGGAGACCATGTGGCTAGGTCACATGGTATCTAATAATCATGAAGCCTGTTGTTTTTCACCACCGAATGGGGTTTTGAGCTCCAAACTGGCCTCAGAAACCTCAAAACCTTTACGATCTCTTTAGGCATCTGTATTAGGTCCAAAAAATGAATCAGAATTAATTTAAAAGGATCCATACCAGAGATAAAAACCATGTTCTTACATAATTCTATGGGTTAGACTCCTAATCCTTAATAGATTTAAATTTATTGTTACTAATACTAGAAGTCTAATTTTTCACTAGGATTCCTCCCTATTTATGGATATAGAGGTAGGTTATGGAGTGTGTCTTGAAACCCCTCTTATATCGTGTCCCTCTAGGAATGGCTTGTCTACTATTATTCTTGGGGATTTAAAAGGTTGTTAGGTGGGAGCATTTCTCCTAAGAAGCAGGATACTGGTGAGCTCCTGGAATATGGACTTGATCTATTTATTTTATGCCTAGGATACACCCTAGAATTTGTGGATGTAACATTATATATACTCATTAAATTATTCTTGGAGTGTTATGTTATGATTTTTATTGAATTATTTTGTGTTTTTCTACTCAATCAAGAGAGTATTCTTTTTATATCACCTATGGGTCATCCCCCTCTGTGATAACCCATGTTTCAATTTCATGGTTACCTATGAACTGGGAGCTAGGAATTAGGCATGGAACATTTTTACATGTGGATTGAGTAGTATGAAATCTATCCCAATGCCGCATTTACAGTATTATCTATCAATACATGGTATCCTTCATTTTAGTGATTAGAGGTCAGTATGGGTGAACCCAGGTTTAGTATGAGTATCCCCCTGTGGTGACAATGTTTACTCAGAGACATTTTCGACACTCGCTAAATTTTTTATTTTCAATTGGGACTATTGACCTAGAGATCAACGTAAAGATACATGGATTAAGTGGTATGAAATCCAAAAAAATTCCCTTTTTATAGGATGTATATTTGATCAGATCATTCGTCCAAAGATCTACTATGGATTGAGTCACTTATGTTATTTCATCCTTGAATATATAAGTATGTATATGAGGAAATTAATACATATATATATGTGGATATATATATTTATATGCATAGATATAATCATATAAGAGGGCACTCTATTGAGATAATAGGGTTCATGAACCCAAGAATTAGGGGTGGACTTATTTATGTTATTTATATATATTTCCTATATATTTACAGTTATGTCTCAACTAGGAGAATCATATTTCAAGAGCATTAACTTATGACAAATGATTTATAGGTTCATTATGGGGGTAGCCTACTGAGATTATTTCCCACCCCTATATGTGCAACTCTATTTGTATGAAGACCATATGTCTACTTTTCCGGTTGAGTAGAGTTTCATGGTAGATAAGGTTGAGACCTAGTGTTTCTTGATTGAGTGGAGCTGCTCATCTTATGACCAGGCTGGTGCAATTCGACAGTGTTTGGAGACTTTGTATGCGATCTGGATCAAAATTAGTAGTATAAACCTATACATAAATTTTTGTTTCTTTTATACACTCTTGCATGTATGGTCAACCAAGAGGGTTACTAGTGTTGTATGTATAACATAGATGTTTGATATTTTACATAATTTCATTTATTATTACAACATGCATCTATTTAATTTATTTTATACTTCCAAACTATATTTATTTACTAAAACCCTAGGCTCTCACTGCTAGTCAGAAGCCTCTATAGTATGAAGAGTCCCACTTGAGGTCTCAAAATTAACCATATTGTGTTACCTATTTAGTGGTATCCAGTTTGAGATGTCACCTCATCTTATATGGAAAATAATTTTAAAATATTGCATGGAAAATTTCTAAAGTAAAACAGCCTTTCCACTTTGAAAAAAACATTTTAAAACATGTAATATTTTCAAATCCTTGTTCTTTGAAAATTATATTGGAAACATATAATTGATGCATTAAAAAAATTAAAACTTTTCTTGAGGGAATAACCCTTATACTATGAAAAATAATTTTTAAAACATAAAAATTCATAAAATATTTTGGAAATGTGTTTGTTGGAAAAAAACTTGAACATTATAATTTAATATTCAAAGAAATTAGTTTTTTATGACAATGGAAAAAATCATTCAAGCCTTACCCATCAAAAAAAATATTTCATTCACATTTTCTGTAAAATCCAAAAAAGAATTATTTTGAAAATGACATGAAGATTAATTTGAAAAAAAAATTATAAAAATTAAAACATGGGTAAAAATGTTTTTAATAAATAATATATATAATTTTAATAACTTTTTTGAAAACATTTTTATAATACAAGATTTTGGAAGAAAAATGATTGTTGACTGAAGTGAGAAATAAAGTTTGTTTATTTAAAACTATTATTTTGAAATCTTGAGTGCATAAATAGACGAAAATGAAGGGAAATGTTTATTCTTATTAAATAAATAGAGGAGAATAAATGTAATTATTTTCTTGAGATATTATTCATAATATTTCATCACTTCAAGCATAAACATAAACAATCTCGATAAACAATGAGATTGTATCAAAAAACACTTACCAATTAAGTATATTTTGAACCATAAACCCTATTAAAGAGATGTACTCTAATAAATATGTAAATAAAAATACTTTTTAGTATAATAATCATAAAATAAATTCATGGGTAGTATATACACCACATAAATTAAATAGGTGGTGAATACAACATGTGTCTCATGAAAGTAAAAAGGGAGCCAAAAATCCCATACCATAAGTATCAAATTCCTTTTTATATATATTCAAAACTAGTATATATTAAATATAAGTTTATTATAAATATATTAAATAACCATAATTATATATATAATACAATATATTTTTTACTTATGACCTTTTATTACCCATTTATGGATAATTCCATGTTAAAGTCATGTTTCGGATAATAACTACTTTGTTTTTCATGTATGTTTTGATTTGGTATTTTCAGTCCTCTAAATTTGGACATAGTTCCATTATCTCTATAATTATAACCATTATATAAATATCATATATATTTATTATATATGTATTATAGTAAACCATAATGTTCATAGATAGGAAATGAAATATACTGTTAATGAAGACGATATGCCTTACATATGCATGCACGTTGTTTCCATTTTCTCAATGAAAATAATGAAAGAAAGGTAAATAATATATTACCTTTATAAAATGATTTTTATATCATATATATCAAATATTTTTATTTAAACCTATCCTTGAATGAAAAGTTCATGTGAAGAACAAATCACATCATTTTGTGAGGCGGTAGTTTTCCATACACAAAAACGATGTTATCATATTCTTACATAGTAAAGTGTTAGAAAGAATATGTGATATCATGTTATAGAAGCATTATAATATCATAAATATCATATATAAATAATAAATCAATCCTTATATCCATCCATTGTAGGTGGTTATGAAAAATGAATAACATCAGTTCGTGAGAAGGTAGTCCACTATACACACAAACGATGAGTTCATAACCCATTTGATGAAAAAGAAGATAGTGGTAGGTCATTCACTTAAAAAATATATTTTTATATTTAATATGTTTAATTTACTATATAATCAGGGTTTAATAATAATTTAAGGATGTGGAGGAAGAAATAAAATAAAAATTATCGTTGAAGAACGTTTCCTCTTATTCGGGTAACCTTCTTAGGTTTTCACCAAAATCCATCCTAGGTTGGCTTTTAACTGAAATATGGCTTCTAAAATTAGAGGGGTGAATTAAGGAAGATATTTGGGTAGGTATTTTTATAACCAAATTAATTTTTATGTTCTAAAAGGTTATGATCAGGGGTGGCCTTTTATTAGTCAGGTGAGTCACACACTTGTAATTTTTGAAAAGAAAAAGGTGTTCCCACATTTTTAATATGAAAAAAGGCTCTAAAATGTGACATTATAAAACCTTAGTGGTTATATGATATAAATGTGTACATTAAATGGGTTTTTTACAGGTTTCTAGGTCATTTAACCTTTATCTTTTTAGTTTAACCCCGGATAAACCCATTTTCACCTTAATTATGGTAATTAATTTTTATTGTTTTTACTATTAATAGTGGTAAAAAAATAAGCTCAAATTATTATAAAGTATAAATTATTCTGATTCAAAATATTTTATCAATTTCTTAATATCCATTTAGAGAAGTGGGAAATTTTAATTTAAAATTAATCCCACGGACGTGATGAAAAATCGCTTTTCCAAAGAGAAAAGTTTCAAAAGTTTGAAAGGTTTATATATCAAAATTCTATTTGAAATTGATTAAAACTAAATAAATTGGATTAATAGATATATTATTGAAATAATTTTACTTTTAAAACTTTTTTAAAAATATGTACATTGTAAATTCATTGAATAAAAAGGTTGTTTTTTAATAAAAACAAGCATTTTTACTATTCACTAAAATAATTATCTTTTTATAAAATTATAAAAAAATCACCACATGATAATTTTGACATGATGATTTTGAAAATGGTTTTTTTCAATTAAATACTGAAAAATCGGAAAAAATTAATTTTTAAATTGGTGTGAAAAAGGGGACAAGACTACTTTTTATAAAAAAAATATTGTTTTTAAGCATAAAAGTTTATTTATTCTTATATATTTTCTATAAAACACATAAGATGAATGTTCAAAAATTTATTGAATATATAATATATAAATTTCATATAAATCATTCAACAAACTTTATTTTTCTAATTTATTGAGGTAAAACATATTTGTGCATATAAAAATAAATTTTAAGAAAAAGATTTCCTTTATTTTCAAAAAGTTTTTATTTTCATTTCTAGTTAATTAGTCACCAAATAATTCATTTTATATATATATATTTAAGAAAAATATTTTTATAATTTTTTTAACCCTATTTATACCAACCATTTCAATAGCTAGGTGATAACTATCATATTAAATAATAATATTTTAATACTATGTCATGTTTTTTTAAACTCGGTGTTGCCGGTAACGTAAGAAAAAATCAATGTTGCATGTAATGAAAGAGAAACCTAGTGTTATATGTAATAAAAAATATTAAAATGAATAAATTTATTTGAAATAAATATTTCATATAATTTTAGGGAGTTATAATATGTGTTAATGTGGTAGATTGAAATTTTCAAGTCTTTATTTGCTAGCGAGTGAGACTAAATGAGGTTTTGTTCTAGTTATAGTGAATAAAAACTAGTTGGTATTATAGAAATAAAAGAGAGGAGTATACTAAAAATATTTTCACACTTAATCCATAGCTGAACCAATATCTATTCCAAAGCATTTTCTAAGACTCATAGGGTATAGATGAAGGAAATGTAAATGATGAACCACATCAAGTATACCACTCACTTCAATTCCAAAAGTATAATACAACCATATTTTGTTGGAATTCTGATCCAAAAAATAATAAGCCTTATTGAATCAGATGAATCATGTATTCAGTTTCCTTTGGACATCATCAGATCTGAAAGTAAAGTAGGAAATTTATTTTTTGGAGGATTTGGAAAGCCTATTGTGGGAATTAAAAGTTCATGCTAAATTAGACCAATGAATTACACATGGGGATTTAAAGGAATTATTTAATAAAAATTTATTTCTTCACACCTTTTAGAATACTAGAACAATATATTTTTTCAGTTTTAAGCAAGATAACCTCATAGTGGAAAATTATGCAGCTAAATATATGAATTTAGTCTAATTTCCATTGATTTTTTATTCAAGTGAATTCTAGAAGGCATGCATTTTTGAGTTGCGGTTGAGGTTGCATATTTTCTCAAAGAGTGTATTTCTATGTATAATAGATTATATAGACATGGTAAATAGAGTGATGGTGGTATAAAGCGACATCTTGGGAATTACAATTGAATGGATCATGTTTATACCTATGAGAATAAGTGGGAACTCTTATTTTGGAATCTAGAAGAAGAGGGAAATGTACTTCCAAAGTAGTGGTACAGTTTAGAATCAAACTATGGGATCGGTAAATATTCCTCCTCGACACAAAAGTAATTTGTGGTGTTTTTAGTGTGGTTCACTAGATCGCACTAATTGAGATTGTATGACGCCACCTAAAGAATGTCATAATTTCAATAAGACATGACATCTCTAACCCTATAGTAATAGTGATCCATGGTTGTGTGATAGAGACACATATCATGTATCTTGGGAATATTATTCTTTAATGGGATGAGTGCAGAAGAATAAATAGTATCATTAGAATAGAGAGATCTAATGTGATTCAAGGAACACCATGACCCCTTAACGAGTGCAATCTCAACTGGGTAACAAAGAGATAAGTATAATGAGTAAGCAATTTTATAGAGTTTATCAATTGATCATGGATGATAAATCTGGTCCTTCTATGGTTAGGGGTATTATTTTTTAAAATTATAACCTTGTTTAATATTTTTCTAATAAGACCGCATCCCACTTATTTATTTCTTCCTGTGTTGTTGATTATATGGGTTTAAATATTGAAATTATGCCTTCTTTCATCAAATTTAAAACACCTATTTGTCAAAGAGAATTTAGAGCCTTTATTTGTAAATATTATTCAATAACTATCGATGGGGTTGAGTTTCCTTTGGCTTTATCTATACATAATATTGGTGTCTATGATTTTATTTTGGGTATGTATTGGTTGACATCATTCATGTCCAAATCGAATATTTTTCTCAAAAGGTTAGTTTCAAAACATGGGATGGCATAGAGCATATATTTAACAGAGATTGGGATGTAAAGTCAAGTAGATCATGAATTTTTTAATTGATGGTTGGAACCATATCTTATCAGTTAGAAGCTCTTACCTCAGATTTTGTGGGTAAGATTAGAAATAGACACATTCTAACTATTTTTGAGCAATTGCTTGACGTTTTCCAAAAAAAATCTTAGGTTTTCCATCCAAAAAAGAATTGAAGTTTAAGATTGAACTCCTACCAAGGAATAATCCTATCCCACTTATGTATTATTGGATCGAACCAAAATAATTGAGATATTTGAATGTTCAATAGGAATAATTATAAATAAAAGTGTTCATTTGACCAAGTGAATCTCTTTGGGAAACACCGGTTATTTTTTGTAAATAATGTGGATGGAACTCTTAGAATTTGTGTGTATTATCATAATATTAACAAAGTTATGATAAAGAATCAATATCTTATTCCATTATTTGATGATCAATTTGATTAGTTGAGGGGAAACCAGTGGTTATATAATATTGAATTACATTTGGGGTATCACCAACTGCAAGTTCATAAGGAAGATATTCAAAATATATCTTTCCAAAGTAGATATGGCCATTATGAGTATGGGGTTAGGTCTTTTGGTCTTATGAATGAACTACCCATCTTTATAGCCTTGATGAATTGAATCTTTAAAAGGTACCTAGATTCCTTTTTGGTTATGTCTATTATTGATATATTAGTGTATTCTAAGATAAAATTGGATCATGAGAAACACTTGAAAATAGTGTTGGGTATATTTTGGGAGCATCATTTTTATACCAAGTTATTCAAGTGTAATTTTTAGATACAAGAGGTATGTTTCCCTGGCCATTTCCTTTCATATTTTTTTGTATATCATGAAATGATAAAAGTTTTTATCTCTTTGAAACCAGTAAAGAATGTTTTTTAGAGACATAGTTTCCTTGTATTAGCATGATACTATAGACGTTTTGTAAATGATTTTTCATTCTTGGTATCACTAATGATAGATTTAATGAGGAAATTCATTCTTTTCTAATGAAATAATTAATGTTAGAAATTCTTTCAATAACATAATGTTTGAATTAAATTGACACCCATAATCAAATTTTTAGAGTCTAAACAGGTCCATATTGTCTATTTTAATGAATTAGAATATAGTTTGGGATGTATTCTCATGTAGGGAGATCATTTTGTTACTAATGGATCATGAAAGTTATGGTTGCATGAGAAGAACTACCCAAAAAAACATTGGAATTAGATATTTTATTTTATTATTTAAATACATGGTTTCATTACCTCTTTGGAAATAAATTAATAGAGTTTATGGATCATAATATTTTGAAGAACATTTTTTCAGAAATATATATGAAATTAAGATATCTTAGATTGATATAGTATATGTATATTTTTACATTGAATTAATGTATACATCAATTAAAGGTAACTCTATGGTGTATACATTAAGATGTAATTGATATGGTAAATTAGATGAAGATACTTTGAACAAGTGGAAACTAATTCCAATCATATGGGATATGCATCAAAATTTTGAAAAAAAAGTTGATGTTACATTTTTCTTTCCAGTTTCATTTGTTCCTCATTTAGTGGAGAAGGTTAAATTTACTTTGACATCTAATCCTGATTATGTTAGTATTAGGTAAAAACACAACGGTGGGGAGACCATTGAGGTATGGAAGGTGGATGGGAATTAATTGTTGTATTTTAGGGATCAAATGGTCACACCATTGGCTTATTTGGAACATCTTCTTAGTGCCTACCACCAATCGAGATGGGATGTTCACCATGATATTTATAATATGTATAAAGCATGGAAATCATAGTTTTTGTGGACTAGTATGAACAACACTGCAAAAGAGTTTGTCTCAATATGTTTTCACCTATTAGTAAGTCAAGGTAGAGAATAAAAAACTAGAGGGTATGTTGCAATATTTACAAATTTTCATATGGAAATGGGAGAGGATGGTTATGGAATTTTTAACAGGTCTAGCAATGATGATTTGGGAACATGATTCCATAAGGGAGATTGTGAGTCGACTTACAAAGTTGGCTAAATTCATCCATTTTCATGAAACTAATTTGGTGTAATCTTATCCAAAATCTACATTCAAGAAATTGTAAAGATGGATGGTGTTATGTTCTCAATTTTATTGGATCAATACCCTAGGTTTTCATCTTTTTTGAAAATCCTTATAGAAATCCCTTGGAATATATTGAAATATGAATACAGATAATCATCCTCAAATATATGTAATTTCTAAATGGAAAATACAAATTTTGGAGGACATAATTATGGATTGTGTAATGGATTTTGGTGTCTCATGGGAAGAACATATATCTTTAGAGGATCTCTCAAACAATAACACTTATTAGGGATCAATATATATAGATCATTTTGAAGCATTGAATGAGAATCCATTTTATTCCCAACTTTGTTGGGTGTAAATAGGCGAGACTTAACTAATTGGGAAAAGTCTTCTGAGACATATAATTAAGAATATTCAATTAATCATAAATAGGATGGAGATGGCCTAGATTCATCATAAATCATATGCAGATCATCATTAGTGAATTTTGTTTTTTGAGGTGAGGGTCCATGCATATTTGATAATCTTCCTAAGTCTTGGGAATTGTCATTTTGGTAAATAGGGAAAGTTTTCTCCTCGGTACATAGTCCCTTTTTAGACACTTGAATGAGTTGGTGATGTGGCACACCCGCTTTATTTTCCAATGAGGTTCATTTTATTTCATGATGTGTTTATTGTATATCAGTTTAAAAAGTATAAACCTGATCCTGTACATATAATTTTAATGGATCACATTGAATTAGAGATGGATTCTACATTGATTCATGTGACATTATATATTTTGGATTGGAAAGAGAAGATCATGTGTGGTAAAAGCATTAATCTAGTGTGGGTTTTATGTAAATATAATTGGATTTAGGAAGAAACGTGATAACATAAAAAGGAAATGATAGAATAATGGCCCAAAATTTTCCAATACAACACTAGTTTTATACTTTAATAGGATGGAACTTCTAATGGTGGGGATAATTTATCACCCTTGGTTTCAGGTAAATGATCCTTTATTCATTTATATTTATTCTATATAATTTTCGAGTTAAGTTTTATGAGTTTTTGAGGGGTTTTGATACAATTTAAAGGCTTTTATGGTGGTACACAGTTAGTGAAAAACTATACAGAATATCTAGGAAACCGTGCAAGGGAAGATAGTGGAAACTTGAAATAAGTATGGTTGGAGTATATTTTGGCTAAACCATATGAATTCCTAGGATAAATCATGCATCTTGATATAAATAGAAAATCACAGTTAGTGCATGGGTTGTCTAACCATGTAGGATATTTGTGTGAGGTAAGACCTTAATATAGTATCATTATATAGTTAGAAAATGGTTTTTCAAACCATGTGGCCTAACTATGCAGTTTATAGTTGTCCCTCCTTAAATTGTGGATCTAATAAGAATTATCCCCTTTAACATTCATTTTTTCCCTAAACTCATAAGATCTATAATTCAGTTTTCTCCCATGGTGTGAGAGACTCTCCTATTCTATCTAGGAGCGATATTTAGGTGAATCAAAGTGCAATGGAGTCATAAATTAATTAGAAAGTTCCCATTATTCTTCATTATTTCTAAATAAACTGTTCTTCCCCCTCTTTTAAGCATAGATATAGTCCTTTATGGTGATATCTAAGTGTTATAAATGGTTTTATGATGAAATATTTTTGGATTTAGTGAGGGTAACATGGGTTGTGATCAAATATTAAAGTTTTGATATGTCATTATTCATTTTGGCCAATATTTTTGAGGTATGTGGATTTTATATTATCTCCTCATTACTTAGAGATTAAAGTATTACTTTTCATTAAATTATTTCTTTAAATCATTATTAATCCTTGTGTGATTCTTAATAGAAATATTTTTTTGGTATTGGATTGTAATTTTAGTAAAGTTGGTTGGTTTTAAAAAAAACCCTTATTTTATAATTTTAAAATGATGATTTTAGAATTATGGGCTGATTTTGATTCATGTAAAGTATTTTTTGAAATTCTTTAAAAAAAGGAAATGGTTTGGCAAGGAAATTTATTTTTGGTAAATCTATTGGCATGATTTTTTCATAATTGATTGGGTGTGTGTTTTATGGGATAGATTATCATCATGAAGTACCTCCATAAAAGTAGGATTGAGTATGAACATGATGTTCCATCATCAACTACAACACCAAGCATGAGTGTGTATTGATGGTTGTGTGTGTGGACATGGAATTGGTATGAAAAATAAATTAAGAAATGGTTTGAAAGGATTTTTATTACTTTACATGTAAAATTGTTTATGAATTTGATATAAAATATTTTTACTACTTAAAAATATTTTATATAAATTATTAAAACAGGTTTTTCCTATGTGAATGTGTTGGGAAGTCATTGGGTACATCATATCGAGTTTAGACACACCCCCTTCTTGGGAAATGTTGTGTGTTTGAAGATGTTATCTATCAAGACACATGTAAAGGAAAGATAAATTAGTTCTTTTGTGATGATTATTGATACCATGGGCTTGGAATGTGATGTTAGAGATTGGAGAAGGTTGGATGTTTCTGGTTGATGTCACATGGGATTTTTTTGTTTTGGGGTCTTTTGGTTATCCTAAACTATGTATTTTGGTTTCCACATGTACTCTAATATAGATTATTTATTTGGCAATGTTTTATGTTTTCTTTTATACTCATGCATCATATAGAGGTTTTGTTACTTATTGTATGTATAGTTTTGATGTTTTATCTTTTAAAGGGAAAATCATCCCCTAAATGTTCTTGAGGTCCTTATCATTTATTGCCATCCTTTGGTGTCTTGGGGATTTGACCTAAGGCCTAGTAGCCCCCCCATCACTCATTAATCCAATTATGAGGTGTGATATGTTAAAAAACATATCCAGGTTCCAATCCTTATAACTATATCTTTATACAAGTTAAACTTCATAATATTAACTACCTTTTTATGTAGTACTCCATCATCATTTGGGGTCTCCTTGATCCTCTCAGGAATAGATGGTTGAGCCATTATTTGAGAAATGTAGGATGAAGATCCTTTTACTATTATCATATCTATACTTTGAAAATATAATAATATTTGATCCTTCTGAATCCTCATCAATGATAAATTTTCCAGATCCCTTCTACTTAGAGCCTCTTCAACCTTGTTTTCTTTCGTAGAATAAAAATTTATTGAGAAGTTATAGTCCTCGACCAGCTTTAACCATCTTACTTAGTGCATGTTAATATACTTATGTGTGAATATATATTTGTGTCTCTTATATATATATATATATATTTCACAAATTTCCCCGTAGAGATAATGTCACCATAACTTCAGTTGAAATATCATTACATCGAAGTCCAAGTCATTTGTGAGATAGTTGTGCTCATGAAATTTCAACTACCTTGAGGCGTAGGTTATAACTTTATCATTATACATTACTAAACATACCAAAACCTTCTTTAAAACAAAATTATAAACCACAAAAGTTCCCCACTTTAGGGAGGCATAAGCACTGGTGTATTGATATGCCTCTTTTTCAACTCCATAGAGCCCTCTTCACATTCTTTGGTCTAGAAATTTTTTCGTCCTTTCTATATTAGCTTGGCAAGTGAGTTTTAAAGTCATGAATTTTTTTCCAAAATAAATGGTAATAACCAAATAATCCAAGGAAGACATATATCTTCATTACAACTATTTTCTAAGTACTTAATTTTTATTTTCTTATAAGGTTCCACATATATCCCTTTTCTAGTAATAATATGACCCCTGATTAATAATTTCTTCATTTAGAAATAAAATTTACTATAAATTGCATATAGATTATACTTTCTCAAATAAAATAGTGTAATATTTAAATTATCTTCAGGATCCTTCTTATTTTTAGTGTAAATTAGAATATCATCTATAAATACTACCATAAATTTTTCGAGGTAATCTCTAAAGACTCTATTCATTCTATCCATAAAGATTGTTGGGGAATTAGTGAGTCATAAAGGCATCACTATGAAATCATAGTGTCCATACCTAGTACAAAAGGTAGTTTTGGGAATATATTCCTTTTTCACCCTTAATTTTTTATATCCTAAACAATGTTATAGATTTGAGAAATTCTGAGCTCTATGTATATGATCAAACAATTGTTTTATCTATGGCTGGGGATTATTGTTATTATAAAGATATTATCGAGTTCAATATAATAAATAAAAAATTAATTAAACCAAAAATTGTCTAATTTATATTTTATCATCATATTTAGAACATATACCCTCTAAGGTTGTAAAATAGTCTATTTTGGATCCATTTTACATGAGAAAAATGTGGTTGTAATTCCTTATTTTCTAAAATTTTAAGTGAGTCCTCTCACCCACTTATAAAAGTCCACTCCAATAATATCCTTTAAGAAACATAAAAAATCTATTGATTTTTACAATTAATAGACAAATAAGTTCTTTAATTCACTAACCTCATCCTATAAGACTTTATTTGGTTATAAATCCAACCTCATAAGTCTTTTAGTGTAAACCAAAATATGTTTTCTGGAGAAGAGGTAACGTCCTTAACCAAGCATTTTATTTTATTTACTCTTACACCTAATTAAAATATTATGAAACCATTATGAGATAATACAAAATTTATCTTATATATAAGGATATATTTTTATGTTAAGTTAATGACCCAAAAAACTCTCCTCCTCCATTATATGGGAAATGAAACTGTTGATTCTGTGTACAACGGATTATTGCCTCACCAACCGACGTGATTAGTTTTCCATCACAGTATCTTGTGGATGGATATAATGATTTGTATAATGTTTATATATTATATTAATGATATAAATATAATTCTCAATCATAATATTACATATAAATTATTAATTTTCATTTTGTAGAGAATGTGATAACGACGTTTGTGTGTATGAGGGACCACCACCTCTTGAAGTGATGTGGTTCGTTTTTCACTAACACTTTACATGGATGGCGAAACTGGAAATATTTAATGAATATATGTGATATATATGACATGATATTGAATATTGAAAATTTTTATACCAACCACTTCCTTACCCTTTCACCCATTTATTAAATGATAATGTCGCTCATGCATACGTATGACCTACCATCTCCAGGAAGCAATGTGATTCATTCTCCATATTAAAAATTAATTAATGATTCTAAAGATGTATATACTGAAAATAATGATATTTAAAACATTAAAATAATTTTTTAGATGATGTAACTATAACTCATGTTTAAGACCCGCTTCTTTCATGACAAAACGTGCATGAGAAAACCGGGAAATTAACTCTAGAAACAATAGTGATAATGAATGATTATTAATGAATAGGTAATAAGATGTTATAAAAGAATCATATATGACACTATAAATTTTAATATTATTCAATTATTAGTTAATATCATGTTTAAAACACTATATATGAGTTTAAAGAGTGATCAAATAAAGGTATGTGGGAGGTAAGGGATTTTTAAACTCAATTTCCATTCATTAGGTTAAACAAGAACTTTGTTGATTATATTATGCCAAAATTATATGTAAAATTATTTCTTTTAATTTATGCGGTATTTATTATTTTATTTGTGTGGATATATAATTTTTATACATAATCACCCCATTTATTAACTCTCACCTCAATTATATGAACTTTTTAAGGGTTTCGTCACGAACTTCCCTCTTTGAGACAAATGTTCTTTTATGAACCTAATTTGTTTTGAGTGGTTTATATACTATCCCTTTTCATTATACATATTGAATACATCCTATATAATTATATTTTAATTTATAATTCATCCATTTAATTGATAGAAAGTTAGGATTCAAAATTTACCAAAACGTTAAGGATTTATGTCTCAATCTCATTTTAATTGGGATTACTTATGCTTGAATTAACATTGATGGAAATTATTTAATAATTTTATAATAAAACCATTTAATTTTCTTCTACTATAGTTATTTATGATTTATTCAAGTAATATTACCATTTCCCAGTCTTTGTTACCCAAAATTATTGATAAACTTTTTAAGACAATTCAGTTTTATTTCTCTCCTAGGTCGATAATCCTTCTCCTTTGAAATGAATGTTTTCTAAAAAAATTATAAATGTTTTAATTTTTAAGTCATTTTTAACATTAATTTCATTTTTCAAAAAATTCAAAGGAATCTTCCTTTTGTTTTCTGAACAAGGTACTTTTTTACTTTTCTTACAAAAATATAAATGGAATCTTTTTTAATGTATTAAAAATTAACAGAAATCTACCTCCATCATGACCGCTCAATGTTTTAAATATTACTTTTTAAGTTTCATATTTTATTTAAAAAAATCTATTTATTATTAATTTTTTATATTTGAGATAAGTTTTTCCAAAATGGAATTGATATTTTCCTCAATAAATGTTCAAATCTGTGTTTCAAATATCCTTTTCCATATATTACGATTTCAATTGATGTTACTCAAAGCGAAATGGTTATTTTTCTCAAGAAATGTTTAAATATATATTTCAAAATGATTTTACAAATTATATGACATTATTTGGGGTTACTCAATGTGAAAGGGTTATTTTCATCAAGAAATGTTAAAAGTTATATTTCAAAATCATTTTCCATCAAAGATGACATCCTTTTATGGTACTCAAAGTGAAAAGGTTATCTTCATCAATAATTGTTTTCAAAAGTATTTTCATCAATGGAAATAGCCTTTGATGTCATTAATTTATCATATATATATATATATATATATATATATATTTCTCTCACATATATACCAAGTTTATTCTCCCATCCTTTGATGGGGAAATACATGTCTTATGATCATATCTCAAATGCAGTAGTTATTAAATTTCATTTGAATATGATATAAAGAAAGACTATGAAACCCATTTTCTTTTCATAGTTCATTATCATGTTATGAATTATGATTTATTTCCTTTATGTGGCACACATAGATCATGAATATGTTATGATGGGTGTTCCCAGATTTCACACAAATTCATTGGGTAATGTTTTATTCTCATGAGGTGGAATGACATAATGTATTTAGAAATATAGAATCAGGTTTAAATAGTTGGTGTACAACATAAGGATCATAAATTCCTAGTGTATTTGGAAAAATAGGTTCTTATTACATCAAAAGTAACTTAAAACATGGAATACTTATTTTATTGTTCATATGAGCTCCTAAAATCCATTTGAGATCATAAAACTGTATGAAGTTACTTGGGAATACATAAATAAATTGGTGATATTAAAAGATAAGTAACACAATAAACATGATAGGGAAAAATAAATAGGATTCAAAGGTATAAAATGATATCATAAAAGAAAAGTCTCATGAGTAATTTCATATAATCATATCATAAAGAACATGCTTCCATAAGATCATGACATCATAGGAAATGTGGAAACATAGGAAATGTAGAAACATAAGAAATTATAAAACCAAATACAAAATGAAATAAAATTGATTCAAATATAACTACCTATAAAATGTCAAATGGTGTACAAATTCCCACAATTTATTAGGTTTACTCCCTAATCTTAAACATGACTCCTCATGAGAGTATAACTTTACCCAATGTATTGGAGAAAAATTTTGGTTATACCATCATAGAATGTTCATTATCTATGTAAAAAGCATAACATACTTCAAACATAAGTCAAAACACAATAATTACCCATCTAAAAAAATGGTTATCAAAATATTACTTCATATCTTGATCAAATGAAATTTCCTAATCAAGGCATTTGAGAAATGATCCTAAGACATATATTAACCTATCAAAGAAATATAAAATAGTATAGGTATATTTATGAGAGAGATATATATATATATATATATAATTTAGAAGCATTACATAACATTAATAGAGAGATAAAGTGAGTTAGAGGCAGAAAGTTCATAACCCAAAGGGAAGGGTTGTTTGGAGAGATCTGTTACCTTGAGCTCGATTTTCATGTGTGTTCTTTTATATCCTTGAATAATAAACATAATTTAATTATTTAATTACTTAAAATAATTTATCAAATTTATTATTAGTTTTATTTTCATTTTTACCATGTCATATTGAATTGCTAAACCAAATAATCCCACATTAGATGTATTAATGATAAACGACTCAAATGACCAAAATCAATTTGGTAAGTTGACTAAGGTCAAATTTATTATTAATAAATCATATATAGAATTTTAATAATTGAATAATTATAATTTTTATACATAAATTAAAATTTTTAAACCAACCATGAAATACAGTTATGAAAAATGAATTACGTTAGAATCATAGAGATGGAAGGTCATACGAATGCATGAGTTTCATTTCCATTTTTCAAAGATCATGATAGAAGGAAGGTAAGTGTTTTTTAATATTTTAAAAATTATAATTATATCATAAATATAATATCATTTCTTTAAATAAACTTATAAAATCCATCCATGTGATTCGGTTAAAAAATGAATCAAATCAGTTTGTGTGGTGGTAGTCAACTGTACACACGAGCGACATTATCATTTATTCAATAAATGATAATGAAAAAAAGTATATGATATATTAATTATAAGAAATGTTTAATATTTTAATACTATCATATATAAACATATAATTAATCTCTTTTAACTTTCATGTAAATCATATGTGAAAAATAAATCATATTGCTTCGAGAATCCATAGTCTGTCGTGCACATGAGCAACGTTATTGTATTCTCTACAGACTAGAAAGAAAGAAGGTATATAAGATATTTTAATTATAGATGTATAATTATATCATAAATATTATATATAAACAATATATACATCATTATATCAAGTCATGATAAATGGTGACGGAATATAAATTACATCAGTTTGTGAGGTGGTAGTCCTCTATAGAAACGACCAACGATTTCATTTCCCATTTAAGGGAGGAAGAGATGGTTTTAGTTCATTACATTAAAATAAAAACATATAATTTTATGTAAGTTAATAAGGATATTATATAAAAAATTTCTAATAATATTTTAATTATGTGGAAGAAGAAATAAAATAAAACGGTCGGTTGAGGATGTTACCTATTCTTTGGACAAATTGTTATATGTTAAAAAAAGGATTCCTAGGTTTCTTTACAACCAAGAAAGTATTATAATATAATGGGTGGTAAGTAGGGAATTTATTTTTTTAGGGATTTTATTAACTAATGGGGTTTTTAGTAATCAAAATTATAGGATAGGGGTGGATTTTTATAAGTGGGGGGGGGGGGAGGACACACTTTGAATTTTTGAAACGAAATAATTACACAAACATTTTAATCATGCCACAAGGATCCAAAATGGATAATTTTCAGAAAATAGATGATATAATATCTAAATATGACTAAAAAATAGATATCATAGATGTTTTTGGTCATTTTTAATCCATATAATTTAATTTTAACCCCTAATAAACCTGTTTTTACCTTAACCACAACAAATAATTATTACTATTTCACTATTCATTTTGGTAAAAAATTAAGTTAAAATTTTTATATTATAAATTTTATTATGATTAAAAATATGGAATCCATTTTTTCAAATTAAACTCACATAAGTTTTGGGATTTAATTTAAAATTAAACACAAAACATGATGAAAATCGTTTTTCCAAAATAAAAACGTTCAAAAGATGAAAAAAAATTATATAAAAAATTAAATACTCCCCAACTTCATACCAACATGTCAGAGTCCAATACCACTTCCCATATGGAGCCAAATAAGGTTTAATTTGAATTATATAATGGAAATTGTTTTTTTACAATCACTCTACATTGGGATGGTACTAATCCCAACATCCTGGGAAATCGATTGAGGAAGAACTCAACATATAATATAGTGATTGTATGCGTATTTCAGAATGAACCTCCATTTGAGGGTGATAAATAGTACTAAAATTGAGTTTTGTATCTAATTATTACTCAAGGATTATCTGGATAATTGAGGTAAACCTTGTATCTTAATCAGATATAATAAATGGCGTCACTCTAGGTAAGCTTACAACTTCCCTTATGTATATATTAGAGATTTATTCAGTACATAAATCTTTATTAATAGTAAAAAACCATTATGACTTTGTAAGATGATTGACAACCATCTAGATGGTTTTATTTCCTTTATGTGTACCAGGGAGTCCTATGATGAATTCCATGGTTGTGTTCTCACATTCCCATACTAATATAGGAAACATTTGGATCATACCATTATAATTATATCATTTATACTTGGCTTATTATCATACCAAGCATCAAGATACAAATGATTAAATCTACCTCTTCATTTTATCCCACTATAAGTTTTTCTTTTGACCTTTATACATATTATTTTCACCTATATGAATAGATAATTATGAGCTATTTTCATTATCCTGAAGCTCCCTCTTAAACTCTAGTTTCAATGGGGCACATATTTGAGTTACAAACTTTTTAACTCCTTTAGTAAAGTTGAAACTTTTAATATTTTAATCCTTTTTATGTAGAGCCTCATCATCTTTCTAGGCCACCTTGATATCCTCAATAATATATGGTTGATACATTATCTAAGAAAGGTAGGATGACGATCCTTTTAATATTTCCATATCCATACTTTGAAGATTTATAAATATTGTATCCTTCTAGATTTTTATCGTTGATAAAATATCATTAATCTTTCTACTTATAACATCTTCCTCTTTGTTTTCCAAGGATGGTAGTGGATTGAGTAGTCACTATCCTAAACCAGCTCTAACCATCTTCACTGGTGCATGTTAAGATCCTTTTAAGTAAATATATATTTTAGGAACCTATGATCCATATATATTTCACACTTTTTCCCATAGAGATAATAATGACAAATATTTAGTGTAAATATCACTAAAACCAACTCCAGATGACATGTTGGATAGTTCTTCTCTTGATCATTTGAATATATTGGTCAATAGGATATCAATTTATTATTATACATTAGTACACAACCCAAAAAATTCTTTGAATCATTTCTATAAAACATAAAAATCTTCCCACTTGATGGCATTTTATGTACCGATGAAGTGATAAGACTCATTTTCAACTCCTTAAAGATATCTTTATGTTAACTAGTTGAGAAACTTTTTACTCCCTTTCATGTTATATTGGTTAGTGAGTTTGAAAATAATGATTTTTTTGTTTCACAAATCATTGGTAATAACTATATAGTCCAATAAAAATATAGATCTCCACTATATATGATGGTCTAGGAAATTCCTTGATTTCATTACCTTAGAAGGGTCCACGAATATCCATTTTCTGGTTATAATATGCCTCACGATGTGATGTGATTCATTTTTTAAATTTTACTATTACTACATCACATGGATGGTATGTGTAGGGGAATTTAAATAAATAATAATATATTTATGATATAATTATCATCCTAGTATTATAAAATAATATCTACCTTCCTTCCATCATGATCTTTGAAAAATGTAAATGTTACTCATGCATACATACGACCTACCATATCCATGATTGTAACATAGTTCATTTTTCATAACCATATTTCATGGTTGGTTAAAAATTATAATTTATTTATAAAGGTAATAATTATTTCATAGTTACCATTTAAGAGATGATTAATTAATAATCACTTTTACCTTAGTCAACTTACCAAATATATTTTGGATATATGATCCATTTATACTTAATAAGTCCGACAAGAAATTATTTGGTCAAGTAATTGAAAATTAATTGGAAAAAATTAGTATAAAATGAATTAAAAAATTGAAAAAATATATTAATAAAATTAATAATTAATATAATTTTGTTATTCAGGGAGATAAAGAATGCATATGACAAATCAGGCTTGGGGTAAGAGATGTCTCTAAACCACCCTTTCCTTTGGGTTATGAAATTTATCTTTCTAACTCAGTTTATCTATCTATTTACTGTTTTGGAATTATTATAAATTTTTTATGTATGTCTGTTACATATATACCTAGTTTATTCTTCATTCCTTTGATGTGGTAATATATGCCTTATGACCATTTAAAAATTTCCTTCATTACGAAATTTCCTTTGATTATGATATGAAGCAAGATTATGCAACCTTTTTTCTTTCCACTTGCAATTCTCATGTTATGGATTATGATTTATTTCCTTTATGTGGAACACATAGATCATGAACATGTAATCATGGATTCACCTAGATAGTTCTCCAATTCACATTGAAAACCTTTAGGGTTTATCTTATCATTGATGTTGAGTTAATTATAGGTTATTGTAATTTGGGAATGTTATATGAAATATATTAATAGAGTTCTGAAAAAAAGATAAACAACATTCTAGGTGAAAACCAGTCACATTCCACTAGGATTTATGGATTGAACACACAACTGAAAGTCGACAAGGTTATAGAACCTACCACTATCCTACATGAAAGAGTTTTTATGGTGGGAAAATATAAATGGAAATATTTTTGAGTAGGTATATCTATGTTTTTTATGTTAGATGTGTAATGAATGGATATAAATTTTTAAGGGGACACTACAACACAAATAGGGTTTTGCGGCGGTTTTGTGGCGGCGGTTCACAAAACCGCCATTAAACATTTTCTGTGAAATGTTTCGCAGCGGTTTTTAATAAACCGTCGCGAAACCCATTTTTTTTAAAAAACCGCAACCCTTTCCCCCCACCCCTATCGTGTTTACCCCACAAACCCTCGCCCCTCTTCCCCGACCCCCCCGGCCCCCACGCCCCCCGCACCCTCCGGCGAACCCCGCACCCCCCTCGACCCCCAGCGACCCCCGCGCCCCCCGCGCCCTCCGGCGACCCCCGCACCCCCCGCGGCCTCCGGCGACCCCCGCACCCCCCGGCGCCCCCCGCGCCCCCCTTCAATTTTGGTAAATTTTAGTTATTTCTTGGTTTGGTAGTGTTGTGTGATATGGTTTCGATGGTTTCATAAATAATATGTTTTATCAATCAATCCATTATGGTTTTCCCTCATTCATTTTCTATTTGAATAATATCTGCTTGTTTCCAATTTATGTTGTCGAAGGATCTTAGGTTCCTTATGTTTATAAGGTAGGTGTATCTATACAAGTGGGTCTAATTTAAAATTTCCTTATATTTTTATTAATTTCTTTGGCTTGTTTCATGAAATTGATGGATTTAAATGGATTTTATGGAAAATATACATGTTTTTAAAGAGGTCTTTCTTCAAAAATGGTTTTTCTCACGAAAAGTGGTTGACTAAATTCTTTAAAGGGTGGATTTGTTTTTAAAATGGGTTTTCAAGCTTGAAGTCGAAAGGATTTATTATTAAAATTGTTGTATTATATGTCATCATGGTTTCTAAAAAGATTTTGAAAAACTTGGAACATTAGGTGTCCTTGGATGCATTGGAAATATACTTCTCACTCTTTTTTATGTAATTCCACAAGAGGTTTTATGACACTTTTTTGTGTGTAATTCCACTACAGGTTATATTAGTTTAATCCAGCTTAATCTTGGATTGGGGATTCTCTTTCATGTCTAGAACATAAACCCATAGTTTAGATCCCAAATGGTGGGTTTTTTAATTGATGATTTGTTTATCACATGATGGTATTTTCATGGTTACTTTCTCACATAGTTATATTATAGTGTATCTATGGTTGGGTTTTTCTATGACTACCCGATTTCTTTTATTCTTAACATATTCCTAGATTTTTTGTATATGGTTTTTTATGAAAATCGAAGGATTATTTTAATTTTTTTTTATTTTATGAAAAATATATGTAAACTGGATTTATTTTAAAGATAGAGATATTGAATTTTTGATATTAGAACTTGTAATTTTCTCTTTTTGTTTACTATCTTTGTATAAAGATGGTTTGGTGGTGATAGATGGTCACATAGGGAGATGATAGTATTGTATATTTTATCTTTATGGTTTGGCCTATTTAGATTGAATTTTTTATACTAATGGATGTTTATCTTTATTTTTTATTTTAATTTGGTGTCATAACTTTATTTTCTAAAACAAGATACTACTTTCATGTCTCTTTATTACACATCTCCATGTATAAGACCCTCTTGGGAGACTTTCCTAGTTTTCCCTAATAGGTTCATTATAAATTGATATCAAAAGGAATATTGAGCCTGGAATGTTACGACACTTCATAGTTTTAGTTTAGTGTCATTGGTAGACTAGATTTAATAGCACTAAAATTTAGTTAATATGTGTGGGATGGTTCCTAGACATCTCACCTCCATGTATGAATTCAAGTTACTATGGGTGGTTAGTTATTTTGGAAAATATTGTCACTTGGTCTTTGTGGTTGATTTAATAAACTAGATTTGGTGTCTATTTAAAAAAAACTATTCCTTTCTTATGTTTTATATTTCATTAATAGAATTCATAAATTCATAAAATTATTATTATTTTAAATCATTAATATGGATTATGGAAGTTGTTCTATGATTTAGGAATTTTCTCATGACTAAAGGGGTTTTCATCTTGTATTTGTTAGAAAATTCGTACTAGAAGAGGTCTTATGAATCTAAGTGATGGATTTGTGAGACGGGTTTAATAGGAGAATCCCTTAGTGGTATCTTCTTTAGTGGAAGTTATAATATGCACTATTCATACTTTGGTTATGAAGGTATTAAAAACCCAAGAGGAGTAGTGGATCATGACTCATAATTTACTAACAAGAATCCACCTATCTTTCATGGTGATAAAGGAATCTAGAAATATGAGGAGAGGATTGAGTAGATTGGTAGGAGATTTAAAATTCTAAAGATTCCCAAAGAATCTAAGGGGTGGGGGTCAACATATATTCTTGATGGATTCGGAAGGAAATGGTGAGACTCAGTTGTGCATGCTATATTTCATGAGGATCTTACGCGGGAATCCTTCAAGAAAATATATAAACTATAGTTTTATCCTAAAATGTTACGTGTGGAAAAGAACTGATACTTTCTAACATTATAAAAATGGGAATGTATTGTTATAGTGTATTCCACTAACTTTTCTAGGTTGGTGCATTTCAAAGTGGATATTATTACCAATGTTTACATGAAATCTCTAAGGTTTGAGATTGTGCCAAGTGTCTCCTAAGAAACCTGAGTGTGACATGGATTTATATTTATAGTGACACTTAATTTTGATATACCTGCACACTATTGTTTGTTTTATATTCGTGTACTAGATTATGCATTAGAAGCCATTAGTGGTGGCCTACTTAATTTACCTCACACCATATTCAATACATGGATTGGTACCCAGATAGTCTTCTTTGTCATAGGAAATACGACTTTGATATGGCTGGTTGTGTGTGAAACCATTGAAAAACATCATTACTCTTGGAGGACATCTAAGGTCAAGCATAAACAATCACATAATGTGTCAGGTTTAAAATGCATTATGATCAGTTTCGATCACACATCAATGGGGTGTTGTTTGAGGAAACATAAATGTGTGATCGATAGTGTTATAAATACCGACTGGTATCCCATTTCTAGATATGGAAAATAAAATAAAACATTTAATTGAGATGACCAAGCATGTGAGTACATGAGATGTTCAGGAAAGTTGTAGTATTTTTTGTGAGGGTGTGGAAGTAATCTGAGTGGACCAATGTATCTCATTAATGTAGTGGGGATAGAAATTGTTTGAGGCAACATAAATGTGTGATTGACAGTGTTATGATAATTGTGTATCCCGATATTCTTACTGCTCCTCAATGAGGTGTTCACGCTGTCTCCTAAGGACCAGACTTGTTTGGTTTGTCTGGGCATGCTAAGTAAGTGGTAAATATGATCAATGAATCATCTTTATTATATTATGAATACTTTATGATCAATTGGTCATCTTTATTATATTATGATTCTGCAATCTTACACTATCGTATATTTTGTGTAGGCACATTTTGATACACATGGATAAAAGCTGGATCACATTACCGAGGAACACACCTCAGTATGTTAAGGGTTTGAATGAGTTTTTAGATTTTGCAATTTCTAATCGATCCGTTGAAGGGAGAATAAGATGTCCATGTCCTAAATGTAAATTTAGAACATGGTTGAAGAGAGATGAAGTTTATGAATATTTAATACTGAAGCAATTCCCTGGTCAATATTTGTGTTGGAATTGGCATGGAGAATCGAACAATACAGAAAGATTGAGCGCTGATGTTAATCCACAGAATGAGGTCCCAATTTCATCGACAATGGAAAATGAAATGCAAAACCTCATAAATGATGCATCCGGCACTGCAAGACACCACTATCAGCATCAAAACATATCAGAACAACCAGAAGAGGGTGCTACAAATTGCAACGTGACAAGTGATGTTTTTGAGACTGTAACACAAGTAGATCAATATTGGAACATATCATTGGATCCTCCTCTTGATTCTGTAGAGCCAAATGTAACGGAAAACTTCACTGATAAAAATGAATTCCATGACTTAGTTGACGATGGAAATCAAGAGTTGTATAGTGGGTGTTTGAAATATTCAAAGCTTTCATTTCTGCTGAAGTTGTACCATATCAAATGTCTATGTGGAATTACAAATAAGGCAATGTCCATGATATTGGAATTGATTCGTGATTCATTTCCTGAAGCAAAAATCCCAGAATATTTTTATGATATGAAAAAAGTTGTTAACAAGCTTGGTCTGAATTATATAAAAATACATGCGTGTCCCAATGATTGTATGCTTTATTGGGGAGAGGATTCAAGTAGAAAGAATTGAAAGAAATGTTCTTCTTCTAGATGGCATTCAAAGGGTGATGTTGGAAGTCTGACTGGACATAATTTCATGAAGAAGAAGAAAATGAACACACCTGCAAAGGTTTTGCGTTACTTTCTTTTGAAGTCACGATTGCAAAGATTATTCATGTCATCAAAAACCGTCGAACACATGAAGTGGCATTCTGTAGATAATAAAAATGATGGGTTAATGAGACATCCATGAGATTCCCAATCATGGAAGACATTTGATTCATTACATCCAGATTTCTCAACTGCTCCTAGGAATGTTCGATTGGGATTGGCTGCTGATGGATTCAACCCATTTGGGACTTTGAGTACAAGTTATAGAATTTGGCCAGTTGTTTTGATCCCTTACAATCTGCCTCCATGGATGTGTATGCAACAATCATATTTTATCATTTCAATGATTATTCCTGAAAAAAATGCCTGGAAATGATATTGATGTATACTTGCAGCCTTTGATTGAAGAATTGCAGAAGTTATGGAGTAACAGTGTTGAGACATTTGATGTTTGTTCTAAAACAATGTTCAAAATGCATGCTGCTTTACTGTGGACCATTAGTGACATCCCTGGGCTTGGGAATTTATCTGGTTGGAACACTTATACGGGTTTGGCTTGTCCCGTTTGTAACTTTGATTTTGAGCCCAAATGGCTACCTCACAGTAGAAAATGGTGCTTCTTATGCCATCGAAGATTTCTCGATGCATCTCATAGATTACGGCTGAACAAATAAAAATTTAATGGTTTCATTGATCATAGACCACCTCCAAAGTTGTTAACCGATTCTGAAATATTGACACAGCTTGAAAATGTTGAAACAGAATTTGGGAAGGTTCATCAATTGAATGATAGCGGAAAACGGGTCCGAAGTGCATCGTCAAGTGAAATCGGAATTCAACAATGGAAGACAAAAGTATATTCTTTAAAATTTCGTATTGGGAATTTAATTTTTTGTGCCACAATCTTGATGTGATGCATGTTGAGAAGAATGTCTGGGATAATTTGATTTTCACATTACTTAATGATCATGGAAAGTTGAAGGATCATCTTAATGCTCGCAAAGACTTACGAGTAATGAACATAAAACGTGATCTCTGGCCAGATGAGAATGAAAAGTATGCTCCGGCCATTTTCGCAATGAAAAATAGGGCTAAAGATACGTTCCTTCAAATTTTAAAGAATGTGAAGGTATCTGATGGGTATTCGAGTAACATCTCGAGGTGTGTTGACTTGAAGAATCGTAATTTACATGGATTGAAAAGTCACGATTCACATATTTTGTTACAGCAGCTACTACCATTGGCATTGCGTACATTATTACCTGAAAACGTTACTGCTGTTGTACTCCAATTCTGCACATTTTTCTGGCAATTATGTGAGAATTTTGTACATCCATTTCATCTTGACAACCTCCAGGCGAGGTTTGTATTGACTCTTTGTGCAATGGAGATGATCTTTCCTCCATCGTTTTTTACTATCATGATGCATTTAACTGTGCATTTGGTTGAAGAAGCTAAATTAGGAGGCCCCGTTCATTATCGATGGATGTATCCAATTGAGAGGTATTTTATTTATATGTTTTCCAGTTAAGTAAACAATTTTTGAGATTTAAATAAATGCATAATATTATTATTTTATTTCACAGATATCTTGGGCATTTGAAATCATACGTGAGAAATAAATCTCAACCAGAAGGATCTATTGCTGAAGGCTATTTGGCCGAGGAATGTCTTACCTTTTGTTCCAGGTATTTAGATGATATTGAGACAAGATTTAATCGAGTTGGACGTGTTGACGACACATCAACTCAATCTCAAATGCATCATAAATAAAAAATATTTCCTGCTATTGGCCGATCAGTTGGGAGGACCTCAAATGTGATACTGAGAGAATTGGAATTATTACAGGCACATAGATATGTGATGCTGAATAGTGAAATTTCAGATCCATTTATTGATGAGTTGAGGATATAAACAAAGAGATGAATGAGAGGCCGAAAACAAAATGAGAAATATATAACGAAAGCTATGAATAAAGAGCTTGTAGAATGGTTTGCACGACGTGTAAGTTCATAAATATTCCAATAAATAAGAATATTAGTTTGACACATACAATTTGTAAATCTATTAAATTATATTTCTTTTTTCAGATCATGAATACTGATACTCGAGCAGACTTGTCAGAATATTTGAAGTTTCTTGCTAGAGGTCCTATAAAGAAAGTTAGAAAGTTCGACGCTTATAATGTGAATGGCTTTAGATTTCGTACAGTTGATCGAGAAGTGGGTTTGAAAGCACAAAATAGTGGTATATTTACTTTTTCTGAAGTGGAATACTATGGAAATCTGCATGATATTATTGAATTAAACTACGATGGACATTTTTCTGTTGTTTTATTCAAATGCAAATGGGTCGATATTATCAGAGGTGTTAAAAGAGATTCATTGCAATTTACTTCTGTGAACTTCTCTCGCTTGATGGATGTTGGTGATCGTGAAATTCATGATCCATATATCTTAGAATCGCAAGAAAAAATGGTATATTATGTGAATGATGTTGTGAATGAAGGGTGGAGTGTAGTTACTCATGTAATACAAAGAGATTTGTATGATATGGGTGATGAAGTGGAATATTTGACATCTGAAGTTGAATGTCATCAACAACAGGAAGCGGAATTATTTTTCCATCATGATATTGAAAATATTAGTCTTGCAAGGATGAATGAAGTGGATGAAGAAATGGAGCAGGAAACCGACATTATTGAAGGGGAAAATGATTGTATGTACAATTATTCATTCATGCAGCAACCACTTGTTTCATTTCTGCAGTCATTCATTATCATTGTTATATATATTTGGTTTGTTAGTACTGGGCATCTATTATCATTTTTAATTTTTTTTTCTGCATAATTTTTTTGAAATATATATTCTGAACTTAATTTTATTTGATTAAATGACAGGAATGCCAAGGAGGAAGCGGTATACTATTTCTTCTAGTCCTGCGACGGATGCCGATCCATCTGGGTCACTCCCCACGACATCTGAGGCACCAGATGCCTACACCCTCGCACCATCTCCCCCTGCACCATCTCTCACACCATCAGAGAGCCTCCCATTAGAGGCAGAGTCGTCGACTCCCCCTACATGTGCCTCATCAGTTGGGTGGCGACATACCCCTTCCAGTTCATCCCGGACACACTGGAGGGTCACAGTCATAGGTATAAATTTTAATTAAATAAATTTATTGCATTTTGTTTATACGAATTCTTTGCTCATTTAAGATGACAAAAATAAAACCGTGGAGAAACACTTAAAAAGCTCAGATGTTTGGAACTTGAATGGCGAAAAGATAGTCGTGCCATTTGATTCTTATGGGGTCCCTACGGATGATGCTGCGGGGTTACTTGGCCAGATTATAGGTCAGTTGGCAGCGGATCCCATTTCCCGTCCCATTTCATATGATGATTAGAGACATATGACTCCAAACTAGAAAAATGAAGTTTTCGATTCTCAAATAAAGGTAATTTTATTACATTATGGTTTAATTGAATGTCATGTTACTAATATGTTCAAAATGAATTTCTGTATACAGATGTTCTTCCACTTCACAGTTGCTGATGTGATAGCACGGAAGTGGACTTTGAAAAATCTTGGTAAAAAATGGAAAGATTTCAAATGGATATTGTGGTGTGATGTCAACAATACTTCGTTGACCTTGGAACAAATTATGACAAGCTACCCAGTGGGGTACCGAAAGAGCAGTGGAATGTTTTTGTTGACAGACATCGTGATGAGAAGCGGATGGTATTGAAATATATATTATTATATTATCCTCATTTTACATTATTACATTTATATGAAGAGGAGATGACATTGGATACATTACTGTTAAATTTCATTTTATTTATTTTAGGATCTTTCACGACAGAATGCATCAAACAGGGCGAAGCAAGTCATCCCTCACACGGCCGACTCAAAAAGATTTTCTAGAAGCCAAATTTCATTGGTAATATTTTAAATAGTTTAAATATTTATAATACAATATTATCTATTTAATATATTGAATTTTTGATTTGTCTTTGCTTAATGCAGTCACAGAATTTAGGGCACGAAGCCTCCTGGACTGAACTGTGGTTGGATGATCACAGAAAATCAGATGGCTCTTTTGTTAATGAGCCTACCAAAGAAGTTGGGGTATAAAGTCAAATTTTTAACTTATTATCAGTTTTTACTGTGTTAATATGTATTGATATTTGATTTATAGGTAAAAATTAAATAACTATGAGATGCCAGTCTTGGGAATTCCTACTCAGTCTCCCAGGATGACCCGGTTGCTCAAGTCCTTGGGAAGGAGAATCCTGGTAGAGTGCGCGGGATGGGTTTGGGACTCGTACCATCTGAGGCCTTTAGCAGGCGATCAGGGATTCCAGCCGCATCTACTCCTGGTTATGGTCAGACCATACCTGAAGATGCTCAGAGGGAGATTTCATCTCTACGAGCCACAGTTCAAGACCAAGGGGCTCAGATATCCACTATGTAGAAAGCGTTGACTGATTTATCTCAGCAGATGAGCAGATATTCCCCCAGTGGTAGTGCACCGAGTGGTGGTGAGCAGGTAAATCACAAAAATTCACAATCATTTAGTTTGAAAACTTTTATTGGTTTTAAGTTTAATTATAAATATGCAACAATATTTAATTTCCAATATAATGTTCTTACAGGTGGCAACAGGAGATGGAGGTGGAGAGGGTGATGATGCATCATCGGACCATGAGTAGTATTGTTGATGTGTTGAACAAATATGGGAAAGGTTGGTTTGTATATATAACATGTGTGCTGTATAGAACCTTTAAAAAACCATTGGTCTTGGAGGATCTTCAGTGGCTAACCTTGAATGATCACAATAACCTCAGGTGGTAAAGAGAATGATGTGTTTGTTTCATTGGTTAGATTATCTATGTTAATAGGCTCTTTGATGTTTCTGTTGTAAATTCAGCATTGGGAATTTGACTCATTAGAGTGTTGCATGTCCAAACAGGGGGTGAGAGACTGGTCATTTGACCGGTGACATGAAGATCCATAGCCCTCAAAACCCTATCTCTCGTGCGTTTTTTTGCAAGACAACTTTGCATGACCTCATCACAAGAACCATACAAGAGACCTAATCATGTGATCATGTCACTTGACCTCTTTGTGTGATCACCTTGTCTAAATATCGCACTTAATCAATCCATGAACTAATCAAAGGTAATTTAGTAGAACTGTGATGCACACCCTTGTCTAAATATCTCACTTAATTCCGGACATGATATTCAAATTCATTATGTGTAATAATAAATGGCTGAGGATACATGAAATTAATGGGAATTTTGAAATATGGGAATTCATGTCATGAATTGGATACACAATGTGAATTATCCGAGTTCAATATTTTAAATGAGGTTTTATTAGATTTTTTCTCTAGTATTTAATACATAATACCCAACTATCATTTTGAGTGAACACTAGGTGTCTTGAGGAAAAAATATATCCCACTTCATCCTTTATTTGATTAATGGGATATGGTGGATTCCTCTTGGCGATCCATGGCGTGTTCTCCTATTTTTATATTTCTTTCATTATGTACCTATTTTGGAGATCCAATATAGAGGTGGTATTTTTCTTTGGTGCGTGAATGTGGATGCATTTCTACAACCCCTTGTTTAGGTGTAGTTTCATGCATGGTTTCCATGTGTGGTTGTGGTTTTTGAGTTTATTTTTCTTCATCCTACAGTGAAGAGTTAGAAGTGACTGCTTCCATGTGGTAGAGGATACCCATTCTCAATCTTCTATATTATATGTGTGGTATAATCAAGTTCTTTCTCTCTTTCAAGTAAATATTAAAGGTTTTTTAATAATAAAATAATTTATGAAAAATATAAATTTATGATAATGGGTAATTTTCTCATGCCTTACTGCATTATTATATGTTTTTGAGATATCTATGCATGATTACATCCAATTCCAAATATAATTACTATTCGGACCCTGTTTGTAATATAGTTGTAATGTTTTGAGGACACTTTCAATGTTGTAATGTAATTTCTCCCTGAATAAAAATAAAAGGAATATATTTTTGGATAGTAATTGGTGTCCCATTGATGTATTTTTTTGTGTGGGGATAACCATGATTAGTAAAAATGATATGTGATAATTCCCATGAATATTCATTGAAGTCGTTATCTGTGATGTTGTGGATAATTCATCTTATTGTGTTTCACTATATGTTTTAGGAAGTTGTATGGTGATGTTATTGACCAGATTGGTTGTGTAGTACAAGGGGATGTGATTCTTTGGTCGATTTTCATGTATGTGATTTTGGTAGTAGTGAAATGTGCTATGAAGAGGTTGTGGTACATGGTTATGGGGTCATGGATGTGTTGTAGTGGTTGTAAAATAATGTTTTTGTAGCATATTCGTTGATTTGGTATGTGGTGATAGAGTTTCATGATGGTTTTAAGGAGTATTTGATTTTGTGATATGGGTTGGGCAATGTGGTGTGGAAACAATGGTGGATGTGTGGTGTTGTGGTGATAGTTTTGTGAGTTGAATTAGTTGTTGCATGGAGTGGATATGTCAGTTTCTCGGTTATCCATGAGATGAACTATGTTGATAATGTAAATGATCTAGGTTAGTAAATAAAAAATATTTATTGGAAATAGATATGTTATAAATTAATCAAATGAAAATGTAAAGTGTTATGTGAATTGTAATGGATAAAAAATAAAGGTGGTGAAACATGTATGTGGAAAGTGGAATGTTGTGTTAATAGTGTTGTCATTGTCTTGGGTGATTCAAATAGTGATTTAATTGGTTGTGATTATTGATTTGTGTTATGGTGTGGTGATCTAATAAGCTCAAGTGTAGTTTATGTGGACACATAGGTTTGGTATTATGGGATATCTATATACCATGGATGTTTATATTATTTTATACACCAAGCATAATTTATATAAAATTACCACTACTCAAAGGTTTAGAGTTTTAGGTATTTTCACCAATAAATATGATGGTGGTGAAATTTAGACATGGGTTCACACACATCCTATCACTTCATTCAGAATTAGTGACACATGTTGGTGTTGGAGAATTCATAGAAATGATGTCATGTGCATGGTGCCTTCCGGTGGGAATTGATCTATTAGACCCAATTTCTATGAGTGATACGTTATGTGTTTCTATGTGATATATTGTGGGGTAATTGATGGTAGGAGGAGGGGACAATGATTATGTGCATCACATTCATGATACCTTAAGACTTTTGTTCTAGTTTGGATGCCATTTGACAGAATATGTGTCCGTGGGTGGGAAGAGATGTTAGGTGGTAGTGTATTTGTCTACAAGTATGATTTATTGTGAAGTGATGGACTATGTGTCTACTGGTGGTATGTGATGTGATGTGATGGCCTAGGTGACTGCTGTTGGGATGTTGTGTGATGTGATAACCCATTTGTATACGGGAAGGATTTGATGTGATGTGGCGTGGTTTGTTTGGATGGGATGGGAGCATTGCTAATTAGATATAAGGTTGTGAGAGTGGAAAAGTAACGTCTAATATATAGTGGGGTTACATTAATTTTTTGTTGAACACAGTTCCATATGATAATATTGGATCAATTATTTGATGAGTAATCCATGGTGTACAAAGGATTATTTAGATGAAATGTATGGGGTTATATGGTTTATTCTATTTGATGGCCAGCACATTAACACACCATTTGCGTAGGTGGTGCATAAATTTTGTCCTTATTATATATATGTTGTATGTGTTGTTTGGTTTGTTTTCCAGGGCAGTGGTGGAGTATAAACAGAAATAAATTTTTTATTTCTGGGTCAGCATTTCGCGGCGGTTTTAACCGCCGCAAATGCTATACCACTTATAAATTTAGGGGCGGTTTCAACCGCTGCTAAATGTATTTGGAAGACTGTTTAGCGCCGGTTAAAACCGCCGCAAAATCACGTCGGAAATTGCAGCGGTTTTAACCGCTGCTAAGAAGGCGACTGGCACGCCTGAGTTTCACGGTGATTATAGCCACCGCTAATTAAATAGCCCTTAAAACCGCCGCTAAATTTACCAAAAACCGCCGCGAAATGAGGTACTACGACGCTTTTGTTTGACCGCCGCGAAATATATAAAACCACCGCTAATAGATTGCCGACACCAAGTTTAGCGGCAGTTTCTATAAACCGCCTCCAAACCATATAGCGGCGGTTTAAACTACCGCTATAGGAAAAAAACCACCGGTAAGAGGCGGTTTTCCTGTAGTGGGATTCTCTAAATATAATCCATATTATAATTTGAATGGGAAAAATCACTATGGATTTTTTCAACAGACTCCATAAAACACTTAAAGGGAGCAATTCTATATGGGTTGTAGTCTATAAAATTAAAAATTCATCACAATTAATCACTATCATAGAGGTTTTATCTCCAAACTAGCTTTCTAGGATACACATTAATCATGTGGAAGGGTTTCATGGATTTCCACATTCAATTCTATCTGGTGATATTATGAGATTTCCCTTAAATTTTAGGAAAAGTATTCTACATGATTTTGATACAAAGTTGAGTTTTAATACCGTCTAGCATTATCAAAAATATAGTTAGTCTGATAGAATAATTAAAACCCTATGGGACATGATAATATCTTATTTTATGGATTTCAAAGGTGTTTGACATCAACACCTTCCTCTAGTTGAGTTTTCTTAAAATAATAGCTATTACTCAAGAATTTAGATGCCTCCTTATGAATCACTTTATAAAAAAAGTTTAGAAATTAAATTTAATGGGATGAAGCTAGAGGAAAAATATATTAGAGTCATTTTTTTCTGAAGAAATGGTAGATTAGGTTAGATCCATTTAGCAACATGTAAGTACAACACAAGGTCTATAGAAAGTTTATGTTGATAATTACAGATGTAAGATATAATTTTAAGTAAGTGAGAATGTGTTTCTACAAATTTCTTAATGAAAGAAATAAGGGAAAACTAATCCCAAATTATATCAGTCCCTTTGAAATTTTTGATCATATTTGGATGGTAGTTTATCATTTGGTTCTTTCACCAAACCCCTCCCAAGTCCATGATTTGTTCCATGTATCTCTCATAAGGAAGTACATATTAGATAAATCACATGTTCCAAATTCATATGTCATACCATTTGAGAATTATATTTCTTATAAGGAACAAATGGTAATGATTATGAATCATTTGGATAATTTTCTATGAAATAATACCACTCACCTGGTTAATTTTTTTTGGTGAAATCACCAGTTTGAGGAAGCTATGTGAGAACTTGGCGATGTAATGAGGAACAATTTACCTCAGTTGTCTTTACCAAAGTGAATATATTTCAAGGGAGAAATTCATTTTAAGGGGGAATTATATAACATCCCAAGATTTTATGAAATATTATTTTTGAATAAATTTAATTTATTTGATAGCTAGCATTAAACACAACATAGACTTTAAATGAAACCTGATACTCAATAAAAATATTATTATTTAAACATGGACATTATAACCTAGTCATTATATTGGTAGGTATGAATAATACTAACTAAATTATTAAAAAATATATGATTTACAAAAATATAAAATAAATTAAATGGATATATATTTATTATAAATAAAATAAGAAACATTTCAAAGAGAAAGAAATGTTTTATGAAAAAATATATTTTTTCTAAAAGGTGGATTATTCACGCTTTGCACACATAATTTAATATTAATTTTTACCACTTTTAGAAAATTTATTTTAGAAAATGAACTTTATTATTTAAATCACAATCATAATATATATATTTATATTAACTTATGGTGAAATTTTGGTATTTTTTAGAAAATAATAACTATTCAATTAATAATGAAAATACAAATTTTTATTAAAAATAGTATTTTCATTTAAATATTTTACAAGACCAATTTTATTTTAATGTGGTTTTAAAGTTAAATTTGTTCAATTATAAATTTATTAATCCAAATTATGTCATTTTAATCAATTTCATGTTGAATTTTTATATAGAAACTTTTCAACTTTTGAATGTTTTTCTTTTGGAAAACCGGCTTTTTTGACATGTATTCTAGTTTAATTTGAAATTAAAATTTTCCACTTATGTGAGTTGAATTTTGAAAAATAGATTAAATATTTTTAATCATAATAATTTATATTATTTAACAAGTCCAGATTAATTTTTTACCATAATGAGTAGTGAAAATTTTTAAAATTATTTACCGAAGTTAAGGTAAAAAGGGTATACCCGGCGTTATGATTAAAAATAAGGGCTAAAAATGAACCAAAACTATTGTAATTGTTATTTAATGGTAATATTTAGACCTTATATATTATAATGTTAAAAAATGGTCTATTTTGGAGACTTTTTCCATGAGTGAAACATGGGTGGAATTCTTTATTTTCAAAAATTCCAAGTTTATCCTCTACCCCACTTATAAAAGTCCATCCACTATCCTGTACTTTCCAAAAATGAAAAACTAATTGGTTCAAAATATAACTACTCAAATAAATTCTATAATTTTCTACCCTCATCCTATAATCATTTTTTTGATAAAAAAATAAACCTCTGAAATATTTGGGTTTAAACCAAAAGAAATTTTTCGAAGAAGAGGTAACATCCTTAACCGACCATTTTATTTTATTTCTTCTTCCAACTCCTTAAAATAATATTATAACATGATTATATAATAAAATAAGTGTATTAAATATATTGAAATGATTTTATGTTAACTTAATTACCTAAAACTATCTCCTCCATCAAATGGGAAAGGAAAATGCTAATCATGTGTACGGTGAACTAATGTCTCATGAACCGATGTAATTATTTTTCCATCATGGCTTCTCATAGAGGGATATAATGATGTATATAATGTTTATATATAATATTTAAAATTTAATTATTCTTAAATAGTTACAATATCATATATTCCTTCTTACATTACATTCCATTGAGAATACGATAGTGTCGCTCATGCATACGATGGACTACGGCCTCGTGAAGCGATGCGATTCATTTTTAACATATGATTTACAAGGAAGTCTATAAAAAATAATTTTATGTCTATATATGATATTCATGAAATATTAAACATTATTTAAAGTTAATATATCATATAATTTCTTACCTTATCATCCATTAAATAAATGATAACGTCATTTGTGTGTGTGGAAGACTACTGCCTCGCGAAGCGATGTGATTAATTTTTATCAATGCATCACATATATAGTGTGTAAAAGGGTATTTAAAGAAATAATATGATATTTAATATTTAATTATAATCATATAAATTTAAAATAACACTTACCTTCCTTCCATCTAGATCCTTGAAAAATTGAAACGTCGCTGAAGTGTACATACGACCTACCATCTCTGTGATTGCAACGTAATTAATTTTTCACAACCATATTTCATGGTTGGTTTAAAAAGTATAATTTATTTCTAAAAATGATAATTATTTAATGGTTACCATTCTAGATATTATTAATTTATAATCTATTTTACCTTTGTCAACATACCAAAGTGATTATGAACATATGAGCCATTTATCTTTAAAACACCTGACATGATATTAATTAGTTTAGTAATTGAATATGACATCGTAAAAATTAAGATATAAGGAATAATAAACTTGAAAAATTTTCCTAATCAATTATATAATTAAAATAAGATTATTATTCATGAAAATAATTAATTTAACTAAAAAATGAGGCTTGAGGCAATGGATCTTTCTAAACCACCATTTCTTTTGGGTTATGAACTTTCTCTCTATAACTCACTTAATCACTATATTTATTATTTGTTAATTATTATAAATTATTTATATATTTATCTCATATTTATACATATATTTTTCTATCTTCTTTTAATTGGGTAATTTAATGCTTTATGACCATTTATGAAATACCTTAACTATGAAATTTCATTTGATTATGATATGAAGCAATATTATGGAACCAATTTTTTCTCAGTGGGTAATTCTTATGTTATGAATTATGATTGATTTACTTTATATATAACACATATATCATGAACATGTTATTATAGGTTCATCTTAATAGCACTCCAATCCATTCTATAAAGTTTTAGTCTAATGATGCGTCATGTATGGGATTGGGGAGTAAACCAAATCTATTACGAGAGTTTGTCCACCATGTGATATTATCTAGGAAGTTATACTTGAATCAAGTTTATTCCATGTTATATTTTGTTTCCACATTTCCCATGCTTTCACATTTCCAATGATTCTATGATTTTATTATACCATGTTCTTTATGATATGATTCTATGAAATTACTTATGATCCATATCGTTTGTGATATCATGTTATACCTTTGACTCTCATGTTATGTTTCCATATCGTATGTATTCCCTTACTGGTCTTTGGAGATAATCCCTTTCTTTATGTATTCCCTAGGTTATCCCATAAAATTTTAGGAGCTCAAATGGAATTTAGGATCTCACTTTGGAGAATAAAATATGGATTTCATGTTTTAAGGTCCTTTTGATGTAATATGAACCTAGAATTTTCAAAGACACTAGGAATTTATGATCCTTGTATTGTATCAATGAATATTTATGTTCAAGAATCACGTAATAATATTTTTAAATGACTTGGGTCTCTATAGAAAAATCTAAGGGAATTTAAATTATACAAGTTGCTCAAGATAATAATTCTACAGAGATATCAACCTTACAAATTTGGGAAACATATAATTCTCCTCAGAATAAGATTATCCCAAATATTGAGACTTTCTCCAACCATTTGATCCAAGATCCTAATTTTATTCAGTATCTGGACCCAAATTATAAAATATACTTTTATATACCTTTCATAACTATCCTTTCATTAATATAATATCATATGTTGTTAAGAAATGAGATTTTCCTTCTTCTCATAGTTGATGTAAGATCCATATAGAGAGAGATATCCAATGCCCTAAATCAAATTAAATTCCTTAACTTGAATGATTAATAAAACTTAAATCATAATCCCACAACCCTAAAAGTATTTTCATATATATTGGATAAAATAATGGTACCATTAAGTTTTTAATTTGAGAGTATTTTGTGGTAACAAACATGACATAAAATTTATGGAAATATAGGGCGAAGAATAAGTGTAAATAGAACCAGTTAATTATCATGATCTACATCATTATTGGTGGTGGGATATGCTCTTCATTTCTCCCTTGTATTAGGATTTGGTTGGGGTCGATTCTCTTAAATAGATATGGGGTTAGTGTGATGATATGTATAGTGTCGAAAATCTTTATACATGAAGCATTGTAGTGTAAGAGGAACAATATTTGGGGCATTATCTTCCTCCATTGTGTTAATTGAATTTTAGGAACCACTATGATAGTTTTGGTGCCTTATGTTTTTTCCTACCACACTTAAAACACTTCTCGAATCCCTTCAGTCAATTTCTCGGGTGCTTCCTCCCACATTTTTCATACATAGAAAGTCATAATTTCAACCCCCATACGAATTATTATTGGATTTCACATGATACTTAACCTTTATTTTATTATCCTTGGAATTAGAATAGTCCCAAATTTCTATTTTTACCTTTAACTCGCATCGAACAATCTTCTCATAGCTTAAAATGCCTATTATGTCTATTTCCCTTTGAATACTTGGTTTTAATCCACCAAATAAATGGTTGATATTACTTTAAAATTGGAAAATATAACCAAAGTCATACCTTGAGACCTCATGAAGTTCTCCTTATAGAGTGTGATATCAACCAAAGAATGTACCCCAAAAGTTTCTATCCAGGTGTGCAGTTATGCCTCTTTTATAGTCATTAGGTCATAAATAATTTATCGCCCAAGACACCCTCTTTGGGGTTATTACCCTTAGGCATAAATATGTTAGGGCTTGTATCCACTTTCCAATATCCATATAGGAATTTTTTCTAGTAAAACCAATTACTCCAGACTTTAACAATACATTAGGACATCATTATTTACTTAAACTCGTCTATATGGTTTTCACTATGGTTATCTAACCATAATACATAAGGTAACTAAAATAATATCCAAAAATAACTAAACCTTCCATTTGATAATAATTATGGTAGCCTGAGATAAACTTCACAAAAATAATATAATAAGAATATCATTTAAATATTACATCTCATAGTAGTCACAAAACTCAAGTATATAAAGGTTTAGTTCCCTAGAGACTAGCTACATAAACATCATTTTTCACTACAATTATGAACATTTCTCCATAAACTTGCTCTTATAGTCCCATTTCAAGATACCTTACATGATATAATCATCTTCATATCCTGGGTAATGGAAACATAATAATGGGTGATCTTGAATGCTTAGTAAGGGAAACATATCAACTAGTCATTTCCATTTGATCTTAAATATAAGTGAAACATGTATAAGAGATAAATATTATATTAGAACAACATTTTATCATAAGTAACAATCATAAATCTTGATTGAGCATTAACGATCAAATCATAGGATCACAAGACCAAAAATGGGTCATCAAAAAACATGGATTAGAAAGAAATAAAGAACATGAAATCAATAAAAAATAAATTAATATATATATATATAACATGTAATATCATAAAAAATTAATATAGTATGAAAATAAATAACATTTTAGAGAAGTATTATAAGAAACATAAGTTTAGGGAAACATTGTGAAAAAATCCAAGTATGTACACCCTTTAATTTTATGAACAAATTAATGTATGTCCACCCTTCAGCTTTGTGAAAAAATCCTAGTATGTACACCCTTTAGTTTTTTTGAACAAATCCAACTATTTCCATGCATCTTTATCTCATGAGATATAAAACCATAACCAATTAGTTAGAGGGTGATATAGGACCTTTCCCATCATCATTCAAACACATGAGTTCCAATTGAAATCAAATCATTCATCTTATCATAAATAACCCATGGGAAGAAATAATGGTTTCATAACTTTTCCAAATAGAAGAAAATAAATAAAAAAATGACATTTTGAAAAAAAACACGATCACCCCAAAAAGAGCATATATAATGGGATTTATGAACCATTACTTTATTGGAGAACAATAATTTAAAAATGAAAGAGAAATAAAACAAATTCATTTTTCTTAAAAATATATTCTCAATATCATCTTAAAAATATTTGATTTTCAAGTTGAATTATAAAAAAAAGTTGAAAATGAATATAAAAATAAAAAAAAAATGCATTTGAAAAAAAAATCAAATAAAGATACCTTGAAAAGAAGTTAATAATATTTCAAAATGTGATGTATAAAGGATGAATATATGATCATTTAAATGAAAAGGCTTTGAAATATTTGAAATCACCTTTATTGAAAACTTAAATCAACAAAAGGTTATTAAAACATTGGTTTTGAAATAAAGGGGAATACTGGAGATAAAAAAAAATTATTTTCCAATAGGTAAAAGAGAATATTTTCAAGAAGTAAAATTACAGATATAGAGGAAAATACATTAAAATAGATAACAATAATCCTTAACAAAATTTCATTCCCACAAATAAAAAAATAAGAAATGAATATTACTTCAGTTTAAAACACTATTTATAGAAAAATAATGTTTAAATACAACATAAAATTATTATATGTTAGATAAAATCAATTTTTAAATGGTTTTATACAAATATAAGTGATTATGAACCAATGGGAGGATTTGAGTCACAAAAACTACTTACATCTAAAGAAACATTAGAATAAAAACCCCTTGAAAGAATCAGATATAGAAGTTGAAGTCTAGATACCATGATTAAGGATTATAATTAATATTAAATATCTAATTGAGAATATATACAACATTTAATACAAATCATGTTCACAAAATAACATGTTTCTTAAAGAATGATGTTTTGAGATGAAATTGTTTCCTTATTTGCTTGCTCAGTTGAAGACACTCTAACCTCCTATAAAAAACATTGATAAATTTATATCCTATTTCAAGACCTTTATAATAAATATTACCCTTATATAATACTTATTATAATTTTTTTATCAAGAGTACATTAATTATTTATACCTTATTATGGCTAATGGGTGTTAATAACTTTAATTGTTTTGCACATGTTTAATGATTTTGATATCATTCCCCATAATTGGATACCAAGTTAATTATAGATATATATTCTAATATTCAATAGTATATAACTTATATTTGTTTAAAATTTACTTATTTCATTAAATATGTGTTTTTTTTGTGTTATGTGAAAACTGAATTGATGACGGATTATTTCAGTAATTTTAGCAAAAAAATGTTACATTAATAATAGAGTAGACACTTAATAAAATTTCTTCAAAATCATAAAATAATCATTAATTTATTAATATATTATAATAATATTTGTTTTTATGTTCCCGTAGACATCCATAATTGGATTTTAAATCATTGATCGCCTTGGTGGTTAAATGGACCCAAACATGAACATTCATTGACTCAATTGATGAGTACGATTAAAGAGGTGTTTATTTTTAAATAATATCATTAAAAAAGAATAATAATGATCATATTTTTTTTAAAACCATATTTTATCATTTTTATATAAATAATGAAAAAATATAATAAAGAAAAATGATTCTTCCTTGATGCGGTAGTTCGCGCACACGCACAATTGGCATTCCTTTGTTTTTATAAGTGGTTGGAAGTGAATAGAAAAGGTTTGAACCATCAATATAAAAAAATATATGTAATTATAACAATTATACATGATTCATAACATTATTATGGTAATAATATATTTGTAATAGTAATACTAGGCGGAAAATGTTAGAAGAAGACAATACTTACATCAGAGACTTGATCTTTCCTTGGAAGTCCCCTTGAAATTAAAGGGCTTGGGATAACTATGAATGAACATGGGATTATTTCTTAGGGAGAGGGTTATAGGGAGAGTAAAATTTCATATTTTTTATGAATTCAAAGGTTAAATATACCTTTTAATGGTGGAAGTGGTACCCTTTTATAAGAAGAGAAAAGGGAACTTTTGGAAACATATATTATTATTTTAATAATTTTATGACAGTATTCAAGGTTTAATGGATAAAAAAAATTATGGTGTGAGAAATATATATTCTAAAATATTCTCCTCTATTCATTTTTATACAGGGAAAGAGTGTTCTAAGGCTTTTAATTTTTTTATTATTAACCTTTTACCCAAATTAACCTTTACCTTGGTAATTAATTTTTAACCATAGTAATTAACATTAATGAATAAAAATTAATATTGGATCCTTTTAAATAATTTTAAAATTCTGATTCTAAATATGAAATCAAATTTATAAAATAAAAATACAATGTGTATTAATTTTAACACAAGCGCACGTAACATGCTAAAACACTAATTTTTGGAAAAGTTTACAAAAAAAGATTTATGATTAGGAAATAATTATCAAATTATATTGATTAAAATGAATTTAAAATAAATATTGTAACTCAAATTGTATTTATTTAAAAATAAAATAAAGTAAAAACTTTATTTCATCATGATATAATTAATTAAACAAAACTGTCGAAAAACAGTTTTCATTAAAACGCCACAAAGATTTTGAAAATTTGGAGCATGAGTTAGAAATACAACATAACATTTTGAAATGTTTTATTATAATTATTCATATATAATTCTATATTAATATATTTTGAATCAATATATTTGTATGATAAAATAGTTTCATAAAAGTGACAGCATTGATAAACTCGTTATTTTTACTATTCACCCAAAAATTAATTATTTCTAAAAAATCCCAAACATTCATCTTAAGATAATATTGATATTATAAATGAAAAATTAACTTTAATTTCATAAAATTCAAATTAAAAAATTTTAAAATTTATCTTTAAAATAAGAAAATAATTAAAACTATTTTCAGAGGAAAATAACAATTTAAAACATTGACTATTCTTATTCTTATTTCCTAAAAATTATTAATAAAAATGGTGGTAATATATATTGAAACTATATTCTTTCCATAATATATTTATATTTAGATAAAAATAAATTTTATAAAGGTTATATTTTAAATAATAAACCAGACTTATAAACTATTTACCCACACTAATTGAATTTTATTCATATTAAAGTTAGCATGTATTTTATTTCTATAAATATTTTATAAAACAGTTACTCCTATCATTATCAATTATTCAATGGTTAGGTTTTAGTGGTTATACATGAATATTTATATTTTATCTAAATATATCATGGTTTTTTTAAGTTTTATATTGTTCATGGAGAAAACTATTAAACCATATTGACTTAATCATAGGAAAACGTATATTAAAATCCTAGTTAATTAAATTCTCCACTACTTAAAGGTGACTTAGGAATATTTTATAGATAGATATCAACCTTAAAAACTCGGGAAATATATCATTCTCCTCAGTATAATCTTATCCCCAATATCATGTCTTTCTATAACAATCTAAGCCAAGATAAAAAATTTATTCATTATCTATACCCACATTATATGATTTAATTTTATTGTGATTTCAAAATCATCCTTTAATGGATAGACTATCACATCTTGTTATAAAATTTGAGTTCTATATTCTCATAATTGATGTAGGATCCATAAAGAGAGAGACAATCAATGGAAAAAATCACATTAAATTCCTCAAAATGAAGGATTAATAAAATTTGAAAGGATCCCAATTGCCCAAAACATAAAGGATTCTCTTGTAATATGGATATAATAATTTAACCACAAATTTTTTTAGCTAGTAGTTGGTTATAACATACATTCCATAGGACCACTGCAAATCTAGAGTGAAAAATAAGTGTAACTTGAACCACTTAATTACTATGTGACACCTGAGTAGTTGTGGTGGCATATGATATTTGTTTCTACCTTGGTTTAGGTGGTTTATGGGCCCTATTCTCTTCAAAGGATCTAGGGTTAGTGTGATGATTTTTATAGTCCCCAAATTATTTAAACTTGAAGCATAAAAGTTTATGTGGTGCATTGGTTGGGGAATTATTTTACTCCATTATGTTAATTGATTTTTTGTGACCACTTCAACAATTTTTTGCAATATGACCTTCCATAACACACTTCCAACACATCCAAGATACCTTGAGAAAAATTTACTGGGTGCTTCCTCCCACATTTTTTATGCATAGGAAGTTGAAATTTCATTCCCCCATGTAACTTATCATTAGATAATCCATGATTATACAACATTATTATCTTACCCCCAAAATAAATACAATCCCCAATTTCCATATCCACCTTTATCATATAATGAAAAATCTAGCCATAAATTCAAAAAAATTATGGTTAAAACCTTTCAAATAATTTGTTTTAATCCACTAAATAAATGTTCGATATTGATTTTGATCAAGAGATATGATCATAGGCACACCTTGGGATCCTTGTTAAATTTTCTTCATAAGTTACAATAGATTAATCCTACGTTTTTCAACTCTTGGAATTCCCAACCAATATTTAGCAAGGATTTTTAGGAAATTTCTTCAAAAAAAATTCCTTTTTGAACTCCTCCCATTCCATGGAGTATTATTCCTCCTTTTATGTAGTATTCTCAATGATATCCTAATATTTATCAGCCTATTATTATAAATTATAAATATCCAAAATGACCATCTCGTTCAATGATCAATGGAGGAAGAAAAATATGTTTTCCATCACATTGATCCATTTCTTGGAAATAAGTGGATTAGAAATTCAATTGAAAGAGTGTGGACATTGTTCTATAAAAGTCTGGATATAAAGATTCCCATTCCTTAGTTTATATGGGAGCTCAATGCAACTATAATTATGATTCATAGCTTGTGAAAACACGGTGAGAATTGTTATAAGGTTTTTTCTCTAGCCAGATTTTCATTGGGTTTTTTGTTAGGGAATTCATTGCATTGTCCCTTACACACATTATTAATTTTATTACTTCTAATTATAAACATTTATAAAACCAAGAGGAGTTAAAATAAGTGAAAAACATTTAACATCACATGGTATTATCATATTCAATAACATAAAAGGGGTTCAACCTTAAAACCCTTTTACACTTATCATCACATTACCATGTAACTCCTTTAGTTCAACCGATATCATTCTTGGTTAAACTTTAGGTTTGGTTTTCTCAAACCTATTAAACCAATACCTTAAAGAAACTTGGGAATTAGTTATTAAAAATGTCCATAAATAGTGTCAGATCTACAAATTAATATCCCACAATGAGTGTCTAGCTAGGTGTGCAATTAGGCCTCTTTATCATACATCGGGTCGCAGTTGAGTTAACACCCAACACACCCTCCTTCGGGTTATTACCCATAGGTATAACTATGTCAGATTATGTATCCAATTGACCGAATCTATATAGAGATATAATTTCTAGGAAAAACACATACTAAATACTTTATCAATATTTGAGGATATCATTCTATACTTAGACTCTTCTCTAGGGTTTTCACTAAGGTTCTCTAACCTTTATACCAAATATAATTAAATGACTTTACAAAAAACAACTAAATATTACCTTTGATACCAACTTTGATGACCTAATATGAAATTAATCATCATATGATTTAAAGATTTCATCTCAAAAAAGTTTCATACCGTGTGGACTGAAAGGTTTAATGTATTGGATACTAGCTACATAATTATTTTATTTTGATAAACTTGTGAACTTTTCTCCATAAATTTTCTCCTATAAATCCTTTTCTAGACACCTCACATGACATAATTATCTTCCTAAATAGGTGAATGGAAGCATAAGAAGGAGTGAGATTTAATGCTCAATAAAGGGACCATATCAACTAGTCATAAAGGCTATATCTTTAATATGATGGAAAACATGTATAAGGGAGAAATATTAGATAAAAATATCATGATATCAAAATATAAAATCGTAAAACTTTATTTAGAATTAATGATCATAGTATAGGAACATAAGACCAAAAAATGTAATAAAAATATGGCTTATAAAAATACAACATACATTAAATCAATACAAAAGAAGAAAAATCTCTTTAGAACATGGAATATCATATGTATTTGGTATAGTTTAAAAGAAAGGCATATTTTAGAGAAGTAGTGGCATGAACATAAGAATAGGGAAACATTGTTATGAAATCCAATTATTTCCACCCTTTAATTTTATAAAGAAATCCAAGCATGTACACCATTTAGTTTTAAAAAAAATCTAAGTATGTCCATGAATCATTATATCATGATATATAAAAACATATACAATGAATTGGGCACTGATATAGAACCCCAATTTTCATCATACATACATATTAATGCCACTTAAAATAAAATAATTCATCTTATCATAAATATCCCATGGGAAGGAATATGAGTTTCATAACTTTTCCAAATGGTATTACATAAATAAAAAAACATAACCATTTAATACAAAAAACCTGATCATCCAAAAAGAGTATATATTTTCTGATTTATAAACCATTACATTAATAGAGAATAATCCTTTTAAAATTAAATATAAATAAAAAAGTTATTTTTAAAATATAATTTCCTAATATCATCTTATAAAACATGGTTTTTGAGTCACATTCCAAATTTTATTTTAAATGAAGAGGAAGCATATTAAAAAATTATTTGAAAACAAATTATAATAAAGATACCTTGAAAATAAATAAATCATATGTAAAAATGTGATACAGAAGGGAATAATATATAATCATCTAAAGGAAAATCCTATGAAATATTTAAAATTTCTTTTATTGAAAAACCACATCATTAAAAGGATATAAAAATAAAGGGAAATATTGGAGATAAATTGATTATCCAATCAGGAAAGGATAACATTGGTCAGAATTAAAAATGTGGATATAGAGGAAGGATCTATTAAAAGATATGGGAATTATTCTTAAAAAAATTCATTTCAAAAAAACAATAGATTCATCTTGGAAAATGATTTTGGGGTAAAATATTATTTCCTTAGAAAAGAAGGTGGGAATGAAATATATAATTATAATATTTTATATATTATTATACATTAAATTTTTTTATAAAAATATAAGTGATCATAACCGAAGGGAAGGATTTTAGTTATGAAAACCACTTACAACTTATGAAACATTCTAATAAAAACATGTTGAAAGAAATATAGCTTGAAGTTGAAGTTAAAATACAATGAATTAGAATATTAAATGATATAAAATATCTAATATGTATTAAATAATCTACTTAAAATAAATTATGTTCATAAAAGAATAGGTTTTTCAAAGGGAGAATATTTGACACAAAACCCTTCCCTCATATCCTGAATTATTTGATGACACTATAAACTCTTGTAAAAAAATATTGCTAACTTAATATTCTATTTGAAAACATTAATAATAAATACACTACCACAAAATTGGGCAAGGCATGCGCCTGCCTTTATCAACGCTAACGGAAAAGCACTGATAAAGGGGTGTGCCTTTATCAGCGCTTTTCATTTTATCACTGATAAATACACCCTTTATCAGCGCTTTTTACTAGCACTGATAAAGGCTCACGCGAGATTGTTAAAAACCCTCGGGTCCTCTTCCTCCTCCCCGCACCCTGTCAAGCTCTCACGGAAGCCCTCCTTTGTGTCGCTGTCGCCACTGCTGCCACCTCCTCCTCCTCCGCCGCGACCATCGCCTCCTCCTCCTCCTCCTCCTCCTTCTCCTCCTACTCTGGTCGCCTCCTCCTCCTCCTCTGGCCACCGCCTCCTCCTCCTCCACCACGGCCTCGTCCTCCTCCTCCTCCAATGCGGCCTCGTCCTCCTCCTCCTCCACCGGCGCCTCCTCCTCCTCCTCCTCCTCCGCCTAGTCCGCGAAATCTTCCTCCTCCTCCTCCACCGACACCTCCTCCTCCTCGTCCTCCTATGCCTACTCCGATGCCTCCTCCTCCACCGTGGCCTCCTCCTCCTCCTCCTCCTCCGCTGCCTCTTCTACCTCCGCCCTGCCTCCGCCCTACCTCTGCACTGCCTCCGTTGCCTCCAGTGCCTCTGCTGTCGACGCCTCCTTCTCCTCCACCACCGGGTCCTCCTCCTTAAGGTGATTCAAATTGAATTTGTATGAATTAATTATGTTTGCATTTTGGTGACCCCTTTCATCCTATCCCAAATTATGAATATTGATTTTTGGATTTTATGAGTGTTCTTATTGTGGGTAATTGTTATGTTTGGATTGTGATCACATGATGTTATGTGTTATATTATATACTCATGATAATATGACATTACAACTTGAATGATTCACCTCGTATGTGTGTTAGAATGCATGGTGTTTATATGTTGTACATCGATGAAGTGGACCATCATGAAATTAATATCCCTTAGTAGGGTACTACACTTGATATGTGATGATGAAGACAGAGAACCTAAGCATAGGGTGAAGGTACAACATATCCATGGTGTCGTGTCATGGTTGTGCTTGAGGTACCCAGTATTTTCTATGTCCCATTCACTATGAGATGCATAATTTTTTTCAATAACCACATGGATCTATCTCATACATAGAAAGAGGGTAAGAAGGTCACTGATTTCCTGGCTACTTAGGCCTCTCTAGGTAACCTGTGTACCATATTTAACCTCATAGGATCCCTCCCCCCAATATTGTTGGTTTAGTTAAATAATATTCCCTTGGGATAAACTAATTTATACCTCCTTTGACTATTTTTAGCCTTGTCCCCTTCTTGAAATTAAATATATCAACATTGGATGTGTTGAAATAAAGTTCACGACTGAGTTATTTAAGCTATAACCTTGGGTTTGTTGTGCCCCCCTCCACTACTCCCTCTTCTCCCCACCTTATCCATGCCTCCCCTCCTCCCTCATCTCCCTCTTCTATAACTAAACATCCTCCCCTTCTTCCACCCATACTCACTTCCCTCCTAGCACCATGATTTGAACTAAGGGTAGGTGCCTTCCCCCATCCAAACACATAGCTTATGGATCGTGGCCTATTGCAGCTAAGCACTATACCCAAAATCTAACTCCACCATCTCCGTCTCCCTCTTATTTTCCACCACCATTGGAAGATTCCATCTCGTTGGGTTTTGATTTTCCTTTTGCATCCCACCACTCAGAAGATGTGGTTCCACCTACCAATGTCCATCCCTATTTTCACTTTGAGGAAATGAAACACTATATGTGCTTGGACCATTTTCAATCCAAGTCAATTTTCACCAACAAATCCATGGATTTGGTCAAAATACACAAGTTCCTCATCGACAAGGTTGTTATGGTAGCCCTTCGCATCACTGAAACACTCCCAAATTATTTATGTTCCTGAGGATACGTTTTAGGAGCTCTTTTTAGAGTTCCTTACAACATTCAAGATAGAATTAATCTGTATCACCTTCACACTTGGTGGTAGGGATTGGGATTTGACACTGGGTGAGTTCAGAGTTATCTTGGGGTTTATTCTTCTGACTTTTCTACATCCACTACCTATGTTGCTTTGTGTCTTGATCTGAACAAGAAAAATACACTAAAGAGTTTGGTGTTGATCACTCTTGAGCCCACGAGCATCCATGATCCTCCCACATCCAAGAGCACCCAGATGAAGGGTTATTATTTGAGGATTAGTCATTGTTCCTTAACTCATTCCTGGATAGCATGGGGAGACTCCCACATAACCATCACATAGACTAAGTTGCCCATTATGGCCACTTCCATGGGTTCCCTTGTGGAAAACATATACTGCTTCTTACTTATGCATTTGGTACCATGTGTTTCAATCAACTCTTTACACTTTTACTTTTGATGCACATGTTAGGCTACCTATTGGACTTAACCATGAGTTATTTCCTTGTACGGACACCCTATAGAGACCACCCTATGAGATTGATCCACAAGTTTCACTGATTATCCTACTTCCTCACAAAAGGTATGGTTAACCCATGTCTATAGTGGTGAACCCCAGTAAAACACTATAAAAAACTCCCAAGAACCACCCCTCACCAGGGGTGATCGAAGAGAGGAAGAGATTGGATGAATCCCAAGAACCACCCAAGATTTGATATTAATGAGCACACCTCTACCATTTTTGAAGTATCTTGTTTTTTATCTAAATTATACTCATATTCCTTCTCCTATAACCTATATACTCATCCTATGGATTTCAAATAGGATGAATATAAATAAATAATGGATGAATTCCAATCAGTTGACAAAAGAGTATGAAGAAGGCGTGAAAGAGTTTATCAAGTTTGCAAAAGATCATGCATGTGAATCTTCTCAAATCCTTTGTCCATGTTTACGCTATTGTTATTCAAAACAAATTAGTCCAGATGAGTTGGAATAGCACTTGATCTGTCATGGAATAGTTCAGAGTTATACATGTTGGAATAAACACGGGGAAACAACGAATGTAGGTAGTGACTGGGGTGACACTGCATTTTATGGATCATCTGATAGGATTACAAACATGAACAATGAAGATGACTATATGGAGGATGTGATTAAATATGTGAATGATGATGAAGATCGCATTGAGGAAATGACAAGGACCTTCGAAGATGAACTTCGGGATTGCCCAAAATTGTTTGAGAAGTTAAAAAAGTTGTGTAAAGATGCCATTGTATGCTGGTTGCACTAAATATACAACATTGTCAGCTGTAATGAAGCTGTATAATTTGAAAGAAGACAAGGGGTGGAGTGATGACAGTTTTACGAAACTACTTTCCCTCCTGAATGACATGATCCTAGAAGACAATGAGCTCCCGAGTTGAACATAAGATGCCAAACGAATGCTATGCTCTATGGGTATGATCTCTGAAAGAATAAACACCTGCCCAAATGACTGTATACTGTTTCTCAAGAACCACAAATCACTTAATGAATGCCCAAAGTGTGGTGCTTCTCGATACAAGAAAGATGAATCCATTCCTAATAAAGTTGTATGGTACTTTACAATCATTCCAAGGCTTAGACGCCTATATGTAAGTGAGGAGACTGAAGAACAATTAACATGGCATGCAGATACAAGAATTAAAGATGTGATACTACGTCACCTGACAGAATCTCCTCAGTTGAAGAGAATCGATCATGAGTATCCTGAATTTGGAAACGAGTCGAGAAACTGTTGTCTTGCGTTATCTACAGATGGAGTGAATCCTTTTGGTTTTCAAAGCAATAGTCACAGTACATGGCCGGTTATGTTGATAAATTATAACTTACCATCGTGGTTATGCATGAAACGAAAATACATCTTGTTATCTATGCTTATATAAGGACCAAAACAACCAGGTAATGATATTGATGTTTATTTAGCTCCATTGATAGAAGATTTGAAATTATTGTGGGATTCAGGTGTTACATTGTATGATGCTTACAGAAAGGAAGATTTCACTTTGAGATTCATGTTGTAAGGGACGATAAATGACTTCCCTGCTTATGGAAATTTTTTAGGATATAGCATTAAAGGAACTCAAGGATTTCCCGTTTGTGAAGAAGGTACACAATCAATTAGGTTGAAAAATTCATCGAAAACCATGTTTCTAGGACATCGCAGATTTCTACCACGACGACATAAGTACCATTCTTGGATGACATCATTTGATGGAAGTTCAGAAGAACGTACAACACCGTCTCCACTAACAGGTGATCAATTGTTTGAGAAAGTTAAAAATGTGGACACTACATTTGGTAAACCGGCTTCAAAAAACCGTACAAAAATCGGTTGGAAAAATAGATTAGTTTTTTTTGAATTACAATACTGGAATTGTCTGTATATAAGACATTTCCTTGATGTTATGCATGTAGAAAAAAATGTATTTGATAGTGTTATCGGCACATTTCTAAATACATCAGGCAAAAAAAAGATGGAATTAAGGCTAGGTTGGACATGGTTGAGATGGGAATACGAGAAGAGTTGGCACCAGTGAAGGGTGAAAAACGAACATTTCTTCCTCCTGCTGCTTACACTCTTTCCAGGCAAGAGAGATATCAGTTTTTCAACTTCTTGAATGATCTAAGGTTCCAGAGGGGTATTCGTCAAACATCAGTAACCTTGTGCCAATGAGAGACTTGAAGTTAAAAGGTCTGAAATCACGTGACTGTCATGTTTTGATGAAAAATCTCATTCTAATTTCTTTACGTTGCATTTTTCCCAAGAATGCCCGCCATACATTAACGAAACTGTGTTTATTCTTCAAAGATATATGTAGCAAAGTTATAGACCCGACGAAATTGCCAGCTATGGAAAAAGAAATTTCCGTCATATTATGTGAATAAGAAATGTTCTTCCCGCTTTCATTTTTTTATATGATGGTTCATTTGATGGTCCACATGGTGAGAGAGATTTGACTATGTAGTCCTGTACATTACAGATGGATGTACCCCATTGAACGGTATATAAATATTTTGAAAGGGTATGTCAAAAATCGAAGTCGGCTAGAGGGTTGTATTGCAGAGCGATATATTGTTGAGGAAGCTGTTGAATTCTGTACCAAATACTTGTCTGGTGTGGAAAGCATTGGCTTACTGAAATCTCGTCACACCGGGCTGCTTGAGGGTGAAGGAATATCTGGAAGAAAGGTTTTCACAATCAATATTACAGACCGGGAGTAGGCCCACCTTTATGTTTTGCATAACAGTTTCGATGTTGACCCATATGTTTAAATCCACAAAGAAATTCTTAGGCATTTGAATCCATCAAGGGCTGAAAAATGGATATCAGATACACATAATCAACAGTTTATAGGATGGTTTCGAGATCATATTTTTAAGAAGTCAGATGAAAATCCAGATTCAATTTTGGAATGACTTCGATGGCTAGCCAGAGGACCAAGTGTGTATGCATTATCTTACAATGCCTATGTAGTTAATGGTTATACATTTTATACTAATGAACATGATGAAGGCAGTACCATGCAGAATAATGGGGTTACACTTGTGGCTGAAGCGATGTATGTTTCCAGTGCTAAGGACATAAATCCAATTTATGTGAATATGTCATACTTTGGCATCATCAAACAAATATGGGAGTTGGATTATACAGAATTTCAAGTTCCGATATTTCAATGCAAGTGGGTTGATAACAGGAGTGCTGTTAAAATAGATGATTCAAGATTCGTGAAAGTTGATTTCAGTAAGGAAGGGGAGAAAGTTGAACCGTTTATAATGGCATCACCAGCAGTGCAAGTGTTTTATATTCCAGATCCCACAAACCGAAACTGGTCAATCGTTCTGTTATCGACCAAAAAAGCTGAAGGGTCAGATGAACATTCAACGGAAGATGACCCTTTCATTGGGACTTCGCAATCATTTCACAGTGGTCTCAATGTAGACGACGTTTTTTATGTCAAAGGAAACCACAATGAAGGGATATGGATAGTTGATAGAGGGGTCAAATCCCTTCAGCCTTTAAAAAAAAGAGAGTTCAATAATGAGGTTATTGATTTTTATTATCCTATAGATTGTGTTACATTATGTTATTATCTGTTCGCTGCTGCTTTTATGTGATATAAATTAAATTTTAAACCAGTTCTACAGATAATGACTTCTTCACCTGCTGATGCACCCAATCCCGAGACACAACACATCTCTCGACCTGTTGCAGCTGGTCCCACTGCTGAGAGACAACAGGTCTCTCAACTTTTTGCAGCTGGTCCCACTGCTGATGTACAACAGGTCTTTCAACCTATTGCAGCTGGTGCCAGTGCCGATGCTAGCACTTCGGAAAAACATAATGATGATGCAGAAACTAAGCAAATGGTAAGCGATGAAACCCCAGTGACACAAAAAAAATAGGTGCGCCGTAGTTTGACAGTTTTAGCCAAAATCATTAAGGGAAAAGAAAAAGGCATCAAATATGAGGTGGGATGGAATAAACTAGTCCAGCATGTAAACCCCAACAAAGCCATGTTTAGTAGCTACATTTGAATCGTCACTCGACAACGCATGCCGATTGATGTAGAGTCATGGCACCATGTTGTCAGCGGGTTGAAAACATTAATGTGGTAAGAGATTATAGTAACATTACGATATCATCTATTTAATTTATTAAAATAAAATAAAATACAGAAATATTGACTAACCAATCATCATCTCTTGCAGAATGCATTTATAGTAGATATTTCACACAAAGAATATGTTTTAAGACTGGAAAGAAGGATTCATAGAGGCTTTCGCACCATTTTAATGAAACATCATCTGAAAGATGCCGAAGGGAAAATCAAGCTGCACCCACCTCCTCTTTATGCACACTTGATATCCCATGGAACGTGGGATGCGTTTTGCAACCGTTGTGCGGAACAGAATTTTTAGGTACATTGTTTTTGGTTACACGTTGTGTAACATTGCTTGTATTCATCATGTTGATTGACAGGTTTTTATTTATGAAATAGCAACTGAGTGCTGAAAATAAAAAACGGGCAGCAAAACCAGCGTACCCCTACCGTAAAGAAAGGATAGGGTACACTTCAATTGAAAAACAATTGGTACGTACTTTAAAAGTACTGTAATAATTTTATGTGACATAAAACAACACTGTAACCATGTTTCTCTATTTATATGCAGATTGATGAAGCAAAATCTCAAGTCACTTCCATTTCACGCCATGTGCTATGGAAGGAGGCTCGTGTTAATAAAGAGGGGAAACTGATAGATGAAAACACACAAAAAGTGTGGGAAACATGTGTAAGTATGACATAATATAAACTTTTTTTGCTTTAAATCACTATTACATAAAGATGATTAATTATTTTTCGATATTTTCTATTTGACATAGTCACAGGAATCAACAACACCCGCACCAGATGCATACATACTTTCAACGGCCTTGAAACAGCCAGAATAGTATGGCCGCGTCAGAGGTGTGGGTTTTGGGGTGTCACCCCGGGCATATTTTCAGAAAAAAAACAAGAGGATGAACAAACTAAATAATTGCATGTAATGAGAGATAAAGTAGCTACCCTTGAAGAACTATTCCAAAGTCAGGGAGAGATGCTAAAGAGTTTGATGGAGGAGAGGCGAAGAGAACAAACAACTCAAGAACAACCCGCGTGAGAAGATCCACCCCTCACCAGCTTTGAGGTGAGCCATTCCCCTCAAAGACCTGACTTAACCGAGGTAATCAATGTTCTAATATTTGTTTTTGTGAAATGTGAATCACATATACACTGATACCTTTCATGTAATGATATTCTATAGGGCGAAAATGACTGTGATTTATATCTGTCAACTCCCACCCATTGCCTTGTAGTGAGGGCTATGGTGTTCAATATGCAGAATGACACGCTACACTCCAAACCACTTCCAACAAGTCATGTAAAGGTGTCGATTAACGTAGCTCATGAGCCGAGCGCCGAGCTACCCATGCAAATAATGATGACAACATTCATACGGTGGAAAAAGCTGTTGGAACATTCGTTGCATGGCCGTTGAATCTTATAAAAAAACATGTCGTCCAGGAGGTATTCATTTCCAATTCATTTTTCAAGTAGAACCTTTAACATTAAATTAGAAAATGGCTGAACCGATGAATGTTATTACAGAAGGACAAAATGGAGAAGCTAAAATGAAATAGAGGCTCCAACATTGGATCAACCAACCGATCGAAATGATCTACTGAGAGCGTGTTCACCTCGCCCATTCTATATCCACATTTAATATCATTGTAAGCTCATGTGGATACGAAAATGAAAGACAACAAGAGCCATACAATTGTTTGTGAAAAACATATGTACGGAGAGGAAAAATTAGATTTCATTAGTGCAGACGCTATTTTTGAGATCATCACATACGACTGGCTAGGCGTCTCAGTTATAAATGTATACATGAGGTATGTTTTCATGATTTGATTTTACAGAAGCTGATATACTTTGATAATTATGGATAAATACATCTCATATTTTTCACAGGAATATATATGAAAAACAATTGAAGGGATTTTCACATGAATACAAATTTGTAATCGTTAGTCCTCACACCATTTCTACACAACGAGAAGAAATAGATTCTACTTTTCAGGCTGAATTAATGTCAAATCTGCTCAGAACGTTTCAAAGAAGAATTATGACTGACAGACTCTTTTTAATACCAAATTTACAGGGGTAAAACACTACATTTTAATCATATCAATTATATTTTCATTTCTATCAGTAATTATTTCTTTTTGTGTTTTTAGGGAACATTGGATGCTCATTACAGTCAATTTGGATACTCCAAAGATTTATTTTCTGGATTCACTGCATGGATATCCAACTAACCGACCACACATGATGGCGATTGTCAATTTTTAATACAATAGATCCAACATTTTAGAACTAAATATCTAGGTATATAATTTATATTATCTTTTAATGAGGATTTTGTTATGATAAGGCCGTGTATGAATATCGTCTAAAGGCTGGAATGAATCCAGGGCATAAGAATGGCAATGCCCACAAGATATACAAATGGAGAAGTATCTGGGTATATATAATTATATTTCACTATCCTAATACATATAAAAACAAATTACTTATTTTTCTCGATGTTTCTGCAGTGTTCGAAACAAACAAACGACAAGGACTTTGGTTATTATGTTTGTAAATTTATGAAACATATCATATTTCATGAACAAACTAGCATCCCTAAAGAGGTATTTTTGAAAATAATTACTACTTTATTTAAAATAATTATTAATCCTCTGTGTAATTATATTTTTTCAGTACTACTATGACTGTCGCAAAAACTCCTATTCAGAAGATGATATAAATGTCTTTAGAAACGAATGGGTAGCGTATCTGATGGAAGAATGTAAACAAATAGGATAATGAAAGTGAATTCCTAATACTTATGTTATCTTTATATGGTCATTGATATCTCCCTTTTCACTTATTGAGCATCTATGATCTCCCTTTCTTATGTTTCATATCCTTAGATTAGGGAATTCCTACTACTCCGTTTGAAAATGACATAAACTTTAGAAAAAAAAATACTGACATACAGAATACTGAGAAAACGCGTTCAGATTGTTTTGAATATTTAGGACAACGATCCACGAGTCATTTGTGATGTGTAAGAATCGACCACAACTCAATCCGACGCATGGTGTGACCGGTATGGATAAAAGTTTCTGATATCAGTTTGAAAATGACATAAACTTTAGAAAACAACACTACTGACATATGGAATACCGAGAAAAAGCGTTCGGATTGTTTTGAAACTTTAGGACAACGATTCATGAGTCATTTTTGACATGTACGAATCGACCGCACCTCAATCCGATGCACGGTGTGACCGGTATGGCTAAAAGTGTCTGATATCAGTTTGAAAATGACATAAACTTTAGAAAACAACAGTACTGACATACAGAATACCAAGAAAACGCGTTCGGATTGTTTTGATACTTTAGGAAAACGATCCACGAGTATTTTTATGATGTTTATGAATCAACCGCACCTCAATCCGACACACGGTGTGACCGGTATGGCTAAAAGTTTCTGATATTAGTTTCAAATTGAGATAAACTTTGGAAAACAATACTACTGACATACGGAATACTGAGAAAACGCATTCGGATTGTTTTTAAACTTTATCACAACGATCCATGAGTCATTTTTGACGTGTAATAATTGACCTCACCTTAATCCGACCCACGGTGTGACCGGTATGGCTAAAAGTGTCTGATATTAGTTTGAAATTGAGATAAACTTTGGAAAAAAACACTACTGACATACGGAATACTGAGCAAACACGTTCAGATTGTTTTGAAACTTTAGGAAAATGATCAATGATTCATTTGTGACGTGTACGAATCGACCGAACCTCAATCTGACGCACAATGTAACTGGTATGGCTAAAAGTGTCTGATATTAGTTTCAAATTGAGATAAAATTTGGAAAACAATACTAATGACATATGGAATACCAAGCAAACATGTTCGGATTGTTTTTATACTTTAGGAGAACGATCCACGAGTTATTTTTGACATGTATGAATCGACTGCGCCTCAATCCGATGCACGGTGTGACCGGTATGGCTAAAAGTGTCTGATATCAGTTTGAAAATGACATAAACTTTAGAAAACAACACTACTGACATACGGAATACTGAGCAAACGCGTTCGGATTATTTTGAAACTTTATGAAAACGATCCATGAGTCATTTTTGACATGTACGAATTGACTGCACTTAAATCCGATGCACGATATGACCTTTATAGCTAAAAGTGTTCGATATTAGTTTCAAATTGAGATAAAATTTTGAAAACAACACTAATGCCATACGGAATACCAAGAAAACACATTCGTATTGTTTTGATACTTTAGTACAACGATCCACGAGTCATTTGTGACATGTAAAAATCGACCTCACCTCAATCCGACACACGGTGTGACCGGTATGGATAAAAGTGTCTGATATCAGTTTCAAATTGAGATAAACTTTGGAAAAAAACACTACTGATAGACGGAATACCGAGCAAACGCGTTCGTACTGTTTTGAAACTTTATGAAAATTATCCATGATTCATTTATGACGTGTACGAATCAACCTCGCCTGAATTCGACGCACGGTGTGACCGGTATGGCTAAAAGTGTCTGATATCAGTTTCAAATTGAGATAAACTTTGGAAAACAACACTAATGACATACAGAATACCGAGAAATCGCGTTTATATTGTTTTGATACTTTAGAAAAATGATCCACGAGTCATTTGTGACGTGTAAAAATTGACCGCACCTCAATCCGACGCATGGTGTGACCGGTATGGCTAAAAGTGTCTGATATTAGTTTGAAAATGACATAAACTTTAGAAAAAAACACTACTGACATACGGAAAACCGAGCAAATGAGTTCGGATTGTTTTGTTACATTAGGAAAATGATCCACGAGTCATTTTTGACGTGGAAAAATTGACCGTACCTAAATCTGACGCACGGTGTGACCGGTTTGGCTAAAAGTGTCTGATATCAGTTTCAAATTGAGATAAACTTTGGAAAACAACACTACTGACATAAAGAATACCGAGCAAACGCATTCGGATTGTTTTGAAACTTTAGGAAAACGACCCATGAGTCATTTGTGATGTGTAATAATTGACCTCACCTCAATCTGACACACGGTGTGACCGGTATGGATAAAAGTGTCTTATATCAGTTTCAAATTGAGATAAACTTTGGAAAACAACACTAATGAGATACGGAATACCGAGAAAACACGTTCGGATTGTTTTGATACTTTAGGAAAATGATCCACGAGTCATTTGTGAAATGTACGAATTGACCGCACCTCAATCCAATGCACGGTGTGACCGGTATGGCTAAAAGTGTCTGATATCAGTTTGAAAATGACATAAACTTTAGAAAACAACACTACTAACATACGGAATACCGAGAAAATGCGTTCAGATTGTTTTGAAACTTTTGTAAAATGATCCACGAGTCATTTGTGACGTGTAAGAATTGACCACACCTCAATCCGACGCACGGTGTTACCGGAATGGATAAAAGTGTCTAATATCAGTTTGAAAATGACATAAACTTTAGAAAACAACACTACTGACATACGGAATACCAAGAAAACGTGTTCGGATTGTTTTGAAACTTTAGGAAAACGATCCATGAGCCATTTTTGATGTGTACGAATTAACCGCACCCCAATACGGAACACAGTGTGACTGGTATGGCTAAAAGTGTCTGATATCAGTTTCAAATTGAGATAAACTTTGGAAAACAACACTAATGACATACGGAATACCGAGAAAACGCGTTCGGATTGTTTTGATACTTTAGGACAACGATCCACGAGTCATTTTTGACGTGTATGAATCGACCGCACCTCAATCTGACGCATGGTGGGACTGGTATGGCTAAAAGTTTATGATATCAGTTTCAAATTGAGATTAACTTTGGAAAACAACACTACTGACATACGGAATACCGAGAAAACACGTTCGGATTGTTTTGAAACATTAGGAAAATGATTCATGAGTCATTTTTGGCGTGTACGAATCGACCACACCTCAATCTGATGCATGGTGTGACCGGTATGGCTAAAAGTGTCTGATATCAGTTTCAAATTGAGATAAACTTTGGAAAACAATACTAATGACATACGGAATACAGATCAAACACGTTCGGATTGTTTTGATACTTTAGTACAATGATCCAAAAGTTATTTTTGATGTGTATGAATTGACCGCACCTCAATCCGACGCACGGTGTGAACAGTATGGCATAAAGTGTCTGATATCAGTTTGAAAATGACATAAACTTTAGAAAACAACACTGCTGACATACGTCAAACCGAGCAAACGAGTTTGGATTGTTTTGATACTTTAGGAAAATGATCCATGAGTGATTTGTGACATGTAAGAATCGACCACACCTCAATCCGATGCACAGTGTGACCGGTATGTCTAAAAGTGTCTGATATCAGTTTCAAATTGAGATAAACTTCGAAAAACAACACTACTGACATACGGAATACCGAGAAAACGCGTTCGGATTGTTTTCAAACTTGAAGACAACAATCCAAGAGTCATTTGTGACATGTACGAATCGACCGAACCTCAATCTGACGCACGGTGTGACCGGTATGGCTAAAAGTGTCTGATATCAGTTTCAAATTGAGATAAACTTTGGAAAACAACACTACTGACATACGGAATACTAAGAAAACGTGTTTGGATTGTTTTGAAACTTTACAAAAATGATCCATGAGTCATTTTTGACATGTACGAATCGACTGCACCTCAATCCGATGCATGGTGTGACCGGTAAATCTTTTCATTAGATAAAGAATCAGTATTTATTAAATGAGATAAATCAATCAAAAACATAATGATTTTACATTATTCCCTTTCATTGTTATGAAAATGAAAACATTTGAGTTTAAAATTTCATATTTTAGTTTCACATTTCCATATTAATGTTTTCTTTCATATTACTATTTTAATTTATTTTATTATTTCATTACTAACATAATATTTGTTTTCTTATATAGGTGAATGTTTTTCCTTGAGTTCGGATGCTTTGTTCGGCAACAAAAACCGTCGAGAGCGGATCACGAATATCAAAGGATAAAACATGAATGTTTATAACTGTTGTTGAATAATTTTAATTGTAACCATGTAAAAAAATGTTGGAAATGAATATAGAAATGTGTTTTTTTGTATTCATGATGTTAAGTAAATGTATATACCTTTGTCGGTCAAAATATTGTGCGTGAGTGCTATGGTTTGTAGGTGTGCATGTTCTATATTGTGTAGATATTCTGGTGTGCAAGTTCTATTTTTTTGGTGCAGGCGATGGTGTCTTTATCAGCGCTATTTTGAGCGCTGATAAAGGACACCTTTAACAGTGCTAGAGGAGCGCTGATAAAGGTCTCCTATATCAGCGCTTCTCAGAGCACTGATAAAGGGGACCCCCCCTTTATCTACGTCGGCATTAATAGCGCTTTTCTAGCACTGTTAATGCCGGTTTTTAGCACTGATAAAGGTCCAACTTGTGTTAGTGATATTACCCTTATATGATCCTTATTATAAATATTTATAATGAGTTCATTGTTAGTTATTACACATTATGGCCATCGGGTGTTAAAAACTTTTATAGTTTTGCAGATGTTTAATAATTTTGATATTATTACCCATCATTTGATACCAATTTCATTATTGATATATAATTTAATATTTTTTAATATATAACTTATAATATCATTAACCATCCCATATAAACTAGTAACCTAATACCAGAGTCAATATTGACATTTCCCTAAGGGTGTTCTTGATCCCCACAGGTTGGCGACTAGTACCTCACATCATAAAATAATAAAGGAAAAATACACCACAAAATAGTGGAAGATAAAGATACATGTCATTATGATCAAAAATCCAAAATGAGAGAGTAAAAAAAACCAAATTGGTATATCAAATACCCAAAAATAGTACATCATCAAAGTACTTAGTATAAAAATAACATCCCAAAGGAAACATCACTCCAAGCCTAAAGGATCATGAAATTACACTACCTCCATGTGGTAAATTCCCTTTTGTTAGACCTAGAAGAATGAAATCTAAAAATTCATATAGGAAAAATGTAGGTTTTGAGCTTAAAATACGATTAGGATATCACTATCTGTTTCATAATAAGATGCCATAATAATAAACCAAATAATTCTTTCAATTTTAATAAAATTGGGCATGGAAATACATTTAATATTAAAAAAACTTGATTTATTTTCAAAATGATGGAAAACATAGAAAACATGCATTAAATAAACATTTTATATAAAAAATTTATATAAATCACTAGGCATGAGTAAAATAGATTCATAATAAATGGAATCATATAAAAATAATCACACTAAGCACCATGGTCATCTAACCTATGGTATGATAGTTTATAATTATAGGATCCTCACACATCTCATGTCAGTGATCATGGAAATATGTGTAGACACATCCCTCGGGCTATGCCCGAATTGAACTCACCAATATACAATCAGAAATAAGCTTTACCTAAATAGAATTTTGTTTGAGTTATCAATGTTAATAAATTGATAGGGAATTATAATCTTAACATTATTATCCCAAATAACCCAATAACAACCCAGGATCTCATGTGAAAATAAAAAGAAAACATAGAAATCATCTCACTTCAAATAAAACATCATTTACTAATTAATTCCCCAAAAATAAATTTTAGTATAACAATTGAGTTTCAAAACCAAGATACATGTGTTTAATCAATTCAGGTCTTTTCAATACAAAACCAATCATAGGTTTTTAACAATTCAATTTAAGTTATTTTTTCTAAAATAAATTATCAAACCAATCCATCGATTATATTAATTTCAAAATACGCCACAAATTACAATTCCATTGGAATTGGGGATTTTCAAAAAATCCATTTCGTATTCAATTCTAATTCCAAATCTTATAAAAATTGGTTTTTCATAAATCAATTGAATGTAATTAAAAAAATTCAAGAAAATAAAGGTATTTATTATATAACCAATCTCAAATTAAATGAACTACCTTTAATCACGAATCATGAATTAACACCTGCAATGGTATTTTACAATGAAGGAAAATGGAAACAGAGTTCTAGAAACCAAACCTAGAATCAGGATCCATTTTAATAGTGTTTAGATCCATCCAATAAGTGATGATCTATTAAACTCAAAGCAGGAAAAATGATAGATTGGGAGAAACTAATGAGAGGAGATTCACATACCCTGAGGAGATTGAACAAGATATTATATTAATCAATCTACCATATAATGGGTTTGAAGAAGCCAAAATCACTTCAAAAGAGTCCTCAGATTCATAGAAGTCATTTAGGTCAGGTTGGGGTTGATCGAGGGCTTAAACAAGGGTTTTGAATTTTTTATTATAATTTTTTAGAATAAAAAAATCATGTTTTCACAATTATCCAGGAAGGGATATACAGTTAGACAAACTATGATTGCAAATTGTTCTCCCTTACACTGGTGTAGACATATTATCCAACTAAGTGTTAATATCTATAATTTTATTTGCATTCATATGATAATAAGTTATTGATACTGATTGATTACTAGACATTAAATCAATAGAGAACTCCACCACTCTTACTAGTGGAAAACTTGAGAAATTTAAAGGAAACACATTGAAATAATTGAAGAAAAATTGAGGGATATCATCACTAAAACGTTCATACTCTATATCAAAATAAAATAATATATTTACTTTCTCCAACTCTAGATAATAAGGTTCATCTCTGCTCGACCTCAGACCCCATTCTCCCTGAAAGATATGACACACCCCATCGTGTTCCATAAAGGTGACCCGTCAATGATAGTATCCAATCCATGACTTTTTAAAAATTAGAAAATCCATCATGAATATGACATAAATAGGTTTCATGTCAAGAACTAGAAAATTCTTGGTAATCCCATTTTATGATAAAGATAAAACACAAGTAGAAAAATTGAGACCATCTTATCACTTTATTCCAAGGGGTGCAGTAATATCTATCACGTAAGAAAAAATCTCCATAGAAATATTAGTATGGTTCACAATACAAGTTGAGATAAATTAATGACACATATAGGTGTAAAATAAAATAGTTACTAAAGAAGAGGCTTCAGTGATGGTACCTCTCACAGTCATTGGACCTATTTCAGTTTCCTTTGGAGACTCTTCAACTATGTGATGATGCTTGATTCCAGATTCTTTTTATTGGATCCCCTTTATTCATGAAGCATATAATTTTACTATAGTAATTTTATATTTTTATGATCTCGTTCCACTATGTGGGTAGGAAAATATATGACATAACTTCTGTAAGTGACCTGAGCATCCACAAGAACTATTGACCTTAGGTACCTCAGTGAAAACCCATTTCAAATGCCCAGCCTTGCCATACTGATGGAAAGTAAAAGAATATCTTGCAGCTATTACAAGATTTCTATAATAACATTTTATTCTATAACCACCATGAGACTCATTAGAATTGATACTTCCTTTGAATTAACTCATAGAACTTCCACTGGGAGAAAAAGGAACACCTGTCAACCCTAACTTACTAGCTAGGTCAATCTCAAACATTGGTGCCCTATCCGACACATCAACATAAGAAACAAGAATCAGAAAGAAAACTTGATAATGAATATCATGATAAATAACCATCTCCAACCACTAAGCCTTCAACTACTCATTTGATACAATCTCATATACAAACAATAGAAGCTCAAAAAAAATGTTTCACATACTCAGTCATGATACTGTCAACCTTCTCAAGTCTGAAAAACATTGTAGCCTTATCCAATACCTTAATATAGGGATATAAATGATCAATGAAAAAAAATTTAACGTCCTTACACTCTAAACCCTCATGATTATTCACCATTACCATATAATCCCACAATATTTTTCTAGGTCCCACTAGCTTTAAGGTGCCACATTTCATATTTATTGAATCAGTAATTTCCAATAAATCAAACAAAATATCTATCTTCCTCAATCAATCCTCAACCTATTGAGGATAATTTGAGCCTTGTAGCACTAGATTATTCTATAGAAGGAACTATTGAGCATGATTTTAGGATTCAGCCATTTGAGGTTCCGCAATTGGATCCTAAATGGGAACGGGTGTTGGTGTCGGTCCAAGAGCCTGGAAAACATGTATAATAATATCAATAAGGTTCTCGTACATGATAGGATTCACTCACTGTGGACTACTAGTAGCTTCCTAATGGGGCCCATTCATATGCCTTCTTGAAGGAATTATACTACACAACATTATAAAACAACATTGAAGACATTATAAAATTACTCAGATCAACAACTCAAACAAGAGAAACGGAGAAATTAATCCCATCAAATAGGATATCAAGATTTTTATTTCAACATATTCAATTAAAAATTAGGTAAAATAATAGAATTAGATCAATTTATTCCTTAATATCTCTTTCCCAAATCATACATGGTGACTTAAGGCTTGTTATAATGAGATCTGGCCAGAAATTCTCTTGAAATGACCTCTTAAGTCCTGAAAAGATACTCAAAACTGCATACTAATGTCAAAGAAGAAGCTTAACCTACACCTATAATACCAATTTGTTAGGAACCATCCCAGATACCTTGGTACCCTGATACTTGAGTCATCACTTACATAGCCTGAAGGGAACTCCTGACCCCCATGAGTTGATAACTAGTTCATGACATCATATAATAATAAAGAGGGAATACATTTTCCACACAAAAGCAGAAGATAAAGATATATTTCGATATTCTCAACATGCCAAAGGGATAAATACTAGAAAACAATTAGATATATCAAAAAACCCAAAATTATGCATCAGAAAAGTACTTATTAAAAAATTATTGCAAGGGAAACATCACTCCAACCCCAAAGGATCAAGAACATCCACCACCTTCAAGTGGAACTCTCGCTGTACTTAAACCCAGCAGAATTTTTTTTTTCAAATGTTCAAAGGAAAAGTTATGGTGTGAGAAAAAAATACCAATAGGGTCTCACCAAGGGTTATATAAAAGGATTACATAATAATAATAAAAACCTGATTTAAAATTGAATGAAATAGTTTATGGTAATTCATTTTCATATTTAAAAGAAAATATTATTTCTTTTCAAAATGATGGAAAACATTCCAATTTTTTTTTAAATAAACATTTGTATATAAAATAGTTTATGTAAATCACTAGTCATGAGGTAAAAAGATTCATAATAAATAGAATATGTATCAATATAATCACAATAAGAACCATGGTCATTTAACCCATGTTATGATAGTTTCTAATTATTAGATCCTCACAGATCTCATATTAGAAGTCATGGAAATATGTTCACACACATCAATCAAGATCAGGTCGAATATGAATCATCAACATGAAATCAGGGATAATATCTTCCTAACTAAGTTTTTTTTAGAGTTCGAAACATAAATCCATTTCTAGGTAATTATAATCCAAGGTCACTTGTCCCAAATAACCCACTGACTATCGATGCTCATATCTTCTTAATCAATCAATTTAAAGAGGGTAAATCATCTCATTACAAATCAAACATCATTTACAATTCAATTTCCTAAAATTCAATTTCAGTATTCCAATTTAGTGTCAAAACCAAAACACATTTTTTTCTTTAATTAATTCATTTTCAATAAAAAAACATATAATAATTTTTAAAATTATCAATTTAATCCTCTTTTTAAAATCAATTGTGAAACCAATTTATAAATTCATTCGATTTCAAAACATAACCCAAATTCCAATTCCATTGGAACTAGGTGTTTTTCTGAAAGTACATGTTGTACTCAATTAAGATTCCAAATCATATAAAAATTGGATTTTTATAAATTAATTGAAAGAAATTTCAAAAAAATCATGAAAATCAAGGTATTAATTATATAGACAATCTCAAACAGAACCACATACTTTTAATCAAGGATCAAAAATCAACAAACACTGTGAAATTCTAGAAAGAAGAATACTAGAAACGGAGACCAAGAAACCAAACCTATAATCAAGATCCATTTAAATAGATTTTATATACATCTAATATTTTAGGATCTATAAAAATTGATGGAGGAAAGAAGGAGAAATCCTGATAAACTAATGAGATAGATTCACACACCTAGATGAGATTGAATGAGATCTTCTGTGTTTCGATCCACCAAGGAATAGGATTGGGGGAGCCAAAATCAGTTCTAAAGTCCCCCAAGAAAAGGAAATAAATTTAATGTGGGTTCCTGTTGATCAGGAGCTTAGACTGGGGGTTAATAATTTTTTTAAGTTTTTAGAATAAAAAAGACATGCACGCACAATTATCTTGGAAGGGCTGCATAGTTAAACAAGTCGTGCACCCCTACACTAGGGTGAAAATTTTCTACTAGGTAGACACAATGTTTCTAAAGCCTTTTAACTGACCATGAAAACTGTAACTTTTTATTCTTTCAAATTTTTCACTCGGGTGGAACATTGTTTGGAAAAACTATGCGCTAAACATGCACAACCCAAAGAGCCCCAAATAATTTCCAAATTCCACCAAAAGCACACCTAAACAAGACCCAAAAAAAATGAGATCAAAATTGGAACTATTATTACTTTAAAACACGTTATAGGATGTTACAAATAACTATTTAAAATCTTTTTATTTAATTACATATTTTTTTAGTTAGGTTATGTGAAAACAGAATCAATAACGACTTATTTCAAAAAAATTAGTGAAAAAATTATTTCATTAATAAAAAGTTAGATACTTAATATAATATTTCCATAACCATATAATAATTATTATTTTATTAATATATTATAATAATATTAGTTTTCATGCTCTAGTCATTTATAATCAAATTTTAAAGAATTTTTCACGTAGTTGGTTAAATTGATTCAAACATCAACACACTTTAACTTGATTGGATAGTATGGTGAAGGAGGAATTTATTTTGGTATAATATCATTATAAAATATGAATAATGTGTTTTTATATTTTTAGGATAGTAAACTACATTTTAGGATGTTTTTATAAGTAATTAAAAACTATAATAAAGACAAAAAAACTCTTCTTCATGGAGGCAGCAGTCGACATACATGCATGATCGACATTCCTTTATTTTTATAAGTGGTTGAAAATGAATAAAAATGGGTTACCCCATTAATATAAAAGAACAAAAATATAATAATTATACTTAATTCATCATATTTTTATAGTAATAAGATATTTGTAACAATAATATTAAGAAGAAAAAATTAAGAAGGAGATAATACTTATGTTAGAGACTTGATCTTTCCTTGGAATTCCCCTTGAATTTGAAGGGATTAGGAAAATAATGAGTGAAAAAAGATTATTTTTGTAAGATAGGGTTATAGGGAGGGTAAAAGGGAACATTTTAATGAGGAATTATAAGGTTAAGTGTATGTTTTAATTGTGTAAGTGTTACCCTTTTACAAGAGAAAAAATGATCACTTTTGGAAATGTACATAATTTTTTTAATAATTCCACGAAACTAATCAAGGGTTAGTGGATAAAAAACTGAAAACATAGGAGGTTTTGGATAAGATAAGGTTGAATATAGTCTCATAAATTCATTTTGAGACAAGTTAAGAGTGATTTAATGATTTTATTTTTTACTTTTAACCTTTTACCCAAATTAACTTTTACCTTGGTAATTATTTTTTACCTTAGTAATTAAAAGTAATAGAAAAAATTAATATTGGATCCTTCAACATAATTTTTACATTCTATTTCTAAATATGAAATAAAATTTATGAAATAAAAATCCTATGTATATTAATTTTAACACAAGCGCAAGTAACACAAAAAAATCCCAATTTTTTGAAAAAGATTATTTCTAAGAAAAAATATTTATGATTTGGATATAATTATCAATTTCATTGATTTTAATTAGTTTATATTTTTTATTATCATTAAAATAATATATATTTAATAATAAAATAATGAAAAAACATCATTTCTTCAAGTTATAATTTGTAAATACCTGGAATTATTATTCTTCAATAAAAGGGAGTTTTTCTCCCGTTTTTGAGTTAAGCATTGTTTTGGAAATGGATTGGGGTATTAGATATGTTAAAGGAGGATAAAAGGAGTGTTTTGGAAGGATTTATAGAAAAACAAGGGTCCTTGCACCGTATCGTAAAGGAAAATGCTACAGACGTTCTTCCTTCGCTGTAGAGATTCTTGGTTGTGTTGTTGTATAGCATAGATATGAGTATACATCGTAGTAATAATGGTTATGCCACAGTAGGGCCATTTAAGTGGGGCTAGGACATGATATTATATATATCACCATAGTTCCAGTCATGCATCAGTTATAGATGGTAGGCTGATCTTCAATCTTCAGGGGAGTTATATCTTTAAACTTGCTGTTATGATCTTCTTCCTCAAGAAATTATGGAGGATTTATGAGGTTAATTTACTCACATATAATATGTTCCCTGAAGGATACATATACCCCATTTTCCTCTCCTCTTTTTAATCATCTTAGAACCCCAAAGTTCAATAATACCACTTTAAAACTATGGTTCTCCCCTTTACACCACATTGGTGTTTTCCCCATCCTACTTCTACACTACAAGACATCCCCTTTGTGTTATAGAGTTCTCCCACTTCACTGTGGAGGATGAAACTCCAGTGTACTTCTACACCGTAGAATTATCCTTTACATTGTAGTGTATTCTTCCAACACACCTCTTATGCTACAACTGGTTGTCATATTCTACAGTGAGTTTCTCCTGCACACATTTTTTCCATAATGGTCCTCCCCTATGCTGTGTTGGTTTCCTTCCAATATATCCCTATGCTGCAGCTCCCACCATACACTATGGATCCTCTATTCTATAATCCCTTCAAAAATATTTAGTGTTTCTCCAATGGCCTACCAAATATAAGAGTTGATTCCACACCATGTATTAATTTACTTACTCTATAACTCATTATTTGATGATTTGGAACGAGTTCTAGGAGTCATTGGTGTGTGAGCATGTTTCAGTTTTGTGTAGACGTGGTATGGTGACAACACCTCCAACAAACCTTGACATTAAAATTGAAAATCCTAAGAAAAGAAGCTTTTTACATTTTTAGTATTTCATTAACACTTTTTTTAAAGGATGGTTGTATTTATTCTCATTTTTGATGATTCATGATTGATTATGATCACATATGGGTTTGGGTGTGTGTATCCCATGAGACCCATTCTGATTCCATGAGTGATATTAGTGTATCCTATTCTATGTTTCATTTTATCATATTCTATTACGTATACTTCTATATACTCATGATGATTTTTTATTCCTATTTTTGTGTCAACCACGTATGTGTGTTACCATGACTTAGTGGTTTTCAATGGTACTTAAGATAGGTGGACCATCATGACATATTTATCCCTTATTGGGGGAGTGCACTGACATGCGATCCTGTAAATAAGGGACCTGAGAATAGCATAGAGAGATGAGGTATTCATGGTGCCGTGTTGAGGTTGCACTCAAGGTGGCCTTTATTTTGCATGTTCCATGCACTACATGGTATCTTGGTCAATGTGAGTACTATATATTATTTACTAGAGGACACCATTTTATGTGGTCCTCTTAATGGGTAAATGAAATTTGGTTTCATGTTCACACTACATCATGATGATTCTATACATGGGATTGTTGGTTACCATTGATTTATTCCATTATCTTATGGCATGGATCTGAAGAAAGTATTGTTATGGGTTTGTAGTTTCTTGGTTAGGACATGACCACTCATTTTTGTATAATATATGTATTCCCTTGACACATTTATTTTTATTGTTGGCATGGACTTGTTAGGATTGAGGATGGTAGGTTCACAATTAATTGGTGGTGTCCTACTGAGTCTTGTCTCACACCCTATACAAGAATTTTAGTGTACTTATTGATTTCATGAGAGACACAAAAAATTGAAAGGGAGCTATGGTGGATGGCTATACAAAGTAGCATGGAGATGGCAACGGATGAGTATAACTTATAATAAACACATAGTTTTTTCTTTATTCATTTATCATCATTTATTACTATGGAAATTCTTTCCAAATTGAGATTCATTTATTCATATGACCTGTATTTCATATTTTGTTTTCCACATGTTACTCTGATTATTATTTGATTATTTATTTATTATATTATTTATTATTTATTTATGAAATGAAAAAATATCAAGGGTATATTATCCACACTAATGAACGGATACCCTCAATTTATTTGATAGCTTCTTGCGTATAAGGAGGCACACATGAGGGCACGTAACACTCGACTCAGACTCAATGGTTTGGGTCAGGATATTACAAAGTGGTATCAGAGCATTGGGATTTAATAAATTTTGTTTTTCCTTTCCTTGACTTGGGATAGGATATACATGAGTTATGATTATTAGGACTTGGTCATATGAACTATGACAGTGTTTGGTCAGCACTGTATAGTGGACCTCCAAGTTTCCATAAAATGGGGTAAGTATGGATTTTCTATTACCATTGACTAAATTCACCTTGGATAATTCACATGATGTTGATATTTAATTTATTAAATTTCACATATTTTCATTCATCATTAAAAGGCACATAGGTTCACATTAAAGATATATATATACTTGTTGTTGTGCTGTATAATACTTCATTAGTTGAATAACTCGATTTTTCTTATTTATTTGTGATAGTTTATCTTGTGTGATATATTTTTTTTCTATGTTGTGTGATATATATTTACTAGATTTAATTATTTGAACTGAACATGCTATTGTATAAGTATAAATGTGATGATTGTGACTAAAGTGTAGGAAAAGAAATTAGAGTTACTACAAGTTAGGTTATACCTTAGGAAGAGGGTAGGCTTCTAGGAAAACCGTTTGTGATCTCATAGATTGGTTAGGAAATGTTTGTGTTCCAATTATTAATTATATTAAAGAAGATGTCTCCTCATATATTTTTAGTGGGATTGAAAGTTGATAATATTGTTCTAGAGAATGTTCTCACAACTTCTCCAATGTAATGGAAATGGTTCCATTTTCACCACCTCTAAAATTCATAGTAGACTATACTAAGGATTTACGACTCTAGAATATCCCAGCCTTTCAGAGCACTAGTGTACCATAAATTTCTATGTATTGGATGAACACTATAGAAAGAATATTTAACCTCATCGATACACTATCATATAGGATGGTAAACCCAACAATGTTCATGCTACAGGGACCCACTAAGCAATAGTGGGGAGATATGGAACATGCCTGATAATGTGATGGTCTCACCTAGGAGGCCATCAAGGGTTTATTTTTCATATTGTTTTCCCTAACATGCTGATAATTGACTATGCATAGGAGTTCATGGGAATTTAGGATATAATTATGAAAATATCAGTTTACTCTTCTCACTTTACTTAGATTCTCTATTTCACTTCACTTCTGGATGATAATGAGGATAATAAGTCCAGGAATTATGAAATAAAACTTCAACTCAAACTTAGACATAATATATGGTGTTTTGATATAATTTCATGCCGGATGGTTCTGAGAATGTCCCTGACTATTGAGAGGATGCAAGAGGATGAATGAGTAGATAGAATTTTCTTACCCTTTACTAATTAGATGAGTAGACCCCTATACTACTGCCATAAGTTGCTCCTTAATTGTAAGGAAGGTGAAGATAGAAGCATACAATAGACCAGTGGAATTCATGTTCATTAGAGTTCAATATATTCGGTTCTATCTGGTGTTGTCCCACAGTGATTCAACTATGGTAAGTTTAGAAACTGCAGTTGGGAATACCCAAGACCAAAAAGTCATTGCAAACAGTGTGGTAGGGAAGGACATCTCAAAAAAAAATAACTAGAGTATCAGATAGTAGATGGAGACATCCATGAACTTTGGGTTAGATATCCAATTGGGTTTTTCATAAGTAGACATAGACAAGAAATTCACCTTAGGGACATGGTCATAAGGTCGAGTCTGGTCATTTCTATGTTGTGTATCAGACCCCATAAGACAACAGATAGGGTCCAACTCAATTCAAGGTATTATTTTGATCAATCAAACCTTATATATGGAATTTCTCAATACTGGTACTCCCAATTCTTTCATATTTTAAAAATTCATTCTTAGACTTGACCTAGTCATTAGGTTATCCTCCAAATTAGTCTCGATTGATACACTATTGGGTAAAAAAGCAGATTATCTCCTGTAATATCCATATTATCATATAGTCATCAATGGCTATGGAATTATATAGGAGTTTATGATTTTAGAGATGATGAACATTAATGTGATTCTTGGTATAGACTAGATAACTATATTTAAAGCTCAAATTTATTGTTATCATAGATGAGTGACCTTCACTTCACTAAAGGGAGAGAGATATGCAGTGACTAAAGAATTGGAACTAGCAGTAAGAAGATATATACATGGCCTATGTTAGCTCGGGATAATCACAACATAGATGGTATGCTTGGGTCTCTCTATAGGATTAGTGATAGACCTATAATATTTTCCTATAGCAGTGGAGGAACACTAGGATGTCTTTCTAGATGATTTTATAGAAATTTTTCTAGATAGAAGAGTTAAATTTTTTATTAAGATCATTGAAGTTGAATAACCCATTTTGATACCCCTGTATCATATGGAACCAATCCAGCTAAAGGAGCCTAATATGTAGATGGATGAATTGGAGAATAAGGGATTTATCAGGACAAGAACTTCACTATGGGGAACACCTATGTTGTTCACCAAGAATGCATACGTTAGTCTTCGAATATATGTTGACTTCCAGAAGGTGAACCAAGTGACAGTGAATAACCTGCATCCCTTTCCTAGGATTAATGATATGTTTTATTATCTCTAGGAATTCCAATGGTTCTACAAGATAGGTACTTGATTGGGATATCATTAGTTGTATTTTATATAGTAGGACATTATGATGATGAGATTTCAAAGTAAGTACGAACTATAAGATTACTCAGTGTGGTCATTTAGACTGAATAATGTGTTGATAGTGTTTATGTCCCTCCTAGAAAATATCATTCATCCATACTTGAACTCATTCATCTTAGGGTTCATCAATTACATCATTTTCTACTCATCAACACCAGATCAACATTCTAGGCTCTTAGAGATAGTCCTGAGTACGCATTGAACACATCATATTTATTCGATGTTTTCTAAGTGTGATTTTTTAAATCAAGAGGTGAAGTTCCTAGGATATTTGGTGTTTGTGACTAGAATATCAGTGGACCTAGATAAGGAAGAGGAAGTTATATCCTAGATACATCCCTAAAATGTGTTCAAGATCATGATATTTCTATATTTAATAGGATTTTTGGTGTTTTTTCTAGGACTTCTCTCGACCATCAACATCCATGATAGTGCTAACAAATAAAGGGGTGAAGTTTTAGTGGTCAGACTAGTGTGAAGATGCACTCCTTGAGATGGAGAGAAGGTTCAAAATGGATTTAGTAATTATTATCCTCAATCCTGGAATTGGTTTTTCAGTATACTATAATGAATCATGCGTTGTTCTGGGAGTGGTAATAATTTATGGAGAGAAGGAAGTTGTCTATGGTTCATGTCAACTTTGACCCCATGAGAATAGATACCATGCACATGATTTTGATCTAGAATATATGGTTCATGCTTTGAAGTGTTAGAGATAATATATCATCAGTGGAAGATTTATTATCTACATATTCGACCAGACCCTTCACTATATTATCACATCGTAGAACCTGAACCTAAGACAGAGACTCTGGTTTGAGTATCTAAAAATTTTCAACTCTTGTATAACTTCTTCACCTAGGTAGGGTAATTTCATTATTGATTCTCTTAATCATAAGATGCAGGTTAATAATGATCTTAGTAAGAGAATATCTGAGGAGAAGTGATGCTTGATGAGTTTTTCGGATGATTAGAGGATGGATGCCTCAAAGGACTAGGGTTCTATGACTTGTTCTCCCTTGGTGGCCACATATTCTCTTATGGAATTGTTAAAGGCTAGACATGACTGAAGCTCAAAGTGTGTTGTGATGAGGGAACAATAAGTTAGAGTTCATTAAATATATAGGTGGTCTTTGAGTGATAATGATATGGTCATGGTATATGGTGTATTGTAGTACCTACATCCATTATAGAGGATATAATGAGGTATTACCATACTTCTAGATGGTTAGTGAATTCTAGAGAAAAGATGATGTACCTTGACTTTAGTAGATAGTTTGGTGGAATGGGATGAAGGGAGACATTCCAGGGTTCATCTCTCAATGCCTTACCTATCATAAAGTGAAGGCCAAGAACCAACATCCTTGTGGGTTTCTCCAAACACTTATAGTGCCCATGTGGAAGTGGGATTCAATCACAATGGACATTGTGATAGGGTTATCTAAGGCCATGAGAAGTCATGATGATATATGGGTGTTTTTTGATCGGATGACAAAATATTACGAATTTTTACTGATTAGGGAGGCTCACTCAGTAGATGAGTTGGAAAATATCTACATCCATGAGATCATACTCTTACATGGAGTACCCTTGAGCATTTTTTAGGATATGGATTCAAATTTTACATCATAGTTTTGTAAAATCTTACAAAAGGCCCTAGGGACTTAGCTAAGATTGAGCATAGCGTACCATCGTTAGACAAATGAATGGTTTGAGTGGAATATATTCATATTAGAGGATATTTTTAGAGCTTTCATAATAGATTTATGTTGAGCATGGGATGATCACTTATCCTTGGTTGAGTTTTGTACAAAAAATTTACCAAGATTCAATTCAGATAGCATCCTTTGAGGCTATTTATGTTAGATCAAGTCGTTCACCACTTAGTTGGAATGTGGTGGGTGTGGTAGTAGTTATAGGCCCTAGTATGGTTATGGTGAACTCGAAGAGAGTGAAACTGATTCAAAATATTTTGATCTCCACATAGATCATATAGACATTTATACTGATCATAGGAAGAGACCTTTGGTGTCCCTGTGGGTGATTGAGTTTTCTTAAGTGTGACTCATCAGTTGGGACATAGACATCTGAGGAATTAGGGAATTATATCACCCCATTTTGTGGGACCCTTTTAGATCACCGAGTGTGTTATTTAAGTGTTATACCTTTTAGAAATTATTCCTAATTACTGATTTATAGATGACATGTTCCATATGTCACAACTTCATAGGTGCATACCCAACCCTACGTTTATTTATAATTGTGAGGATATTGAGTTGTAGACTGGTGCATATTATGAGGAACACACATTGTAGATTATAAAACAGAGTGATAATGTCCTCCAAGGGATGATGATACAACTTTTATGGATTTTTTGGCAACATGGGAAGATCTAGGAGGAGACTTGGGAGTGAGAGACTAATGTTCAATCTCAGTATCCCGAGTTGTTTTAGTATGACCCCTAGAGACACTTGTTGAGGACAAGAAATCTTTAGATGGGGAGAATTATAAATCCATTAAATTTTTATTCTCCAATAAAAGTTTGTTTACCTCTAGTTTTTTAGTTGATTAATGTTTTATAAATGAATTGTGGGGTTATAAAATCTAAAAGATGCTAAAAGTGGTTTTTGGAAATATTTTTTTTGAAACAGTGGTTGTTGTTCCATAGAAAATAGGACCATACCGCATAGGTCGTGTCTAAACTATATTGATTCTCAGATATACCGTGGTATGATGAGGACATTATTCTATTCTATAGATGGAAGGGATGTTCCAAAGTAGGGTTGTTTCGGTGGGGTTTCACCATGGTGTCATGAACCACACTACAGGTTCAATCTCTACGTTAGTTACAAATGGTTTTATGGTCTTCAGTCATCAAGGGAGTTATAGATTTAAAATTTATATTATGGTATTAATTCTAGGAGACATCATGGAGGTTAAATACTCCCAATTTTCCTCTCCTTATTTGATTCATCTCAGAACACTGAAGGGCTATAAAACTACTCCATGACTGTGGTCCTCCCCCTTATACCATAGTGGTGCATGCCTGAACTTTCTTCTACACCATATCACCTCCCTTTCATGTCTTAGAGGTCCCCCACTTCACTATGGAGTATGACCTCCAGTGCAATCATATTTTCTATCAGTTTCCCATGTGTCATGGTGTCAACTTCCAACACACCTCCTATTCCACAACCAATTGTCCTATGCTGTAGTGATTTTCTGTAGTACGCATTTGTGTCATAGCGATATTCACATATTCCATGGTGGTTTCCTTACTATAAACATCCATGCCACATCTCCCTCCTTTCACCATGATTCTTCTCCTCTATAATCCCTTAAAATTATTTGGTTCTTCTCTAGCGGCTTACCCAGGGTAAAAATTTGATTCTAACCCTTATATTAACCAACTTACTCTAGAACCCATGAATTAATGATTTGAAACTATATCTAGGATTTTTTTTGTGTGAAAGCATGTTCTGGTTTGGTAAAGACATAGTATAGTGATGAAAAATCTAACAAACCTTGACTTTGATGTCAAAAACCATGAGGTAGTGAGTTATTTAACTTTATAGTCTTTCTTTTAAACATGTAACCATAATAATTATATTTTTTTTTTGAATTTTTATGACCGTGATTGATTGTGATCTCATCTAGCTATGTTTGTAGCCCATGAGGACACTACGATTCCATGAGTTATATTAGTGTATCCTTATTTCATGTTTTATTTGACCATATACTATTTTTTATGTTGTTATAAACTCATGATTATATACTTTTCCTACATTTGTTCTCACCCTGTATATGTGGAACCATTCCTTGGTGGTTGTTAGCGGTACTTGAGACTGGTAGACCATCATGACATATTTATCCCATAGAGGGGCAGTTCGTTGACATGTGAATATACTGTTAAGGGGCCTAAGCACATGGAGGATGTATGAGGTGTCCATGGTTCCATGTCAAGGATTCACTCAAGGTATCCTTGATTTTATAACCTCTATGCACTATGATGTATCCTATTTTATGTGAGTTCCAAATATTCTCAATAAGAGGATGTCAGGTGACATGGTCCTCTTGATGGATATATGATGTCAGGTTGAATGTTCACAAGACACCATGAGTATATTGTATAAGTAATTGTTGGTAACTAATAATTTATTTCATTATCTTCTAGCATGGATCCGAGTAAGTATGACCAAGGGATTATGGCATATTGGTAGCACACGGCCTCTTTATTTTGGGATTGTATATTTATTCCCTTTATGCATTTATTACTATTATTATTGGCCTGAAATTTTTATAATTGAGCATAGTTGGTTAAGGATGCATTCTGTTATCTTAATGGGTCTTTTACTCACACCCTAAATGATAATTTTAGTGAGTTTTTAGATTTCATAAGAGACCTAACGAAGGGTAAGGGCCTTGTGGTGGATAGTTGTATAGATAAGCACAGAGTTGGTGGTGGATGAAGTTATATTCCTATAAACCAATAGTTTTTCTTTTATTTTTTTCATTTGTTACTCTACATAGGCTTGCCACATTGTAATTTTTTTACTCATATGTCATGTATTCCATCATTTTTTTCCTCATGTTACTCTATTTATTATTTTATTATTTATTTATTATGTTATTTATTATTTATTTGGGTCATGGCATGATATGAGGGTATAGTCTCCCCACTAATGGACTGATACCCTCACTGAGAGTTAGAAACATCTTGCATATGGTGTGGCATGCGTGAGGTTATGTAACACCTGACTTGAACCCAGTGGTTCAGGTGTGGATGTTAAATAATTAATTAAACAAAACATTTAAAAAATAGTTTCCATTAAAATGCCACATAAATTTTCAAAATGTTGAGAATGAGTTTATAAATTCATCATAGAATTTTGAAATGTTCTATTTTACTTTATAATATATAATTTTATTTGAAAAGTCTTAAAAAGTATTAAATATATTTATATAATAAAATAATTTCATAAAATTGGCAGCATTAATAAATTCAACATTTTCACTATCCACCCAAAAATTAGTTATTTAAAAATAACACAAAAATTCATATAAATATAATATTGGTATTATAAATATAAAAAATAACTTAATTATCTGAAATTAAAATTCTAATGTTTGATAATTTAGCTTTTAAATGAAAACATAAATATGGAGAAAACTGTTTTCAAAGGAAAATAACATTTTAAAATATGAACTAATATTATTATTATTATTATTTATTAACAATTATTAATAAAAATGCTGATAATATATATTTAAAATATATTTTATCTATAATATATTTTTATTCACATAAAAATACTATTTTATAAATATTTTATTTTTAAGCATAAATCTTTCTTATAAGTATTCAACTATACTAATTGAATTTTCTTCATATTAAAAGTATCCATTATTTTTTTATATAAATATTTCATAAAGTGAAAATCATATTCAATCCACCTAAATAAAGGGATAGGTATTAATGGTAATAATTAATTTTTTTATTTTATCTAAATATATCATGGTTTATTTTAAGCTATGTGTCTCATGTGGAGCAAGTTGTCAAACATGTTTGACTTAATGAGAGGAAAAATTATATTAAAATATTACATCCTTATGGCCCCCCTCATTTACAAGGGGGGCGGGGTGGTAGGCTCACACTCTCTTAAAGGAGTTAACAATCCTATGTGATGAATCAATACCTCATCCCTCACAATGGGAAAATTAAAGGTGAATGATCATTTATAATGCCTGATCTTCTTGAATTTCTAGTTTTTATAGAAAAAATATCATTACCTTTCATGAGGGGAATTGATAAGATTATTTCAAATTCCTTCCAACCCCTAAAGAATGGTATTGGTTATGAAATTCTATCTTCCTCACTTCCACTTCCTTGAATGAGGACCTGATAGAATTTTATATATCAAAAGCACCTTCCCTTATAACATATGATGACTTCGGCTTAGGGGGTTCTTCAGTTTCTTGTCAAAGACCTGAGAAAGAGATAATATTTGTCTAATTAGATTCTTCTCTAAGGGGAATATGGTTGTGGGGATATATCCCTATGAACAAGAATAATAAGAGGGTGGATAATTGATTATTTATATAATGAATGCACTTGTACTCATACTCTAACTGTAATCTAATTTGAGTATCTATATCACCCCTTCTTCTTATAGGGGGGTGGGGAAGTCGATTCTTTAGATCAAGTGAGTGGAATTGGTGCATCTAATGGTGAAGCATCTAAGGCACCATTTTTTCGGATAAATTTGATAAATCTTAATTGACAAGCACATGGGAATACGAGATAGATATTTACTTTTTTATTTGAAATTCCTAAGAAATAGGAAGTATATGGATGGTACTTAATGGAATCACAAGTTCAATAAAATATCAATTTCATTGAAAATACGAGTGTTTCATTCAGTTGAAACACAATAATAAAAATAAAAAGGCTTATATGAGCCATAGAAAGAATCACATAGGATCCTTTGATCTAATATAAGGAACTTTCTACTTTCTCAAGTCTTCTTACACACTGCCCATTCATTATTTTTATTAAAAAATTGTCTAAATAAGACGATTCTAACTAACCTGACTTAAGAACCATGGGACTGATGAATTATCACATTCTAATAACCTTTTATATAATTATAGAAACCTTGTCATGGAATTACTTTTTAAGGAACTGAGACTTGAATGATTCTTTATAACTAATCTTGGTTTGGAGGGACCCTAACTTTTATGAAACCCAATGCAAGACCAAACAATCATGGGAATAATATCCAATATTTATCTTTAACCACTTCAAAAACCACCAATTAGAGAATTTATATTCAATAAATTTATTTGGAAAGGTTCATACGAACATAAATTTGAACTTCATTCATCTTTTACTGAATAAATTATAGGGGTTCCAAGGACATAAATTCCAAATAATGATATTTCACCTTAATCATAAAATAAAGAGAAAGTATACACCCCCAGCTTTGCTATGAAGGTGTCCAAAATATATTTAAGTGATTAAATGTAGCATAAATGGGAATTACTATACTATGTATGAAAATAATATGATAACCAAAAGGGTGTATCTATACATGGTACTATCCAAACCTAGAGTGTTTCAAATGGCCTTCTATTATAAGGGGCTCTTAGAGCCTAAGGAATCAAAAGGGTCCATCTTTGAATGTATAAATGCATTCGTATCTATCCTTGAAGGTGGAATTTGGTTTTGACTTGACAGACACTTTTTAGTGAATCTCAATCTCTATATTTTTATAAAATAAATAATAAAATGGTTAAAAAAATTCACTTAAAGAAAAACTACATTCCTTTAAATCCTTTATGTGAATCTACCCATGACAGGCTAGTTGAACTAATTTTCTACCTTATCTAGGCTATTTGAGTTCCTTTCTTTCGGTTATGGAAAATTTAAACTTGTATTTTTCTCCAGAAAAATGAATTATAAACTTCAAAGTTTTATTCTAATATATATTTAAAACTGAAAATTCATGAAAAAAATATTTTTCTCAAGAATGGGATGATCAATAAAAAACATTCATTATCTCCTATGGAAAAAGTAATAAAAATCAACCATATCACCCTTGGATAGCGTAATTCATTCTAACCATAAAACTAAATCCATACTTTGTATCATAATATTTAATATCTCAGCTTATGATGAGTCACTAGGTTCTATCGTGAATAATAGATTGAGAAAAGAGAGAAAAGTGAACTTCCTTACCACTTGTTTTCAATTGGTACATCTAGATAGATAAATCTAACTCTTCTCTTTGAACCATCAGCCAAGTCTTCAAAACTAGAAAGTAATTTCATAAAGAAAAAAAAATTGGGAATATTTTTTATAAACATATTCTTGATAAACCATGATCTAGAGATTTTGGTTTCATACTTTGTCTAAAAGAAATATAATTCATCTTGGGTGTTGACTTCTTTGTTCGCTAGATTCCATAATTAAGTAGAATTTGATCTCTTTTTTATGGAATTATGATGAACTTTTCCACAACAGACCCTCTATGAAAGAATTTAACTGATTAGTTTTTTCCATTATTCATTGATTTCATTAATCAGTAAACTTTCACCCTTTTCCAATAATTATTATATGTATGAAGTAGAAAATAGATCACACCTTGGTTTTCAATATGTGTGAAATGAAACTTTGACCTTATATAAAATTCCTAATAGACCAATATAATCTTTTATGGATCCTTTTACTCCCTAAAATAGCCATTAATCCATATCAATATTGGAGAACATCTAAAGAATATTTGATCAATTAAGTAGTTTTTTCTTCAATGGAATCTAAGACATTCAATCCCTGTTGTTCAGTGAAAAGAAAAGAATATAAATTCATGAAGACCTGTGAAATGATAACATAGATACTCACATTTTAAAAGTTGAAAGATGATGTTAAAACCTACTAAATGGACCCACTTTCTCTTATAGTTACATCCACAATCAGATATAATTATCATCTTTACCAGAGAACTATCATATATTGCTAAAAAAGTTGGATACAATTCACCTCATTATGAATTCAATGAAATGATAGGAAAATAATTCCAACTACATATTATTCCATCAAAATACTAAAATATAGAACATATAAAAAAATATGCTTCCTTTAGGGATAAACCAAGAGTTTTTTCAAGGGAAACTAGTGTCCCCAAATCTAGATTGTGGTCCCTTTGATCAGTCATCTAGTATCTACTAGTATTGTGGGACCAAAGTGTACAATCCAGTGTATACAAAAAGAATATGGGGAATATGTGAAACAATTATAGGTCAAATATTCAAAGATTCGATCTTGTAGTCCTGAGAATAAGGCACTTTGAAATATAGTCAAGTAGACCAAGTGATATTTTGTTGAAGCTCTTATCATAGGAAAGGTTTTCTCAAATAAGGTAATGTTATAGGTCTGAAAAAGGTATAGGGGTTTTAAATTTATTATACATCATAAATAAATATTAAGGTGTCTTATAGTGACTTTTGGATTCATTATTATATCATTTTGTTCCATGATTGGTTTTTTTCCTCTGGTTTTGTTATGATTTATTTCTTGCCCTTGTTTTCTCGGATTTAATATTTTCCTAGTCCGTTATGTTATTTGATTCCTGTCATAATATACTCCAATAGATTATCAGTTCAAGTTATTTCAATCTCCAATATAATATTATTTTGAGTCCATCTATTCTGGTGTTTATGTAGTGATTGAAAATTCAAATTCAATAAAGTGTAATGCTTCATTTACAAATGTTGTTGGGTTTTCGATAGATTTCTTAGTTTTTCACCTCCTATAAGTTTCTTTCTGGGGATATTTTTGAGCTTTGTCAGTCTAGTTAAGATCATTAACTTCTTGAATCACAAAAATGGTTTTTACCAGTCAAACAAATAATAAGGTTGGCATGATGTATCCAAGATTGATCCTAGAAGGCAAACTGATAATCACATCGACTCATTTATCATATAAATTTGAAGGTACAGTAAATCAATTGAATTTTTTTACTCGGATTTATTTATTACCCTCAAAATACTATATTATTTTTAAACTAAAAATAGATCCAATAGTGAAAATAAAAGGTATCGAGTAGTATACAAATAGTTAAAAAGGGTCATGTCAAGATGAAAATCTTTGATTATACTTGGACGATCTAGTACTGTTTATGTTTTGTTATTCCAAAAGTATTTGACCCTTAGAAGAAGAAATTATTGTGTTAAATTCCAAAGGATAAAGATTAAATAGATCTAGTTTTGATCTTGTAAATTTATTATATAGTTTGAAGGTGTAGTGAATCGGTCATTCCCATAATGAATAGAGTTATGTTAGCAAGTGGGTCACCTTAGGCCAGTTTCAGTCAAATATTATTAGAAAAATGGAATGAATTCATATATTTAATGTTAAATAAGTTTAATCCTTTAAATATTCTATATTTTTCTTAAGAGTATTGAAAAGTTGGTAATTCCCCATGATAGATATGATGGGCATGAAATTTAGAATGGAATGTCACAATATAGGGGTGTAAAATTTATCCCATTCATGGTGTTGGGTAAGGAAGAAACATTTCTCTTAGTTCATATATTGAAGTAATGAAGTGGCTAAAATGGATTTGGGGAGGTAAAACTTTGTTTCTCATTGAAGGTGATCTAAGAAAAAGAAGTTTCAATAAGAAGTTGGATTAATAAAAAGGTACTTTTAAGAAATCAAATCTAGTCAAGAGGATACAATATTTTTCTAAGAATTTTTTTGAAATCATGAGTTTTGAAATAATCTTGATAGGGAGATTGAAATAATTATTCATTTTTTAATTTAGATTAAGGTGGGACAGTGAAGGTAAAATGTTTAAGGAAAACTACTAATTTAATAGGTGAAAATAAGGTCGACTAAACTTTCTTCCTTTATCCATGTCCTTCTTCCAAGACCTATTATTTTGTTCTATGTTATGGAAGTTCATTTATGATTTACTTCTATAATATAAACATGGACTGGGATTGATCCCATGTATGTCATGGGTGTCTATATTTAGTAATTTAATAATAAAAGAAGGAACTTATTGTTTGAGAAAAGATAGTATTTTTACTGTTCACTCAGAGTTCTTTTTAAATAGAATAGAATTCCCTTATTAAAGAACCAACTAGAGTTATTCCCCCAAGAACATAAATAAAATAATTTATTTATTCAATACATATTGTCTCAGTCATAAATTCAAGATAAGTAATAGAAATAAAAAAAACCATATGAATCCTTCTTCACCAAGATGTGTGAATAACTCTTCTATGCCTTTTTCTCTATAAGTCTCAAAAAGAATAAAAGTGATTATTTTCTCCTAAATTAGTTATGATTTCGATAACATAGGGAATTTAACCACTAAGCGATTATTAAATGGAAAGGATTATTTCTTTAATAGATTAAAAATATATTACATTCACTTATCAAAGTCTGGAATGGTGTGATTCCACCCTCTCTAGACTTGATGCTATTTACCTAGTAAGTTTTTTGGTGAGAGGAAATTATATTGTATATAGGTAGAAATTTGATCTTGCATATCGTGTATATATTTGAATGATAAATTGATATAATTTGATGACTGAACATATGAAACTCTTTCATAGGCTAGAAAAATATACCCACTTAATATTTCTATCTCCCTAATCAAATTATTAACTATTAAAAACATTCTCATTTCCATAAGACATATATTGAGGAGTTTACCATTTTAATAATAAGGTTTTATCATATTTAAAATGCATAGGAGAATATATAAAAATGAGGAGAGGAAAAAAACCTTATTGACTAAGCCCATTAGATGAATTATCATAAAAAGGGAATTCAAATTACTTGTAAAGGAAATTGGTATAATTAATTCATCAATAAAAGGGTCCATCCTAGAAACATGATGATTTATACTTTACATTATATTGGACTAATGGGTTCTCACTATAGAATCATTTTATAGAATCAAAATCTAATTGAGACTATAATTGGGCCCCTATCTATCCCATTTATGGAAGGTAGGATACATTGTGTAAAATGAATATGCTAATAGGGACCCAATGTTTCCAACAGATCTAGTATTAGAATAACCCTTACTCTATATGCCCAAAACAAACCCATATGTTGTATGGATTTATCTACTATCTTGTTGTGACTATAGTTTGATCAGATTCACCTCTCGGAAGTTAGCTAAAATAGGTTTTTTTACTTTTGGTGATAAATATTAGTCACTTTATCCCTTAATGATAATTTTAACCTTACCTAACTCTTTTACTTGACCATGGTTTGGACAATGGACCAACCTTCTAATTATTAACAATGAATTATTCAATCATATGTCCATCCATAATATATCATAATTGAATTTTTTTTCCTCTATTTTGGGTATTTCAATAATGAAAACACCATTTCAAGCATATCCCACTAGAGTTAATATTTTTGGGACTCATCTTCTATTTTTCCATGACCTTAGGTAGGTATTGGTTTAAATTTCCATAAACTTTTTATCAAGTATAGAATGGATATTTGATTATAATGAGAACAAATAATAAGTTCAACCATTTTCACGTTTTCACTTTCTTTAGAGAGAATTGAATAGGGGGTAGGGAGAAATATAGAAGAAATGTTTATAGGAAATGTATGAAGTCATCTTTCTATAAAGATTTTTTAAACTAATATAAGGAAATAAAGACTAGATTTGGCAGAATAAATCATGACCTTCCAATTTGAATCTTTGAGACCAAGGGAGCAGAGTATCTAAAAATGAAAAATAGACTCACGTGTATGGAGACATGGGCATAAGCTAAGTTATCTAAATGATTGTGTTTAGTGAGTGGAAGTGTTTGGGGATTTTATGTAACCTGGGATTCCATATTTTCCAATCTTATAAACATGACCTTACTCATTATGGAATTGACTCCCAATCCTATTGATTTTGTATTATATTTTTTAATATATGGACTTTCAACTTCTTAAATTCCATTGTTGTAGCTAGTAGTTCATAAAATAGAGTCATATGTGAGGTTATTCGTACTCTAAATTTCATATACTAGGTTATTTGTTTTCTTTGGGACCAAATCCCATCAAAAGTTATATCAAAACCATATTTTAATAAATACTCAAGTCAATACCAAAGCTTATCACTTTAGAAGTGATTTTTTCTACTCAAATTGGATAGAATTAAAATTCAAGAAGTCATGAGTTGTAACTTCTATGAAGTTTGAAGTTAGAACCAAAGTGTCTATATAGAATCTATTACCTCTATCACCAAAGCTCAATCTTGTATTCATCATTTTATTTGGAACTCAAATCCCAACTATAGGGGTGATAGTAATCCCTCACTCAAGGGATTACTTATTTGGATGCCCGATGGATAGTTTCTTTATTCCCATAGGAATAAAGACCACTTGTGACCGTCCTTATATAATATAAGTTTATACCCCTATAAATGATGGTATAATACTTTTATCCTCATCCATTGCATAATAGAATACATGGGGTTTGAATGATAGCACATTCAATTAGATAGGATTTGGAGAAGAATCAATTTCAATGCTATAAAGACTAATTTTTTCAATATGGTTTTATAATAGGATAGAAGTAGTTCCTATTGTAAAATTGTGTTCCCTAGTACCAACATGAAAAATAATTCTTGATTACTATATCATGTATATAGTGAGTTATGTATGATGTATACTTAGCATAATAATGTTTATATTTCTTCATCCACTATTTACTTGGAAGTTTCCTCATATTTTTTTTCATATCAATATGTTGTAGAAATTCCCAGCTATAATGAGAACCACACGATACTAAAACATTAATCATAAACATATGTCATGTGGTCTAAATATATCATATAGACTAGAAATAGATGATTTATGACTATCAGATGTTGGGGGCTCATAATCATTGAGAATTATTCTCATAAAGATTGAACTTTGTGATCTAAAGAATAGAAGATCATGGGGACTGATCCATAAATAGAAAAATTGCATGTTTTCATGTCATTGTTGTTTCCTTTATACAAACATGCATATTAATCTCTCTGATTGAGATTATTATGAGTGTGTATCATTTTACTACATACTTTGTTGTAATAAAAAAACCATGGCATTTTTTTCAAAGTGAGTTGTCTTACCTCGGGTGTGTAATTGGTGGTATGATATTCATTGAATGATCATGATATTTTTTTCTATTTCAAATGGATGAGATGTCTTAGACCTAGTTGACCATGGTATTAGTACCTTTATGAAAATAGTGACCATATTGATTAAAGTTATGTCCATAAATTAATGTTAATGAATAATAATTCAATAAAGCATGATGACAAGAAGTTTGCATCCTTCTTTACGAGATACCATAAGATAAAGATATAATATTACATGATGTGTGTTTATATAAGGATATCATTACTATTAATATTACTCAACTTCTCATGGGCCTTGATGGTTTGTTAGAATCCTCTCATGGTTTGTGAATATTATTCACTACTATTGAGACAAAGGGTTAGAGGGTCACATGTAAAGCGTATTAAAAATCTTGGAAAATTCTACTGGATGGGAGTTTATGACATGGAAGTTCCCACCTCAGTGGTAGGGTAATGTCTTATATGTTTACAAAGGTAATAAATAAATTCAATATTATTCAAGGTTAAAATAATAACCATTTAATTTATTGAATTAATATATTCACAAGTTATTCAGGGAATATAATGAAAAATATTTTCGAATAGATATTAAATATTTAATATTCAAAGTTTGTTTAATATTTATAGGAGAGACAGTTTTAGTTAATGACTTTTATTTTATCAACTAACATAGTTTATGTGTTGTAAGCATGTGATAAATTTTTTACAACATTTTTGGAAAGTTTTAAGTGTAATTTAGGATATTTTTGTGTATGTTTGATGGGTTAACTTATATAAGGTCCTAAATAAACTTTATAGTTGTTAAAATCTAAGTATATAATCAATTTTAAGACCCAAAATGATAGAGTGATGTTCTTTCTCTAATTGTATCTCATCTCCTATATCTCTCAAGTAATAGAGAGATAAAGGGAGGGATGATCAATGTCTTATCGATTGATGTTCAGGGATCATTATTTTAATCTCCCACGATCATGACGACATCAAAGACCCTCTAATTCTCCATTCTAGTACCTAGATTTCATAGGATGATGATCTATCAAGTTTTCAGAATGTGTGTGGATGATCTAGAGGCATCTATGTTTAGTTCTGTCGAGGGATGATCACTAACAATGAGTGAAATGTTTTTATGCTCAAAATTGGATGAGGTATGATTTTTTATTTAATTTTTCATTTTTAATTATCCATAATTAATTAAATAGAACATGATCCATGTAAGAATCTAGGAAGGGGTATAACTAATTGATGTTTCAAAAAAAATTAAGTCCCAAAAATTTTAATGTACAAATTTTCACACTTTCACAAAGTCATAGAGTTCCTCCAATATCTCTATAGAGAATAGAACAACTAGTGTATTACATTACTAAAAGATATGTTTGACCATCCTAGGGCCTTTGTGGTTAGAACCCTTTCTATTCTCAACTAATAAATCTCAAAAATAACCAAACGTTCTTTCTTCCCTATAACCAATGTAATCCAAAGAATTCCCCATGGGATCATGATGTTAATGCCAATATCTCAAGATATAGAAAAACACCAAATCTAAATAAAAACCTTACACTTGTTTAAAATGGATTTTTATATTTAGGAGCTATAGTACCTATATTACCTTGTATTGTTGTTCCCCAAGGTAGTTTATTAGCGGACCACTAATAGTCACCCCTACCTTATTGAAACTTCGGATCTAATAAACCTTATCTTTAGAGCCTATTCAACCTCTTTATTTCACAAACATTTTCTTGTTTGTAATTTAATAAAAATAAGTAATTTTATATTATAAATCAAGATAGAAGAAATTTCACCATTAAATATAGTTGTAGAACATCTAGAAATAGGTTCCTAGATACCATTAACAAGATCATGAATTTGACTTTTAGGAAAAAAATATTGGTTTAGAGTCTATTTGAGTATTAACCTTTATAATATATATATATATATATATAATTTAGAAAATTGAAATCCCTATATAGATTTAATTTCTTTATTACGATCCTACCTATATTATTTCAAGTCAAAATTTCTCGAGGCTAATGCCCTTTTTATTCTCAAGTCTTTTCAATCTTCTTCCATTCCTATGACACCCTATGATTTTATGAAATATTTTGTTTCAAATTAATTTTATCTTTTTGATATAATTCATTTCATGAAACACAGAATATATCTTGTGTTATATGAAAGCACCAAGCTATTATTACTTTTTATGCAACATCATGTTGAGTTTGTGCGACACGCAACACTTATATTATCTTGAAATACACACAAGATCCTATTTTACGGAACTACAATATATTATTAATATTGTTATGATAGTCACCACCTTTTCATTAGAATATAAATTTAAAATACAATTAAATAAATTGTGAAAATATTATTCAAAACAGTATATAAATTTAATTTGTTCGGTTATGCATTAGCTATAAATGAAACTAATAACTATTTGAAAATAAAGAAATTTCTTTTCTAAGAAAACTATTTGTCTATGTAAATACTCAATTTTTTCACAATAAATTAAAAACCACTATTGTTTAATTTTTTTAATAAATAAATATATTATATAGTCAATAGAATTTTTTTAACACTCGTCTGATAGATTTGACAGGCATATTATAAGAATAAATCCAATTTTATGAATAAAATTTTGTTTTTTCAAAATGTTAATTTTACCACATTTTAATGGAGATCCCATTTTAAATATAAATTTTGAAAATTTTATAGTTTTTACATGTAAAAATATACTTATTATTTAAAATAAGTATATAAAAAATTAATTTGGTTGATTTTTTTCCATTTTTCTAATATGTTTGATGTTTTTATGCATAGTGAAATATATTGAATTTTAATTGAAAAACAATCCTTCATTGAAATAATTTATAGAGTTAAATTATATATTTGATTGGTTTAAAATTATAATTAGACAAAAATTTTATCATTCAATCTAATTTACATTATTTTAATCAAATTCACTTTGAATTTGGATATAAAGACATTTCAATCTTTTGAACATTTTCACATTAAAAAAATGTTTTCTCTTTCCATCAATAGGGTTAATTTTAAATAAATTTTATGATTTTCATTGTTTTGAATTATTAAAAATGGATTCCATATTTTTAATCAGAACATCCAAATTTAGTAAATTGGTCCCTTTTATTTTTGGGAATATGAATAGTAACTTCGTTAATTTTTATTACCACAGTTAAGGGTAAATCAGGTAATTAAGATTAAAAATAATATTATAAATAATATAAAACTACTATAACACTTGAAAAAAATTATTTTAAAATTTTAATTTTAATCTTAACATATAAGGATCTAAATTTAATAAATTTATGGACACTTATCCATGAAAATAATTTATATATTATTAGACTACAATGGAGTGACAAAATGTCACACTCTTACTTTTAATATGTATACTATTTTTAATATGGTAGTAAATATGATATATGATCAACAATATATATTATTTCGAAATATAAAATGTTTGTCTACATCATGGTAATTTATTTTTAAATTTTAGTGAAGATGTAATTTTCCTAAATAATTATACAATTATGATGCAGTAATTATTCAATTAATGAAATAATCAATTAAATGATATTATAAATTTTAAAATAAATATAATTTTACTTAATTAAGGTGATACATAAGTTTTATAGGTTAATGTGAATTATTAGGGGTGTATTTAATAAATTGGTTTAAAGTAAAATTTTTGGATTTATTTTCATAAAGTTAATGTTATGAATAGTGTCAAAATTGACACTTATGATATTTTATAAAAATAATATTTTATTAATTTTTTCAAAAATCATAGAAAAATTAAAAAAGGACAACAGTATAAGATATAGTATAAAAATAACTTAATTTTTTCATTTATGGATCAATTTACACTTTATATGTAAAAAACACATCCTATTAATATTAATAACTTTGTTAACATTGTTAATATTAAAATGGCACAAGAAAGGGTTAATCAAAATTTTAAGGTTTAAAATAATATCAAAACATTTCTAAAATGTATTGGCTTTTGAGATTACAACCTTATATCATATTTTCTTAGAAAAAATGGGCTTTTGGATGTATTTGGATTAATAATTAATTTATTATAAATTAATCTTATGAGAAATTATAAATGTACCCCCTCCTCTCTTATAAAAGGGCACATATTATTCACTTTTATTTACACTTTAGAACATATTAGACTTAGACAACATCTATCCTAATATCTTCCCAAATTCAATCCCTTAATCCTAGAAGCCTTTATTTGAAAAAAACTAACCAAGTATGTCCTTTTGTGAAAATTAAAAGGAGATACCAAAAGAAGAGGAGGTTCGAATGAGTACAACAACAATCAAGACATAAGGTAAGTGATTTTTATCTCACTTTTATTTCTATGGGACAAATTCCTTATAGGATACTTTTTTATTCTATGTGGTCCCTATAAAACCCATGAATATGATTTTGAGTATTATCTAGAAGATTATGGAATTTTCATATCTGTATAATTTTCATTCTTTCATGTGACGTATGATTCAACTGATTATAAAGTGATGTGTTTTTATTTCCCAATCTCCTCAATATTCAGGATTGTTTCATTTTTTTTCTATATTGGGGAATATTTCTCTCCCATTTCCATGTTTTCTATAATTGTTTTCAATTTTTTGACTATTCTCGGATGGATATTTAAATTCATTGTTATCCATTATTTGATTTTTTACTGAATAGTTTGAAATGAATCTTATTTTTCATTTTCCAAATGATGTACTTTGAGATGTTTTCAGAAAAATAATGAAAGGAAAGATTTTGTAACTTATATGGAATGATTTTATTTTTCTTTTTTTCATGATGCCTTAATAATTTTAAGTTTACTTTAAAATCATCCAATTTTATTTCATAAGAAAATGTTTTCTTTTAAAATTTCACCTCATTTTCAGTAAAGAAAAAATTTTCAAAGAAGAAAGGATATTTACTTCAAGAATTATTTTCAAGTGAACTCTAAAAATTATTTTTCATCCATGATAAAATTATTTGATGTTACTTATGTTTTTCTAGGGATAATTTTCAAGGATACTATCCCTATTATTTCTGTTTTTGGTTTATGTTTATGATGGAATGATATTTATGAATATAATTTCTTTTCCATGGTCTATGTTATGATTGGGTGATGTTTACCAACCCATTTAATTTCATGGGTTATAATATGGTTTATTTTGTTGTCAAAAATATGTATGGTTTTCATTATTTGATGGGTTGGACCCATATCCCCCACCAATGAATTAGTAAAAGATTTATATCTCATGAGATAATTATGGAAACAAGTTGACGGGCATGATCCACAATGGAAGATGGGGAAACCCAATCCACTATTGTAAGATGGGGAAACCCGGTCCACTATGGTAATATGGGGAGACCTGATCCATTATAAGGAAAGGATTATGAGTGGGGATAGTGGTGAGTCCCTCCCTGTAAGTGTAGTCCCCATGACGTTCCCTGTTAAGTTTTGGAAGTGCACATTGACTTATAAGAAATGATATTACATGTTTATGTGTCTACCAAAAATTCCATGTCTTATTCTTATGTTATGACTTCATGGATTATGCTATTTATTTCATAATTATTTTTGTCTTATGAAATTCCATTATTTATTCCATGACTCATGTATATGATCTTTTATAAGAAGGGTATGGTTTTTGTTAAGATCTTTTTTTCATGACCTAATTTTCATGATTTTTCTTACAAATATCCCTTATTTACCCTTAATGAGCATCTGAGATCACCCTTTATTGTGTTTTTCCTTAGTATTAGAAGAAATGTATTAAGTTTGATATGTAAAAAAGGGTTCTAGTTATGAACAAATATGTGAGAGAAGAAGTTTATGTGTTATGAACAAATTGTTTTTGTTTCCCAGTTTCCAAAGGCACTAAAATAATATGGTATTTGAGAATTTGTTTGTGTAATGTATGAAATATTCTGAAAAATGATGTGATGTATATGTCTGTTAATCCTGGGTTGTTATAGTTGGTATCAAAGAAATGTTTTAGTCAACCTTTTGAAACTAGGATTAAAAAAAATTATTGAGATCCCTATAGATATTTCCAAGGTTATCTCTAGGGATGTCTCTAAGGATAAGACTAAGGTTTCATAGATTAAATAAGGTTTCATAATTTAGACATCCTATATGTGATTTTTTTTTATCATTATGTGGTTTTCCACTATGATAATTGTTTCTCACACTATTCTTCCTAGTCTTATTCGATGGCATGAATCAGAAATAAATGGACTAACATTGAATGCGATGAACACATTTCAGATGAGAAATCATAAGGGATGATCAAGAAAGTGAAGTAAATTTGGTCATTCCTAATCATTTTTCATGGAATATTATTAACAACATGTACCTTAATCAACTCTTATACTAACCCAGAAAGATAATTAAATAGTTTGCTGAGAATTCTGGTAATAGAAACCATGGAGGAAAAAAGATTCAGTTTCCTTTATATCAAGAATGTGGGAAAAAACACCCAAATGGATTTCATAGAGGAATAAGAATATTTTTTACTATGGAAAATGAAACAACTAAAATAACCATAAAAGAAAAATGAAAAATTCATTTAACACAATGTGCGAAAATTTTTCTCCCTAAGGCACTATTAATTGATGAGTGCTTAAAATGTGGAAAGAATATGCATTATATAAATCAATTTTTTATATGTAAAGCTCACAAATATAATCAAAAAGTTTGTATAAGTAATGGTTATATTACTTCTTATGATGATACTACATGTGAAATTTGAAAGGATATAGGTATTAAGTAATATAACAAAGTAGCCTTGTTAATGACTTAAGGATGAAGTGAAAAAATCAAAGTGTTTATGTATTCGGATTAAATAATTATGTTTTATGAATTATGAAATATATAATGATTTATTAATTTATTTTTTTCTCAATTTATTTACAATAATATGTTGAATGGTTTTGATAGACTAGAAAAGTGATTTAATGTAAATGTGACATTTTTGAGAACTACGTGACTAAGGGAATAATAACCCTTGATATGTGTAGGATGTTGGGAAAATGAAATAAATATATGTTTTATTATAAATTGGATAGTATTGATGACCTTGGTAATGATATGTTGAAAAGATTGTTTATGATATCGTGGTTTGTGTTTATAAATTTATGGTATGAATAAATAGTTAAATTTTTAAAGCTTGCATGTTTTCACTATGATTTTATGGTAATTTAGGTCATTACCATGTTTCAAGAGAATACATGATGGTGGTATTCACGTGTTGGGTGTTTTAAAATTAAGAGAAACATCATTTTTTGGGTGTTTAAGGATAAGTTGATTTTTCAAAATTTAGTAACCTTCTTCTAAAAGTTTTGGATTTTGATATTTTGGAAGGTTCATAGGGGCAACCATTTATGAAATTGTTTACATTAAAATTTGGATTAGGTTTTAGAGATTAATATTTTTTAATATAAATATTTATGCATATTTGATAACATGTTCTAACCATTTTCTTGTGATGATAACTGGAGACAAAAGGAATGACTTGTCATCCTATTATGGATCTTACAATCCACTATTTCTGCATGTATAACTATTTCAACTTCATTTATTAGAGTAATAAATTATTTGGAGACTGATCATGTCATAAATAAAGAATTATATTGTATTTATGAGATGAAATAAAGTAAGTATTTCTTCTCAATTGATTTGGAAATAAAATAATTTTCTATTATCATCTTTTATGATGATAACAATGACATTTTTCTAACCAATTTAGTCCATGGTTTTGTGGTCATTAAACATATAATGACCATATTGTATATCACTATCCATTAGAACTTTATTGTTAGTTTTCACTTCTATTTCCATGTTTTCACTTCCCACATATTTTCCCCTATATGGAAAACTTATTATGAGTTACTTTGGGTAATATTTTATTTTCCATATATCTTTTTTAAAATGGATGTTTTAGTATTCATTTTTATGATTTTAGTTTCTATGAATGTAACTTTAATGTATTAAAACATTGATAACCTGAATTAATTTTGAGGGAAAAATTCTTTTTAAGGGGGGTAGAATATAACACTGTGATATTTTAGGAAATATTTTTTTCAAATTAATTTAACATTTTTGATGTTTTTTATTTCACACAAAACATAATATAGCTTGTGTTATGTGAAATCACCAAGTTACTCTTTCTTTTTATGAAACATAAATTTGATGTTGCACTACATGTAACACTTATATTGTCTTTCAATACACACAAGACCAAGTTTTAATGAACTACAATATACTATTAATAATAATATTAAAATAATATTATTGTTACAACCTAGATGTTGGAAAAGAAATTAAAAATAAGATTAAAAATATTATGAAAATATAAATTAAAACCATGTATAAAACTAATCCTTTGGGTTATAAATTATCTATAAATGAATGTATGAACTATTTAAAAGTAAAGAAATTCCTTTTCTAAGAAAACTATTATTCCATGTATAAATAAAATTTTATCTAAATAAATTAAACAAACCACTTTTGTTGATTTTTTTAATAATATATATCTACATATTATCTACGCAATCAATTTTTTTGACACTCATCCGATAGATTTGATAGAGAGAACATAAGAATAAATCCAATTTCATAAATAAAAAGATGTATTTTTCGAAGTGATAATTTTACCACATTTTAATGAAAAAACATTTTAAAAATAAATTTTTACACTATTATAATTTTTATATGAAAAATAAAATTTTTATTTGAAATCAAGATACCAAAATTTACCTTTGTTGAATTTTTTTTATTTTTATGATATGTTTCGTGTTTAGATGATTAGTGGAATCTGTTGTATTTTAATTGAAAACAACTTTTTCTTTGAAATAATTTATAGTGTTAAATTATATATTTGATTGGTTATAAATTATAGTTATATATAATATTTATAATTCAATCCAATTTAGGTTATTTGAATCAATTTCACATTGAATTTGGAAATAAAAACACTTCAATCTTTTGAATGTTTTCACTTTAAAAACTCATTTTCTCAATCCGTCAATGGGATTAATTTTAAATAAATTTAAGAAAATTATTTTCTTTGAATTTTTAAAAATATATTCCATGTTTGGACTCATAATATAACAATTTATTAAATAATTCTCTTTTATTTTTTGGACAACATGAATATCAACTTTAGTAATTTTTATTACCATGGTTAATGGTAAATCGGGTAATTAAGGGTAAAAATATTGTTATAAATATTATAAAACTAACATAACACTTTATCAAATGTTATTTTATGAAGTTAATTTTACACTTAACACATAATTATTGAAATTTAATAATTTAATGGAAATGTTTTTAAAAAAATTACTTAAATATTATTAAACTTAAAGGGAGTGAAAAAATGTCACACTCTTACTTTTAATATGTATACTATTTTTAATATGGGGTTAAATAGAAGAAATGATAAAATATATATATTATTATGAAATATATAATGTTTATTTACTTAATATAAATTAGATTCTAAATTTTATTGAAGAAATATGTTTCAAAAAAATTACACAATAGTGATGCATTATTTATTCAATTAATGAAACAATAATTTATATTATATTAAAAATATTAAAATAAATACAATTTTACTTAATTAAGTTTATAAAAAAATTTATAGGTTAATATTACATATTATGGTTATATTAAATGAATTTTGTTGAAGTAATATTTCTGGATTTATTTTATTAATGCCAATGTTTTAAATAGTGTCAAAACTGACACTTATGATATTTTATGAATTTAATATTTTATTAAATTATTTAAAATTCATAAAAATATTTAATAAGTACAATGGTATTTTATATAGTCTAAAATATATTAATTTATCCATATATTGTCTAATTGAAACTTTATATGTAAAAATTATATCCTCTTAATATTAAAAACATTCTTACCATAGTTAAAATTAAAATGGTATAACTAAGGGTTAATCTAAATTATAGGGTTTAAAATAATACTAAAACCTATATAATATATATTTTTAGATAATATTAAAACCTTATATCATCTTATATTATAATACACATCCTTTTGGAGGTATATTTATTTATATTGAATACATTATAAATTAATCTTTTTAGACATTTCAAAAGTGCATATCCCATCTCTTATAAAAGGGGTCCTCTTCTTTTCTTTTCTTGACACTTAAAAACCTATTTGTTATATACAACCTCTATCCAAATATCCTCCCAACATCCCTACCATCATCCTATAAGCCATAATTTTCTCAAAAATTCAACCAAATAAGTCATTTTTTTCAAATAAAAAAGAGATACCCTAAGAAGAGGAGGTTTGAACGAATACGACGAGAGTCAAGACATAAGGTAAGGGATTCTTGTCTCACCATTATTTATGTGAGACACATGTCTTATACAATACTTTTTTATTATTAATAGTGTATATAATTCCCATTATTGTATTTTATGACTCTTATTTAGAAGATTATGGTATTTTTATACTCATATAATTTTCTTTCTTTCATGGGGCATATGATTCTACTGATTATAAAGTGGCGGGTATTTATTTCACAATCTCATCAATATTCAAGATCATTTCATTTTTAGTCTATATTGGGGAATATTTATCATCCATTTCCATTTTATCAATAAATTGTTTCAAAAAATATTTTACTATTCTCTTATGGATGTTTAAACTCATTTTTACCCATTTTGATTGTTTACTAAATGGTTTGAAATGAATATTTTTATCATTTTCCAAACAATGTACTTTGTGACTTTTTTCATAAAATTACAAATGGAATACATTTTTAACTTATAAGGAATAATATTTTTTTTCTACTTTCATGATTCCTTAATGCTTTGAAGTTTCCTTTACAATATTCTAAGTTTATCTTCAATAAAAATGTATTATTTTAAGATTGCACGTTATTTTAAGAAAAGAAAACATTTTCAAATTAGAAAATATATTTTCATCAAGAATTATTTTCAAGTGAACTCTAAAAATTATATTCAATCTATGATAACATTCTTTTATGTTGCTTATGATTTACTAAGGATAATTTTCAAGGATAATATCTCTTTTCTTCCTATGGTTGGTTTATGCATATCATTGAATGATATTTATAAAACCCATTTATTTTCCATGGGATATGTTATGATTGAATTATGTTAATAAAAATAATTTCATTTCATGAGTTATGATATGATTTATGTTCATATGGAAAATATATGTATGGCTCTCTTTTTTTGATGGGTGAGACCTATATCTCCCTCTAATGCGTTGAGTTCTTGAGATAATGATGAAAACAAGTCAAAAAGATTGATCCACTATGGAAGATGAGGAAACTAGATCTACTATGGGAATATGGGGAATATCAATCCACTATGGGAAGATAGGGAAATATAATCCCTTATAAAGAAAGGACTATGACTGGGGATGGTGGTGTGTCCCAACTAGTAGGTGTAACCCCCATGAAGTTCCCTGTAATGTTTTGGAAATACACCTTGACTTATAGGGAATGATATTACATGTTTATGCGTCTTCCACAAATTCCATGTATTATTATTTATTAAGATTTTATTTCTTATGATCTTGATTTCCTCCTCATTAATATCTTATGAAATTCCATTAATTATTCCATGACTCACGCATATGATATGTAATATGTAGGGTATGATTTTCTATTGTGAATCTCATGTTCACATACCCTTATGTTCATGATTTTACTTAAATATATCTCTTGTTTACCCTTACTGATCATCTGATCTCACCCTTTACTATGTTTATTTTCCCCATGATCTGAAGAAATATATTATGTTATATATATCAAAATGGATTATAGTTATGAAGAAATCAGTTGGAGAATAAGTGAATGTATTATGAGCTAGTTGTTTATATTTCCCAATTTTCAAAGGCACTAAAATAATACAGTCTTTGGGTGTGTGTCTGTGTAATGTATGAAATATTATGAAGAAATTATGTAATGTATATATATGTTAATCCTATATCATTATAATTCCACTTTTAATAGAATTTTTAAGTGGTTAAACCATTTTCTTCAAGTCCGGTTGAGAAATAACATATTTGAGTACTAGGAAGCATGGGTATGCTCTAGTTCTGGTTGAATCAATCAAGATAAAGAGAGTCACCTGGGGATGTGATATTGTGAGGAGTTTTTCTTCCAGTAATCCATTACAAATAAATCACTTTTATAGCTTATACATATGATCATCCCTTTCAATAAAAGGGAATAATGGATACTGAGTATTGTTATAATATAGAATAATAAAGTGCACACTTAGTTAGAGAATGTATCCTAAGTAATCCCCAAAATTTCTACCATTGGGTACAGTGTGGATAGGTGTTATAGTCTAGTAACTCTCTTCCTAACACCTAGAGTGAAATATTGTAAATCATATATCCTTAATATCATAAGGAGATTTTTTATTTTTTATTATGTAGAAAAGGAAAGTAAGGAGAATAAGGGAAGGTTCTAAATCTGTAATTATATATCTCAATATTTATTTTTATTCCCTATTGGTATTATCAATTTACACATAGCTCATTTAATTTCATTGGGTTTCAGAGTGAGTGGTTTAAGGATCCCTTTTCCACCTTTATTACTTCTAGTTAACCTGATCTTTCCTCTCATGAATATACTCAAACATTCTAGAATAATTGATATTTTCTATCTATATTGAAGAATCAAGTCATTGATTTAGCATCTATTGAGTCAAATCCAATTGAATTATAAACCACTAATATAATAAGTGATTTTTTAATATCCATTTTTAGGATCTTCTCTTCTTATAGATATTATTCATACTAGTTTCTAATTCCACATAGTTTTATAGAACATTATTCTCTCATGCACACCCCAATAAAATTAGGATATTAAGATTTGATCTAATTATTTCTAGTTACACCCGAGTAGCCAAGGATTTCTTGTCTATTTTCAAATGAGATAAAGTAATTGAGTATCTAAATGGATTTACTTAGAGAAAATAATATCCTATCTAATCATCTTCCCTTATTTATGTATATTTATATATTATATGAAATAAGAATATATAGTATTTATTATTTGCATCTAAAGTTATATTTCAAATATGAGGAGTAATCCTTGTTAATGGTCACCAGTTTCCCCTGAATAAGGTAAGAGAGAGGAAGGTTATTTTACTCAGAGTAAAGGTAACAAAGAGCTAAATGTCCAGTATATCAAGGCCATTTTTTATTATGAGAAAGTAAAAAACTTATCTCTTTGGGGTTTTATGATATCCTAGGGTGAGGAATTTCTTTTAATACAACAATGAAAAATTTATCTGTTATGATTCCGATCTCTTTAAGAGATAAGTGCCATGTAGATATCATATTCTCTAAGATGATGGTAGTTCTAAATTAGATTAAAACTATGAACTGGGATAAAGATCCTTTGGTTTATCCATTTACCAATGTAAAATAACCTTATATAAAGATAAAATTGATAGAAAAAACTTAGCAATAATTTCAGAACCTATCCTTATAGCCAAACCTATACCATCCCTATAATCCCCATTCTTATTTATTTTCCCACAAGGCATTATCTTTAATTGATTTGGATAGTGTAATAAAGATCAGATTCCCTTTCAATTACCAATCATGAAGAATCTCAAGATTATGAGACCAATATGATAGAAACTTTTTATTCACGAAAATATAAAGGTCAGAGTGGAAATCTAATAAAATAATAAAGGCTCAGTGGAAGGAATGGAATGAAATGGATTATATAATCTTGAACATAGGTATATTATGTGAATAGACCTTTATTCTCAATCAATGAATCTAGTTTATCATTATTCATATTATTCAATTATTCTCAAAATATTAGGATAGTCTCTTAGCCTTTTGAAAAGAAAGAATCAAGATTCTGCTAATATGATTATTAAGGGGTCCTTACTCAAAATTAAGTAACTTTAGTGCAAGCACTAAGAAACCTACCTCGACCAACGTATCAATTTCATAATAGAATAAATTTATTGTAACACCCTTATATTTTATAATATAATTATATTTAATAAATTTGACTTTTTTGGTATCTTACATTACCTAAAACATCAAGTTTAAATAAACCACAATTTTCTATTAAAATTTTATTTAACAGTTATATCCTAAAAATTCACTAATAGAAATTAAGTCTATATACATGGATTGAAACCATGATTATAATCCCAAAAATTATGGTTATAAGTTATATCCATGGTTCCATGGACCATGGCTAGTATTGGCATGGATGTAGGGAACGACCTATAACTGTGGTTTCAAACTGTGTCTGTAGGGATATAGCCACAATTAAAACTGTGGATAAAGGCCTATAACCATGATTCAAACTATGACTATAGCCCTATGTCCACTGTTTGAAATTATGGTAGAACCTTAAAACACATAGGTACTATAGCCATGGTTTGAAACGATGTCTATAGGACTTCCAATTTAATAAAAAAACACCCCTACACCCCCCACTCCCAATGAAGACCCTCCCTCCCCCTGGATAGACCACCCAGCACACCCCTCCCCATCTCCACTTTCACCCCCAGTCTCCCCCTGGAAAGACCCCCCTTACAATTCCCTGGACACCCCCTCCCCCTTGGGCACCTCCCCTGGACACCCTCCACTGGTCACCCCCCTTGGACACCCCAACCCACTAGACACCCCACTAGAAACCCCCTAGACACCCCCAACTAGACATCCCCCTGGACACCCCCTAGACACCCCCTTGGACACCCCTCCCCGTTGGACACCCCCATGAACACCCCCTGGACACCCCCACTAGACACCCCCTAGACACCCTCCATTAGATCCCCACTCTGGACACCTCATGGACATCCCCTAGACATCCCCCAACACCTCCCCGTATACCCCCAGACACATCCCCAAGACACCCCCCTTAGACCCCCCTAGACACCCTAGACACCCCCTGGACACCCCCATACACCACCTGGACACACCCTCCCCCTCGGACCCCCCAAGATACCCTTGGACACCCCCCTAGACACCCCCCTTGGACACCCCCTCCCCTAGACACCCCCCCAGACACCCCCCACTAGACACCCACTAGACACCCCCAGACACCCCCCTGGACTCCCCCTGGACACCCATCTAAACCCCCCTGGACACCCCTGGACACCACCGAACACCCACACCCCCCGAACCCCCTGGACACCCCCTGAAAACCCCCATGAAATAATATACATGAAAACATGCATATTAAAAAAGGTAAGAAGAAAAAGGAAAAGGGAAAACTGTCAACTAAGAGAATGTATAAAATATTTTTTCTAAAAAAATATAAAGTCATGGGATTCAAAAGTGCATACTTGGGGATCAACTATCCAACAATGATACAGAGTAATTTCCATAAGGTTGAAATATACACACTTAGGGGTAAACTCAAAATCATTAATTTTTCAAGAATGGGCTATGTTTTGTAGTTGGTTTTCTGTATAACATGCATCCATATCCTGCATACCAATAAAAGTCATCAAAAATAATCAAATGATCAAAAATAAAAATCCATAAGGAATCTATAAATACGAATCCGAACTCTATTTTGAGATCTTTCACCTACATATATTCCTAGATATTCCCCCTCTCCCTACACCCCCACACCCCCTTCAAATGAACCCCTATCCCCCTTCACCCCCTCTGGACCCCTCCCCTCATCCTGGACAACACCCCCCCCCCCTACACCCCTACCCCCTTCACACTTCTCCCCAGCCCCCTTAACCCCTCCCCCCTCCTGGACACCCCTCCCTTCCCCCTACCCCCTTCACCCCTAGAACCACCCTTCCCCCTTCTGGACACCCCTCCCCCTCCCTGCTCTCCCTCTCCATACACCCCCTACACACTGCCCCCCCATCCCCCTTAACACCCCTTTTGGACACCCCCCTCCTGGACACCCCTCTCCCTCCCTGCCCCTTATCCCCACCCCTCCCCTCCCCCGTCCATCCCCCCTACATGCCCACACCCCCTTCACACTTCCCACAGCCCCCTTCACCCCCTAGACACCCCTCCTAGATATCACCCTCCCCCTTCACCCCCTTCACACTTCTCCTCCATCCCCCTTCATCCCCCGCCCCCTGGACACCCCCTCCCTCCGGGACCGCCCTCCTCGACATCCCCCCTCCCCCTGCACCCCCACACCCTCTACCCCATTCACATTGTCCCCTCCCTTCTAGAAAACCCGACCCCCTACTCAACACCCCCTCCCCTTGAACCCCCACACCCCATTCCCCCTCCCTCCCCTTGCACAATACCCCCCCTAAAGAGATGATCTTTACTAATACAACATTAAAAATTATTATTGAATGGGTGAAGTAGTCATCCATTTTTTTGATGATATTTGGGAATCATCTGAACCTATGTGAAGTGTAGTCTGAGATTTGATGATATGATTCTTTATTTTTGGATTTATGACACCTCTGTCGATATAGAGGTGTTCAAATGCTCATCGTTTTGTATTGCATGGTATATGTTGAAGTTGTTTCCAAGAGGATCATTCTCATTTCTATAGTTTTTAGATCGTTTCAATGTGAACACTAGGTTCTTAGTGAAATGACTCATCTTGAGTTTTAGTGAGACAGGTCATTTTTCAACTACTTCATGGAGATTGAGGTCATATACATAATAATATACACATTAGGATGACGAGAACTGATTTTTTGATGCTAGTAAATATTAATCCATTGAGCACACATTACTTGGAGAAAAGTGGTTTAGTTGATGAGAAATTTAATTGATTTTTATAAGGATAAAATTTATGTTTATTGTTGAGTTTTAGTTAGAGGTGTTTGGATTAGGAATTTAATGTAGCATGAGTTATAACAGTGATTGTGGAGAAGTTAGGCTAATGTTACTTGGGAAGTTACATAAGACCAGAAAAATAATTTATCTCATTTTAGGGTCACTAAAGGAGGAGGTGGTTTTATTGGTGATATTCAGGGAGAATAAAAGGTATTCCAGTCATTTAATTTAGGATATTATGGATTAATTCTAGATACATTTCCATATGAGATAGTATATAAAAGACAGTTTTATAACACCAAAGTATAATGACGGAGAGAGGAGCTGAGAGATCTTTTAACAAACTCGAAGAATATATGATACTAATAATGGAGATGAGTATTGAACATCATCCACATTTCAAATAAATGATTAGGTAAATTTTCAGTGGTTGATCCTTATATTTTCCCCAGGTTATTTCATTCCAGTATTTTATAATCTTCTATAAAACTGTAATTTTCTCTGGATTTAAAATTCTTAGATATGCGATTGTTGTTTAATAATTATTCTTCCATATTTCTATTTTATTTTCTATTCCATTCATTGATCAATACATTGGTAATCAATGTATTTTTTTCATCTGGTGTGGACAATTGGGTTAGTCTAGTTAGAAGTTTTTTGTTCGATTCTTGTTGTTGAATCTTGACAATTCATGATCGGGATTTGTGAGAATAACACTTCGACTCTGTCATAGTGTTTAGAATTTTTTGAATACATTGAATGGATATTATTGAAATATGGTTAAAAATGAGATCTTAGTTGATGACCTTGACTTTTCAAACTTAATTAAACATTCAGTTTAAGGATTTTGGAATGTTTGTTGAGATAATATATGGAACTAATTCATTCAAAGCAATGAAGAATGAATGAACCAATTGAGTCACTTGGAAAGCCCACCGATCTTATCTAAGTTCTCTCTAGTTTTCATTCAATGTTGTCTATTATCTTTTGTTTAATATTTTAATGTATTCTAATAGTTTAATATATTATGATAGTTTCATTTCTTTCCATAAAACCCCCTAAATAATTTAGTTTTGTAAAAATTATAAGAAATAAAAAAACATGAAAAAGAATCTTGGTAAATATAGTCTCATTGGGAGACAACCCTAGTTGCAACTATATTATATTAGCTAAAAATAAAAATATTGAAGGATATTTAAAATGACTTAATACCCCAGATTCTAGTTACTTGATTGGAAAATCATTATGGTTGTTTTGGTGGATATATTAGAGTTATTAAAGATGAGAATATATGTTTAGGAGGTGGATGACTAAATAGTGATGTGGCCATAGAGATGGTCATTTTCCCTGATGATTAAATACCCAATGGTACGATGTCACGAAGAAGGGTATTTCATTGGGATTGAAGACTTGAGAAGCACTCAAAATGATATGGAAATTGTGGTTATATTGTACAACATTGATGATCGTATGAATTATAATGTCATGTGAAAATTTTGTTCATAAGTCTTTACTAAAATTATTCAAATATCTAAAATTTTACTTTGTTTTAATATATCATCAAAGAAGATATGAAAATATAGTCTCATAGGTGGGATTAACACTACCCCCCACACCCCATGTACCCCTGCACGCCCCCCACACCCCTTGCACCCTACCCTGCCCCTTGCAACATAACCCAACACAACCCATCCCCCTACCCCCAACACACCCCCTACCCCCTGCCCCCTCCACTGCCCCCATCACACCCCCTATCCCCTCACCTGCACACCCCCTTGTCCACCCCCATTCACACCCCCTACCCACCCCATGCACCCCCTACAGTGGAGGTGTTTGGTTATAATTGGAAATTTACCACTTCCCTTTAAGACATTTCAAAAGTGAAGTGCTAGTCACTATGAATAAGCAACTCTATTTAATTCATGACATCCAATTAAACTTTAGAAAGTAGGTATAACCATTACATAATTCACTACATGAGGAAATACCGCTCATGTGCCAACTAAACCATGTTCAGTTCCATTTAACTCATTCAATTCATTAAAACATGTCAGTTTCATTTATAAGATCAAAGGGGGTCACCTAGTGGTGACATAGTCATTACAAAAATTTCCTACTTGGGAAATTCCATATTAAAAGTCTAATGGGACTTAAAGGGTGTTTTGGTTCAAAAAAATGTTTTAATAAAAAGAGGGAAACCTCCTACATGGATAAACAATGGGTCAAGTATGATGTGTGATTTATGACTAACAAATAAATCAAGTATAAGGAAAACATCAATGCAATAATGTCAAGCAAGGTATACCACTGTGAGTTTTCAAAGACAACACTCCCCTATTGGAGGGGTTTTATTACAAAACCATGAACTGTTTATAAAAAAATTATCTTAACTAACACCTATTTATGAATTGAAATTTAATATAAATAATCAGAATTAAGCAGGAAACTAAATGAAATTTAAAACATTATTGAATTAAAGAGAGTAGGAGTGGGACCCTACCTCAAATGAGCCAAAACACACTTGATGCATGACACTTTTATCAGTGACAAATCTAAGCTGATTCATCCATCCTCCAGGAATATGCACCTTTTAATATACATTAGAACTCCCTAACCCCTATGTACGTGTCTGCATGTCCTTGAATATGAACAATAGGATCCTTATATATATGCACACATGAATTAGCTCGTTATCACCCCCACACATATGTATTTTCCATATATATACATAAGCACACCTAGCCCCTTATATGTAATCACACTACCATGGGCGGATATACATATAACGGGATAAATTATTACATATATTCTAACCTATGCATACACGGTGAGTCACCATTGACTCTGGTTGCCACAACACACACAAATAGGTCTTAGGAGACTTCAAAAAAATGCTAGTGATCTAATGAATAATCATTAATTGAACCTAAAAATTGAAGTGGGAGGAACATGATTAGTGATGAAGGCAATAATAGAACTGGTGATGATGATAACAGCATCAACATGCATCATCATCAGTAAGATTATGACATCAGAAAAACAATATCTTGTTGAAGTCAACCCAGTTTCACATGAATGTATGGGTGAAATAAGAGATTAACATAAAATAATACAACCAAGGAACAACTCATTCAATTTTTTCAATAACTAATTCCCCAGTACAAATTTTTTTTACAATTTGAATATTTATCATGAATGATTTCTTTTAAACAGTAGAAATAATCACTATTTCATGTTCTCTTGATATTTGAAGGATGTATGTGTAGAATTAACAATGTAAGAATTATAAGAAAGAAAATAAGTGAGTGTATGAGAAACTAACAGTGTCACTGAAAAATGATAAAGATATTGACACCATGTCATAGGATATAATGTAGTCATGATTTTAGAGAAGTACATGCTACAAACAATGCCTTCAAATGTGCAACCCCCTACCCCCTCCTTACTGCACACCCCACTTGCACCCCCCTCCCCACTCACCCTACCCCCTGCACACCCACCCCTCCCCCTTCCCCTGAACCCTCCCACCTTGCACCCCACCTGCACCCTCCCCCAACCCCTACCCCCTGCCCATATAGACCCATTTCACCCCCCCTTACACCCCACCTACACCCTCACTCTCCCCCCTTCCCCTACCCCTGCAGACCCCCACCCTACACCAACAACCTCCACCCCCTATAAACCCCCTTTCCCACTTGCACCCTTGCCCTCCCACATGCACCCCCTCCCCTCACCCTGCCTCTACACACCCTCCACCACCCCCTCCCCCCTCACCCTCCCCCCTACACACCCTCCACCCTCTACCCTCCCCCATGCCCATGCACCCTCCCCCCTTCCCCTGCCCTCTCCCCTACCCCGGAAGACCCCCATCCACCCTCCCCCCTTGAACCCCACCTTCACCCTCCCCCTCCCCCAATAGACCTGCACCCTACACCAACACCCCCACCCTCTGTACACACCCCTAACCCACTTGCACCCTTTCCCTCCCCCTTGCACCCCCTCCCCCCACCCTACCCCCTACACACCCTCTACAACCCCCCACCCTCACCCCTCTCCCATCACCCTGTGCACCCTCCCCCCTCCCCTTTCCCCTTCACTCTCCCACCATGCACCCCTCCTGCACCTGCCCCCTCAACCCCTTCCCCCTCACCCCTGCCTATGTAGACCCCAATGCGCCCTTCCCATCCCCCAGACCCTATAAAACGCCCTACACCCTCCCCCTTTCACCCCATCTACACCCTCCCACCTCCCCCTTCCCCTGTCCCTGAAGACCCCCATGCACCCTCCCCTCATTCTCTCGGGACGTGATTTCTCTCACTTGGCCCAACACCATGGTTTTCTACTATTCCTTTCCTCCATGAAATGACAAAATGATCTATCTGAGTAGTCATGTATAAAATTTTAAGAAGTAGTTGATATCTAACTAAGGATGATTCACGCAATATAGGTTCATGAAAGGTGGAAGAAATTGAATTCAAAAATTCTAAAAGATAAAAAATTACTACCCATCTTCCATTTCAAATAGAGAAAACATACATTCGAAAATGTAGAAAGTATTACATTCTAAATAGGTTTAAAAACTCCTTGAATTGAGGAACTCATGCATGCCATCCTTGTAATCATAAAGTATATTGAAACCTAATATGTTAAAGCTAATTAAAACACTACAACATTACCTTTTAAGGACACATCATCCACATTTCATTTTCATGATCAACATTAGCATGCATGCGTGATGAACCTACAACTGGAAACAGGTGAAGGAAATTACAATAAAATATCACAAAAGAAAATAAATTTCTACCCAACTGATCCATATGTCACTGCAAATAGATAAAAGATAACTTCAAAAATTTATAATTTATAACATGATAAAAATGACTAAGAAGATTGGAAAAATTCAAACATTAAAAAAATACATGTGGATAATCATATGTTGTTAATTGTGACATGTTTTCTCACTATCAGGATATTGGAGAAAACACACCTCAAAACATTTTAGTGTTGATACATAGTTATTGATGCGGATGGGGTGTTTATAAAAGAAACATGAAAATACAAGAATACACACATATATATACAACACACAAGCCTGACCTACAAGATTCACATTAAATCTCATAATCTACATCTTATCATAAACACTATACAATTGTTACCATATGATGCCACAACTAAATGAAACTCACCACACAAAACCGACACACAAAACCCATAATTTCATTTATTTCAATTACAAATCCATCCATTTTTCCTGATTATTACTTTACCAAAAACTATTCATTATTTAATCCATTTAGACCCATATATAAATAAAAAATATTGTATTCAATTTCTACTTTTAATTCTTATTAAAGTTAAACCCATTAATAATTTTTCAATTCATCAAACTAGTTTCCACATGTAAAATCCAACCCATTTTTATTAATCACTATCCCAAACCATTACCCATTCATCATTACCTACATCATATTCCATTGCAACCAGGCTACTAAAGCAAGACATGAAACAAAAACCAAATTACCCCAAAATAATAACTATAACATATCCTTATAAATCCAAAAACTAAACCCACCCATATCACCAAAACCACATATCAATTACCATACTTCCACTACCCAGAACACATCCTGTGCTTGAACTATTCACGGCCATCATTGCACAAACCCCAAAAGGCCACCCAACCATAAGGCCAAAAATAAACATACTAGTAGTGCACAAAAAAATTCCAAACCATATAAATCTATAATTCACTTAAAGGGTGAGTTTTCTCATTAATTTATCATCACTTTCACAAGTATTTTCCCAGAACTTCTAAGTTCACACACATGAATTTATTATTATTATATATGTTTCTATCCTTATATGAGTGTTGGTTTTAAACAAAAATGATAATAAGGACTCTAAATCAACCATAGGTTTTAACTATTTAACAACAGTCACAACATTCACATAAAAAAACCTTCAAATTCATAGAAATAATCATCACTTAGAAATAATAATAAACTGGTAAAACATGTACAAACACTAAAATAAAAATGAAATATTCTAGTTTCATAGATGCAAAAAATAATAGATAATAATAATCCCATACCTAGAAGTAAGATTCAAATAAAACTAAACATAAAATAGGGGATATATAAACAATTGTCACTGCCTCAAAATGATATACAATACTGAAAATATAAAGGAAAAATGGAGGATGTGAAAATACTTAGAATCATGATCAAGAATGATTTTGGTGGAAGAAAGAGACTGCGAAAGCTCAAGAATGAATTCCACTGGGACATGATTGAGAGGAGAGATGTCACCACAAAGGAAATGAGGAATCCTCATTCAGTGGTAGTGAAGGCCAGCATCATGAGGGGGATGAGGATGGGGAATCATCGTGAAGGTCGTATAGGAACCTTCGGGGTGTTAGTATTGGAGAGAGAAGAGTTCAAGAAGGCATATGTGGAAGAAGGGTTAAGGTCGAGAGGAGAGGTCTCCACCGAGAGAGGATAAGTCGCGAGGGTGGAGGAGGGTGGCCGAGAGGAGAAGTCGTCGCCGAGAGGAGAGGGTATCTATGAGAGAAGAGTAAGTGGGTAAGGTGGGTCACAAGGGGTCAAGGATATGAGAGAGAATAAAAGGGTTTAGAAACCATATATCCGTGGGTTTTAATTAAAATTGTGGCTATAAACTGACCTATTACCACTGATCACAAAACTGTGGCTATAGATCCGTGGCTATAGATCATTTTTCTAGTAGTGATTGGGTTGGTGGGTATGAATAGGACTAAATAAATTATGAAAAATATATGGTTTAAAAATGTATAAAATTAACTCATCAGTTATCAATTTATATTAAATTAAAATAAAAATGACTTTCAAAATAAAGGAGATGCTTTCCTGAAAATTTGAATTTATGCACTCAATGTGTTTTTATCATAAAAAATTAAATTTATCACCATAAGTGGATTATTTTTTAGAAAATTATTTACTATATATTCAAAAAAAATTATAATTATTCTAATATTTTTTCAAGAATGATGTAATAATATAAATCTAGTTTTAGGATTTAAAATATAGTTTTCTAGAAAATGGGTTTCATCGCATTCTGTGCGCTTATATTAATATTATTTTTCCCACTTATAGGTGTTGAATTTGATAAAATGGATCCAATATTTGGAATCAGTATATCCAAAAATTTTAAATATACCCCTTATATTTATAGGCATTATGAATAGTAAATGTGGTAAAAATTTTCATCTTAGTAAAAGGTAAATTGGGTTAACCAAAACTAAAACTAAGTGATAAAGACATAATTTTTCATCATAATTATTATTGTATGAATTTAATTCTAAATTTATCACCTTATTATTGACATTTATGTGTTTAATGGAAACTTTTCCATGAAAATGACCAATATAATATTTAAATCAAAGAAAGTTACAAAATGTCACTCTCTTAGTTTTAGATAACTATTACGTGTCCACATAGAGAAATGGAAAGTAATGAATTAATGTAAATTTAATTTTTGGAATAATAAATTTATCTTAATTTTTAAAATTTATTTATAATTTTTAGTGATTATATAATTACCTTAAATTCCTGTGCAATGTTAATACATTATTTATACTTCTAATAAAAAAACAAATGATATTTCAAATATTAAAAGTGATATAATTTGAGTAATTTGTAGTGATCCAAGAATTTTAACGATAAATCTGACATGCTAGTGGTGTGCAAATAAATTACATTTTAAAAAATCACTTTTTCTTGATTTTTTTTAAGCCAAATTAAATAAATAGTTTAAAAATTGATATTAATGATAATTTATCAAAATATTTTTTATTAAATTATTTAAAAATCATTAAAATATTGAAAAAGAAAAAACGATGTAATATATGGATAAATATTTCATTCATTTTCCATTTATGATTCAATATTTACCTAATATGTAAAATTATAACACTTTAAGAGTAAAAAATATTAGCACGGTTAATGTTAAAATAGGTTAACAAAGGGGTTAAACCAAATGATGTGGTTTAAAACTCCACAAAAACAGATCCAAATTTTATTTTTTACTGATATTTAGACCATATAGTAAAATAGGTAATAATATATATCAATTCAGATGCATTTTTATTGATAATTACTTTATTATAATTAATTTTTTATGAAATACCAAAGGTGCTCCTCACGTCAATTATAAAAGGGCACCTCCTTCTACACTTATTTACACTACTTTGATCCATATATATTGGAAAAAACTACCCATTACCCTTATAAAAATCATTATACAAGTTATATGGGTTATGCATATTCCAAAATACATTCTCTATTTCCCTTAATAAGTGATCTAAAAGAAGTCTACTGAAGAAGAGGTAATTGTCTTTACAAAGTCCTTCATGATTATTTCTTCTTAAACATCATCTTAATGTGTTTTAACCACCCTAATATAATATTTATTTTATCATAAATACTATATTATGTTATTATTATTATGGTAAAACTATATTCTATCTCTGTTCCATCCTGTAAAAAGAAAAAACATCACTCAAGGGTACGTATGACTTACCGTCTCCACATAGCGTTTTAATTCATTTTTATCACCATTTCATTTTTATTATTATAAAGATTTAAATAATTAATATATAATATATTTATGTAATAAATATTCCTATATAATTAAAATATCATATATGCCTTCTAACCTTCAAATCCGTTGGAAAATGATAATGTCGCTTGTGCGTTCGTGTGAACTACCACCTCCACGATATGATGTGATCCATTTTTTATTTATGTTTAACATGAATGGTAATAAGGATGTATTTTGTGAATATATATTATTTTTATTATAAAATAATGACTCTATACATTAGGGTTATTATTTAAATTTCATTCATTTCATCTGTAGAAAAATAAAAATATTTTACATGCATACGTATAACCTAATGTCTCTAGGAATGGTGAAAATTTGTGTTTCAAACTATAAATTTTATGAATGATCCTAAATTTTTTTATAATGAATATAAATTCTAATTTTATCATGATTAAAATTCTATAAATTATTTTACCATGATCAATGTATAAGGACCAAAATTACCAAATCAAAACATAAAAGAAAAACAAAGCAGTTATCTGCCAAAACAGTAATTTTAAAAAATAATTATTAATAAATTGGTAATAATGGGTTAAAATTAAATCATATATGTAATTATATATATGATTTTTGTTCTATAATATATTTATAATTAATATATATTAATTATTTAGTAGTTTTGGTCATGTGTGAAGGAAATTAGACCTCATGTAAGGTGTTCTTGTCTCACTTTTACTTCTATGAGACATATGTCATATTCATCACTTATTTTTTTTGTGGTGTATGTACTAACCATTTGATATATAATATCATTAATATATTTTTATTAATTTTATTTATATTTTCATTTGAAGGTTTTTCTTTCATGGGGCTTACGGTTCATAAGATACCCAAGTGGTAATGGTTTGTTTCACAATCTCATCATTATTCAGGATTGTTCATATTTAAGTCCCCACTAGGGGAATATATTTTTTTGATATCCTTTTTTTCTAAAAATATTTTAAAATATTATTTAAATATTTTCTAATTTTTTTAAATAATTTTTTCCCATTTTTAATTTTTACAAAATGTTTTGAAAGGAATATTCTTTTCGTTTTCTGAACAATGTACTTTTTTAAAATTTTAAAAAAAGTGTAAAAGAAATGTTTTAATAAACTTAAATTACATGAACATATATTCTAAACATCATGACTGGTATTTTATTTGGATCTTACATTACAAGTTTACAAGTTTTTTTTCAAATAAAATACCTTCCTTCATAATTTTAGAGTCTTTAAATAAGTGATTTCAAAAGGAAAAAGGAATTTTTTTCTCAAGAATTTTCCAATTACATTTTTAAATTATTTTCATCTATATCTACATAATTTTTTAAATATTATTATTTAATGAGGTTATTATCTAATATTACCATCCACTATATTTTTATGTATGGTTTATGATCATTTTGGATTAGGAAAGTGTTGATATTTCGTATTCTTGTTATTTCAATATATACAGTTATTGATTTTTAAGGAGTTTAAAATGTTGTGACATTTATTCACATAAGAAATGAATTGGAAATATTAAGTGACAGGTGGGTACCGAAGTTACATAGCCCCCCAATGCATTGGTGGGTCTCATGAGACAAACTATTTTGAGTTTTGTTCTGAGGCGTTACCTATTTATATAAGATATCTTGAAATGAGGCCTTGATAGTATATTTAAGTTGTATTTGCATGAGGCATCAAAGAAAATTTTTATGTGTCTGATATTATAAATTCCATCATTATGAACTCATTTATTGATGTCCTTATAATTATTTGAATAGTTTTTATATCCATGGATAATTTTTAGCTCTTGGGATTATTTATATGGAATTATTTGATATTCATTTATTTCCTACCATATTATTCACACCTTATTTTTATTTCATTATACCCATACCCTTACTTAGTATCTAGTAATTCCAATTTCTTATGTTTCTTTTACCTAAGATATGAGGAAGTGTTTTATGATTAATATGAAGGGATATGATAAAGGGTGTAGTGATGTTCTTAAAGAAAATATTGTGTTATATTTTATGTTTTCAAATGTAAATGTGAAATTAAAGTATGTGTCTAGTTCACCAAGAATAAAAAACTATTTGGACCTTTGGTATGCAATTTCTTGTGTCTAGTTCCAGTTTAATAAATTAAAAAATAGTTATGGGATGTTAGTGTTAGGGTCTTTAAAAAAGAATAGTTGAAATGAAATCTATACTACAAGGATATCTGAGTTTTTAAACGCTTCCTATATCAATTAAGATTGGTTTGGTGTGATGTCAATTGAATATATTAGATTAGTATAAGATTATTCCTCAAGGAAAGTGTAGATGATTGAGGGATTATCCAAGAGATATGCTTTAAATGGACCTAATCTCGTTCCTTATGTTTATTGGTCAAAAACAAAACATAAATCTATCTAATATTTATTAGAGAAATCCTCTATAAGAGAAAATATAAAAACAAAAAATAAAGATTAATGATAAGATGCAACAAAAAAATGAATTTATAGAACATTCACAAAGGGAGTTTCTTATTCTATTTTCCAATGATTTTAGAAGTTCTAATAATGGGTTGAATTAAGAAAAATTTGAATCTATAGTCAGTGAATTTATTACCCTTCTATAAATTTGTTCATTAGAGGCTTGGAACCAAAGGTCTACGACTCTAAAGGTGTGAGAATTAATGATGAAGCCGATATAGTATCCAACACCAACAAGATGAGGGTATATTTTTTAATTCAAGAATTATCTTATATGAATGGAGTGGGTTCCATAATTGTAGGTTTCTATGACTTCAATAATTATAGGGAGCTAATAAATATTGGTAAAATCGTCTTGTAATATCTGTCTCTTTTTAGTTTTGGTTTTGACTTCACTAAGATGATCCTTTGTTTTTCTTTCTCATCCATCGACTTGACATGAATGTAAAAAAATCACGAATATTAAGAAAAGAATAGAAATATTATTACATAATTGTAAATTCTATCACAAACCGAGAGTCATATTTTTCTAATTTTATTGATCAATTCAAATTTTTTCTCTACAATAAAAATGAATTTGAACCTAATATCATAATTTGTCCAGTATCATACCATGTAAAATCAATAGGGTAAAGAGAGACTTCTTTAAATGAGGTATCATAATATCTCATTTCCTATGTCCTCTAATAACCCTATGAAATCTCAATAACACAATTAGACAAGAGAGAGGTCCACAGTTACTAATGCAAATCCAAAATTTAAACTTTCTTTCACAATATAGATAGAGATTGAATGAACATAAAGTAATTGTACCCTAAATAGAGGGGGAGAATAGTCTAATAAAATAGAATATATACAAGTTTTATGATTTAAATTCCATGTAGAAAAATTAATTATATAAAGGGATAAGTAGAGTGAGTGGTTATATCTTTATAGCATAAATTATTGATATCTTATCCAGATTAAACATTAAGTTGTTCATATTCATACTAAAACCAATATGTTTTAATAGATTAACATAACTGTATTAAACTCTATATAGAAGTTTTTATATGAAATTTTGAATCCCTTAGGATTATTATTATCTTTAACTTATTTATAATTACCTATATTATTAGTTATACAAATTATATTATCACAACCATTAAAGTTATATAGATAAAAATATATAGATAGATTTCAATTTATTTTTAAGAAAAAAGTATATATAGGGTTTCCATTGTTGGGAATACAACGATCCCTTAGGATTAAATGGATCTATGGATATAGGAGTTTTTTTAAATACCTATCCATTACTAATGCTTTCTTTTCCAAATTTTAATGTTATGAGTAAATTATAGACTTAGTTTCATGGTGTAAGGGGGAGAGGAAGTGAATTAATCTATGGAATATTGGTTAGATAAAATGAACATGTTCCTTTTTTATTGGTCACGATATTGAGGTTTCAATTCATATTCGTCTAGATCCAGTTCAAGTTTTAGAGAAAATAATCAATTGAGTATAAGTTCGTCACTTGATATGTTACATCCAGTTAATAAGAATGTCTTTTAAAATCCTATTTTCTCTTCAAGTACATCAATGAAATGAAATCTAGAAGTTTTAGGTTAATTTAGTTAGTTTATTCTTATAGGATTTTTTGATAACTTAAGAGAATAAATTATAGTAAGGGAATAAATTTATTTCATTGTGTGAAAAATATGAAATTTTCTTAGTAGATACTAAAAAAATACTCTCTATATGTTCTATCACTCAATCTTATAGCGTTAAGTATGGAGTTTGATTGCTTGGTATGGGGTTGCATCAAAAATCTTCATGTGATGTGGGTGGTATAGTGGAAGTGGATTATCAAAATTTCTGATAAACCCATGAATTAAACCCTATTTTTTTAACCCTATAAAGATGTCATACTATGGCTTTCACAACTATCATACCCAGTTTATTTCCAAGGGTGATCCCTGAGATGATGAAAATAGTGGTTATAAGTTACCAAGAAAATGGATATATTTTACATAGAGATGTGAAGAGACATTCAGAAAGTGAAATAATATAAACTATATATCATAAAAGATCAATATATATGATCCCAATGAAGATTTATGTGTCTACTAATGATCGTCATGGGAAGGTTTGAGTTTGAACAATGCCACACTGAAGACAGCTAGTTCCCCCCCTAGCCAAGTGGCTAGTGAGAAAATGTATATCCAACTAGTTGATAAAAATTACTAATCCATAATCCCAATATCTATTAATTAGGATTTTTAAATTTCCTTTTCGAATTTTGACTCTGATTCTCCAACAGATTGTCCTTCTCATGGGCTGGAAAACTAGTTATAAATAAGTTGACACTAAGGACCTATTCTTCATCATCATGTAACAATGGGTTTGTTCCATCAATAATATGACCCAAATTTTACTAGGAGTGATTAGGATCCACAATATCCAATCATTAGTTAGTTTTTAACCACCAGTTAAACCATTGCAGTTTCTTATAGATTTGTATCATTGGCTGATGTTGCTACCAACCCAACAAAAAAAATGACACAAACCTTTCAACAGGTAAAGGATCAAATCTAATGAGTGTTTTTCCCTATTACCCATATCTATTTGATAAAACTATCTACTTATAATGGTTTATATGATAATATATCTGATTATATTATCATTTTTGGATTTGTAGGAAGGTCCTAATAATGCATGAAATCACTCGTTTCGCCTTCCCCATTTAAAAGGAAATAAGTCTAATCATTGATATTCAAGAATTTAGGTGTCCTAAATTGATTATATATATTTAAAAATATCTAAAACAAATAGTTAAGTGTTTCACTAATTTACAACTATCATGAGCTGGGTGGAAAACTCACACACTTCCATATTGAAAGCATGGAATATAGGTTATTGACTTTGGAGAGATATGTAGTTATTTCTGTCAACTCCCAATTATCATTTCCTATAAACATGAATAATTTAAGTAATGTATTATATTTTTATTTGTTTAATTGTTTAAATTAATAATAAAAATATATAATTAGCATTAAGTGGGAAAAGTAGATTTCAAGTATTAGACTTGCGTGGGTTGGTTGGGTCAAGGACCAGCGTAAATTGCTACTCCGAAGGCTTAAAACCCAATGGGGAAAGATTTAACAATGTCGATCTACCTTTATTTACCTATTGAGAAAGAATTAATGCCTTATTTTATCCACCATTATTTCATTTTTAGATCTCTATTGGGAAATACCTTGGAATTAGACAATCACCAAGGGTGATGTTAGGTAAGATTTTGTTAGATCGAATAGAATGAACTCAAGTGATTGAGATAAGAAAACAATAAACCTTAAGACACAACATAGGAGGGTACAAGAAGGTATGACACAACTAGAATGATTTTTCAGAGCCTTAGTAATGGATTTGGTTGAACTAAGAAGGTAACAAAGAGGAAATACCCATACCACTAACTTCTCTATCCAAATCTCATGTGTCAAAGCTTTCAGGTTTATAGATTTCATCAAGCTTACTCTCTTATAAAAGTAGTCTAAAAAGGAAATAAAATCTATAATTGGTCTTATAGAATAACATTATTGGGTTAAATGTAACTCTACATATGTAGAAGTGGGAATGAAAAGATACTTGTTGAATGTAAGTATTTTATTATGGTTACAGATAATAAATTGAGTAGATAATAAAAAAAAGGGAGTTAAAGTACTCTGATCAGGAATAAATAAAAATATTATAAGGTGTAAAGTCAATAAGGAATTGGAAATTAGAGGCATAAATCCCTGAATTCATAAGGAATAGGTAAAATTCACCATATCGATGGTGAACTCTATGGTTTGGATTTTTATTGTCTTTCTTTATCTTTAATCAAAGATGAATTTCAAGTTTCTGTTTTGATATCCTAGTATAATGAATGAAAATATGTATTGAAACAATATAAGGAAATCATTTAGGAAGATATATTTATAGGTTTATAAGGATTCTTACTAAGACTTTCTTTGAATGGATGATTTGAAAGCATAAGACTAGTTGGACCCATGCTAACTCATCGCTAAGAGCTTATCCCAAGAGAACTCGGAATGGGATAACTTGAAGTATATAATTTGGTAATATGTAAGAAAACCAATTATAAGGGAATAAATGAGACCCTCAATAATGAACTATCGTGTTTTCAACAAATAAAGATCCCCACTTTCATTAATATGAAGATCTCATAATAAGGATAGAAAGTCATGGAAATGATTGAAATTAGCCAATTCCTATTAGTATTTACATTAGAGTGACTCAAGAAATATTTATGGGTAATTTTATGATCCTTTAATATTAAATATATGCTGTTTTAAGATGTAAATAAGTTTCATTGTATACTAAAATAAGGAAGATCATCCATGAGAGATTTTAGTAACTAAATGTTAATAAGGCGTGTCATCATGCTTATCTCATTCCTTAGGTGCTAGAGAAATTGGAGATGAAATATTTGAGATGATTTTGAAAACAAAAACTATCAAACTTATCATAGATGGAATAAACTATTATAGAATATAAGAAAAAAATCTAAGTTGAATGATTTTGAATTAAGTAAACATAAAGAGTTATGAGGTATAGGGAAAAGGAATTCAAATATATATTATTTGTAATGGGGGTTTATATTTCATGATTTTTGTAGGTTAGAAGGGGATACAAAACTTGGTTCATTCCATTATTTGGAAAAGGAAGAGAAGGAATTTTATCAAATTAATGAGTTTAGGACTTGTTAATTTTATAAATTAGTACCTTTATTATATATCATATGGCTAAACTATAGCATCCCGTCTTTTTATAACATAACTTTCATTTCATTACACGAAACTGAGGATCTTTAAGGTTTAGTGTCTTGGAAACAAGGAACATAATACATGAAAACAACATAAAACATTCTTCTTAAACACTTGAAAGGATTCTCCTTAATTTCATCCTAGGTTCATTACTGCATCTCATAACCTGGGGACATACATCAAAAGAAAGGGTGAGCAGAAGGCCCTGTAAGGGAAACAAGAGAAACATTTTACATGTGAACTTGAGATACTTCAATAAGGACATGAAAAGAACATTAATGAATGAGAAAGAAATCATGAGATACATCATAATAAAAATAACATTTTTATAACTTGAAGATGTGGCTACAAAATTTAATATTGACAATCGTTTCGTTTCACCAAATTCCATCCCCAAGGTGTCGTTAAAAATTACCAAGGTTATTCACCAAGGCGTCGTTAAAAATGGTCATCTCTAGAGATTAAGTCTTTACCCAATGAATTGGAGTGCTATTTGGGTGCACCCTTGACATGTCTTTATTATCATGTGAGCCACATATATCATCATCAATAATTTCATAAACAACCCATATAGCATAAAATAAATGGGTTTCATTTCATAATCATAACGTTTTAAAAACTGCTTTAAAGACATGATCTTTATGTCACTTTAAACCCACGGAAAGGGAAAGTGGGTTTCATGTATGTAAATACCAGAATTTAAAATAGAACATTTTGATATATATGTGAATACCCCTGTAGAAATAAGAGCTTTGATTATTCACTTTATAACAAAAAATAATTTTGATAAAAGAGAGAGAGGCATTTTGAGACGAAAATTCTGCAGCATAACGGCTATGCTTCGGGGTTTTAGAAAATATTTAAAAGAGAGGGAACATGGGTAAAACATTAATAAAAGACCCATAAAACAGTAGAGGGACAGAATAATAAGGATATATGAACATGGTAATGAAATTTTAAGGACATACCATTTGAAATGAAAAACATGGAAGGAAGAAAAAAATTAGATTTCTCTTATGAAAATTCGGCAGCCTAACGACGTCACTTAAACTTCAACAAAAATGAATTGAAAAGTTCAAATAGGGTTCCTAATCATATGAAAATAAGAGTTCAGTATGATAGATATAGAGATCATACCCCAACATAATTAAAAAGGAACTTGAAAGACTTGACATGAAAATAGAACTTGAAAAATGAGAAGGGTGAAAGAATCCCTTAAAAATTCGGCAGCCTAACGTCGTCACTTAAACTTTCATAAAACGAAATGATGAGAGTAAGAGGAAATATATCATCATATAAACATGAAAATTACAGTAAGAGGAATATGAAAGAACATCCTCTCACATAATAACATGGAGCATAAAAGGAATGACATAAAAGAGATTACATGAAAAGAAAGAGAGAGGTCAGATCCCTTACCTTAAAACGTAACTCTTAAAACTCAAAGGTTTGGACTTTGAGGGATTGGGGGCACCTTGGGAGGACTCATTGGGAGGTAAAGAGACCAGAACTTAGTTGGGGGAGAGTTGGGAGTGAAAACTAAAGGAGGAAAGGGTGGGTATTTATAGGGAAAGTGAGGGGACAAGGCATTAATGGCCAAGGGACACCTCACAAGTGCTTTTCTCAAAACCATGTGCTCTCCCTTGGCATTTACCATGGAGTTAGGCCACATGGGGCCCCCAAAACAATAATTCATCACCCTTGGCCGGAAAACCCTTAAAATATCTCATGACATCATCATGACACAGTTATGATGTCATTAAACATACCGAAACCCTAAAACTGCATTTTTACTATTCACTGAAAAATTCATCTTTCTCAGAAAAATCCCAAAATTTCACCTTTACTAAATATCTATGTTCTAATTAAATTTATGAACTCCATTTTATAAAATTAATTTTCTAAATATTTTTAATTTAATTTTTAAATAAAAACACTATTCATCGAGAATTCATTTTTTTCAGAAAAATCCCCAAAAATTACCATAACATAATATCGATGCTCTAAGTTCAAAAATAAAGTCCTTTTTATAAAAATAATTTTCTAATTATTTTTAATTAAATTTTTAATTAAAAAACACTATTCACCCGAAAAAACTAATACTTGAATAATAATTTATGAAATTGTTATTTACCCATTTTATTGAATCACATTACTTAATCTAGGTGTCTAAATTATATTAAAACTTTCTTTCAGTGAAATTACTAATCCATTTGGTCACATTACTAATCCTAAGCGTAAAATCACTATTCATAATTTACTATTCATCAAAAATTAAGTTGATCTTATTAGACTCCAAATTCATTACTGCACACTTTTGTAGAAGACCATTTTTTGAAAATCATTCCACATCATTAATTATTTTGGGTTTACATAAATATTTTAAAATATCTTTTTCCAAAATTCATCAATAAAAAAATATCCTAAAAATATCCGGACATTTGAAATTTCACAAACATCACTAAAGGAAGAAATCTCAATTCATTCATCCCAAAGGATTACATAAAGAAGCTAGGGTCTCCTCACATAACCCCTTATAACACTGGCATATGACTTAAGTGTAAGGTGTGCTATGGTGAGAGAATCTGAGGGAGGCTCAGATAACATTACCCTAGTAGTAATCTCTACTAACTTGAACTTCTCCCGCAGGCGTTTCCGTTCAAGATTGACACGCTGAAGTTCATCTTGGGCTTGGTCCAAAGCGAAGCCCACAGATGCTACCTCCATCCCAAGCTCTGATAAGTGGGCTTCATAAGGTTCAGGTCTACTGGATGAAGCCATCGACTCCTCTTTCTGCATTAACCATTAACATCTTATTAAATCATTAAGAGTAAGTTAATATACTACTAAAAAAGATTGGGTCGTTACATTCTTCCCCCCTTAAGAAATTTCATCCCCGAAATTTATACATGAGGCCTAGTCGAAAAGGTGAGGGTACTTTTGCTTCATTGTTTCCTCAGGATCCCAAGTCGCTTCTTCATATTTATGATTCCTCCACAACACTTTCACAAGGTGGGTAGTCTTGTTTCGTAGGACCTTGTCTCTACGGTCGAAGATCTCCACTGGCTGCTCCTCATAAGAGAGGTCATGTTCCAGTTGTACCACCTCTGGGTTCAGTACATGCGAAGGGTCGGGTATGTACTTCCTCAAGAGGGATACATGGAAGAAATCATGAACTTGAGCTAGGTTCGGTGGAAGTGCTAGACGATAGGACACTGCTCCTATGCGATCAAGGATTTCATAGGGGCCAATGTACCTAGGGATGAGATTCCCTTTCTTCCCAAATTGCATGACTCTCTTCCAGGGAGAAATTCGAAGGAAGACTTTGTCACCAATACCAAACTCCAAGTCCCTTTGATGATTGTCAGCATGGCTCTTCTGCCGACTCTGAGCAGCCTTTATGTGTTGTTGGACAGCATGAACCTGTTCTGTCTTCTCTTGTACAAGATTAGGCCTAAGAAGCTTTCTCTCACCAGTTTCATCCCAACAAGTGGGAGTTCTACATCACTTTCCATACAGAGCTTCATAGGGTGCCATCTGAATACTCGAATGAAAGCTGTTGTTATAGGAGAACTCAACTAATGGGAGGTGTTGATCCCATCCACCTTTAAATTCCATTGAGCATAATCTCAGCATGTCTTCGAGTGTCTGAATAGTCCTTTCAGATTGGCCATCAGTTTGAGGATGATAGGCCGTACTAAAATTCAATTCAGTATTCAGAACATGTTGAAGACTTCTCCGGAATTTTGATGTGAATCTTGGGTCACGATCAGACACGATGGATAGTGGTACCCCATGCAACCTTACCACTTCCTTCACGTATATCTTGGCAAGCTGATCCAGAGAGGAATCTTCCCGAATAGAGATAAAATGGGCTGTCTTGGTGAGACGGTCCATAATAACCCATATCGCATTGTTTCCTTTGGATGTTTTCGGGAGACCAGTTACAAAGTCCATAGAGATATTATCTCACTTCCATACTGGTATGGGTAGCGGTTGTAATACCCCCTTAGGAAGTTGTCGTTCAGACTTTACTTGCTGACACACCAGGCACCTTGTAATGTAATCAGCAATCTCCCTCTTCATGTTATCCCACCAATAATGATCACGGAGGTCTCTATACATCTTAGTGCTTCCCGAATGTATAGAGAAAGTAGAGCTATGAGCTTCATACACCAGTTCTTTCTTTATCTCTAGAATAGATGGAACACATAGTCTTGTACGAAATTTCAATACACCTTCTTGACCAATATTGAAATCAGGGAACTTCCCATCTTTTACAGCCTCTAACTTCTCCTACAGCAAAGGATCTTCTTTTTGAGCCTTCCTGATCTTCTCTATTAATGAAGGTTGAGAAATCATTTGGGATAGGGTTGATGATGTCCCTTTCCTTATAATTCCCATGTCCAGTTTTACTAGATCTTTAATCAAGGGATCTCCTAGGATCCTCATTGTTGCCAGAACAACAGGATCTTTCCTGCTTAACGCATCCGCGAATTTATTTGCACTTCCAGGGTGATAATGAATTGAACAATCATAGTCTTTAATAAGCTCCAACCATCTCCTTTGTCTCATGTTCAATTCTTTCTGTCTGAAAATATACTTTAGACTTTGGTGGTTAGTGTATATATCACATTTCTCCCCATAAAGATAGTGCCTCCATATCTTTAGAGCAAAAACAACTGCCGCCAGCTCTAGATCATGCGTAGGATAATTCTGCTCATGAATCTTCAACTACCGAGATGCATAAGCAATTACCTTGTCATTTTGCATGAGGACGCACCCAATCCATTTCAGAGATGCATCGCTAAAAATAATGAATCCTTCCCCGATATAGGGTAGTGTTAACATAGGTGCAGTAACCAATCTCTTCTTCAGCTCTTGGAAACTTTCCTCGCATTCCTTTGTCCAGATGAACTTAACCCCTTTTCGAGTCAACTTGGTAAGTGGATTAGAAATCCGTGAAAAGTTTTCACAAACCTCCTATAATATCCTGCTAAACCAAGGAAACTACGAATCACAGTTACTGTTGTGGGTTGAGGCCACTCCTCCACAACCATTGTCTTTGCAGGGTCAACTGAGATTCCTTCATTGGTTACGATGTGCCCCAGGAAAGCCACCTGTTGTAACCAAAACTCACACTTGCTGAACTTTCCAAAGAGCATCTCCTTCCGTAGAGTTTTCAAAATAACCCTCAGATGATCTTCATGCTCCTCACTACTTTTTGAATATATCAAAATATCATCAATAAAAACTACCACAAAGTTATCAAGGTAGTCCTTAAAGACTCTATTCATCAAATCCATGAAATAGCAGGAGCATTAGTCAAGCCGAAGGGCATAACAGTAAACTAATAATGCCCATATCTTGATCGAAAGGCAGTCTTTGGAATATCTTCCTTCTTCACCCTCAGTTGATGATAACCAGATCGAAGGTCAATCTTAGAGAAGAATTGAGCCCCACAAAGTTGGTCAAATAAATCATCAATTCTTGGAAGAGGATATATGTTCTTCACTATGATCCCATTCAGTTCTCTATAATCAATTCATAGCCGCATTGATCCATCCTTCTTCTTCACAAAGAGAACTGGTGCTCCCCAAGGAGACACACTCGGACGGATAAACCCCTTCTCCAACAAGTCTTGGAGTTGTTTCTTTAACTCTTCTAGCTCCACATTTGCCATTATATATGGAGTCTTTGATATCGGTTGAGACACAGGTACGAGTTCAATGGAGAACTCTACCTCTCTTTCGGGGGGAGGTCCAGGTAACTCCTCAGGAAATACATCCATGTATTCCTGAACAATTGGAATATCTTCTATTGGTATGCTCCCTTTTCCTTCATCATCATCACTGATTAACTCCATAAAGAAAGCTATAGGAGGTGCTTCTAGATAGGGATCAGTTCAGGATATCTCTCCTTGGAAGATAACTGTAGGTTTTTTATTCAAGACTACTGAGATTTCCTTACTTCTGCAATTGATTCTAGCATTATACTTTGAGAGCCAGTCCATCCCTAGTATAACGTCGAATTCCAACATGGGAATGACTACTAGATTTGTGATAAGATTGTGCTCACTAAAGTAAACACAAGAGTATCTAAACACTGTTGATGCATGGATAATCCCACTTGGAGTCTTGACTGACAACTCTACCTCAAGCAATTCAGGGATAGATTCTATATTCTTTGCAAACTTGGAGGAAATAAAGGAATGCGTAGAACCAGAATCAAACAATGTAGTTGCTAGTTTTGAGAGGACAACAAGAATACCTGCTACCACGTCATTCGGGGCTTCAACTTCAGTTGTTGTGGTAGAAAAAGCACGACCTTGCTCCCCCGGCCTTTGCTGAGGTTGATGGTGATTCCCCCCCACTGCCCTTGGATTTGGACAGAGATTATCATAGTGCCCAAGCTGTCCACACTTGAAGCAATGGACTTTGGGTAAGGTCAAAACCATCTTTCCTCTGTCGTTAGTGTTGGGGAGTTGAGGCTTCTCCTCACTACGACAATTCCGAGCAATATGGCCTCCTCTTCCACACTTTTATCACTTTCCACTTCCGTTTAAGCAGTTCCCCATATGGTTCTTCCCACATTTATTGCATGTGGTAAGTTTCATTTGCTTCCCACCTCTTCCCTGGTCAAAAGTCTTCCCTAAACTGGGCTCCAACGATCTCTTCTTTTCATTTGATTTATGAGACCACTGCGTCTCACCAAACTCCAGCTCGACTTTCATTGCACTCCGCACGATCTCCTCATAGCTATCGTAGTCCCGGTTGGCTAAATTCTTCCGCAGATGAGGTCACTGCCCACCGAAAAATCTATCAACCTTCCCACATGGATCCATGACAAAGCTAGAGGTATATCGTGAAAGTCGGGTGATGTTCATCTCATAGCTTCCAACAGATTCGTTCTCCTTCTGCTTCAGCTCGAGAAACTCTTTCTCCATTCTTGTTCTCATGGAACAAGAAAAATACTTGTTAAAGAATATTCCACAGAATTCTTCCCACTCCATAGCTTCCATCTCTCCTATAGGCTTAGTGTTTTTGACCAGTGACCACCACTGGTTAGCTTCTCCCTATAGGCGATAAACAGCAAGGGTGACTTTTTCTTATTCCGAACAAAGGAGTACATAAAAGATCTTTTCAACGGATCTTATCCATTGTTCCACAACCAAAGGATTAGTAGATCCAATGAATGATGGTGTTCTTTGACGCATGAAGGACTCAACAGAATTTTGTTCCCTTCATGGTGAGGTCGGCCTCTCAGCCTGATTCATGTTATTACTCATAACTTGAGTCAGTTGGTTCATCATTCGCATGAATGTTTCCATTCCGGCTTCCATCGGAGGGCCGTCAGCACATGGTGCATTGCGGTCACCATTGGCACGGTTCCTCCTATTGCCCGCCATTTTCTAAAAGAATAAAACCTTAGTAAGAAACTTATTTCATTTATGAATCTTTTAACTAAGACTTCATGCTTGGACAATTACACTTCTTTATAATTCCTTCATAATGATTCATAAAAAGCTTGTGATTAACAAAACATATCCCCCGGGAGTGTCGTAACTAAGAGTGCAGCAAGGCCCGTTATCGTGCACCAGTTTCCGTTCGAGTCTAGCTCAAAGCGGTGTTTTCGGGTTTTACCCCTATGTAAATCTGTGTCAGAGCCGCCTCTACCTGCTCCTATCCAGACAGGGATGTATTTTTTTGATAAACCACTTACTCAATACTTAGCAAAATACCAGGAAGCTTTCCTATTTTTAAACTTTTCTATAGGGTTATTCCTAAAGTTTTTATATCCTAATTTCCACAAATAACTAAACCATCCTCTGATACCAACTATAGCATCCTTTCTTTTTATAACATAACTTTCATTTCATTACACGAAACTGAGGATCTTTAAGGTTTAGTGTCTTGGAAACAAGGAACATAATACATGAAAACAACATAAAACATTCTTCTTAAACACTTGAAAGGATTCTCCTTAAGTTCATCCTAGGTTCATTACTGCATCTCATAACCTGGGGACATACATCAAAAGAAAGGGTGAGCAGAAGGCCCAGTAAAGGAAACAAGAGAAACATTTTACATGTTAACTTGAGATACTTCAATAAGGACATGAAAAGAACTTTAAGGCATGAGAAAGAAATCATGAGATACATCATAATAAAAATAACATTTTTATAACTTGAAGATGTGGCTACAACATTTAATATTGACAATCGTTTCGTTTAACCAAGGTCCATCCCCAAGGTGTCATTAAAAATTACCAAGGTTATTCACCAAGGCATCGTTAAAAATGGTCATCTCTAGAGATTAAGTCTTTACCCAATGCATTGGAGCGCTATCTGGGCGCACCCTTGACATGTCTTTATTATCATGTGAGCCACATATATCATTATAAATCATTTAATAAACAACCCATATAGCATAAAATAAATGGGTTTCATTTCATAATCATAACGTTTTAAAAACCGCTTTAAAGACATGATCTTTATGTCACTTTAAACCCACGGAAAGGGAAAGAGGGTTTCATGTATGTAAATACCAGAATTTAAAAAGAACATTTTGATATATATGTGAATACCCCTGTAGAAATAAGAGCTTTGAGTATTCACTTTATAACAAAAACTAATTTTGATAAAAGAGAGAGAGGCATTTTGAGACGAAAATTCTGCAGCATAACGGCTATGCTTCGGGGTTTTAGAAAATATTGAAAAGAGAGGGGACATGGGTAAAACATTCATAAATGACCCATAAAACAGTATAGGGACAGAATAATAAGGATATATAAACATGGTAATGAAATTTGAAGGACATACCATTTGAAATGAAAAACATGGAAGGAAGACAAAAATTAGATTTCTCTTATGAAAATTCAGCAGCCTAACGGCGTCACTTAAACTTCAACAAAAATGAATTGAAAAGTTAAAATAGGGTCCCTCATCATATTAACATAAGAGTTAAGTATGATAGATATAGATATCATAACCCAACATAATTAAAAAGGAACTTGAAATAGTTGACATGAAAATAGAACTTGAAAATTGAGAAGGGTGAAAGAATCCCTTAAAAATTCGGCAGCCTAACGGCGTCACTTAAACATTCATAAAACGAAATGATGAGAGTAAGAGGGGATCTCTCATCATATAAACATGAAAAGTGCAGTAATAGAAATATTAAAGAACATCCTCTCACATAAGAACATGGAGCATAAAAGTAATGACATAAAAGAGATTACATGAAAAGAAAGAGAGAGGTCGGATCCCTTACCTTAAAACGTAACTCCTAATACTCAAAGGTTTGGACCTTGAGGGCTTGGGGGCACCTTGGGAGGACTCCTTGGGAGGTAAAGAGACCATAAATTCATTGGGGAAGAGTTGGGAGTAAAAACTAAAGGAGTAAAGGGTGGGTATTTATAAGGAAAGTGAGGGGACAAGGCATTAATGGCCAAGGGACACCTCACAAGTGCTTTTCTCAAAACCATGTGCTCTCCCTTGGAATTTACCATGGAGTTAGGCCACATGGGGCCCCCAAAACAATAATTAATCACCCTTGGCCGTCCAACCCTTAAAATATCTCATGACATCATCATGACACAGTTATGATGTCATTAAACATACCGAAACCCTAAAACTGCATTTTTACTATTCACTGAAAAATTCATCTTTCTCAGAAAAATCCCAAAATTTCACCTTAAATAAATATCAATGTTATAATTACATTTATGAACTCCATTTTATAAAAGTAATTTTCTAAATATTTTTAATTTAATTTTTAAATAAAAACACTATTCATCGAGAATTCATTTTTTTTTCAGAAAAATCCCCAAAAATTACAATAACATTATATCGATGATCTGAGTTCAAAAATAAAGTCCTTTTTATAAAAATAATTTTCTAATTTTTTTAATTAAATTTTTAATGAAAAAACACTATTCACCTGAAATAACTAATACTTGATAAATAATTTATGAAACCGTTATTTACCCATTTTATTGAATCACATTACTTAATCTAGGTGCCTAAATTATATTAAAACTTTCTTTGAGTGAAATTACTAATCCATTTTGTCACATTACTAATCCTAAGCGTAAAATCACTATTCATAATTTACTATTCATCAAAAATTAATTTGATCTTATTATACTCCAAATTCCTTACTGCACACTTTTGCAGAAGACCATTTTTCGAAAATCATTACACATCATTAATTATTTAGGGTTTACATAAATATTTTAAAATATCTTTTTCCAAAATTCATCAATAAAAATAATATCCTAAAATTATCCGGACATTTGAAATTTCACAAACATCACTAAAGGAAGAAATCTCAATTCATTCATCCCAAAGGATTACACAAAGAAGCTAGGGTCTCATCACATAACCCCTTATAACACCGACATATGACCTAAGTGTAAGGTGTGCTATGGTGAGAGAATCTGAGGGAGGCTCAGATAACATTTCCCTAGTAGTAATCTCTACTAACTTGAACTTCTCCCGCAGGCATTACTGTTCAAGCTTGACACGCTGGAGTTCGGCTTGGGCTTGGTCCAAAGCGAAGCCCACAAATGCTACCTGCTTCCCAAGCTCTGATAAGTGGGCTTCATAAGGTTCGGGTCTACTGGATGAAGCCATCGACTCCTCTTTCTACATTAACCATTAACATCTTATTAAATCATTAAGAGTAAGTTAATATACTACTAAAAAATATTGGGTCGTTACATAAACCATATTTGATCTAGTTTTTAAGATAAAGGAAGAAAAATAAGAATTTTATAAACTAAATTTTTTAAAAATAATTTCCCCAAATTTTATAGTACATGATGAGAAAAATATAGGATAATGCATAGTTTCTGGACAATCCGTAGACAAAAAATCAATGTGACCATCAAACTTGACTACTAAAATGGGAAATACAACAAAAAAAACACTACTATTTTATTATTCATAAATTAATTATTTATATCTAATCCTAATCTAATAAAAGAAAGGCTCATATTTTTCTATCTCCATACCAAATGAGATTAAGTATGAAAACTAAGTCCCTTAAATAATTTCTTCCAACACAGGATATGTTCCGCATTATGTTTTTGTCGAATATTCTTTACACTAGATTGGAAAATCCATGACTCTTAGAATGTCTTAAAATTTCCCTCATACTGGTACTTTTCTTACGAAGGGAGGTAAAAATGTACTCATATTTTAAGGGAACATTCTTGATTATAGTTTGAAACTTACCCCATTGGGTTAGAAGAATATGGAACATTCAGGATCTATCATTTAAAGAGAATGATTCTAGATTATCCTAGAACATTGTTAATAATCAATCTAAAAAAAATCAATCCCAAGTGGCATTACCTTTTTATTTTTTGGATTCTTTATGTACTGGAAAACCTACTGAATCAATTTAATATCATAAGTAGAAGAAATCAAGAAGGATGTTATATGTATAAATACTTTATTTTCTCGTTATTTTCCTAGATTAGATGTAAAACCACAACCCCTATATATTGGGAATTTCTATTTTATCTAATAGATGAAATTTAAAGATATGGAGTTTTCCAAGCTCCATTGTCATCATATAACTAATTTCCCTTTTAATAATTTATCCAAATCTTTATAATATACACAAACACAAATCAAATGATCATCTAATAACTGGATGAATATAAAAAGGATTCACTTCTATGAATAGTTTTTTAACCTTGGCTAATATATAGACTAGAGGAAATATCTACCACAATTCATGAAAAGCGAAACAAGATCAAAGGATTTAACCCTTCTAGAGGGTTGATCTAAACTAGGAAGACAACTATAAAAAAACATTATAGGTCATGTGAAGATTAAGAATCTAGATAAAAATAATAGAATTGACTCTACTTCAAGGAACTAACATTTTGGAATATGTTTTTTTGAGATATAAATGGATCTCCACGAATAGAGAAGGAAAAAATAGTTTATTGATTTATATACTTAATAATATTTACTTTCAATATCTTAACCAATGTGAATTATTTTCTCTCTCTATTTAAACCATAATTAAATCTCTATTTTCTGGTCTAATAGCAGTGAAATCTATAACTGATGATTCCTACAATGTATATGATACAACTAATTTATGGTATCTATTTACCTTACTCCATTCGATTAAATAAATATTATTTCATATACCCCATTTCCAAAAATCCCTTCTCGAATGGTAGTATAAGGGATTACTTAACAATTGAATTAAATAGGAAGATAACACTCTGAATGGTCCTAAAAGTGATGCCTATGTGAATATATAGAATTGGGAACAATGGGGAGTGTCATTAAAGATAATGTATGAGACCCTTCTATCTAAATACTAAATAAACAGAATCCTTCAATCCCAAATTCATGAGAACAACCTCAATTTTTTATCACACTCATTGGGATCACTCTTAGAATAGAACCCTGTTGCAAATAAGAGAGGGAAACATTCTAGACCAGATAAATCCCTTTCAATTCACCACTTTCATCTCTTTTTTCCTTGGATCACTGGTTTATTAATGAGAATACCACTACATTGGAACTAAGATATGGTTAAATTCATTCTTTTAAGAGAGGGGAAACTCTAGTATGGGATAAAGAGTGGCATTAATATCCTCTTATATTATGAAAGATATTTAATTTCATACAATATTTCTTAGAGGAAGTGATTACCTTCTTCCACTAACACTAAAGGGGATAGAGTCCAATGAGTAGTTAGAATTATTATTAATCCATTTTGGGGTTCAACCCAGCTATGAATTCTAAAATATTGGGTAAAGATTAAAAAAGGTACATCATTTTTATTCTCTTTATGCACTTCACTTTATCTAAATAGGGGTGATTATGAGATCTTTATAACAAGTGGACTCCTCTTACAATTCATTGATTATAATTTCACTTAAATACTCCCTTTAAAAGATTAAACCCATCATTATGATGTGAAACGTTCATTATATTAAGTATCTTCATAATATCTAAGAAAGATAAGGTCACTACATATGTCATATTTCCAAAATCTATCTTCTGTATATTTTTTTGGGTACTTACTTTTACACAAAATCAAATAAGAGTAGGTTTCCTGATGGGATGTCATAATTTTATAAGGACTTTTCCTAGTAGAGTTATATTAATATTATATGGAATTTTCTATGTAATATTCTAAAATTGGTCTTGAACCTAGTCTTTCTTCTTTGTTTCCTGAACCTTTCACCAGATATGGTATCATTCCCTTCCTCCATTCCTCCAAGAAAAGTAGATAAGTCAGTTGGTGTTATTTTTTTTAATATTTATAGATCTAACCCTTGAAGTGACTTCAATCTTGTTAGATATAATTATTTCTTCTTTTAAATAAATTTACAAGTAGTAATCACTGCGTATTTGATCAGTAATGTTGTATATCGCTGGTAGGGTTATTGAAACCAATCCACTTAGAGAAAGATATCTAAATAAGACAATGTAGATGAGATAGTAGTCTTATGTGTTATGGTTCGCCAAAGAGTTATGATTATATTAACACTTTCTCTTCCAAATAATCTAATATATTACCCTTAAATAGTGACTCTACCTAGGAAGATAAAAAAATGTAGGAGAAGTTAAAATAGAACTGGAATGATTTCCTCAAATCTCACATAAATTCTTCTTTATTGAATATAATTCATAGCCAAGGATTAAAAGGTAAGGTTCCAAATTCGAGTATAATATTAGTTTATCTTATGAGTTTCTATGTGAATAACCTTTATCTTTTTTGAATATAGTAAAAGAAGAAGACTCACTATCAGATCTCACGTGGAAGATTTTCAAAATCTAGTTTATCAAAGTTGAGATAAAAATGACTTATATAAGTAAGGATATACCACCCCAAGACTTCTCAAATTTAACTCCCTTCCTCTAAATAATATTAGAAAGATTCAACTTTCCACGTGAGGGAATTATGAGATCAATGTTATCAATAATATGCAAAGATAATTTCAAATCCCTAATTTAATTCAACCTTATGTACAAGCGATAGATATTCAATTCACATAAAACTAACCCTATCACCCCTCCATAATTCAATAATTTCATTTGTGTTATAGTTTTATCTTCTTAGGAAAATTTGTTTTTAAGAGATTTGTGCCCTAGGATGTCCATTTAAATTAAAACTTTTTTTTATTTCACCTGAATTAACAGGTGATGTGGAAAAATATGCAACCCTTATATACAGTTATCTTCAATCACCACTTTTAAAATAAAATCTTTAGACACTAATAGGTTTGGTAAATTATTTTATTTGTGAATCTATGAATTTAACAACTTGTTATATTATATGGTCTTGAAGAAATAACTACTCTTGGTCTTGGAAACATCAAAGACAATATCTCATTGACGATGGGTGGGATTAATCTAGTATCCAAAATAGTCAAATAAGATGGAATGAAATGGGAAAAGGCTGAGAATCCATAGTTAACATAACTAACAGAGGTGTGGAGTAGTTTCATAGCCTTATTATCCTAACCTAATGTTCAGAATTATTTGGTAAAAATTACTCCGTAGATGCTTTATCCTATTGTCTTGGGTGTTTTCATTCTAATGTTTCTATTTATTCAAATAATTTAAAGATATGTTTCATAGAATTTATATGGTTCATGGAATTCGAAATTTCAAGGAACTTGTTTATATGCTTTTTTCCTTTTTTTTTCTCCCTATTCATCATATAGGGTCTAGGAAGACAAGCTAATCTGAAAGGGCTAGTCCGATCCAAGGACTAATAATAAAGATATTTTTATGAGATCTGACTACATACCTACCTAGTGCCTGGGTACATGTGAAATCATAGATAAGATATATAATTGATTTAAAAATCGTACTTTTACAGGTCCAATGGTATCGTGATCCACTAAACAATTAGTAGATCATTTCTACGACACAATTAAAGGTAAAATAAATAAGAGTTTTCATGTTTCACCATTCACTCACACAAAAATATTTTAAAAGACCAATCTTTATTACCTAATATTATTTCAAAATATTTACCAATTCCAACTAGTAGGACCCTATAAACAAAAACATTTACACACAAATAGATGTGAAATATAAAAAAAGGATTAATTATTATGAAATTCTACAGAACCCTCTACTAGTTTCATTATTCAGTGTATCCTCACATCACATGTTGAGATTGAAGACCTTTATATTAAAGAATGACTTTTCACTACTAAAAAATAAAGGTCTATATGAGTGGAATCATAGAAATTTTGAATAATAATTTTTAAAGATAAAATAAATTGATAGAGGTACTCATTAAAATGATAGGTTAATTGGTTTTGATCTAGTATTAACCCAAATATTCACTTTGAAGACAAGATGGTTGGGGATCTAGTCTTACTTAAATAATCAATGTCCCATACTTCATTATCGATTGGCTTGGATTACACCAGTGCTCATTGATTGAATCACTATCCCAACATCTTTGGTAGCCCTTGGATTTTAATTACTTATAGTTTAGGAAAGGTAATGTACTTTAAATAGTAATATTGGTTCAAGGTAAGTTGTAATTAGGTTATATTGGGGATTATAGGGTCATATAGGAAGTGGGGGATCCATTCAGTTTCCAAGGAATGTGGGTTAGTGGAGTCAATCTAATATAGGAAGATATAGAGTAGGTTATGGTTTGAGTGTCAATGAGAGCAACAAAAATGGTGACCAATATGGAGAAATGTTATGCATGGTATCATAGATTTAGGACTATGTTATTAGAGTTATACCATGAACAACATCTAGGTGATCAGAGAAGGATGGTACATGGGTCGAATAGGAGAAATGATCATAGAAGGGATCTGAGAAACCACTATTGGAACCACATTATCTATTTTAGGAATTCCTTTGACCACTAAACCACCTGATTTTTCAAGTATAGTTTCTATACTAGTGGGCTAGCAACTCAAATATTAAGTAAAAAACAATTGTCCAATTTAAATAGTGTTTATCCTTGGGAGATAATAGTTATCACTAACTTTTGTACCCTTTTTCATCTACCCATATAAATATATTGGGGTTTCTAGGTTAATGATACCACTCCTCACACTCGATACCACCTCTTTTCCTTTAGTAAATATTGGATTATCAAACTAGAATCTTATGCCAATGATCAAAATGATATCCGAGAAAAAAAAGTAGTTTCGTATCTACAATGAGAAAGACGTGTTCTTTGGTGGGTTATTTCCTTGTTCTTTTTTATATATCATTTCTAATATATAGTAATTGTTTTTGGGATTGTTACATGTTTTTCTATGACTATTATTTGGGTGGATTCTGGTTGAATGAAATATGAACCTTCACCCCAAGTATACTGTATTGAGTCGTTACACCAATGAAAACATAATTTAAAGTATACTCAAGAAACCAACTTACTTTTTCCCCACCATGGGGAATTCATTTTCAATTATGGGTTCTTCATGCAGTTGACTAGAACACTAGAGATGAATCCACTAAATCCTTGTCAGTTTATTCCTTCTCAAGAGAGAATAAGAGATGCTTGTAGTGATAGAATGAATGGTTCAGTTTTACTATCATGGGAGATGGGAGATGTATTGGTGATTAATGATATAGTTTTCTATAAAAATTAGAGCTTGGTACTTTCTAGTAGTGAAATAATATAAGGGGTTTCATACAAAGAGAGCCTTTTATTACAATAGTTCTAAAAAAATTCCAATAGTGTAATCATACAATCTGAATGCTTGATAGCTGCTCGATTTCCATTTTCAATTGTTCCGTAAAACCAACTTATCCAATGCATTGAACTATCCATTCACGTACTGTATTCTTTTCCATGAGGTTTTCTACCATTTTCATGTATACTGAAGAAGTTTTTCCTCATGTTATAGTGATTGGATCATCAAGGAGTGATTCTTGTGTGACAACTTGAGATCTGAATAAATCATATAGGATTTTGTTCCCACTAATTTGGAGTTGATTTGGCAGTTCTTCTACCCCCAGAGTAGTACATCCCACTCAAACAATAGAATTTTTTCCACTCTAATATTAATTTGATCTAGTATTCCCTTTGGGATTCCCTCTATGCTTTCCAGTTCAATGGAAATTTCTAACAGTATAGCTAGTCTGGGATCAAGGTGTGGTTCTATAATAGAAACTACGGAGACATGAAATAAGTGTTTAATATTTTTAAATATTTATTGAGTACTAAATAATAGATTAACTCAAGAACTATAGAGTTCCTCTCTCTAAAATGGGGGTGGGATGATCGATCACAACTTGGTCTGTTTAACTAGATATCTGGGAGATGGAGCTAGACGATGGAAAATGATACATTACTCTACATTTGAACCAACCCAATCATATTATTATTGACTTATGAAATTTAACTATCCAAGAAACTTGTCTTCCCTATTGGATCAAGTTGTTCTATTTCTATCTTAAGTGTTCAACACCATGAATCTTTTTAAATCCATCTATTTTCCCAGGAAAAAGGCCATAGGAACCAAAGGTTAGGATTTATATTGGATCCCATAGCTCTACCATGTTTGATAAAATCATAATAGGAACAATAATATTTCTTTTTAACTACAAAGTGTTAAGTGGTTCATAGAAGATTCATGGTTAAAAGAAAATAAAGTATGGTTCTTTTGGGGCATTAGAGTGGCATAAATCTTACCAGATAAGATCCAAAACTTGTTTTTATCAAACTCATAAGGGATATCTAATTCATATATTAAAACATGACATTCCCATAATAAAAAAAGACTCATTTGAAAACCATGTCCATTATTTTTACCCCTTCTCCCCATGGTATGGTGTTCAATTTGTTTCCATAAACCGTTTTGATGGTTCTTTACCATGTGGGAATGAATCAAATCACAAGTTAATTCAACCCAATTCAGCTACCCCATATTATACCCCCCATGACATTCCAAAAAATCACTAATAATGATTCTGAACAAGATGTTATATATTCAACTACACCATATAATAATGTATATGTAGTCATCAATAATCAGAAACAGTAATGTATGCAGGCTTAATCACTGAGGGGAAAGGAGATAATTGAATCCATTGGTCAAAGATCAAAGGGGTAGTATCCAGTCAACTGAGAATTAGTACTATCATAATCCTAAAAATAAGTAGTATATAGATGAATTAGTCAACCAAAACCCACTCAATAACGATTGGGAAGTCCAGTTTGATTGAGTACCATAGTTCACAAGTTAGGGTGTGAAACATAAAAACCCATGCCCTACTATATATTTTATAGGAGTGTCACCTTGGATCGCCAACCCCTCCTCCTTGTATCATGGATTCCATAATCTCTACACCAACTCCATTCCTCATTTCTTAATTTGGTTTTTGGGCTCTTGATGAAGACATGTTCAAATCCAATGGTGAGATCCCTTCGAGATGACTACACTCCTTCCAAATAGATGAAAACTATTTTAAAGGCATATGGGGTAAGGGTGTTTATAGACCCCCTTGGATTATTGGATCTATCAACGTTTTTTTAATCAAATTGATCAGTCTCCTCTATTGGTTTCAAAGTTACTTTCTACTTTTCCATTTATTTAGTTTTATAAATCACAAGCACTTTATTAAAAATCTATTTTAATAACTTTATATTTCCCAACTATTTTAGCATGTTTTTATTAAAAAAAATCATTTATACCTAATGAATAAATAGTTATAATATAAAATGAAGATATATTTTTTATTCAATATGATCCATAAAACTAATGTTTCATATGATACATTAGAGAAAACAATATTCTGACAATTGACTTCAGTTATGTCATGTCTATCAAACTGAAAAAATTCATAACCATCAGACTGAAATTGGAACTGATACATCAGAATAAACATTATTTAGTTTATCAGATTGAAAAATAATAATAAAGTCTATAGTCCAATCAAAAGTTTACAATCATTGTATATAGATTTTTTTCTATCATACAGAATAAAAAACAACATTGTAATGGGGATAGAAAAATGATATCATACATTCAGTTAATCCAGATCACAAAGAGTGGTCGAGTGCAAGTTGTCCAAGGTCATTTTAACCAACTCAAAAATAAGACTGTTTGAGTTTTTCATATAAATAAGAATTAATTTAAAGAGTTGGGAGCTTATGAATTTTCTACTCAAGCCTTCTAAATATTGATCTTTGTGAACATATCATTATAAATTTTTGTAATATTTTAGGGAGTTAAAGTTATATTGAATCGGTTTGAGGGTTGTAATTCCTCTATAAAAAATTCTATTTTTTATTCGTTGTTCGATTGTGGTACTGATTGAGGGATTTCAAGGATAGGAAGACGACGAATCTAATCCATATGATCATGGACTTATGGGGATAAGAAGATAGATACCAATCATCATATTAAGGTCTTATAGGGATAAGAAAAGAGATACGTACTAATCAATACATAAAGGGATTTCTTAATAAGAAAATATAGACCTTACAGTAAGTATAAAACTATGGATACCTAATTTAGGGTTTTTGAATTACTTAACTCCTAAGGTTAAATAGTAAATTATTTTATTAAATATTCTAATTCATTCTTACTTTTATAAGATTACTTATTTTTTATACAAGTTTTACATTCCAAAATGAATTAAAATTAGAAAGTTAGTTTTTACTTACTTTATTAATAAACTATTTACTAGTGTGACTGTGAGACTGATAAAGTAATATGATATAATAAGATAAATTCTTATTCTGATTCCAACACTCTAGTCATTATACAATATCTATGTGCAATAATTTTATACTTAATAGGAGTTTTGTTTTATGTGTATATTAAATTTTTTAAACTAAAATTCACCCCCTCCCCCACTCTTGTAGCCATTATAACTACTACGATCAAATAATTTGTATTAGATTAGGTTCTAATGCAATATACATTCGGAGTTTTTACATTTTTATATACTATTATTTTATAATGTTTTGTTATAAAATTCTTGTTTATTAATTTTTTACCCTAAATTTTTTGTTGAAAATAGTTTTAATTGTCTTTAAGATGGTGGGTATTAATGTTGGAACATTATAAAATTATAATTCCATTCGACCACCAATATTTGATGGGAAATATTATGATTACTATAGAGATAGAATGAAAAAATTCATTATCAATAATGAAGTTGATAACTTTTTTATGCTTACTAGAGATTATAAGATTCCTGATAAGTAAGTTATTACATTTACACATCAATAAAAGAAGTAATACCAACTAAATTATAGATTAAGAAATACTCTAATATTTTCTATGAGAAGAAATATATATAGCCCAATTTATTCATGTGAATATGTAAATAGCATATGAAAAAATTCATAAGTCACTCACTTTGGAACTTATAAATTTTTTAGACTAGAAGAGTTTTTCTTAGTGTATACTATCAAGCCTTTTATTTCCTACTCAAGGAATAAGTACAAAAATTTCATCAAAGATTTATGACTATTATCAATAATTTACATTCTATTGGAGAGAAAGATATGACATATAGAATCTTAGTTGAGAATATTATAGAAATCATGCCTAAATAATGGGAATATAAGAGGATTGCATTTTACGATACAAAAAAAGATTTCAAATATGACTATTGATGATCTTATTGGTAATATTGTGAAATCTGAAGGCATATTGAAAAGTGATGATGGGAAAATGAAAAATAAGAATGGAGGAGTTTCTTTTTCAACAACATCTTGCATTCTTTTGAAAGGTCAATCTGCTGAAAATGTTGTCAAATATTCAAAGAAGAAGAATTGATTATTGAATAAATTTCTAGTTGATCATCACCTTCTAAGAATGAGTTATAAAATATTAATTTAATAATGAATAGGATAGTAGGAAAGACACAATTTCAATACATTTACAAGAAAATTCATTGGGATAAGAATGATAATAAATATTATAATGATGTTTTTTATTATGAATGTAAGAAGACAAGACATGTTCGACCAGATTAGACTCATTTGAAAAGGAAAGAAAAGAATGAAATGAATACAGACAGAAATGAAAAGATGCACAATAGGTATAAAATAAATAAGAGCTTCAAAGATTTTAACACATGGAGTGAAATTGGTGGAGATAATTCTGTGGAAATCTATTAAGACAATAAAAAATTTGGATCGAGAAATATGGGTTTATTTTATGAAATACCAAAGGTGAATAGTTATTTTAGAAAAGGTACACACTATAAAATCTCTTACCAATCATTCATTAAATTAAAATTATCCTGAATATAATGATGAGAAAAATTATACATATTCAGATAAATAATCTTACCCAACTGAAGAAAATAAAACCCTATTTAGTGTTGAATAAGTGTTTAGGTTTCTAATACTTATTGAAAATGAAATTTTTAAAATTTCTAAAAAACAAGATAATTCTAAAGAAAAACTTATTAAAGAAGACAAGAGAATTATTATTTTTACTACTAAAACATCATATCTTTATAAAAAATATTTATAATTCAAATTTTTAAAAGGATGGTATATATTAAGATCTTGAAAAATATATTTATGAGAGAAATAGTTTATAAAAATAATTTCTAAAACATTTTGTCTAATACTGTTACCACTGAGGATAATAACATAGTTTACAAACTAAAATATTAAATTTCTAGTTTGAAGAAACTTTTTTCCACGTTTACATATTAGAATGAAAACATTGATAAAATTTATAAAAAAATTATACCTCATAGTGATATTACCAGAATGGGTTTTACTAATAAAAAATCCGTTTTTAATAACACTTCCTTTTTTTAAAAAAGTGATCCATTTTTCAAAAAATAGAACTGGTGGAAATTGTAAAAAAATTCTTTAAATATATTTCAATATTTAGTTTTCCATAAAAAAATTTATCAAAATAAATGAAATTTTATTAACATAGTAATGTTGGACAAATGTGGTTATAAAAAATTGAATTTTCTGATAATACCAAACCCAAGAATGTTTGGGTTTTGAAACACTAATATTTCTGTTTTTGGAAAAATAAATGAAGTAACAACAATAAGAACTTTTGCAACATGGATATTGGTTACTCCAGATATATATATGGTAGTAAATATTTCTTTAATAATATTATAATGATGGTGGTGGCAATGTCACTTTCATATATAATGATTAAGGAGAGATTATATATAATGACCCATTCTTTACATACATTGTTAATACTTCAAAATTGAAGCACACTTATTACAACATATAACAAAACCATGATAGGACCGTATTGGTATAGTGTCTTTAGAAACTGGAAAACATAAACAACTGGTTCATAAAGCGTCTACATTGTCTCCTATTTATCTCATCATATCAAGAGTCCCTTTTGGAATATCCTACTTAATAACCTTCTTCCTGAACTGAGGGAAAGAAAACATACAAAAGGGAGAGCTCAAATTCTCAGTAAGGGTAAACAAAAGAAAAATCAATTACATCATATTCATAAGAACATAACAATTTGGAAATCTTACCCTGCAAAAGAGATCATAATTTCATAACATGGGATAAATCATGGTAGTGAAATGTAATCACAATAATCATAACTTAAAACATGAAGCTTTGTGGAATACACACATAATCATAGAGAATCATTTCTTATTAGTCAAGACTCATTGCCAAGACTATCTTAGTGGACAAAGTCCATTTCTAAACTGAGTTCATTCCTCGTTTCAGTCCTATTTCACTGAACTGGTTTAACCTGCCGTTCCAGCCATGTCTATCTCATGAGATAGAAAATATTTAACCAATGAATTGGAGGGAGATATAGGTCCCAACCATCTCATAATGATACCATTCTTATGTGTGCCACAAAATCATAAATCATACATCATTGCATAACCCATGTAATAAAAATGGGATTCTTAAACATCGAGACATCATAAAACAATTCATACAGGATAATCGAATTTATAAAAAATAATTCCATCACAACATTATCAAATCAATTTAATAATAGGTATAGAAACATAACCCTATATAATCTTATATGGAAAATAATTTTGATAAAACACTCGAACTCCATTATTGAGGAAAATATCCTTTCTACTTTAAAAACATTTTTCCTTTCTTAACATGTCATACAATTTTAAACTAAAATAAGTTGATTAAAAATAAACTTGAAAACTTGTAAAGGAAGCTTCTTGGAAATAATTTTTTAAAAATCCATTCATGTCGTATAAGTTAAAAAAAACATTTTTCTCGTACTTTGGCCGGAAAAGTTCAAAAGTACTTCGTACGAAAAACGACAAAAGATTCCTTTCATATATTTTACTAAAAACTCACCGAAGGGTAAAATTGGATTTAAACAATTTTAGGAGGATATAAATAATATTACATATTGAGGAAACATGGATGTGCATGATAAAATACACCCCAGTAAATACCAAAGTATAAACAATCTCGGATAAAAATGAGATTGTGATATTTTCCCTTACCTTAGGTCTGATTTGCTTTGTAGGTGTCCGAAACTCCTGTATACTGATTTAAATAATGTTATTGAATTATTCTAGAATCATACTCATTGTTATGATATCATATATGGTCTTATTCTTAGCTTCTTATTAGTAATATTTCATTTCTACTTGTTATTCGGGTGTTTATTACTTTTTTGTTCTTATGCATATTTTGTCGAATAAATTAGTCTTCTTCTTTTTAGGTTATAGATACCTAATTTCCAGAATGGTATTAGTTTAATATATATCATATTCATTCATTCAATTTATTTATATAATCATTATGCAATGAAGATCGTGTAGAACGAGTCGCATCACATCGTGGAGACGGTATTCCGTATGTACGCATGAGCGATGATATCGTTCCCATGATCGTGTAATTGTATTGGAGTGTATTTATACTATTTCAGAATCAATATCACTTTAAAATAATAATTTATAGTTATTATTTACACCATTATACCCATCCAAGTAAGGTGGTTGTGTAAAATAGATTACACCACGGTATGGAGACGGTTTTCCGTACGTACGCACGCGCGGTGATTTCGTTTTCCGTCGGATGGATATATGGTGAAATAGGGTTGTTTCATACTTATAATAACATATCAGTATATGAGTGATACTGATGTTATTACTTCATAATGAAACAACTAATAAAGAAGAAGTGGAAGAAGAAATAAATTTTAAAGAATCGGTAACAGACATTACCTCTTCTTTGAAGCGTCTCTTTGAGACCTCCTTTTAGGGCTCTAAAATTGGTCTTTTAAGATGACCAAGACCTCTAGGATGTTTCTAGGGATGTGGAGAAGATAATTTGGGAGGGTTTGGCCGAGCTTGAAGGCTCAATGTGGGTTGAGTAAGAGAGGGAGGAGGTGCCCTTTTATAAGGGAGGAGAGGGGCACCTTTGGAAAAACTAAAAATATTATTTTATTATAAAGTTATATTCGTTTTTAAATAGCTAAAAATTTGTTTATTTCGAAACTAATGTGGGGATGGGTCTAAATAATCTCATCCAATATAATTTAGACAAGTTTAGATTCCTATTTTAACCTTATCATTTAGATTTAACTTTAAGTTAAATAATTTTACTTTTACCGTGTCTTTTTGTGTTCTTACACTATAAGGTTAATAAACTTACTATGATAAGCCAAACGAACCCCAAGTTGTTTATTATTAATATATACATCCTTATCTAAGTCATTTGTCCGATCCTTAGATTTTTAGGAAAAAAATAACAATTAATAATATAATATTTGTTTTAAAAACTATTTTATGTCAATTTTGACAGTATTTAGTAATTGATTTTTTTGAAAATCATAACCGAATGATTAATTAGAAAAAAATTTAATTAAATCAATAATAACATTTCATATTAACCAAGAAAATTAGTGAAATTCATAAATAGTCTCAAATTACATTTATTTGGGTATTTATAACATCAATTATGTCAATATTTCATTAATAAGATAATTACTGCATCATCATTATGCCATAAATAAATTACATTATTTAATGTATAAAAATTACAAATAAAATACCATTATGTAGGAAATATATTTATATTTCTAATTAATATTTATAGTCGAATTTATCTCATGTATAAAACTATATTAAAAATTATTTACTTATTAAACTTTTATTTTAACTATTTTAACCCTTCTTTAAATAAATTAATAATAAATGTCCTAATCTAATCCAAGTGGGCCTAAATGGTCATATTTTATTCCTAAGGTTGTTTTTGGTCTAATTAAACATATCCAATAGAATTAGGACACGTGTTAGGGTAATAATAATGTCATTTTTACTCTTAATTACCCTATTTACTTTTAACCATTGTAAATAAAAGTAAAAAGTTACTATTCCCCAAAAATTATTTTCATTTCATTGAACCACATTTTACTTACTGACATCAACCATGTCTCTCGGTTTTTTGAAATTCCACTCACAGAAGCGGTAAAATTATGTTTTATGTAAATTTGCAAATTCTCCTAGGAGGTGGGTAAAAGACGGTGAAAAGTTCAATAAAATTTTTATATATCTAAAATTATTATAAAATTACTCCAATGAATTACACTGAACTTATATAGGTATTATGTATCAATTTTTACCTAAAATAAATGTAAATAAAATAAATAATTATTAAAATAAAAAGTCGGTTTTTAAATAGTAACCAAGTGTTTTCACTATTCATCAAAAATTGAAAGTTTTCAGAAATATACCAAAATTTCACCCTAGGATAATTTCGATATTCTGAATCCAAAAATGAAGTCAATGTTGAAAAATAAAATTTACAAAATTTCAAAAAGTGGGTATTACTATTCATAACGGCTAGTTTTAATAATATTTTAATAGCATATCATTGTTTAGTGAAACTCGGTATTGCGTACGACGCAAGCTATCGAGGAAGGTTTCGATTGCATGTAAAGTAAGAAAAGCTAGTGTTGTGTGTAGTGAAAGATTCCTTTGATGATTTATATAACATAAAAACAAAATATTTCTCATAAAAGTCTCAGGTGTTACATTCTACCCCCCTTAAAATGAATTTCGCCCTCAAAATTCATCACTTTGTAACAAACAGATGAGGATACCTCTCCCTTATCATATACTCAAGCTCCCATGTAGATTCTTCTAATTGGTGGTTCCTCCATAAAACTTTCACCAAGCGAGTTGTCTTGTTATGTAGGAATTTTTCATTATGATCGAGAATCTCTATTGGCTGTTCCTCATAAGAAAGATCTTGTTCCAGTGGTACAACTTCTGAGATGAGTACATGTGAAGGATCAGGTATGTACTTTCTCAGGAGAGATACATGGAACACATCATGAGCTTGAGAGAGATTTTGTGGAAGCGCCAATCGGTAAGCTACCTTCCCAACACGATCTAGTGTTTCGAAAGGACCAATATATCTAGGGCTCAACTTTCCATTCTTTCCAAATATCATGACCCTCTTCCATGGAGATATTCGTAAGAACACTTTCTCACCCACTTCAAACTCTAAGTCTTTTCTTCGGTTGTCGGCATAGCTTTTTTGTCGACTCTTAGCTGCTCTTATGTGTTGTTGAATAGATCAGACCTTTTCTGCCATCTCGTCAACAAGATATGGTCCTAATAGCTTTCTTTCCCCAACTTCATCCCAACAAGTTGGAGTCCTGCATTTCTTTCCATAGAGATCTTCATAAGGAGCCATATGAATACTGGAGTGAATGATATTATTATAAGAAAATTCCACCAAAGGTAGGTGTTGATCCCAACCACCTTTGAAATCCATAGAGCAAACTCTCAACATATCTTCTGGAGTTTGAATCGTCCTCTTAGACTGACTGTCTGTCTGGGGATGATAAGTTGTGCTGAAACTCAACTCTATATCCAGAGTATGCTGAAGACATCACCAGAATTTTGAGGTAAATCTCAGATCCCAATCAGATATAATAGAAAGTGGTACTCAATACAATCTTACCACTTCCTTTACATATATCCTGGAAAGATGATCCAGAGAGAAATCCTCTCTAATAGCAATGAAGTGTACAGACTTTGTATGACGATCAACTATGACCCAGATATGATTATTGCCTTTGGATGTTTTAGGAAGTCTGGTGAAAAAGTCCATAGTGATGTTTTCCCATTTCCATTCGGGTATGGGTAATGGTTGTAACATTCCCTTAGACTTCTGTCTCTCAGCTTTAACTTGCTGACAAACCAAGCATCGAGAGACATATTCAGCAACATCTCTTTTCATGCCATCCCACCAGAAGTACTCTTTCAATTCCCTATACATCTTCATGCTTCTAGGATGAATAGAGAATGAATAACTTTGAGCCTCATCCAGCAGCTCCTTCTTTAATTCGGGGATGTGTGGAACACAAACCCGATTCCGGAACGTTATTATCCCATCACAATCAAGGTTGAATTCAGGAACATTTCTCATTGTCTTTTGTAACTCTACATCTTCTTCTGTGCCTCTTTAATCTTCACATGTATATATGGTTGAACATTCATTTGAGAAAGATAAGAATTTTCCCATTCCATAATAATTCGAAGATCCATCCTTTGTAAATCCATAAATATTGGATCTTTTGTGATCCTCATCATGGATAAACTGGCACGATCTTTTTGACTTAATGCATCTGCCACCTTGTTTTCTATCCTAGGGTGGTAATGGATTGAGCAGTCGTAATCCTTAATCATCTCCAACCATCTTCTTTGGCGCATATTCAGCTCCTTTTGTGTGAAAATATACTTTAAACTTTTATGATCAGTATAAATGTCACACCTTTCTCCATAAAGATAATGCCTCCAAATCATTAATGCAAAGATTACCACAGCTAACTCCAAATCATGAGTTGGGTAATTTTGCTCATGTATTTTTAACTATCGTGAGGCATAAGCTATCACCATATCATTTTTCATGAGAACACACACCAATACCTTCTTGGATGCATCACTATAGATCACAAACCTTTCTCCACTACAAGGAAGTGTGAGTACAGGTGCACTGGATAACCTTCTTTTCAACTCCTTGAAATTCTCTTCACATTCCTCCATCCAAACAAACTTAAATCCTTTCCGAGTCAACTTGGTGAGTGGATTAGATAATCGTGAGAAATCTTTCACAAAACGTCGGTAATATCCAGCCAATCCAAGAAAACTTCGGATCTCAGTTACTGTTTCTGGTCTCGACCATCTTTCGATAACCTCTGTTTTTTATGGATCAACAGATATCCCCTCTTTTGAGATTATGTGACCCCAAAATGAAACTTTTTGAAGCCAAAATCCACACTTGGTAAATTTGTCATAAAAATTATCCTTTCTCAGGGTCTTTAATATAATTCTCAAGTGATATTCATGTTCTTCCTTCCTCTTTGAATATAAAAGAATATCGTCTATAAAGACTACCACAAACTGATCAAGATAGTCTCTAAGGACTCTACTCATTAGATCCATGAAGATAACATGGGAATTAGTAAGACCAAATGGCATCACTATAAATTCATAGTGTCCATACCTTGTATGGAAAGCTGTCTTTGGTATATCCTCCCTTTTGACCCTTAATCGATGATAACCTAAATGAAGATCAATCTTGGAAAAGTATTGAGCTCCGTGTAGGTGGTCAAATAAGTCATCAATGCGCGGGAGAGGATATTTGTTCTTGATAGTGATCTTGTTAAGTTCTCGATAATCAATGCAGAGTCTCATTGATCCATCTTTCTTCTTAACAAACAGAATAGGTGCTCCCCAAGGTGATGCACTAGGGCGTATGAATCCCTTATCAAGATTCTCTTGGAGTTTCTTCTTCAATTCCTGCAACTCAATTGGGGCCATTCTATAAGGTGTCTCTGAAATAGGTAAATCTCCCGGTACGAGTTCTATTGAAAACTCAACATCATGATTTGGTGGAATACCCGACAATTCCTCTGGAAAGACATCATCAAACTCCCGTACAATGGGAATATTCTTAATCGTGAGTTTCCCACCAACCATTTGATATAAATAACCTTCATTTAGTGGAACCAAGACCCATAAGATGGAATAAATTTCCACTGAAAGGTTATGTTCATCCTTGCATCGATAGACGATCATAGATTGATCTGGAATATGAAATGTGAATTCCCTTATTTGGAAATTGATATGAGATCCAAATAGAGAAATCCAATCCATGCCAAGAATCACATCAAATTCCACTATAGGAAGGATCACAAGATTTGCAGGAAGAACTTTCCCACAAACTTCAATCGGAGAAGAATTATAAACTTTTGATGTGACTGTTGTGCCATTAGGGGTTTTCACAGCTCACTCAGCATCTAATTGTTGAGGTAATATGGTGATACCATTAGAATATTCTTCAGAATTAAAAGAGTGGGTGGATCTAGAATCAAATAAATCATTTGCTACTTTAGAGTGGATGGTAAATGTACCTTTCACAACTTCGTTATTGTACTCCACATCGTTGATAGAAATTGCATGTGACTTTCCTTTTTCTTTAGCCTTAAGAGTTTGTTGACGTAGACCATCATCATCAACCCTTGGATTTGGGCATTGATTGGCATAATACCCCATCTCCTTGAACTTGTGACATTTAAGTGTAGGAGGTGCACTCTGTGTAGCCTTTTCTTTGTTCGCATCACTAGACATCTTCTTCCCATCATTGCGGCATTCAAATGCCCGATGACCTTCCTTTCCACATTTTAAACATTTACTTGTCCCTTTTAGACAACTCCCTCCATGTTTCTTTCCACACTTTGAGCCTAAGGGAAAACTCATCTTCTTTTCAGTGTGCTCTTTAAATTTTCCTTTGAATTCCATTTTCCTCTTCTTATCAAACCCATATGACAGATGGGTTACTCCAATCTCCTTCTCAACTTTGAGAGCACATCGAACGATTTCCTCATAGCTATTGAAGTCCCTTATGGCTAACTCCCTTCGAAGACTTGGTTTTAAGCCACTAAAGAATCGATCGATCTTACTCTCAGGTTGGATAATACTACCAAAAGCATACCTTTCAAGTATTGTAAAATTTTCTTCGTAGGTACCAACAGATTCATCGTCCTTTTGCTTTAGTTCAAGAAACGCCTTCTCCATATTTGTTCGAAGAATACGAGGGAAGTACTTATTGAAAATTAAGATCTTGAACTCGTCCCATTCTATGGACTCAATTTCATCTCTTTGCCTCGTATTCTTGATAAGATTCCCCCATTGATCTGCATCACCTTCAAAAAGATACACAACAAAGATGACTTTATCATGTTCAGAACATTGATGAACTGAAAATATATTTTCAGTAGTACTAATCCATTGTTCAGCAACTAATGGATCAGTAGACCCGCTGAATGAAGGTGGACGCTGCCTCATGAAGGATTCAACAGAATGTTGCTCCCTCCTTTGCTCGTTTGGAAGTCCTGAATGATTCATAGGTTGAGAAAGTTTTGTGAGCATGGCTACAAGATTTTTCATTCCAGCTCCCATAACGTTTGGTTGCTCAGGGGGACAATCATTGCATTGCCCTTCGCATTACGCATTAACACGGTTCCTTCGGGTTCCATCCATTGACTAAAACCTAGAATAATAGTGTGAGCAACACTAATTATAATAGGAAAACCACATAATCAAGAATAAAATTTCACACTTAAGGTCTTATCCTAGGTTATTCATGGCCATTTCTAAAACACTAAGATTGTGTTCTATTCTTAGAATTATCCTTATGATTCGTACTAAGGCTTTCACATCCTAGTTTCCAAAGGTTGACTATAACCTCCCTCTGATACCAACTATAACGACCCATACTTTACATACATTGTGAATACTTCAAAATTGAATCACACTCATTACAATATATAACAAAACCATGAAAGGACTGTATAGGTACAGTGTCTTTAGAAACTGGTAAACATAAACAACTGGTTTATAAAGAATCTATATTGTCTCCCATTTATTTCATCATATCTAGAGTCTCTTTTGGCTTATCCTACTTAATAACCTTCTTCCTGACCTGAGGGAAAGAAAACATACAAAAGGGTGACCTCAAATGCTCAGTAATGGTAAAAAAAGAAAAATCAATCACATCATATTCATAAGAACATAACAATTTGGAAATCTTACCCTGTAAAAGAGATCATAATTTCATAACATGGGATAAATCATGGTAGTAAAATGTAGTCACAATAATCATAACATAAAACATGAAGCTTTGTGGAATACACACATAATCATAGAGAATCATTTCTTATTAGTCATGAATCATTTCCCAGACTATCTTAGTGGAAAAAGTCCATTTCTGAACCGAGTTCATTCCTCGTTTCAGTCCTATTTCACTGAACTGGTTTAACCTGTCGTTCTAGCCATGTCTATCTCATGAGATATAAAATCATTACCCAATGCATTGGAGGGATATATAGGTCCCACAAATCTCATAATGATACCATTCTTATGTGTTCCACAAAATCATAAATCATACATCATTGCATAACCCATGTAATAAAAATGGGATTCTTCAACATCGAGACATCATAAAACAATTCATATAGGATAAAGGAATTCATAAAAAAATAATTCAATCACAACATAATCAAATCAATGTAATAATAGGGATAGAAACATAACCATATATTATCTTAGATGGAAAATAATTTTGATAAAACCCTTGAACTCCATTCTTGAGGAAAATATCCTTTCTAATTTAAAAACATTTTTCCTTTCTTAACATGTCATACTATTTTAAACTAAAATAAGTTGATTAAAAATAAACTTGAAAACTTGTAAAGGAAGCTTCTTGTAAATAATGTTTTAAAAATCCATTCATTCCGTATAAGTTAGAAAAAACATTCTTCTCGTACTTTGGCCGAAAAGGTCAAAAAGTACTTCATACAAAAAATGACAAAAGATTTCTTTCATATCTTTTACTAAAAACTCACCGAAGGGTAAAATTGGATTTAAAAAATTGTAGGAGGATATAAATAATATTACATATTGAGGAAACATGGATGTGGATGATAAAATACACCCCAGTAAATACCAAAGTATAAACAATCTTGGATAAAAATGAGATTGTGATATTTTACCTTACCTTAGGTCTGATTTGCTTCGTAAGTGTCCGAACCTTCTGTATAATGATTTAAATAATGTTATTGACTTATTCCAGAATCATAATCATTGTTATGATATCATAAATGGTCATATTCTTAGCTTCTTATTAGTAATATTTCATTGCTACTTGTTGTTTAGGTGTTTATTACTTTTTTGTTCTTATGCATGTTTTGTCGAATAAATTCTTATTCTTCTTTTTAGGTTATATATAGCTCATTTACAGAATGGTATTAGTGTAATATATATCATATTCATTCATTCAATTTATTTATATAATCATTATTCAATGAAGATCATGTATAACGAGTCGCATCACTTCGTGGAGACGGTATTCCGTACATACGCACGAGCGATGATATCGTTCCCATGATCGTGTAATTGTATTGGAGTGTATGTATACTATTTCAGAATCAATATCAATTTACAATAATAATTTATAGTTATTATTTACACCATTATACCCATCCAATTAAGGTGGTGGTGGAAAATAGATTACACCACGGCGTGGAGACGGTATTCCGTACGTACGCATGCACGGTGATTTTGTTTTCCGTAGGATGGATATATGGTGAAATAGGGTTGTTTCATACTTATAATAACATATCATTATATGAGTGATACTGATGTTATTACTTCATAATGAAAAAACTAAAGAAGAAGAAGTTGAAGAAGAAATAAAGTTGAAAGAATCGGTAACGGACATTACCTCTTCTTTGAAGTGCCTCTTTGAGACCTCCTTTTAGGGAACTAAAATTGTTCTTTGAAGAATACCAGGACCTCTAGGATGTTTCTAGGGAATTGGAGAAAATAATTTGGCAGGGGTTGGCCGAGCTTGAAGGCTCAAAGTGATGTGAGGAAGATAGGGAGGAAGTGCCCTTTTATAAGGGAGGAGAGGGGCACCTTTGGAAAAACTAAAAATATTATTTTATTATAAAGTCATATTCGGTTTTAAATAGCTCCAAATTGATTTATTTAGAAGATAAGGTGGGTATGGGTAGAAATAATCTCATCCAATATAATTTAAACAAGTTTAGGTTCCTATTTTAACCTTATCATTTTGATTTAAATTTAAGTTGAATAATTTTACTTTTACCGTGTCTTTTTGTGTTCTTACACTATAAGGTTAATAAACTTACTATAACAAGACAAACGAACCCCAAGTTGTTTATTATTAATATATATAACCTTATATAAGTAATTTGGCCGAACCATAGATTTTTAGGAATAAAATAACAATTAATAATATAATATTTGTTTTAAAAACTATTTTATGTCAATTTTGACACTATTTAGTAATTTATTTTTGTGAAACTCATAACAGAATGATTAATTCGAAAAAAGATAATTAAATCAATACTAACATGTCATATTAACCTAAAAAATTAGTTTAATTCATAAAAAGTCTCAAATTACATTTATTTGGGTATTTATAACATCAATTATGTCAATATTTCATTAATAAGATAATTATTGCATCATCTTTGTGTCATAAATAAATTAGATTTTTTAATGTCTAAAAATTAAAAATAAAACACAAGTATGTAGGAAATCTTTTTATAATTCTAATGAATATTTATAGTCTAATTTATCTCATGTATAACCCTATATTAAAAATTATTTACCTATTAAACTTTGATTTTAACTATTTTAACCATTCTTTAAATAAATTAATAATAAATGTCCTAATATAATCCAAGTGGGCCTAAATGGTCATATTTTATTCCTAAGGTTGTTTTTGGTCGAATTACACTTATCCAATAGAATTAGTACATGTTTTAGGGTAATAATAATATCATTTTTACTCTTAATTACCCTATTTACTTTTAACCGTGGTAAATAAAAGTAAAAAGTTACTATTCACCAAAAATTATTTTCATCTCATTGAACCATATTTTAGTTACTGACATCAACCATGTCTCTCGGATTTTTGAAATTCCACTCACAGAAGCGGTAAAATTACGTTTTATGTAAATTTGCAAATTCTCCTAGAAGGTGGGTAAAAGACGGTGAAAAGTTTAATAAATTTTTTATAAATCTGAAATTATTATAAAATCACTCCAATGAATTACATTGAACTTATATAGGTATTATGTATCAATTTTGACCTAAAATAAATTTAAATAAAATAAATAATTATTTAAATAAAAAGTCGGTTTTTAAATAGTAACCCAGTGTTTTCACTATTCATCAAAAATTGAAAGTTTTCAGAAAAATACCAAAATTTTACCCTAGGATAATTTTGATATTCAGAATCCAAAAATGATATCAATTTTGAAAAATAAAATTTAAAAAATTTCAAAAAGTGGGTATTACTATTCATAACGACTATTTTTAATAATATTTTAATAGCATATCGTTGTTTAGTGAAACTCGGTATTGCGTATGACGCAAGCTATCGAGGAAGGTTGCAATTGCGTGTAAAGCAATCCAAGCTAGTGTTTTGTGTGGTGAAAGGTTCCTTTGATGATTTATATAACATAAAAACAAAATATTTCTCATAAAAGTCTCGGGTGTTACATTATAAGTATAGGTAACATTGTTCTTCTGGAAAAATCCTTAATTTCAATTGTTTTATTTGTTTTAGGACTTAAGAAAAACCTTATAAGAATAAGAGAATTATGAAATTAAGGTTATCTTATGAACTTTAAGAATGAAACATATATTGTTCATATTCTTAAAGATAAACTTATTATATCTGCCAATCGCCAGGAGAATGTTTACACCTTAAACATAGAAGAAATTAGGATCGAAGATCTATAATTCCTTAATCATATGGAAGACCAATCTTGGTTAGGCAAGAGAATTTTAAAACACTATAATATAAGAAATTTAGTTTAACTTTTTAGGAAATTACATGTTAAGGATCTATCAAAGCTAATGTTTGATACTTCTAAAGTTTATAATCCTTGTGAATGTGATAATAAAAATAAGTCAAGATTTAAATCTATTAGTTAGGTATCAAATTATTTAAAGTTAGTGAACATTGACCTATTTTTTCCTACATAAACTATAAGTATTGGTGTAAATACTATGTATATATATCATTTTATTACTACACTAGATATACTTGGGTCTATTTTTTAACAAATAAATCTGAAGCCGTTATTTAATTTAAAAATTTTGTAGCCAGAGTGAAAAATAATAAAAACCTATATTTTAAAAAACTTCACAGTGATCATGGTAGATAATTTGAAAAATATTATTTTGAAACTTTTTTTAGAAAGAAAGGTATTATATATAACTTTTCATTACTTATAACACCATAAAAATGGTATATTTAAAGGAATAAATAGAGTTCTTCAAGAGATTACTAGAACCATGTAGAGTGAATATCCAGTTGCTAAATATATTTAGGATGAATTAGTCAGTACATCCTATTATATTATATATCGTGTTTAAATTAGACCTTATATTAATAAAAATTCTTATGATCTGTGGACAAGAACAAACCAAAATATTCTTACTTCAGGGTTTTTGGATGAGAAGCATCCATTGTAAATAATAAAGATAACTCACATAAATTTTCTCCAAAATCCAATGAAGGAATATTTATAGTTATTCCACAAATAATAAGGCTTATAGTGTTTTGAATAAAAATAAAATTATTATTGAGGAAAGAGTACATGTTAAATTCAATGAAACTGGTCCCTTTGTTTTCAAACAACCCCAACCTACATATTTGGATGTTATTTCTAAAAATTATTTTAAACATATGTTAGAAAATTATTATTATGAGAAAATAGATCAATAGTATGTTTTTTTAGTTATTCCTTGGTAATATTGTCAACATATTTTAGAATAATACAGTTGAAAATACAAGAAATCAGTTGTTTCTCGGGAATCATCCTAGTGATAATATAATTGGTGATATAGGTCAACTAGTTAAGACTGGAATTTATTTGATAAATGAAATTAAAAATCTATATTTATTACCAAAATTAAAACCTAATAATCATAATGATGTTTTATGTGTTGAGGATTAGATAAAATCTATGCAAGATGAACACAATGAGTTTGAAAGGAACTAAGTCTGGTCTTTTGCTAAACATCCTAAAGATACTTCTATAATTGAAGTAAAATGGGTCTTTCATAATAAATGTGATGAAAACGTAATATTATTTATAAATAATTCTACAATTATTTATAAAGTTTATAATAAAAAATATATAATAGACTATGAATAAACTTATTCTATGGTAGTAAGACTTGAATCTATTCATATACTTATAGCCTATACAACTTTTTTAAATTTTGAACTATTTCAAATGGATGTAAAGTGTGCTTTACTTAATTGATATATTCAATATTAAGTTTATATAGAACAAAACCCTGGTATTGAAAATAAAAAACACCATAAACATGTTTATAAACATACAAAATAGATTTATAAACATTAATATTCCCTAAATCTTGGTATGATAAGTTAACTGGATTTTTGTTACAAAGTAATTTTGTTAAGGGAGATTCAAATAAAAATATTTTTATAAAATAAGTTAATAAAAATATTATGATTGTAAAAAATTATGTTGATGAAATTATATTTAGTTCAGCTCAAAAATATTTAATATATTCCTCTATGAAAATTATAAAATATTAGTTTAAAATGACTATGATGGGTGAGTTCACATACTTTCTAGGTTTTCAAATTTCACATTAAACCAGAAGGAAATTTTATATCTCAGAATAATTATTTAAAATATTTACTTACAAAATTCATGTATGAAAACACAAAGTCTGTTATTACTCTTATCGAAACCTCAAATACATTAGATATGGATGAAGTTGTGAAATGAGTTGTTGAAAATAAATTTAAAGATATGATTGGAAGTAAAATTTACTTAACAAATAGTCATCTGGATTTAATATTTTCAGTATGATTATATTCTAGATATCAAGACAATCGAAAAGAATACCACAGTAAAGATGTTAAATGAATTTTTCATTACCTAAAGGGAACTATGGATTTAGGATTATTCCATTCTTCTAGAAATGTTTTCTAATTAAAATGTTTTTCAAATACTAACTTTGGTGGATGTAGAATGGATAGAAAAATTATGTCAAAAACATGTACTTTCTTAAGATATTCTTTAGTTTCTTGGTCTTTTAAGAAACAACACTCTATATAATTATCCCCTATTGAAGCTGAATATGTGGTAGTTGGAAGTTTTTGTGATCAAGTGTATATGGCACGAGTTTTACTAAAAATAAAATACTCTATGAAAACACATGTGTCATTTCCTTAAGTAAAAAAACACATAACTCACATACTAAGAACATGGATATATGACACCATTTTATTCTAGATCATACAAAAAAAATAGATATAATTTTACAATTCATTTGTTTGCAAGAAAAAATTACTGATATTTTTATTAAACACCTTAGTTATAATAGATTTAACACATTAAACAAAATATTTTAATGATCAATGTTAAGCTATTATTCATATCTACTTCTTGTTTTCTAATCTTACTAAATTAATGAACTCCTTCTCAAATGGGGAGTAAATATGTTATTATTTTCAAAAAACTTTTTTCTTCTAAAATATAATTCTAATTATTTTTATCATAATAAATTTATCAGATTCAAAATGTTTTATAAAATATTATTTAGAGCCAAACATTATCTGGAATCAAAATATATTTTAAAAGTTTCCAAACTCAAAAAATTTACCGGACATTTCTTTCATTATAAAAATGATTTTTGAACTAAAAATATTTCCAAGATAAAAATTTATTATAAAATTTCAAGAAAATTATTTCTTATAAAATTTATCATAAATATTATATTTTACAAAAACCAAGAATAATTGGAAACCAATACAGATGAAACTTTGATACTATGAAAGGTGTTCTTATTCTAGTTTTTTTTCTTATTCATTACTTCATTATTTTTAATGTTTATGTAAATATTGTTTTGGTTTTACAAACTTTTTTTATTAAAAGTTTAGTGTACTATAATCAGATTGTTTCTCACACCAATGAATGATTTTCCTAAAAAAAATTAATATTTCAAAATTTTCTTTAAATTAAGTGTTTGATTAAATCATGATCTTCATATTAGAAATGGATTTTAATCTCAACCATTTAAATTAATCTAAAAGATGAGCTGTCACCCATGTGCCTATATAAAAGTAGGTATCACTATGTACCACATAGGTTTTTAAATATTTATAATAGAAAAACTATTATTTTTCACATATTACATGATATTAAGAAAAATTGTCCATCAAACACAAACCAGGGATCATAATTTCTAGTTTCTTTTGACTATTAGGTGTATAAAATTAAAAACATGGAACTAGAATAAAAAATATCATTATTAATATTCTATAAAGATATCATAACTTATATTGAGCTCCTACATATGCATATGATAACCTAGGGAATACATAAATAAAATGGATGAGATGAAAAGCCCAGTAAGGCAACAAATTTAGGAATAAAGTATAAAACATGGGTTAGAAGGCACAACATGATGAAATAAAAAGGAATTCAACAAGAATAAATATCTGGAACCATAATATATAGAACATAATATTGTGTTATTAGGAAACATAGGAATGTATAAAAATCATAGAAAATGACAAAAACATGATTCAAGATAGCTACAAAGACTATATCACATGGTGGACAAAGTCCTATAATGGATTTCGTTTACTTCATAATTCCATACATGGCATCTCATGAGGCTAAACATCACCCAATGGATTGGAGCACTATTTGTGTGCCCCCATAATAACATGTTCATGAATATGTGTGCCATATAAATAATAAAATGTAATTAATAAACATAAGTGTTACCCATGGAAATAAATGGGTATCATAATTATTTCATATAGAATAAACAGCGAGTGTATCATAATGGCACACATGATAGAATGGATTTAAATAAAACATGGACATTTTTAATAAAAAAATATGCATAAATAAGGATAAATGAAGTCCAAATTATGTGAAAATATATAAAATGAGTGTTTAAGAAACTTTAGAAATGAGCCACTTAAGTGTAATTTAAGGGAAAATATTAAAGATACTTTAAAGTGGAAAAGGAAATAATTGTTTGTATAAAACAAGAAATGAACATAGACAATTTTCATGGTGAAATGAGTGATTCAATAAATTTAATTGTGACTAAAAAAATATTATTATGTTTACTTTAAAATGAGTAAGAAATTGGGACATTCCCTTTTATCTCATTTTCTTATCATGATCAATTAAAAATGGATCCTTTTAGAACATGTAATAACCCATTAAAGATGGTTGAATTGAAATTGATACTTATTTTTATAAAATATAAACATAATTTATAAAAATAATATAGGAATAAAAAAGAAAGACATTGGGGTATAGAGAGATAATGTGTAACTCAATGGTAAAATAGAGGTTCATAGAGATATCTTACCTTATGTCTGAATGTGTTCATCATTTTCAATTAATGTATTCAATAAAAAAATTAGATTCCCGAATAATTTAATTTAGAACCTATTGAACATATCTTTTTTATTATAATTTTATTAAGTTCATTTATGTCCATTTTTATAAGTTATAATGTTTAATTTCATTATTTATGGAATGTTCGTTATATGGTTTTCTATTTGATTCTCCTGAGTATAATTATGGGAGTTCTTTTCAAAAGGAAGAAAAAATACAAAAGTTTAATGAAATAGTATTAATATAATTATATAATTTTAAATTGTCTCATATATCATTTTGTTTTCTGATATTAGGATGATTCATTTGATAAAATGTCGGTGATAAATGTTTAGTTTATTTTGGCGGTTTTTCGATCACCACGAATTAGTTTTTTTATTTAATATTCTATATATATATTAGTTAAAAAACATGAAAAGATTTATAATATAAATATTATAATCTATTTTAACCATTATAATGGATTTATGACCACCCTTGAAAGTTGTGATGGAAAACAAAAAAGTCATCATCCATCAAGGCGGGGAATCGATATATCATGGATGATTTTTTCATTTTTAAAATAAGAAGAAAGAGAAGATATTTGATGAGGCATATTAAATTAGGAAAATAAAATTCTAGTATATATGTGATGCTTGATTTATCATTCTATTTTGGATAAAGTAGGTGAGGATAAGGTAGAAGAAAGAAAGAATTTAAAAGATTAAGAAGAAGGATTTTACCTCTTGAATGTCATCTCCTTGAGAACCTCCTTAAGGAACTTGGGTTTGGTATTATTATAAAAATATTAGATCTCGGACAAGGGTAAGAGGATTGGGAAGATATTTCAGAAAAATTTCGACAAGACACAAGTCTTAGAAGGTGTGAGGAGAAGGGGTGGTGAGAGGTGGTATTTATAGGGGAGGTGAGGGATGTTTTTTATTATTATATTCATTAGTTTATTATTTATGATCAATATTATCAATATTATTGATTCTTGTGACTATATATAGTAAATAATGCATGTTAGTTTTAACTAATGAGTTCTTAAATCATAAATGACTAAAAAATTCATGAAAATATTTCAACTATTTTAGAAAAATACCAAAAACTCGCTTTAAACCTTTTTCAACATGTAAATTTCACAACATGATTCCTTTTTATGAAAATATTTTTCTAAACATGATAAATTTAATTATTATAAAAAACATCATTTATTCAAAAAAAATGCCAATTTTAATATTATAATAGATTTTTATTACCCTTTAAAATAATAATTAAGGTCTCATAAAATTATATAATAATTATAATAAAAATATTATAGATTTATGAATCGATTTTATGAAAATAAATTTTATTCTAAATCATTATATTAATTATAAAATTGTTAATAAACATTTATGTTTCACAAAAATACCAACACTTAATTTATCATTTTTTTTAAAAATTATTTACTTATTCCATGATATAAATATATGATATTTTCATTTAAAAGATACTTAACTTTTATTTATACTTTAATAGGTTAGGTTATTATTCTAATGGAAAGATTATTATTCATAATGGTCATATTACTATTCCAATGGTCAGGTTACTATTAAATTGGTAGAGGTTCCTTGATTTCTATAAATACCACTTATTTAAGTTTTCATTTATAAGAATAAAGTTTTTATTGGGTTTTATATATGATTTATATGTTTTATACTACATAAATTATTATAATAATGGAAATTTCATTGATAAAATTTTGGGTCATCACATTCTCCCCCTTATAAAATTTCACCCTCAAAATTTTATTTTATATAATAAAGTGAAAATAAGTAAGGGAACTCCTCCTTCATCACTTCATCTTATTCCCATGTTGCCTCTTCTAACTTATGTTTCCACCATAACACTTTGACTAGGTGAGTAGTCTTGTTGTGTAGAAATTAATAACTATGGTCTAATATATTCAGTAGATACTACTTATAAGAGAGGTAATTTTATAGTTGCATCACCTCTAAGTTCAGTACATGTGAGGGATTTGGTATGTACTTCTTAAAGATGGATATGTGGAATAAATCATGCACTTGAGACATGGTTGGTTGAAATTATAGTTGATAGTCCTTAGATATAACATGATTAAGAATCTCAAAGTGGATGATGTACATGAGACTTAGCTTTTCTTTCTTTGTAAATATCATGACTCTCTTCCATGGAGATATTTGGAGGAATATCTTGTCTCTAAACTCAAACCCTAAGTCATATTGATGATTATCTACAAAGATCTTCTGTCAGCTTTGGGCTACCTTCATGTGCTACTGAAAGGTTTTCACATTTTCTACCATTTCTTCAACCATTTCAGGTCCCAATATCTTCAATTCATTTACTTTATCCCATCATATAGGTCTTATATTTTTTTTACATAAAGGGAATCATATGGAACCATTTGGGTTGTTGAGTTTAAACTATTCATGTTAAATAACTCAACCAGAGGTAGATGTTGGTCCCATCCTCCTTTAAAGTCTATTGAACATTCTCTCAACATTTCTTCAAATGTATGAATAGTCTGCTCATATTGGACATCAATTGGAGTATGATAAGACATACTAAAGTTCATATCAGTGTTTAGAACATATTATAGACTCTTCCAAATCATGGAGTTAAATCTCATATCTCAATCAAATATAATCTATTATGGTAATCCATGCAACATTACCACTTCTCTGATGTATATCTGTGCAAGTTAATCAAGTGAAAAGTCCTCTCAAATTTTGATAAAGTATGTTTCCTTTGTTAAATGGTCCACAAAAACCCATATCTCATTATTTCATCTATATTTATTTATAAGTCTTGTGAAAAAGTCCATGGGGATTTTTCCCATTTCCATATTGGTATAGGTAATGGTTCCATCATCCCCTTAGACTTTTTTCTTTCATCCTTCACTTTCTTACATATCAAGAAACTTTATGTATATTCAATGATATCATTCTTCATATTGTCCCACCAATAGTTCTCTTAGATATCTCAATACATATTTGTGATATCTATGTGAATAGAGAATGTTGAGCTATGTGTGTCATTTGGAATCCAATTCTTTATCTCTAGATTAGATGGTACACATAGTCATGACCCAAATATTTTTAATCCTTCCTGAAAAATTTTCAACTCTGAGTATTTCCCTTTTCTAATAGCTTACGCCTTATTCTGAATTTCCACATCATTTATTTGAGCGTCCTTTATTTTTTCTAAAAGGGATGGATGGGAAATAATTTTAGAAAGGATTGATGATTCTCCTTAATTAATGATTCCCATGTCCATACATTAAAATTTTAAGAATATTGGATCTTTCTCAATTCTTATCATTGATAAAGTTACAATATCCTTTCTACTTAAAGCATCTACCACTTTATTTCCATTTCCAGGATGATAGTGTATTGAGTAGTTATAATCCATGATGAGCTCTAACAATCTTCACTGGAGCATATGAATCTACTTATGTGTGAATATATATATTTTAGTCTCTTATGATTGGTATATATCTCATACTTCTCCCTAGAGAGAAAATGACACCATATTTTAATTGTGAAGATCATAACCACCAACTCCAAACTATGTGTGTGATAGTTTTGCTCATTAATTTTCAACTTCCTTGAGATGTAGGCTATCAATTTATCATTTTTCATAAGTACATATCCTAATCCTTTCTCTAAATCATATCTATATACCAAAAAATATCCCCACTTGTTGAAAGTGTAAGTACTAAGGTAGTGATAAGCCTCTTTTTCAAATATTTGAAGCAGTCTTCACATTCATTAGTGCAAACAAACTTTACTCCCTTATGAGTCAGCTTGGTTAGGAGGTTTTATAATCATTATAAGTCCTCCCAAATCATCAATAGTTCCTATATAGAACAAGGAAACTATGTATCTCCATTGCATATGATTTCCTAGGACACTCCTCAGTTGCCTTTATTTTAGAAGGGTCCATAGATATTCCTTTTCTAGTGATAACATGCCCCTAGAATGATACCTCCTCCATCCAAAACTCACCTTTATAATAATTTTCATATAGTTTCTCCCTTCAAAAATTATTTATCTCAATATTCAAATTCTTCTCATGATCCTGGTTTCTCTTAGAGTATATCATAATATCATCTATAAATAATTCCAAAAAAATTTCAAGGTAATCTCTAAAGACTCCAATCATTAAGACTATGAAAATTGATTGAGCATTGGTGAGTCTGAAAGGCATCATTGTGAACTCATAGTGTCCATACCTCATTTGAAAAAAAATCTATGGAATATATTCCATATTCACCTTTAATTGGTAATATCCAGACCAAAGGTCCACCTTAGAGAAATACTTGGCTCCACGTAGTTTATCGAAATTTTTTCTATCCATGGAAATGGATACTTGTTCTTTATTGTGATTTTTTATATCATAATAATCAATGTAAAGGTGCATTGATCCATCCTTGTTCTTGATAAATAGGACTAGAACACCCTAGGGTGAAGCACTCAGTCCTACAAAACTCTTTTCAAGATTCTCTTGTAACTTCTTATTTAGTTACTCAAACTCAATGGATGTCATTCTATAAGGATTCTTTCATATAGGTGGAGATCTGGGAATAATTTCAATTAAGAACTCAACCTCTCAGTTAGGAGTAAGACTAGGAAATTCTTTAGTGAACACATCAGTGTAGTCCCTCACAAAGGTTATGTCTTTATGTATAATCCTATCCTTTGTCTCAAACATTTGATCATGACATACTTGATCATAAGGCAATAATATCCATAGTTGAGACGATGATTCTAAAGTAGATTCATCCTTCTCCTTACACTTGTACAAAATTAGAGGATGCCTCAGGATGTGAAGTGTGATTTTACTTTCATGACAATTTATGTTAGCTTTGTATAAAGATATCCAATCCATTCTCAATATAGCATCAAACTTCACCAAAGTGAGTAATATGATATTTGATGAGAGGTTTAGTCCACAAACATTAACCTAGGTGGATTTATAAACTTTTGATGCAATAATTGCCTGATTTTTTTCACAAAGATAACTTAGCCATCAAATTTTTATGTGGTGTATAAATAGTTCTACTAAACTTAAAATATATAAATTAATGTGTAGAACAAGAAAAAAATAGTATTTTAACTATTCTCTAATGAAGAACGAGATTACCTATCATCACATCATTATTGGGATCCATAGCAACAATAGTGATAACATATTCTCTTCCTTGTTTCCTTGGAGTTTGTTGTTGTTGATTGCCTCTAATAACCCTTTGATTAGGGAATTATCTCACTTAATACCTTTTTTGTAGCTGAAACACTACACTATAAGATGAGTATCGTTTTGAACCGTCCATTCTTCTTTCAAATTTGCGGGATTATTTATATCCTTTTGTCCTATCATGATTCCCCTATCTTCCACATTATAAGCATCTTCTAATTCCCTTTAGATTGTTCCTAGGATTCTTCTTCCCACACTTTTGACTCATTAGATGTTGAGTTTTATTTCCATCAAAGGATTTATCCATTTATCATACCATATTAAACTCTATTTTCCTTTTTTTATATCCAATCCTACAAGACCACTGAGAGTCCTTGATCATTATTTCATCCTTAAGGTTATAATATAAAATATCCATAATACTGTCAAAGAATCAAATTTCTAAGTCTTCTCATATATTCAAATTTAATCCACTAAAGAAGTGATCCACCTTGATTTTATTATTCATGACAGAGCCATAAGTGTATCGTGAAATCCTTGTAAATTATTCTATTGACACCTCGATAGACTCGTCTTCCTTTTACCTTTTTCCATGGAACCTTATTTCCATCTTAGGATAGAGAGTTTGGGGAATTTATTTATTAAAAAATATTTTATTGAATTATTACCATTCCATGGAATCAATTTCCTCCTTAGACTTTGTTTTCTTGATTAGTGTCTACCACTAAACAACTTCCCTATAAAAATGATAGGCCTACGACACAAATTTATCTTCTTATGAGCACTAGAGGATATAGAATATATGATCAATGAAATTAATCTATTTTTCTGTGATGAGTGCATTATAAGATCTAGTAAATATATGAGGACTTTTTTACATAAAGGATTATACTGAAACATTCTCTTTCGTAAAAGAATAAGTTAATTCCATATGATTCATGTTATTTTTCATAACATTATCAAGATGATATATTACTGTCATGATGTTTTGAGCTCTCATTACCATCAGATTTTCCATTTCATTAGGGTTATCATAACATTTCCGATCACATTGATTGTTAGAGCAGGTTATGTTATTCCCTTCCATTAGCTAAGAAAAATAAAATACAATTAGGGGGATAAAATACTTAGCTAATAAGAATATAAAAAAGTAAAATTTAAACATAGAATGATGAACATGTAAATAAAAAGTATATCTTAACTTGTTATTCCATAAGTTTCAATCTAGGTAATCCATGGTGATAGAATTATCCCTAGGGTTCTTTCTAAATTTTTCTAGTCCTAATATCCAAAATTAACTCGAATATTCTATGATAACAACTATAACGACCCTAGACTTTTATATATATTATTACATGATTTTAAGCATAATTATCCATCAAGAAACCAAGGATCATATATTATAGCGACTTCTAAAAATTACATATATAAATTTTAAAACATGGTACTAGAATAAAACACCTATTTATTAATATTCTATAGAGAGATCCTAACTTCCTTTGAGCTCCTCCATATTCATATGATAGCCTAGGAAAAACATTAACAAAATGGATGATCTAAAAATTCTAGTAAGGGAACAAACATAGGAATAAAGTATATAAAATGGGTTATAAGGCATAACATGATGGCATAAAAATCCATAGAACATGAATAAACATATGGAAACATAATATATAGAACATATGATTATGTGATCAAACATAGGAATGTGGAAACAATATACAGAATATAATAAATATGAGTAAAGGATAACTACTAAGACTATATCACATGTTGAAAAAAGTCCCATAATGGATTAGGTTTACTCCCTAATCAAATATGTGTCATCTCATGAGACTAAACATTGCCCAATTCATTGGAGAAATATCTGAGAAAACCCATCATAACATGTTTATGCATATGTGTTTCACATAAATAATCAAACATAATTAATAAACATAAGGGTTACCCATGGAAAGAAATGGGTATCATAATCATGTCATATGGAATAAACAATGAGCATATAATAATGGTGTACAAGATAGAATGGATTTAAATCATAACTGGAAATTCATAATGGAAAATAAGCATATATCATGATAAATTATTTCCAAATGAAGTGAAAATATGTAAATATAGTGTTCAATAATCATTAGAAATGATCCACTTAAGTTCAGTTTATGGGGAAATATTAAAGAGTGTTGAAGTAGGAAAAAGGGGTAATTGTTTCTATAAAACTAGAAATAAAAAAAGATATATTTCCATTATTAAATGAGTGATTTTAAAAAAATAATGGTGGCTAAAAATATATTATGGAGTGATATTGAAAATGGGTAATAAATTTGGAAGTTCCCATTATTCGGATTTTCTTATCAGGGGGAATTGCGAAGGGAACCTTTTAAAACGTTTAATTCCCCATAAAAGAAGGATAAATTGAAATTGATACTTATGTTAAGAACCTATAAAAATAATTTATAAGAAGAATATAATAATAAATAAGAAACAAATTTGGGTAGAGAGAGAAAAAGTGTAACCCAAAGGTAAAATAGAAGTTTTGAGAGATCCCTTACCTTATGTCTGAATTGTTCTACACTTTCACTTAATGTCCTGGATAATTGTAAGAACCCAATTTCCCCTTTAGGAATGGATCCTTTTAATTTCTACTTTAAAAACTTATTTATGTTAATTTTGTCTTATACGCTATGTTAGGTCATGGGTTGGTTGTTTTGTTTTTAGAAAGGAAGGAGAAGAGGGATATAGGTTGGATGCAAGCCAATTACACGACTTGTAGTTGAAATATAAGTCATTTTTTAATCATACAATATTTAATAGTTTGTCTAGAGCCATTTATATTGTGTAAGGTGTTTTACCATGGGAAAAGATACCAATATTTACTTGATGTTTATAGAAATTTCACATTGTGTAAATGATTGAGTTTTTTTTGAAAAAGATAGTCTGGGCCTTCTATTTTTTCAGGCAGAATCCCTCACATCCCCTCAATCTCTCATAGGTGCTCCCTAAGGATCCTAAGTTAGGTTCTTCCATATTTCTTCAATCCAGAATCTGATTATAGATCTATTTTTCATGTTATAAATTCATCGGTAAGTCACTAAAAATGGTTAGTTTAGAGGGGTTATTTTTTTTTACTTTATAAGGAGTTAGAACCCCTTCTAATGACATTAATGGCGGTTGTGGGGAACCGTCGCTAATGTAGCTGCCTACTGTTACTCTAGGCAGTTTTGAGGAAATGCTGGTAAACTCATGGCGAGTTTAGATGCTACAACATTAGAGGTGGTTTAAACCCCCAATAATACTAACTTAAAGTCGCTGAAAATGCTTGTATTAGTGGCACTTTTAACCCAAACTGCCACTGGTTGAGGGCTTCTGGGGAAGTTGTGAAAACCACCACTAAAGCATCTCTATTTTTTTACTGTGTCCTAGTCTGCCCCCTACATCCCCTTTGTCACCCCACCCCCACAATGTGTCCCCCCACCCCTATGTACCGCCTCTCCTGTGTCAACCCCACCCATTGTGACCCCACCGCTCCCCTGCCTCTCTCGTGTCACCCATCCCGCCTCCCCTCCAGTTCCCACTCCTCCCCCACAACCTATCTTGTCCCCAAACCCTGCCTCTAGTACCCCACTTCCCCAACCACCCCATCCTCACTAGTTTCTATTCTTACATACCTATTCTAACATCTTAGTTGGGTTATTTATAAAATGAGATGTTGGAGGGATTCGAACCACGGACCGTCTGGACAACACATGTGCCCCCCCCATTTTACCACTATGGAATTTGATTTTTTATGTATAATCTCACATGACTCTATTTATATATATTTGATTCATTATTTTAATAAATATTATTTATATTATATATTTTAATACATTTAAATATATAAACTATATATACATTTATATAAACTATATATTTATATGTATAAACATGTATATTTATATATTTATAATTATATTCATTTAAATTATTTATATACCTAAATACATATTTATATATTATATTTATGTTTATTTATATAATATATATAAGTAATTATATTTACACACACACACACAGATATATATATATATATTTAAGTATGTAAATAATTTAAATTAATATATTTATAAAACATTTATATATGTCTGTGTGTTTATGTATTTATATAATATTTATATAATCGATGCACAACTATGTGGAATTCCTTTTTCTATCTTTTTAATATAAACTATTTTCTTTTTCTGTATTTTCCATTGTATTTTCCCAAATTATTTACATTTTAAAAATAAAATTATTGTATGTAGATATAATATAATTATAATATATATTTATTTAATTATTTATATATATATATATCTGTGTGTGTGTGTGTGTGTGTGATAACAAGAATATTATTAATTATTATTATTGTTATTGTACCTATTTTTTAAACTGTAAAATTTATCTATCGATTTCATAAATACCATACATTTATTTTAGGATTTATATCATTCATATATTATATTAAATACATTTATATTATATATTTATGTAAATTATTTATATACTTAAATACATATTTATTTATTATATATATTTTTATTTAAATAATATATATATATATATGTATTTTCTTAATTTATTTATAAAATGTATATATATATAATGTATTTCAATACATATATTTATTGTATGTACATTAATATATATACTAATTTTTATAAATTGTATAATATTATATATAATTAGTATTATATGAAACACAATTTATACAAATAGTTATATTATATATAATTAATATTATATGAATTAAAATTTATAAAAATATTTATATAATGTTATTTGAAATAAAATTGTATATTATATATAATATAAAAACATAAAATTATAATTTAAAAATATATTAATTATTATGTTATAAATTATAAAAACTATATGATATATTTTTTAAATAAATTATATGTATATAGTATTTTTATTCTTTTATATTATAAATAATTAATATTATATGAAATAAATTCTATATATATATATATGTACATAATATCATAAAATTATATTTATGTATACACATGAATATAATTAAATACAATCATACAAATATTTTACTTAATATGGTTATATAATGTATTTAAATAAAATTATATGTTGTGTTATAATTGTGTATATATATATTATGGGTGTTTCTTTTTTTAAAAATTGTGGGGGTTCACAACCCCCTTTAATCTCTTTAATTATAGGGGGGTTTTGAACCCCCTCTAATTTAAATACATTAGAGGCAGTTTTGAACCCCCTCTAATTTTAGATATTAGAGGGTATTTTAAACCCTCTCTAATTTATGATATTAGAGGGGGGGTTTCAACCTCCACTAATTTAAGATACTAGAGGGGGTGTTAAACCCCATCTAAAATCCAAACTAATAATTAAAAAATAATTATAAAAATTTTAGAGGGGGTTCATAACCCCCTCTAATTTAAGAAATTATAGGGGACCATAACCCCCTCTAAATTAAAAGATTAACAGGGTTTTTACATAACCAACTCTAAATTTTATAGAAAATGAATTTAAAGGGGGTTCATAACACCATCTAAATTTGATGATTAAAGGGGGTTGTGCAAAACACCCTCTAATTATTCAAAAAATAAATTTAGAGGGGGTTGTGCAAAACTCCCTTTAAATAACCCCCTCTAGTCTACTGTTTTTTTACTGAGTACTCGATTCCATTTTAATCTTTCATCATTCTTCTTATTATCAAAAATTATATTTATATACTGGATTATATGCCATATTTTTAATTCATTGATCTATTTTTCATATCTCTTATAATCCATGACAAAATAAAGGTTGATACTAGAAAAGGAGATTTGTACGAGTACGAGGTAGGTGGTCTCATGCCTTTCGTTAAAAGTTGATGTGTTTATATATGTCATTGTGTCACACACCCAATACTTAGGCGTCACCTTAAATTAAATTCAATCCATTAATTGAATCATTAGGCATGGACTATTAAAATAAAGATAATTACAACAAATTTTATAGGTTGTGGACCTTGATTTTGAAACCCCCTTGGGTGTGTTGGTTATAGAAATGGATCACGATCACCATGGGTTTCCAAGAATCTTAGAAACCTTCGAGGTGTTCCATTTTCTTACCATAGGTTTTTAATGGATGAATTGAATTATAAATCACGTGATGAATTTATTTGTATTATAAATTATAATTGAATTGATTAGTGGGAAGGGATGAATGGACATGAACCTTGGCCCATGCTATGTAATTTCTTGATTAAGCATCAATTTCTCTTTTAATATAAATTAACATGAGAGATAAATGATGTTTATACCATGTAATAGTTTTTTATGCATGAGATTCTTGTTATAATGATTTTCCAATGTGAGTAATTGAGATTTGATCCTTCTAGGCTTGTCATGTACTTTTTTCCTCCATTAAGTTGAGGTTTGGATTATAATGTACTTGGTATTGACCTTTACATGTTTTAAATTAATTGATTATATGGTATTGAATCATATTGAATGCCTATATGCCATGGGTTATTCATGGAATCAAATAAATGATTTCATGGATGGACTCATTGAGGCATGACTATTATAAGTTGAGTGATAAATGGATTCATATGATAATTCCATGGACGGACTCAAGGTTATTTGATTATATGACATGGGTGATACTTGGGCTCCCATAGTGGACCACCAAAGGTGAACTCGATTGGTAGGGATGTTATCCCACACCTAGAGTGATACCAGGGTTCTTGAGTATTGTCATGGATGGGATTATAAAGTGTTGGTTCATATTACACCTAGAGTGACACTTGGATTCCATATTAATAATTCTAAATATGGGATCAAGTTTTGAAATGGATAATGAATTAAAAGACTTATATGATTTATTTTACTAGGAAAAGAACAAGCTTCTAATTGGTGTTGACTTACACTTTTATGATTGGGATGTTTATAAATCCTTGGATATGAGTTTTTATCGGGGGTTCCAGGATTAATGCTAGGTTCTGAGACATATTGTTTGAATGAAATATTTAGTTAAATTAACATGATTATAAATGGAACATGCTTCACTATTAAATAGGATACTTATTTCTTAAGTGAATTTTATTAAATGAATTGATTATAAAATGCGAACCTGGTTTTTTTTATGTTTTTTAGTTTGGAGTAATTTAGTTATTATATTGTTTCCTATACACTGATGTCTTTATATATTCACTGATTGGTTGGCACCTAGACTTGGGTGGTTGCCTAGTGGGATTATATCTCACACCCTTTTTGGGTTACCTTTTTCTACCTAAATAGACTATACGATTGTAGGTATGGATAAGGGAAATAACCCTTCTGTAGGTTCTTGATTTATTATTATGAGTATGGGAGCATGGGACCGAGATGAGGCTCACAATGTTAGCGAGATACTATTGGCCTTTTTTTAATTTTGTTACATTTATTTGATACCTTCCATTTATATATGTTTCAGATATTTTGTAAAGACACATGACATGTATCATCATTTTTTATATGAGATGTCTTCTGGAATTGTCTATTTAATTAAGTCTTCTGTATTTTTTTATTCTGGTTATTATACTACTTCTTCTACTTGTATGTTATTGATTTAGATGTGTTTCATTATGAAAAGAAGGGAATAGTATCCCCATAGACAAAACCAGGCCCTTGTTGCTAGTCACTAGCCTCAGGCATTTGGGGAGATGTGCTTGAGGCCATGTGGAAAACCAGGTATAGGGAACTGTTGAGTGAAATTCGAGTCATAGATGTTACAAAGTGGTATCATAGCATGATTTTCTAGTCAACATTACTATTTTACAACAATATAAAAGGATAGAAATGAAATTGAGATTGGTAATGAGCTATGCCTAGGGGTAGCTAACTCATGTATAGGTAAAAGACAAATTTCTTCAACATAAATTCCTATTTTCTGGATTTTGACTATTATAATTGATTTTATGACCCCGGTGGGTTATGAAATTAAATTGTGATGTTATTATTGATATTATTTTGAGTTATATTTAATTGAAACCAGATGAGATGAGGGTATTACATCTCATGCATCATTATAGAAACTTTTTAGAATAACATTTCATGCATTATGCCATGAAATTTAGGATTCAATACTTTTTTCATTCTATTGTGATGGGTGTTATGATATTTATACCTTCTCTTGTGATAGGTATTTTGTAATTATTTACAGTTTTAATTAAGTAGACTCTATGCCTTGGTTCCTAAAGAGTATGGGCCCTTGTGGATTAGAATTTGTCGAACCACATGGTCTATCCTATTTAAATTGAATCGGAATAAATGAGAATGAATATGTGAACTCAATTGGAAATGAAACAAATATGAAACCAGTTGAAAGATGAATTCTTATGGCAGAGAACTTGACCATACCTAACCTTAGTGGTGCTAAATTGGTAGTGTCTCTCACTTGTACTAGATCTGTATAACACCCAGACCTAACTCATGAAGTATTCAGAGGCGTGTGTTATTATATAGGAAGGATTACACCTACCCTATTTAAATATATGAGCTTTTGAGATGCAAAATTGATAAAAAAAATTCAATTTGAGGCATGTGTTTGGCATTGTAGAGGAATTCCACCATGATGACCTGTGATCGTACTTTAAGAGGGTGGCAACGACCACACTCCATAGGTGGTTCAATATGGGATACCAATGGATCCTTAAATTGTGCCATATGAGGCACTAGCTACAATACTAGAATCAGGTGCTGAGGCATAGTTCCATAAAGGATTTATGTGGTTCATACGGACTATTCAGGAAGAACCACGACCTGACCCGACTATAGTAGAGTGGACGCTTGAGTTCCTGTAGTAGCATTTTCCCACTTTTTTTAGAGATGATAGACTAAATTCCATAGAGTCCTGGTTAGAGGCAATACTATATATCTTCAAGAATCTAGAGACGCCTCCTGATTAGTGGGTAAATATTTCTACATATATTCTATATGATTCCACTAAGAGATGGTGAGATTTTATAACATATACATATCATCATTGGGAGATGGAGTGGATGTATTTTCATATGGAATTCTATGATTATTTTTATCCCAATACATTGAGGTTTGATAGATCTTGAAATTTCTTGCACTTGGAGCAGGACGCACTATCAGTTATGCACTGTTTAGACCACTTGACTGAGCTCTAGTGCTTTTCACCTATTTTTATGGGTGATGTGTTATTGAAATTCGGGGGATTTAAGGATGGTCTCAGGTATGGCATATGATCATAGGTGAATGTATTTTAGTTGACTATTATTTTTGGAATAGTGAATCATGTGCTTATCACAGAGCATAACATAAGAGAGGCTGGGGGTGTGATCCAGGATGGTTCGACATCTCGATTTAGAACTGTATTGATTGATAGTTGGAACTGTCATCAAGAGCTTCTATGCGGTGATATTAGTAGTCATAGAACACACTCAGGTGGCCAGGTGAGGTGCTACTAGTGTGGTAGGATAAGAGATACAAGGCCAAAGTGTACGAGGGACCCATTCAAGTGTCATTCATGCAACAAGATGGGTCATATACAAAACTTGTGAAGATCTTTTCCACCAGCAGTTGATGAGAGAGGGTACACACTGACTCCATGTTTAGGAGAGGGGTCAACAACTTATCACCAGGTAGGGAGCTAGACTATAGATGGTCGATCAAACCAAGGTGGTTATTGTGGTAGTGGTAGTTAGACCCTAGTTTTATAGTGACAAAAAAGAGTATCTAATTATGGTGTCAAGGAAGTATTATAGGGTCACAGATCAGGCTAGATATACATAGTGAAATACACCGTTGAGAAACAGGATCCCAAACCTTCTACTATCATAGGTACTATTATAATAGCCTCTACTTTAGCATTTTCCCTTTTCGATATAAGGTATTCTCATAGATTTATATTTATTCTCATTGTCAATATACTTAGGCTCAGTGTTTAGAATTAATATGGTGTTATGAAACTTGATACTCCTTTGGAGAGTAGAATGGAGGATGTAAATTAGTATAGGGAGTTCCCCCTTGATATTAGCGGGTGTCACTTTATATGGGACCTCTTTTTCCTCAAGATGATAGGTTTTTACCTCATTCTCGGTATGGAGTGGTTGGTTTCCCTTCATGATTTCATTGACTTCTATCATTGAAGGGTGAATTTAACCTCACTAGAGAGTATAAAGTTCATTCAAAAGGGTGAATGGGAAGTCCAAGAAGGTCAAGATGGACCCAAGAATCGTGTGCTAGGTGGGATGGCAACCAAGATTGTGAGTTTATATATGGATGATCAAGGAACATGTCGAGAAGATTTTCCTCCAATGGTTGATCATTTCAAAGATGTATTCGTAGAAAAATTTTCAAGAATAAATCCAGTGACATAGGTAGATTTCTTTGTCAATCTAGTTTTAGGAGCTGCATCAATATCCATTCCTCCTTATAAGATGGATACTACTGAGATGCAAGAGCTCAAGAGGAAGCTAGAGGATTTACATGCAAAGGGATTTATCTGATCTATTACTTATCTATGGGGGTTGTCAGTAATTTTTTGTGAAAAAGGTGGATGGTACCCTTAGGATATGTTTGGAATACCAGAAACTGAACAAACATATGGTTAAGAACATGTATCCTCTTCTATGGATAAATGATCTCTTCAACTAGCTTCAAGAATATTGGATCTTCTTAAAGATTGATTTGGGATATGGTTATTATGAGGTGTGTTTTAGACGATCAAACATACCTCGCATAACTGTTCATATCTAGTATATTCTATATGATTATTTGGTTATGTCGTTCAATCTCACAAATTCACTAGTGGTCTTCATGGAACTGTTGAACTGAGTGTTCCAACTTTATCTTGATTTTTTCTAGTGGTTTTTATATATTATATCTTGTTATATTCTCAAAATTGACATAACCCTTCCAAAAATCCTAAGCTCATATTGAATACACTAAGAGATCATTATTTTTATGTTAATTTCTAAAAGTGCCACTTCTGGATGGATGAAATTCACTTCCCGAGTCACATAATCTCAAGGACAATACTATCAGTTGACCCAAATAAGGTGAGAGATATAGTTTCCAAGGAGAATCCCAATAAAGTCTTTTATTCATGGAGTTTTTTAGGGTAGGATGGTTACTATAGGTGTTTCATATAGGACTTCTCATGCCTAAAAATTCCATTCACAGGCTTGACTAAAAAGGGTATGAAGTTTGTGTGGTCATATTTCTACAAAAGAATATTTTTAAGAGTTGGAAGGTAGATTGAATTTATTGTCGATACAGGTTTTTCCAAATCAAGAAAGGAGTTACACTATTTAATACAATGATTCAGGTATTAGGCTAGGATCATTTCTTATATAGGGAGATAGAGTCATGGTGTATGGGAATAGGTAGTTGAGGCCACATGAGAGGAAATACCCAACACATGATCTTGAGTTAGCTATAGTTGTTCACATATTGCGCTGCTAGATACATTACTTACTAGGAGAGTGTTTTTTGGTGTACAAAGACCTCATAAGCCTAATGTTCATATTTACATAACATTATTTTTATATGATGTAGTGAAGTTGGGTTGATTACTAATATTATTTTGACTTAGATATTGCCTACATGCTTGGTAAAGTCAATGAAGTGGATGAAGCACTGTGCAGGAGGACTCAGATATAGGTAGTGTAGTAGGATAGTAGCTAGTGGAAGATTATGGATTTGTTCTCTGAGATTCTCTTGGAGGTGTAGGACAATCAGGTATAGACATTTCTATAATCCTTATTTGTTACCTCTACTCTTATGGTTAGAGTTAGGATGAGGCTTATATCAGATTTTAAAGGCCTAATCCTACGAGGGAGTGTTGTAGGTGATGACCCTCCTTCTGGTTAGACCATAGTTGAAGATGAAATTATTCATATTCATAGTGGCGTATGTGGTTCATTCGACATGTGTGGGGAGATGATGTGGGATTTTTATGATTCATATTGGGAAGTTCATCCTGTTGTCACCAAGATGTTTTAGGATTTACATCACCATTACTGGTGGCGAGGTATGAAAAGAGATGTAGATGGTTTTGTCATTAGGTGTTCTGCCTGTCAGCAGGTGAAGGTAGAACACCACTGACCAGCAATACATTACAATAGTTGACCATTATCGAGTGGAAATGGAATGATGTCAAGATGGATTTTGTAACAGGTTTACCATGGTCGCCTCAAGGTAAGGATTTTGTATGGGATGTTGTTAATAGGATCACAAAGGTTGCACATTTTCTTCCAATCAAGAGAACATTTAGTTTGGATAAGATTTGGAGGTTTTATATCCATGATACAGTATGAGATCATATGTTCACACATACTATCATTTTTGATAGGGATCCCCAGTTTACTTTTCCATTCTAGAAAGGGTTGTAGAGGGATCTTGGTACATAAGTTTTTCTAGGCACAACACACCACACTCAAATTGATGGATAATCAGAGTGCACTATTTATGTTATTTAGGAAATTCTTTGAGAATGTGACCTAGATTTTGGGGGCTCTTGGGAGAGGCATATACCCCTAGTTTAATTCTCCTAAAACAATAGATTTCATGATACTATTTAGATTGTGGAATATAAGGCTCTGTACGGTAGGCCATGTCGATCACCCCTGTATTGGTTAGAGGTAAGAGAGGTAGTTATGATTTGGACACATTTTTTCAGAAGACCAAGGAGCAGTTGAAGTTGATATAGAATCATATGCCTATTGTGTATTCCTGTCAAAAATCATATGTTGATCATCGCAGAAAACCTCTAGAGTTTGATGTTTGGGACCAGGTTTTCTTATGAGTTTCTCCGAGGATGGGACACAAGAGGATCAAGAGACATCGTAAGATTTCACCGTGGTATGTCGGGATATTTTATATTCATGATAGAGTCATACTTGTAGACTATCAGTTGTAGTTACCTTAGAGGTATTGGGCCATGCATGATGTCTTCCATGGTTCTCAGATATGGAATTACTATTAAGACCCATCTCATGCCTTTCATCTCGACGAGGTTGAGTTATAGGTAGGTGCATACTTTGAGGAGTACATTATACATATTGTGGATCGTAGCACTAAGGATCCTTGAAGATGGTCAGTTCCTATAGTATAGTTGCTATGGTAGCATAATCTAGTACAAGATGAGACATGGGAGTGAGATCCCAATGTATGATCGCACTAGCCATAGTTGTTCTCAGAACATGATTCTCCACCCTTGGAAGGAAAATTCAGTAAAGAATTGATTTAGGGGGTAATTTTTTAAGAATTCGATTGTTTCATTTAGGTATGGATCCTTTTAATTTCCACTATAATCTCTTGTTTATATTCTTTTTATCTTAGAACCTAAGTTGGGCCATGGGATAATTGGGTTGTTTTTAGAAAGGAAGGGGCATAGGGCTATTGGTTGGCTCCAGGCCAATTACATGACATGTAATTACAATACATAACATGTATTAAATACACAACATATAATAGTCTATCTAGAAACTATCACATAGTGTAAGGGGTTTTCCCAAGGGGAAAGATCCCGAGATTTACATGTTGTGCAAGGCATTTACACATCTTTAAAATGACTTAGATTTTTTTTTTAAAAAAAGTGGCAGGGCCTCTTATTTTTTTGGAAATTTTTTTTCACCTCCACTCTCTCTCGCGTGGGATAACCCCAAGGAGCCTAATGTAGGTTAATCCACCATTCATCCATAAGGACTTTGATTCTAGATCCATTTTCAGGTTGGAATTGCACTGGAAAGTACTTGAATCTTTTTTACTCTTTTTTCATTCTTCTTCCTATCGATGATGTTGTTCATATGAAATATCATATTTTCTATTTTTAAGGCATTGATATGTTATTAAGATTTATTATGATCTTGGATGAAATAAATGATAACACTATATGAAGATAGTAATTGGAGTATGAGGTAGGTGTTCTCGTGTCTTTCGTTAACAGCCAAAATGTTTATATATGCCATTGTGTTGCACACCCAATTATCAGGTGTCACCATAAATGAAATTTAATCCTAGAATTGAATAATTGGGAATAGAAATTTAAATTAAAAATACTTTCAATGAATGTTATAGGTTTTGAACCTTTATTTAGAAACCTCCCTTGGGTGTGTTGGTTATATGAATGGACCACCATGGGTGGTCATGAAGCTTAGAAACCTTTTACATCTTCCAATGTGTTACCGTGGGTTTTAAATGGATGAATTGAATTATAAATATATTTACGAATTTATTTTTATTATAAATTTTAATTTAATTTATTAATGGGAAGGGATTAATGAACATTAACCTTGGACCATTCTTTTAAATTACTTTATTAAGCATGAATTTCTCTTTTAATTGAACTTCCCATATGATTTACTGAGAGGCAATCCTTCTATGTCTGGATTGTGAATTTATCCAACTTTGAGGTGTGGCTTGAATTATAATGTTCTCGGTATTGACCTTGAAATGTTTAAAATGAATTTAATAAATGGTATTGAATCATATTGAATGTTTATATTCCATCAGTGACACATGGATTAAAATGAATAATTCCATGGATGGACTCATGAAGGCTTGAATATTATATGCCAAGTGATGCATGGATTCATATGAGAATGAAATAGATGGACTAAAGGTAATTTTATTATTTACCATGGTTGATACTTGTGCTCCCTTATTGTACCTCCAAGGATGGACTTGATTTGTAGGCATGTAATACCACACATAGAGCAATACTTGGGTTCATTAGGATCACCATAGACGAGCTTGTAATGTGTTGGTTCATATTACACCAGGATTAACACATGGATTCCAACATAGAAATACCATGAATGGGATTAGGTTCTAAAATTTATAACGAATGAAATGATTTATATGATGGGTCTACCAAGAGAAATAAAAATCTTGGATTCAATCTTGACATTCACTTTATGGATGGGCTATTTAAGAATCCTTGGATATGTGTGCTTACGAGGGACGATGGGTTTAATTAAAGGTAGTGATACTTATTGATTGAATGAAATGTTTAGTTAAGTGTACATGATTATAAATGTAATAGTCATAAATATTAAATTAGTTAATTATTTCTTAAATGAATTTAATTTAATTCATTGATTATAAAATTAGAACCTTAATTTTGAAGGATTTTTACTTTTGAGTAATTACTTTATTTATTATATTGTTTCATTTGTACTGTTTTCATTATATATTCATTGTCTAATTTTCACCTAACCTTGGGAGGTTGCCTACTGGGATTATATCTCAATCTCGATTTGGTCCACCTTTTGGTTCCCAGACAGACAATATTATTATAGGTATAGATAAGGGAAATATTCCTTCTACATGTTCTTGATTGCTGCTTAGGAGTAAGGGAAAATGGGACTGAGCTAAGGTTTTCAATGCTAGCTAGATACTTATGGACTTTTTTAATTTTGTTACATGTGTTGTACACCTTCCATGTATATATTTGTTCTATTTTTTAGAGACATATGACATGTATCATCATTTTTATAAGATATTTATTATGGAATTATTTATTTATATCATCCTTTCACTATTTATTTATTGTATGGTTATTATACTACTTGTGATACATGTATTTTTTTTATTCTATTGTGTTACATTTTACTAATGAGGTCATCGTCTCCCCATAGACACACCCAAGCCCTCGTAGCTAGTCGGCAGCATCTGGCATTTGGGGAGATGTGCTTGAGGCCATGTTACCAACCACGTTCGGGGCACTGTTGAGTGGCATCCAGGTCTGAGATGTTATAATAATAAAATTTTATTAATTAATAATTTAACTTAGAGCCTCTTAAAAATATCTTTTTTTATTATAATTTTATTAAGTTCATTTATGATCATTTTTATAAGTTATAATGTTTAATCTTGTTGTTTCGAGAGTGTTCATTTTATGGTTTTCGGGTCGATTCCCTTGAGTATAATTATGGGAGTTCTTGTAAAATGGAAGAAAAACTCTAGAAGTGGAATAAAATGATATTAATATACATAAATTATTTTAACTAGTCTAATATATCTTTTCTTTATGATACAAAGATGATTCATTTGATAAAATGATAATGGTAAATGTTTTGTTTATTTTGGTGAGTTTTCGATCATTACGAACTAGTTTTGATTTATTATTTAATAATATATCCATATATATAAATTATTTATATAACATATAAAATGTTATAATATTACTTTTAAAGCTTTCTTAACCATTATAATGGTTTAATGAGCATCCTTGAATGTGGTAATCAAGAATGAAAAATTGTCATCCCCGATGATAGTGATCGAAATATCATAGATGATGTTTTTTTAATATAAAAAGAGAAGAGAAAATATTTGATGTTGGATATTACGTTAACACAAAAAAATTATAGTACATATATGATATTGGAGTTTTAATTTTATTTTGTATAGGGGAGGTGAGGATAATTTAAAAGAAATAAATAATTTAAAAGAAAAGTAAAGAGGAGTTTGCCTCTTGAATATCCTATCCTTGAGAACCTCTTTAAGGAACTTGGGTTTGATATTTTTATGATAATATAAGATATTGTACATGGAGAAGAGTCTTGAGAATATAATTGGGTAGAATTTAGAAAATATACAAGGCTTAGAAGTTGTGAGGAGAAGGGGTGGCGAGGGGTAGTATTTATAGGGGAGGAGATGGGTGTTTTTTATTATTATATTCATTAGTTTATTATTTTTTATTAAGAAAATAAATACTATTGATTATTATGAATATATAAATTAAAAAATGAATTTTATTTCGATATAATTGGTTCTTACACCATCCAGGACTTACAAATTCATGTATTTGGATTAAAATGCTAAATACTGTAAATTACTATATTTCACAATTCACCAAAATTTCAACTATTTTAGAAAAATACCAAAACTTCACCCTAAAAATTTATTAACATGTATATTCCAAAAATAGAATCCATTTTATGAAAATAATTCTATAAATATAATAATTTTAATTTTAAAATAGAATCACCATTTATTCGAAAAATACTGATTTTAATATTAAAATCGATATTTTGACCATTTAAAAAAATAATTAAGGTCTCATAAAATTATATGATAATTATAATAAAACGTAATATTAAATTATAAATATATTTTATGAAAATAAATCATCTTTTAAATCATTATATAAATTATAAATTTATAAATAAACATTTACATTCCACAAAAATACCAACACTTAATTTATCATTTTAAAAACATTAATTTACTTACTCCATTGTATAAATATATCATATTTTCATTTATAAGATACCAATATTTTATTTTACTTTTATAGGTGAGGTTATTATTCTAATGTCCATATTACTATTCTTAATTTTCACATTACTATTACAATGGTCAGGTTTCTATTCTATTGGTATCGGTACCTTAATTTATATAAACATAACTTATTTCATTGTTCCCTTATGATAAGAAAGTTTTTATTGGGTTATTTATGTTATTTATGTGTTTTATACTACATGAAATAATTATAATAAGGGAAATTTCATTGATAAAATTATTGGTCGTTACATTTCTACACCAACTTTTGACACTCCTTTTAGAGCTCACTCTAGTATGTTTTCATTTGTTTGATCACTAGTCTAAGACTCAGTAAAATGAAAAAATTATATTATTTTGCACAGAGTGAAGTATTAAAAAAAATAATCAAAATAAATTGGTATAAAAAATATTATTCTATTATTAAAAAGATCATCAGTTTTCAAGGATGGGAGATATGTTTCATTAAAAACCAGACAAGGATTTCAAATTACATTACCCAAAAATTATAGGAGCATTTTATTCTTCAGATGAGTTTTTATGAGATGATAATAAGTTTGAAGTAGTTATTACATTATTTTCTAAAGATTATAATTTTTTATACCTACAAGTCATATAATTAGTTGGTGTTCCTTATCATGGTGAATCCTACCTCATATCTCATAAAATACAAGATAATCTTGGAAGTTTTGTAAAATCAAAGGATGAGGAAACCATGTTTCTTTCTTATCAGAAAGTTAGAAAGGTTTCCCACCTATCACCAAATTAAAGAGTTTTCAAGTTATGACTTCAAGGTTATCTCATACTGATAAAGGGTGACATGGATTCCCTAAAAGGTTTAGATATATTTGTTTTGGATTATTTGATTAATATGAGGAGAATCAACCTAGTAAATTTTGTTTTCATTAAGGTGGAAAAAATTAAGGAATCTTAAATTAAATCAAATATTTTTATGTTTCCATATTTTATAAAAAAAGGTGTTAGTAAATCATGTGGAAAATTTAAATGTTAAAAACCTGACTTATCCCCTAAGGGAAAATATTTTCTTGATTGTAGAAGATACTTTATCAAGGATGAAGTTAGACTTTGACTAAGAGTTAAAAAGGTTTCTTGAAATGGATGATGGAGATGAATATGAATCTAAACCTGCTAAAGTAGAGTATTTTTTTAATGAGAAAGTTAAAAATAAACATCGAATCTTCACCGCCAAAAAAACATAAGAAATAAAATAGAATGACTGATAAATAATTCAAATATTTCATGGAAAAAAAGAAGACACCATTTCAGAAGCTCATAAGGACCATTATGATGTGAAAAATATGAAAATATTGGGAAAAAAAATTGTTAAATAAATAATTAACATTTACATATTAACTCCTGGTGTAATATTTTTATAAACATTTTTAATGAATTTTTAATTTGAGTGATCTTTTTCTACAAAATCTTATGTCTGAATGTATTCTAATTTTTTTGGATGTATGTTCTTTCTTTTTTATCATGGATAAATAAGGTAATTTACATACAATTGTGTTGTATGTTATTAATTTTCTAAATTTTTAGGTAATCATATTTACTTCACTATATTTATAGTATATCATAAAGGGAGAAAAATTTATAAACAGAAAATTTTATAAAGAAAAGAAGTTTATAAGGATAAAGGGAGAAATTTTATGGTGATATGTTTAAGGGGGGAGTTATAAAATAGGGAGAAGTATTTGATATGTTTTGTAGAGAAACCTAAAAAATTATTTATTTAATGGGGGTAATTTGAATTAATACTTTATAGATATATGTTTAAGGGGGAATGTTATAAAAGGGTATAATTCTTTGATAATTTTTTGGGAGAAATTTTAAATGTATTTATTTAAGGGTGAGAATTCTAATTAATACTTTACATTAGATCTTAATGAAGTTATAAAATCAGGGGATAATAGATAAACAATATCATTGATGTTTGTTAAAATAAAAAAGGGTTGTGAGTTTCTCAAATTTATAAATGATCATTTTAAGTGTTGTGTTGTGTGATTTCGAAAAAGGGGGGATTCTTATGTCAAAATTTACATTATACTTTCTATTCCTTTGGATTCATAAATCATAAACACTTTCTTAGAAAACTATTTTACTAAAATTATATTTATAATGTGTTGTAGTATGTTCTTTGAGAAAACATTATTTTATACCAAATGAATAAAAAAAATTAATATCAAACGAATATAATAATTTCTTATTCAATCTGATCTATCAGACTGAGGGTGCGTCTGATACATCGGGATAACCTATGTTCTGACCAGTGGTTAGACTTATGTACTATTTATCAATATATCAAAATTCATTACCATCAAAATGACATTGGTACTGGTACATTATGTTAAACTTTATATAGTTTATCATATTGAAAAATAATAAAGATGTCCATCAGACTATCTAAATTTTATAATAAGATTATATAGATTTGTTTATATTTGATGGAATACAAAATGGCATTGTAATGTTGCTAAAAAAATGTTATACATAAAGTTAATCAATATCACTCTAAGCTATCAAGTGTAATATTTCTGAGGCCATTGCAACCAACACAAAAATATTACCTATAGATTTTTTCCTATAAGATGTCATTTGAAGAGTTAGGAGATGAAGCATTCTCAATTCAAGTCATCTAAAATTTTCACTACATGAACATCTCATTCCAAGGTTTTGTAATATTTTAGAGATTTTATGTTCTAAGGAATCCTTGTGACGGTATTAATTTCTTTAGAAAAAAATTTAATTTTTTATTTAATGTTTGGTTTTGGTACCGATCTAGGGATTATGGGGATAGGAAGATGGTGAATATGATCCACCAGATCAAGGTATTATGAGGCTAGGAAGATAGAGACCGGTCATCATATTGATGGATTACAGAGATAAGAAGATAGATCCATACTTATCATCGCATTGAGGCCTTTCCTAGTAAGTAAAATCAGAACTTACAATAGTTATAAAACTATGGATAACTAGTTCAGGGTTCTTGAATTTTTTTACTCTTATGGTTAAAGCGTAAATTGTTTTATTAAATTTTTTAAGTCATTATTACTTTTATAAGATTACATATTTCTTATTTATATAGGTTTTACATTCCTCTATGAATTAAAATTAAAAAGATAGTTTTTACTTTCTTTACTAATAAACTACTTATTGGGGTGACTGTGAGACCGATAAAGTACAATGATATAAATAGATAGTTTCTGGTTCAGATTCCAATACTCGGATCATCATACAATATCGGAGTCCAATCATTTTTAACTTAAGAGGAGTTTAGTTTTTTGTTTAGTTTAAATTTTTTAAATTTGAATTCACCCATTATTGTATCCATTTTAACTCTTACAATCAAACAACATCCCCGCTAGCCTTTTGTTCATTGTATTCACTATCAGTGTACCCAAGTGCACATCACTAAATTTTTGTTTGGGAATAATTGGATTTGGGTATTATATTTTTTATTTACATGGTTGAGATGATGTTCTATATTGGTAGGTAATGGGTTCCTAATTTTTTCTTCTTTTTAGTACAGTGTCTTTCCTTCGTTCACTCCATGTTATCCCATTTTCTAGTTAACTATAGGAATTATAATTAGCTTACTCTATACTTTTTCTCTAGTGAGGGTGTGTTCATGGGATTTCTTGACAATTGTGCTTCTAGTGGGCTTGGGCGGGGGTTGAGTGTAATGTTGGTACTCTAATATAATAGTTCTCCCTTCCATCATAATAAGAAAAGTTAATAAGTTATTTCATTCTACCCCCAATGGTTCCATAATACATTCTTGGAAGAAGTTTTGGTGGTGACAACTCATGGATGGACATGAACCATATCATTACCCCAATGAGATGGAAAGTCAGGGGTGAATAAATCACTCAATTCGTTGTATAAAATAATTACATCAATTATAGAAATATTCTTCAAGATTCAATGAGATACTTGACCCACTGAATCCTTGTGTGTGGATGAATTTTATTTCACTATTTACTATTTGATCATCACCCAAACTCCCATCCAAATTTCAAGGTCCATCCACTCCAATACTACCTCCTATATAGACACTCTTATTTAATTTCTACTATTTTGATACCTCAAACCTATATCCATATTTTGATAACTATTAAATGAGTTGTAAATATTCCATACATGAAAAAGAGGAATTATTCCAATAGGATTATGATTTAGTGTTATTTTTTGAAATAGTTTGCATATGGGAGTGAACTGTAGCACCCCAGGATTTTTATGAGATTGATTTTTTTTAATTTCTTTGATGTATTGTGTTGTACACTACAACAAGATAAGTCTGTGCTACATGCAACATTGGATTAGATTGGGGTATATTCAACACTATACATGGCTTGTGTTATACAAAATTTCAATTTCTTTTGATAGAATTAATTTCATGAAAGATCAAGTTTAAGAGAAAAACTAAATATTATTATGTTACCTTATAACCTAGCCATCATAATGGTTGGTATGAATAGTATTAATTGAATTATTAAAATATTCTTTACACATTTATATATAATTAATTCTTTGGTGGGAAATTAATTATAAATGAAAATAAAACCCTTTTAAAAAAAGGAAATGTTTTCCAAAAAACTATTTAAATAAAAATAAGTGATTTTATAAAATAATAAATAACTATTGATGGATTTTATTAAGGAAATATAAATTTTATATATTTAATATAATTTATAATGTTCATATTTCTTTATATACATGATATGATAACAAATTCTTTTTTTCGGATAAAAGAAGTATTTTTCAAAAAATGTGGTTTTGCCTCTTTTTGATGGTGCACCCATTTTAAATCTAGTTTTTAACATTTTCATATATTATATTTGAAAAAAAATCTCCTTTGAAACATGAGTATAAAAATTTACATTGGTTTAATTTTAGGTATTTTTCTGAAATGCTTTACGTTTTGATAAATAGTGAAAAAAATAATGCATTTTAAATGAAAACTACTTTTTCATCAAATTTATTTATAGTGTTAAACTATATATTTGATTGGTTTTAAAGTGTAAATACATTATATTTTTATCATTTAAAATAATTTAGGTAATTTGAATTTATTTTAAATTAAATTTAGATGTAAAACCATTTCAATATTTTGCAGCTTTTATCTTTTAAAACTCGTTTTCTTTTTCTAAAAACGAGATTAATTTAAAATTAATTACTCGAACATATGTGTTTTTAATTATGAAAAATTTATTACATATTTGGAATCATTGATTAAAAATCATGTAAATATATTTCTTTTATTTTTAGGCATTATGAATAGTAACTTAATTAATTTTTTTATTAATATGGTAAAAAGGTAAATTGGGTAATTAAAGGTAAAAAATAATATTATAAAATTACCCTAACATTGTCCTAGTATCATTGGATGAGTCTATTTCGACCAAAATCATCCTTGGGTCAAAATTTTATCCTTTATAACCTACTTAGATGAGATTAGGATATTTAATATATTTTATTTAAAGAAAAGTATAATATGTCTTACTCAAATTTTAATAACTATATCATTTTTAATATAAGGTAATACAGAAGCTAAGTTCATATATAAATACTCATTTTAAGTCTAAAATGTTTTTTTATCATGGTAATTTATTTTTAGTTTTTATTATATAAATAATTACCTTAAAGAATTATACAATGATGATGCATAAATTATTTAATCGATGGAAAATCAATAAAATAATTATAATTAAAATGATAATTACCATTAAAATATAAAAACACATGACCAAATCGTATTGGTTGAGTATATATCTACCATAATCACCCAATTGTAGAATTATTAACCATTTATATCCATAAGGAAAATATTATTAAAATTATAATATTTTAGTTAAAGTGATGATAATGTTGACACATTCATGTTTTAATAAATATAACATTTTTAATTTAGGATTTTACAGAATATATATTTGAATATAAGTATTCATAAAAAATATATATGATTTATCTTCATAAAAGTAATTTATTTTAATTTTTTATTCAAAAAATAGGTATATTAAATTATTACAGAAAACTGATGTAGTAATTATTTTATTAATAAAAATATCAAATAAATATTATTAAAAATATTAAAATAAATACAATTTTAGATAATTAATATATCCAAAAAAATATAAATAGACTTTACCTGTATTAAATATAATAAAATATTTTTTTCTAGGTTAAATTTTTATCTTCATATATTTTAAAAAATCAATGAATTTAATAGTGTTAAAATTGACATTATTGATTGTTTATCAAAATAATGTTTTAATAAATTATTTAAAATAATAATAAATTTTAGGAAATATAAAATAATTATTATATGGTACAAAATGTTCTAATTTGTTCATTTATGGTCAAATTGACATCAAATTAGTAAAAATTACACAATTTTAATATTGAATAATTTATTACCTTAGATAAAATTAAAATAGAGTAACTAAAGGTTAATTGAAATGATAAGGTTTAAATTGATATAAAAAATTGTCTAAAATTGATTGGTTGATGATATTACAACCTTATCTCATATCATCTTAAAAAAATATGACATTTTTTATATTTTTGGATGGACATTTTATTATTATAATAAATTGATATTTTTAGAGATTTCAAAAGTTCCCCTCACCTCAATTATAAAAGGTCACCTCTTCCATCACTTTGTCACTTCATTTTTAGCCCTCAATCTCACACTTACCCTGCAAATTTACCTAATAAACTTACCTATTCATATTATATAGGTTCTGGTCTGCTCAAAAGACTAACTCTAGTGCCTTTAAAAGAAGATCTATAGGGAGCTCGTTGAAGAAGAGGTAATCTTCTCAACGGATTCTTTCAAAATTATTTATTCTTCTACTTCCTATTCATGAGTTGTTTAAATTATAAGTAATAAATCCTAAATCACTTATATTATGAGATATTATTAGGATTATGGAACAACCATATTCCACCTTTTCTTTATCCTATGAAAATTGAAATCACCGTAGATGTGTACGTACAACTTACCGTATCCATGTCGAGGTATAATATATTTTTCACCACCACTTTTACTTTGATGGGTATAATGATTAAAATAATAACTACATATGATGGTTATAACAAGATATTTATTCTGTAAAATATATATAGCATCCACTTCATACCATTTCCCAATTAAGGAAACGATATTATTGCTCGTGCAGACGTACAGTCTACTATCTCCACGATGTGATGCGATCCATTATCCATGATCTCTATTAAATAATGATTCAATAAATATATATAATGAATAAATATTATATATATTACATTAATATAATTCTATAAATGATATAACTATAACCTATAAAGAATAACTGGGACTTATATGATAAATCATGCAAAAAAATGAAGCAATTGACTCCAAAAAGAAGAGTAATGATGAAATATTATTAAATGGATGATAATATGATCATATATGATATAAAAAATATAAATATGGTTATATAATAATTTTATAACACTCTTTAGTACATTATACATAAGTTTTTGGTATATATGAAGGAAACAAACCAAGGTAAAGGATAATTTTTCAATCTCATTATTATCTGATATTGTTTATACATAAGTATTTAAGGGGGTATATTTATCATCCATGACCATGTTTAATAAAAATATAATCCAAAATATTCTATATATTATTATAAAATTATTTAAAGTCAATATTACCCATTTCTTAATTTTTATTAAATGCTATGAAATAAATCTTTTGTTATTTTCTATATGAGGTGCTTTTTGAAACATCCGAAAAAAGCATGAGAAGAATGCTTTTTTTAAACTTATATGAAATGAATAGACTTTTATTCATTCATATTTCCTTAATTTATTGAATACTACCTTAAATTATTTCAAGTTTATTTTCAAATAAATTATTTTCTTTTAAACCTTCTTGATATTTTAAGAAAAGAAAACTTTTTTGAAGAAGAAAGGGCATTTTCCTCAAGAATTAATTTCAAGTGTTCTATCAAAATTATCTTCCATCTAATATGAAATTATTTAATAGGGATATATATCATGTATTTTATCCCTATTATTACTATGATTTGATTATGTTTATGATGAAATTATATTTATGAAATCCGTATCTTTTTCAAGGATTATGTTATAATGAAATGATATTAATGAGACCCATTCATTTTACATGGGTTATGTTATGAATGAATGATGTTTATGAAACCTATTTCATTCCATGGGTTATGATATAATTTATTTTATTGCGACACACATATATATAACATTCATTATGTGATGGGTGGGACCTATATGTACCTCAAATGCCTTGGGTAATGATCTATGTCTCATGAGATAGATAGGAATGGAATGGGAAATGATCTTGGTTTGGTAATACAAGGTTGGAACGGTAAGTAAACCCGATTCAGTAATACATGGATAGAATGATGAGTGAACTCGGTTCAGTAAATGAATTTTTCCATTATTAAGAAAATGATTTCATATTCTTGTGCATTTTCAAAAATTACATGTTTTATTTCAAACATATTCTTTTATGATTTAGGTTTTAAGAATTATTATGAATCAATATTATGATATTTTATATGCATGGTATAATTTTCATATTTTTGTACCCTTGTGTTTATGTTATGATTCATAACTCCTTTTTTTACCTGTACTAAGAATTTGAGCTCACCTTTTCTAATGTTTTATTTTCATCAAGTTATACATAAATGTTTTTGGAATGAGTACTAAAAGGTAAGATATTTATGGAAAACATTGAAGATATTTCACTAGACTATATGTTTATATTCTGAGTTTCCAAAGACACCAAACTAATATGGTATTTGAGAATCTTTTTGGGTAATTTATTAATAATTCTAAAAAATTAATGTAATATCCTTGTACGTCAATCTTGGGTTTTTAGAGATGGTATAATAGAGAAGGTTTAGTTAACCTTTGGAACTAGGTTGAGAAAAATTTAGTGAGATCCCTAAAGATATTTCTAAGGATATTTCTAGGGATGTATCTAAGGATAAGTCAATGTATCGGTTAAAATCCTGGAATTTTCATAATTATCATGGTTAACCTAAGATTAAACCCATGATTTTAAATATTTATATTACTTCCCATTGAAAAGAAATTTTTTTCCTTCACTATTTAGAACATGAAAACCTCTTTTGGTTTTTTATCATTTAGATGGAGACTCAGAACAGTAGTGGACTCTAATCAAGAATACAAGGTAGTAAGATGAAATTGAATCCATGGGATGGGATGAGTTCAAGAAATTATTTTTCAATAATTGCATTCTTCATATAAATATGGAAAATGATTTACTTGAGCTTAATGAAAATGAAGATGAATCTATTGGTACATATAAGGAAAATTAAACAATTCTTTCAAGGTACACTTCTGGCATTATCATCCAACTTAAAAGTAAGGTTGATCAATTTTTCAATGGCATAAAACCACGTCTTTGAAGGGAATTGTCAATAAGAGATTTAAGTAGCTATGAAGTGATTTTAAGTTGTCCTATCTTGATAGAAATGAAATATGGGGTTACATATCTATCTCATGGATTTGATAATAAATGGAATGTGGAGTTCAAGGGAAAATCTCAAAACCATGGTGAAAAGAATATGAGCCTTTACTTATTCTTAAAGTGTGGAAAGAAGCACGGTGAATATTACCTTAAAGGGACTAGTAAATATTTTAAGTGTGGAAAAGAAAGTCATTGGGTTGTTGAGTTCCAAAGTAATGGAAAAAATTTTATAATGATGTGAATATAGAAAATGATACACATAGTGGACCTCCCACACAACAATGCTACAAGTGCAAGGAAATGGGACATTATTCTATTCAATGCCCTAATCCAAGGTTCATCGATGATGATCGAAATCAGAAGACTCTTAAAGCCAAAGAAAAAGGCAAATCACATGTGATCACTATTCATGATGTAGAGTACGATAACGAGGTGGTGGAATGATTGAGGGTTTATGTAATGGGATTCCAAAATAATGCTATAGAATCTATTTTATAGTATTAGAAATAATGAAATATCTATCTATTAATCCATTGTGGTTTTTTTCACCTGTATTTATGAGTATATGCTGAGTGGTACCAATAACCATGAAAAGTGATTCAGATAATTTTTGGAAAACACATTGAGGGAAGGATAACCCTCAACATGTGCATAATGTTTGGATAAGTAAATAAAGATAGTTTTTATATTATTAAAGACATTCTCACTAATGTGATGAAAAAAGTGTTTTATGATATTATGGATTGAGTATATAGAATTTTTGGGATTTATGGTATATAGAAAGAGTTAATTTTTGAAGGAATATATTTTTGCACTATGGTTTTATGATAATTCAAGTTATTACCATCTTTCAAGAGAATGCATGATGAAGGAATTCACATGTTTGGAATGTGACCATCAAGAGATACATTTTGATATTTGGGGAATAAATGTTAAGACGATTCAGTGCACCTCTTTCTGATTTTATGGATTTTTATCTTTCAAAAGTATTGTGAGGTTATAATTTTATGGAATTTTTAAGTTAAACATATGATAAATTTGGTTAGATTAAATTATTATCTCACTATAGGTGGACTTATACATATTTGATAAATTTTTATAACCTTTTTATCGTGACAAAGATAGATGGAATGACCTATAATAATATTTATAGATCACATGATCTATAAAAATTTTCGGATTGACAAATTAAACATCATTTCATTGAATAATAGATAAAGTATAAATTTTTTAAGGTGAGACCAATGTTGAGATTTTAACTAAATCAAGTCTATATTTCTTCTCATGTAAAATTATTCAACATTAGGGAAAGGATCTTGAAACAAAAAAAAAATGTAATCCTAGTACCTTCTTATCTGATGAATCAAATGGTTCATTAGATCATCATGGATTTATGGATTTTTGATTGTTTTACTTTCTCCAAACTAGGTTCTCTAACACTCTCCATTAGAACTTGATATTTATATTTCTCTTCCATATCCATGTTTTCACTTTCCACCTATGTTCTCATATGTGGAAACATAATGATGAGTTAGTTTGGGTAACCATTATGTTTCTAAATTTTATTTTTAAAAATAAGTTCTATAATTCATTTTTATGATGTGGGTTTCTATGAAAGAAACATTCATTTGTTAATCCTTTTATAACCCTAATGAATTTCATGGGAGAAATTCATTTTAACTGGGTTAAAATGTAACACATTGATTTTTTTATGAGATAGAGTTTTTTTAATTTATTTAACATATTGTATTGTATACTACACCAAGATTAGATTATGATACACACAAAACCAGATTAGATTACTATATATGCAACACTATTCTCGGCTTGTGTTACAAAAAATTTCAAGTTCTTTTGATAGAATTCATTTCATGCAAGATTGAGTTTAAGAAAACAACTAAATATTATTATGTTACCATATAACCTAGCCATTATAATGGTGGGTATGAATGATATTAACTGAATTATGAAAAAATTATTTACACATGTATATATAATTTATTTTTTCGTGATCAATTAATTATAAATTAAAAAAACCTTTTTTAAATAAAATAAAACATTTTTCTGAAAAACTATTTAAATGAAAATAAGTGAGTTTATAAAATAATAAAGTCACTCATGATAGATTTTATTAATGAAATTTATATATTTAATATATTAAATATAATGTTTAAAATTCATCTTATATGTTATCTATACAAGATATAAGAACAAATTCAATTTTTCAGATAAAAGAATTATTTTTCCAAAAATGCTACTTTGCGACCTTTTTATAGCACAATAATTTTAAATCCATATTTTGAAACATTTTTATATTATATTTGAAAAAAAATCATCTTATAAAGTATATTGTTTAAATTTACTTTGTTTTAATTTTTGGTATTTTTCTAATATGTTTCACATTTTAATTAAATATAAAAAATTAATGCATTTTAAGTGAAAAATATTTTTTTTTTCAAATTTATATATAGAGTAAAATTATATATTTTAATATTTTTAAAGTATAAATATATTATATTTTTATCAGTTAATATAATTTAGTTCATTTTCATTAATTTTACATTGAATTTATATGTAAAACATTTTAATCTTTTATATGTTTTAACTTTTAAAACTTTTTTTCTCATTCTGACAACAGGATTAATATTAAATTAATTACTAAAACAAATGTATTTTGAATTCATGAAAATGAATTCCATATTTGGAATCAGTGGGTCCATATTATGTAAATATTTTATTTTATTTGTGAGAATTATGAATATTAACTTCAATAATTTTTTATTAATTGGTAAAAATGTAGATCAAGTAATTAAAGTAAAAAAATAATATTATAAAATTACCCTAGCACTTTTCCAAATATCATTTTATGATTTTTTTCCTAAATAATCCTTGGGTCGAAATTTTATCCTTTGGAAGCCACTTGGATAAGATTAGGACATTTAATATATTTTATTTAAAGAAAAGTTAAATATGACTTACTCAAATTTTAATAACTATATCATTTTTATTATAAGGTTATACAGAAACTAAGTTCGGCTATAAATAATTATTTTAATGCTAAAATTTTTTCCTTTATCATTTTGATTTATTTTTAATTTTTAGTATATAAATAATTTCTTTAATGCCTTATACAATGATGATCCATAAATTATTTAATTAATGAAAAATCAAGAAAATAATTTTAATTAAAATGATAATAACCATTAAAAGATAAAAAACTTGACCAAATATTATTAGTGGATTACATATCAACCATAATCATCCAAGGTTATAATTATTGACCATTTTGATTCACATGGAAATGATTATGACACTTATAATATTTTATTTAAAGTGGTGTCAAAGTTGTCACATATATGTTTTAATAAATACAACATTTTTAATGTAGGAATTTATAGAAGATATATTCAACTAAAAGAATTATTATAAAATATAAAGGATTTGTATTCTTCAGAGCCTTTTATTTTTACTTTTTATTCAAAAAATACGTATATTAAATAATAACAAAAAACTGATGTAGTAATTATTTTATTAATGGAAATATCAAATAAATATTAATAAAAATATTAAAATAAATATAATTTTTTAAAATTAATATATCAAATGAATTTTATATATTAACTTTACCTATTTTAAATATAATAAAATATTTTGTTCGAGGTTAACTTATTATATTCATATTTTTAAAGAATTTCTGAATTGAATAGTGTCAAAATCGAAACTATTGATTTTTTATCAAAAAAATGTTTTATTAAATTATTTGAAAATCATAATACATTTTTAAAAAATATAAAATATTTATTATAGTGTCTAAATGTTTATAAATTTTTAATTTATGGTCTAATTAACATAAAATAACTAAAAAATATACTATTTTAATATTGAATAATTTGCTACCATAGTTAAAATTAAAATATAATAACTAACGGTTAATTAAAATGATAGCGTTTAAATTGATATAAAAAAATGTCTAAATTTTATTTTATTATGATATTACAAACTTATGTCATATAATATTAAAAAATATGACATTTTTAAGTGTTTTTATGGGTTTTGGTTTTATTATAAATTAATATTTTTTGATATTCCAAAAGTTCCCCTAACCTCAATTATAAAAGGGAACCTATTCCCTCACTTATTCACTTCAATTTTAGCCCCCAATAACGGCCATAATCTACCAATTTCCATTATAAAATTCTCTAGTCACATTATATAGGTGATTTTATTCTCAAAATACCAACTCTACTATCTTTAATAATAAGTCTTGAGGGAGCTTGTCAAAGAAGAGGTAATTTCCTCTAGTGATTCTTTCAAAATTATTTCTTCTTATAATTCATATTCATCAGTTTTTTACATTATAAATTAATAAATCCAATATCAATTAAATTATAAGATTTTATTATGATCTGGTAACAACCATATTCTACCTTCTATCCATTCTGTGAAAAAAAATCACCACGTGTGCGTACGTACGACTTACCATCTCCAAGTCACGATTTAATCTATTTATCACCACCAATTTTACTTGGGTGGGAATAATAATGGTAATAATTATTAAATATTAATATTATAACATGATATTTATTCTAGAGAAAAATATATCACATCCACTTCCATATCGTTTCACAATTAAAGGAATGATATCATCGCTCGTGCGAACGTTCGACCTGCCGTATCCACGCCGTGATGTGATTCATTCTCCATGATCTCCATTAAAGTATGATTATATAAATGTATATAATGAATAAATATGATATATATTACGTTAATATTATTTTATAAATGATATAACTATAACTTCTGAATAATAAATGGGACTTATATGACAAAACATGCATAGAAAAAATGAAGAAATTAATGCCTGAAAGAAGAGTAATAATGAAATATTATTAAATGGATGATAATATGATCATTTATGATATCATAAATATAAACATGGTTCTGTAATATGTTTATAACTCACTTTAATACAGTATACGGGAGTTTATGATACATATTAAGGAGCCTAGACCAAAGGAAATGGATAATTTCGAAATCTCTTTATTATCCAAGATTGTTTGTAAGTGAGTATTTACAGGGGTATATTTATCAATCATGTACATGTTTACTAAAAATAATTTCCAAAATATTATTTCTATTATTCTAAAAAAATTAAATTAAATTTTACCCATTTGTGAGTTTTTATTAAATGTTATGAAAGTAATCTTTTTTCATTTTCGATACGAGGTACTTTTTGACATATTTGAAAAAAAAGTATGAGAAGAATGTTTTATTTTAACTTATATGACATGAATGGATTTTTATGATTTTATAATGACTTATTTCCTTGAAGATAACCTTATAATATTTCAAGTTTATTTTGGAATAAATTATTTTCTTTTAAACTTTCAATACATTTTAATAAAATAAAATGTTTTCAGAGAAGAAAAGATACTTTCCTCAAGAATTAATTTCAAGTATTCTATCAAAATTATTGTTCATCTAAGATGAAATTATTTAATAGGGATACATTTAATGTATAATATGCCTAGTATTCCTATGGTTTTATTATGTTTATAATGAAATAATATTAACTAAATCCATATCTTTTGTGATGGATTATGTTATAATGGAATGATATTTATCAGAACCATTTCTTTTACATGGGTTATGTATGAATGAATGATATTTATGAAACCCATTTCATTCCACGGGTTATGATATAATTTATGTTATTTTTCCACACATATGTATTATTTTTATTATGTGATATGTGGGACCTATATCTCCATAAAATTTATAGAGTAAGTATTTATATCTCATGAGATATATAGTACTGGAATGGGAAATAATCATAATTCAGTAATAAAGGGTGGGAATGGTAAGTAAACCGAGTTTAGTAATACAGGGATAGAATGAGGAGTGAACTTGGTTCAATAAAAGAATTTGTCCACAATGATGGAAATGGATTCATATGCTTATGTGTTTTCCAAAATTCCATGTTTTATGTCAAAATTATTATTTTATGATTTAGGTCATAAGAATGTTTATGACTCAAGATTATGATCTTTAATATATAGGGTATAATTTTCATATTATTATACCCTTATGTTTATATTATGATTCATAACTCATTTTTTTACCCTTACTAATAATTTGAGATTAACATTTCTTATTTTTTATTTTCCCTAGGTTATAAATAAAGGTTTTAGGTATGATTACTAAAAGGAAAGATCATTGTGGGAAACATTTAAGATCCTTCACTAGATTTTATGTTTGTGTTCTAAGTTCCCAAAGCACTAAACTAATATGTTATTTGAGAATCTATTTGTATAATGTATTAAGTATTTTGAAAAATTAATGTAATATCAATTTACATCAATCTTGGGTTGTTAGATGAAAATTGGGTGGTGTGGTTGGTATAGGCCACTTGATTATAACACAGACTAAATGGTACAAAGTGAAGTTTCTAATTTTCACTATCTATTTTATTATACCTTCCAACCCCAACTACTAATATTTTTCTAAGAAAAGAAATCATTATTGTTCAGCTATCTTGTTTTTTCAATTTTTATTATATAGAGTCCAATTTATTTGAAATTTTATTGGGAGATCTTTTGTTAATGGTCCAAGCCTAAGCTAGTTTGAGACATTTTTTAGTCCCCAATAATCCTGGACTCAGCCTCCAATTACGCTACATTATTTGTGAAAGTTCCCTTATATCACACTGATAACTAACCTATCCATATATAGTATACTGTATTCACCAGTCACCCATATCCAAACCAATTTGATTCTGAACACCACTTAATAATATCATCACTATAAAACACCACCATTTCCATTCATTTTTTCATCACCCCATCATTTCAAATCCCAATTGCAATTCCCCTAATTCCATCTCTTACACACCAATAATATAATATTCACAAGATCATTTGTTCAATCCTTAGAATCCTCTAATAAAAATTCCATATGTACAATAATTGAATGTCTAAAATGGTTAGTCTTGAGGTGTGATCAAGAATGGGTTCCAACTTGACTAACTACCAACCAAAATCACACAATTTCCCACCATAGTAGCCACTAAGATACACCCCCCTCACCACATGGTTTCCCTCATAATATCTTCAAATATATATCATGAATCTACAGGATTTAGGAGAACAGAAACCATTCTGAGAGAATAGTTCACTTCTCCCAATACCAACAGGAAAGAAAAATTTACTCCTATAGAGCATAACAGTTCTAGTCCATACCGCATGATCAACCCATAACACTCCCCCAAAAAATTGATTCCAAAATAAATATACTTATGGTATTATATAGGTAGTATATCCACTTTCCTTGCTAAGACACCCATACTAAACACACTCATTTCATTTCCCCCAATACCCATTGACATAAGTAATTAGAGAGAATAGTTAGAGTTGAATGGATGTTTCTCATTCCATAGATATCCTAATTAACTGTTGAAGAAGAATACAAGAAAAAAATAATGTATTTTAATTCTAAGGTACTCTTTGGTTATTTATTTCAATGACTAGGATTGGTTTTCCCTCACCGCAAGCTATTAGGTATAGAGTCATAACTGGGTAGTCTGCAGTTTTGCATGAAGAAAATTAGCTAACGCGGGCACTATAGGTTCTTCATCTCAGTAGATAAATCATTTAGCTAGTACATGGTAAGTATGGTGAGAGGAAAATGATTCAGTAACCTTATCCCAAGCATGGTAGTCTTGAGTAACATAATGTGTTAGGGTAGAGATAAAATTATTTTAGAGTAGCCTGGAGATATTGAATATGAATAATGAAAAAAGGTTAGTCATACCGAATGACTGGTGCTATAGATTTCCCTTTTTCTAGATCTATAGGATATAAAAATATTCTCTATTAATTCATGAGAAATAAAGTGGGGGGATGAAACTAGAAAAATAAACGGGGGTATGGGTATCAATTATAATAAGTTTGGCAGAAAATGAAAGTGAATTGACCAGGGAGTGATGTAAATTTATAATAGTTGTGTGAGGTAGTGATCTATTATTCATCCATTCAAAAATGGTGGATGATAATATAACCTTTTATTATAAAATAATATAATGTGAGGAAGAAAAATATATGAACATGAAAAGTGATCAAATGAGATGAACTGCCTAATTTTTAGAGTTTAAAGGGGTCAAAGAGAAGTGAATTGGGTTAAGGTTTGAATGTAGAGATTCAGGGGTTCTTGGATTTTCAATCATGATTTACCTAATTAGCCTAGTATTTTTTACATGTATGATGTTGTTGTGATGGTATTTATCTAGGATTTTATGTGAACTATTGGAGGTGTGGGATTATATCATAATAATGAAAAAGAAGATTTTATAGGGTTGAATTTCTTTACTCGACTGCTTCCTCTATATAAAAGAAGGTTCGTAAACATTTTCAACACGGTCCAATCTTCTCAGATAATTTCCTAGAAAAATGGGATGGGGATAAAAATAAATGGGCATCGGGAAATCAATTCAATTGAGAACTAGAGGAATCGAGGTGCCCTCTTGTGTGATGTCATTTAATGAACCACCTGACTTTTTCATTACACTAGTAGAAATAAAAATAGTTTTTTCTGCCACTCACTTTCACCCTTCATCATCATTGAAAGATCACCCATTAAAAGTGTTTGATTGGTATTTTCATTAATTTTTATTCAATAATAACCCCAAAACCATTTATATTCTATTATCCATTATTAACTCATTAGTGACATAATTTGTTTTATAATTTATCCAACAATGTATTCTGAAAACCTATCTGCCAATAAACACAACTCCACCAATTAAGAGTCACAGTTTCTCAACTTCCATCCCTGGAAAACACCAATAACTCAATTAAAATAGTTCCATTATTTCTAATTCCCCACTAATTCATCGATTTTGTATCCCCACAATGCTATATTGTTTGTTCGTTCTACCCCAAGAAGTTATACTGTTGGTATTGGACCACAAAGCTAATATTCTACTTGATCCCAATGTTGAACTCAAATGAGGATCAACCCCCACATGATGAGATACCCCATTATCTCATTGTGAATGAAATAAATTGAGATTATATCTTCTAGAATGAATAATAAAAAGGAATCACATAAATAAAGTGCGATATTTGACTAAATAGTGTGGTTCATCGATTCATGTATTATTATACCAGAGTGGCTCCTGATACTTGGATGATCTGATGTATTCCACCAATTGATAGAATATTTGATTAATTGATGATTGATCAATCCATCTAGGGGTGAGAAAGGTTTTTGTGTTATAGGTAACTTTTGAAGATGTAATGAACCAAGGAAAATGATAAATGAGATAAAAAGGGGTCATACAAGAATCCCAATTCCAATAGGATTCATTCCATTTCAAAAAAAACCCCCAAAACAAAAATTAATTAGTACCAACCGTATAGACTAAGAAAAAAATGTAGTATTTGGCCAAGATTATATTATAAACAATGGATATTTTGTAACCACTAATAAAAACTAATGAGGCAGTTATGAAAGACACACACATGCTTACCGAACAGTGGGAGCATGAATATACAGAAGACGAGAAAGTTCACCTTGGTGAAGATTGAGTAGTATTCCTAACAAAACAATCATGATATAGGTATTAGTTATAATGAGTAATAGAGAAATAAATGTGTTAATTCTCAAGGAAGAAGTTGAAATCACATAGAAAGGTCAGAACGATTAGTGGATGATCATTGGTATCTAGGAAAAATGTACTGGGCTAGGAAGGTATGATAAACATCGACTTGTTTTTTTGATTCACTGGATATAAAATCATCAATCATGATACTCCTATATATGATGATCATTTTAATTGAAATTGGTCTACTTATTGGTCCCCCCAGGGTATCCATGGTCGTGACATCTAGGTTTTACTTAACAAGGTTTTTATCTAGACCTGGAAAGTCTTCTGGACTAGAACTTCCCTCTGGAACTAGTTTGGGAACACACTATGAAATATATAAATTAGGAGAGGAATGTAATAGAGCCACAATTAAGAATATAGTATTGATCTAATTTGTCTCCAGTGGTAGAAAAAGGTGTTACTAACATCCTCAGTACTATCCAAATGCATCAAATGGGATCATCATTGTTGAAAGTCATAATTATATTTGGATACATGTGTTTGTAGATCATAGTCATCAAGTTCCACCCCTATAAAACTACTATTCCACCATTAATAAAAACCATAATGACCCCCATCTCCATTAATTTCTTCTATACTATTGGGACTACCTCTCTTAAGACTTTTATTCTTAGCTCATGGTGGTTTATTCTTAGCCCATTCAGAAAGCCACACTACTCCTTATACTATCAGTTCAATCTTGAAGGAACCTATTAACTAAGTAGAGTGGTGCTCTAGTTGTTGTAGCATTGGTCATTGGAAATTGAGTTATGACTAGATGTTTCCCTTTATTTAATATTAAATAATAATTAATATTAAAAAAATATTAATATAATAAAAAATAAAATAAATAGTAGTAGATACTATGACTATCATTTGGTTGCGATTGATATAGCCTTGTAGTTTTAGTTGTAACCATACACTTAGTTGTCCATAGAGACTAGAGTTTCAAGGATAAATTCTAAATGAACATTTTATTCTATCATCATTATTAGGCAGTGGTGATAGAACAAGTCAAGTGACCCACATCAATGAAGTGTCTAGTGGGTCTGAGTCACCCATCTTGAACTCTTAATTCCATATCAGAAAAATATTGAGTTGATTTTCTCATTATATTTGAATCCGGATATTTCACCTTGTGAACCATGGGGGTTCAGAAATCTTTATCGATGAACTAGGCATCTATTTCATCAGGCCTACGAAAAATTAAAGAAATTGAGAAATATCTAATCACATGATGATGTGGAATTGAGGATGTTGGAATAATCGATGTTGTTGGAGTGGTAATACTATTACAATTGAGTTAATGGTTTTACACCAGACTCACCACCTAATCTGGACTGGCTAGAACAGGCCTTGGGGATGGTATCATAGTGGTCAACTGGGACCTGGGGATAAATGTCATTTCCTTAAAACTCACATCCACCCATTATCATAGCACATTCAAAATAGAGTGACCCCAACCTCAATAAAGATTATAGTTAAAAGGAATTTTTTTGTCGACTGTTATCATTGGAGGAATACCAACTCAATAAATGTTCTTATTAGACACAAATGCATCAGATAATAGTGAAAGGAACACAACCAAAACCATTATTTTTTCAAATTGGAATCATTTTTATTAGTTATGTATCGACAGACTATCCATGCCCAAGATATTAGAAGATGACTGTCATTATACAATTATCTATTTCAAATTATTTTGATGTATTGGTTTATGAATTAAAAAAGTCATCACATTGTTATTGGAATAAAACCTGCATTTACTAAGTGAAAAAATAACCATTCCATCTCAGGAAAAAATAAATTCAAGATACTAATAGAGAAACTATGATTTGTTTTTTGACGATTGATATATGATTTAATCTTAATGCTATAATTGTCATCAACCACTAAGTGACTTGTAGCACCCCTAGTTTCTAGTATATAACCCATTATTTTTGATTTTTAAGTATATAAATTATAAGGGTGAGGTTTGGGAGAGTGGAGAAATGTTTAGAGTTTGGGGGAATTTTTTGCAGGTTCACAGGTGGTGCACGGTTTTTGGAAACCATGAAACACTTGTAGGAAACTCTTCATAGTGAGATACGAGAAAATAGAAGGCACATGGGTTTCCCAAATCATGCGACTACTTAGGATAAATCATTTTTATTGAAGTTTGGATTTGGTATTTTTTAGGAAATGGCTTCGGAATAATTGGAGTATGGTTCAGAGACCGTTCAAGATGATTGTACAAGAGTTTTTATTAAGGCAGTGGATGATGCACAGTTTGCACATGGTTTTCCTAACTGTACGACTAAACCATGTACAATAAGAAACCACTTCCATAAAAATTGGATCCCACCAATTTTTCTGTTTAACACACTCTTTTTTCCTCCTATGAGGCCCTAACCATGTATTTTTCTATCTAAAAGGTCTATGAAGATTCTTCCATAGATCTGAAGGTGATTCGAAGGCTTCCATTGGTGATTAAAAGTTGATTCCTCATGATAAGTTATATTTCTTGGTCGTTCTTGATTTTTTCTTAGATCTAATTCGCCCTATATATTGGTTTCTTACATATACACATGTTATGGGTAGATATAAGGTTTTGGATTCTAAATATGATTATATTTAGCTCGTTTTATGATATGGGAATAGATCTAAGGTTGATTCATAAAGATTAAACCCAGTTTTTGTGATGTTTTCTATGTTTTTTTATCATTTTTTCTAAAAATATCAAGCTAGGTATCTTCACTATCAACTTTTCTTGATATAATAATTTGGATTAGTTTCAAATTATTTTAATTTATTGAAATTCATTGCCAAATTAGGGTTCAAATCATGATATAAATCATCTTTAGTGACGATTTATGGTCTTTTGGTGAAATTATGGAATTATTGTAATTTTTGTTTAATGTTATTTGGTTTAATTATTTTAAAATGTTGATTTTAAAAAATGGATTTGATGGATTGTTTGTAAAATGGTTTTAAATAAAAATGATGTTTTGTTGAAATGTTTTTGGCATGTTTGGATTGGAATTGTTTTTAGGCAGTCTGGGTGTGTGTGTTCAAATTGTATTTACAAGGATTGGTTGAAATATGACCTTGTGCTCGGTGAAAATAGTTTAATTGAACATGGGATATAATTAACTTTTGAAAACTTGGTAGATCAATGAGAAACTTCCCATGAGTCTAAAAATTTCATAACAGTGCATGCATGGTTGGATATGTGGAATGGAATGGTTATGCCAAATGGAACTTGTGAAATGGTTTTATATAATTGTTTTGTTGATTTCTTTAAAAAATGGATTTTGTTGGAAAACTAGTTGATATGAAACATGTTTATATCTAATTATAAACTATTTCAGAAATTATTTTATATAAACTATTTTATATAATTGTTTGTAACTTTGCAATCCTATTGGTGTGAGTAGGGAAGTCATTGGGGGAAACCTATTGAATTTTAGTACTCACCCCTACTTTGGAAATTTGGTTATTTTACAAATGCCATCTACCATGACATAGGATAAGGTAAATCATCACACATATTTAGCACTACATTGTGATACTTGGGATGTTGGGAAAAGATGGAGTATAGATCTTGTAGAGCTTGGATTCTTGTGGTTGTCTTGAATTTTTATTATTTTTTCTTCCACTTTTTAATTTGATATAGTAGTCTTCATAATAGTAATTGATTTTAGTATGATTTTATGAAATGAAATGTTGAGTTGTATTTCATTGTTATCTTGAATAATATAGTGGTATTTTCTGGATTGTTTGGTTAGTTGTTTTATTCTTATAGGGAAAATCATCCCTCACGTGTATTGAAGCCCTTAGACATTTATTTCCAACCTTTAGAATCTTGGGGGTGTTGCTTAAGTCTAAGTAACATCTCACTCCCCTCTCAATCTAATGAGAAAGAGGCAGGACATTATAAACGGTATTAGTTTTGTTTAGTCCAAAAGTTTGTTTGAGAAAAATGGCATCAAGTCATTCCTTTCCTTATGGAAGAAGTAGTCATCAGTTTTGTAGGTACTAAAAATGAATTTAATTATGGTATATTCCTTGAGTTGGGATCATAGAAAGGATGAGATTGTCATGACTTGAAATTTAGAGCATAAAAATATGTATCTAACCTTTTTATGTTGAACTTCATGTTACCAGGGAGTTGGGTACATAAATGTTTTTGAGACACTTATAGGTTTTAAATCTCATTATCATTGGCTTAGCCAATGAGACGATCAAGAAATTTGTTGGAGGAATTAATTCCCACTAGGAGTGCATACATCATTTGGAGGAATGATTTATGATTTTGTAAAAAAGTGTTGATTTTTGAAAATTTTGAAACTATTTTCAATTGAAACATTTTAATAATAGAATGATTGTGGTATTTTGAAAATGTATTGATTTTCAAAAGCAAGATGAATGTTTTCAAAAATGGATTAACACGGTAAAGGTTTATTTTGGAAAGAAATGTTGTGATAGTTGATGTGATAGAATATGAAATTATAATTCTTCAGTAGCAAGAGAGTGAGACTTAGGGATTTTGTTGTTCATATATAAAATAGCACCTAGTATGCTTCATAGAAACCAATCAGAAGATGTTGTACAGAATGTGGTTTCACTTGATCCACATGTGAACGAAAAATTGGTTCAAAGTATCATCCAAGTATTTCAGGCTGTAGACACAGGGAACTATAGGGATGATCAAATACATGTGGATCATTACATCCAATTCCAAAAGTAGAATCCACTAATCTTTTGGGGTGAATCTAAACCCAAAATGGCAGGGGTTTGGTTGAACAGGATGAACCGTATCTTTGATTTCATCATCACACTAGAAGAGTTGAAATTCAAGCTGATGATGTATATTCTAGAGGATCTTTCATGCTAGTGGTGGGATTAAGATGTGCATGCTAAAGTGGATCAAGGCCATGTTTGGGAAGATTTTGAAGAAATTTTCGACAAATAATTCTATCCTCAAATGTTCAAGATTCAAATAATGATATAATTATTCATTCGGAAGTCAGAAAATATCTCTGTCATAGAGTATGTGGCTAAATTTATGAATTTAGTGCACCTTTCACTCGAGGTTGTGGATAGTGTGTCCTTGAAGGAACACATCTCTGAATCTTGACTAAGATAGGATATTTTCTCAAATATTGTCATTCTCTATATTATGGATTATACAGAGATAGTTAATAGAGTAACAGTGGCTAAAAGGAGCATCTCAGGAGCTATGGGAGGAGAAATTATGTTGATACCCATGAGAACAGTTGGTAACTCTAATTCTAGGTGAAATAAAAAGAGGGACACCTATTTCTATGGTGGGATCATGAATAAAAATCAAATAATAGGATTGGGGAATATTCCTATCAGATCCACGATAAGAGCGGTATGTTTCCAATGTGGTTTACTTGAATACATAAAGTGAGATTTCACAACACCAACAAGATCATGCCATAATTACAACAAGATGGGTAATCTTCAGTGCTATTGTTATAGTGCTCTGAGTTTAGGTGCTTGAGACACTTATCAGGTATTGCAGGCATCATATGATTTGATTGGGAGATTACAATAAAATCAATCTCATTATTATAACAAAGTTATCCATAGTTATTCTAGAAATACCATGACTCCTCAGTAAGAGAAATCTCAGTAGGTCAATAAAGAACAAAGTGTAGTGACGAAGTAATTATATGGAGCAGGAAATGTGATTATGGATGATTGGGCTAGAATATATATGATGAGAGGTATGATTCTTTTTAATTATTCCCTTATGAATGTTTTGTTTGATACTATTTCATCAATTTACTTTCCATCTTCTCTCATTGTTTATTTTCTATGTTTAAACACTATAATGATGGATTTTATGATAAATATTCAAAATCCTCTTTGTCAAATAGAATGTTGAGCCTTCCTATGTGGAGTATGTTCTATAACTATTTATGGATATGATCTAAAATGTGAGTTCTCTATACTAGATATGGATGTATATGATGTAATCCTGAGTATGGATTGGTTGACAACATTCAAGGCTCAAATCGAATCTTATAGAAGAAAAGTTAGTTTCGCAACTGAGGATGGCATTGAGAATCTATATAGAGGAGAAACGAATGTGAATACAAGGGAAGTGGGATTTTTCTTATCAATAGTGGGAATGATCTCTTACCAGTTAGCGATGTTGAATTTAGCATCAATGTAAGAGATCAAGAATAACAGTTTTCCAGTAGTCATGGATCAATTTTTAGATGTGTTACCCAAAAAATTATCAAGGTTGCCACCAGAAAGAGAAGTGGAGTTTATGATTTATATCCTCCTAGAGACAAATAATATCTCACTTCTATCCCACCAAATGAATCCAATATAATTAAGGTAGATGAAAGTTTATTTATAAGATCCATAATTCAAGGGTTTTATTCAGACAAGAACATCTTTATGGGTAGCACTGGTCTTATTCATGAAGGAAATAGATGAAACTCTAAGGATATGTGTGTATTATCATAATATTAAACAAGTTAAGATAAAGAACATGTATCCACTTCCAGGAATTTATGATCTATTAGATAAATTGATGGGATCTTAGTGGTTATATAAGATTGAATTGAGATTAGGATATCACTAATTGCAATTTCAGAAGGGGGATATTATAATAAATGATTTCAGAAGAAAGTATGTCCACTATGAACATGTGGTAATTCCTTTCAGTATTACTAATTCACCAGCAGCCTTTTATGCCATCGATGGATTGGATAATTCAGTGATATCTGGATTCTTTTTTATGGTGTTTGTGGATGAAATATTGATGTATTCAAGGACAAGGCCTGAGCATGAGAAACACATTATGACAGTGTAGGGAATCTTAAAAGACCATCATTTGAATGAAAAACTATCAATGTTTGATTTTTGGATACAAGAGGTATTCTCTATTGGCTACATAATTTCTGAAAGATGTGTGTCATTGGATCCAAAAAATATAAAATTTATTATCTATTGGAAACCCATAAATAATGTCTTTGAGATACATATTTTTCTTGGTCTAGATAGTTATTACTGATGCTTTTTTCATGACTTCTCATGACTAGCTTTTCCTATGACAACTTTGAAAAAGAATAATGTCCCATTCCAATGGACTGATGAATTCTAAAAATCCTTTCAAGTGTTTAATTTTCTCCGTATATCATCACCTATACAAATATTTCCATAATAAAGACAAGGGTATGTGGTGTATTTTGATTCTTCGGGATTTGTTTTGGGGTGTGTTCTCATGCAAGGTGACCTTGTTATGGAATATAACTCAAGGTAATTGAGGGTACATGAGAATAACTTCCCAAAACATGATTTTTAGTAAACTTCATTCAACCATGCTTTGAAGACTTGACGTCATTATCACTTTGGGGAGAAATTTACTATGTTTATAGATCATAAGATCCTATAATATATTTTCTCACAATGAGAATTGAAAATGAGGAAAATAATATAGATAGAGTATCTCAAAATTTTTGACTTTGAATTGATGTATACATTGGGTAAAGGAAAATTGGTGGATGATGCATTAGGAATAAAGTCATATACTCAGTTGGAAGAAGAAGCTTCAAAGGTGTGGTATCTGATTTTGATCCTAGTCGAGATGCATGTGGAATGAAAAGACAGATATGATGTAGTGGTTATGTTTTTAGTTGTGGTGGTTCTTGATTTTGTAAAGATAGTAAAGGAGGCACAAACATCCGATGTAGAATGTGTGGAAATGAGTTCAAAACTCAATGGTGGGGTGTCCATTAAGGGCTGGAAGATGGATGTGAATTCAGTGTTGTGGTTCAAAAATCAGATGCTTGTTCCTATGGATTGTTAGGAACAACTTCTTCCTATTTACCACCATTCAATATGGGATTTTCATCCATGAACAAAAAATATGTATAAGGCATTGATAGATCATTTTTTTGTGGATCAACATAAAATGGTACATGCTAAGTTTATTTCAAGATGCATAACTTGTCAGCAAGTTATGGAATAACATCAACGACTAGTAGGTATGTTACAATCTTTAAATATTTCATTGTAGAAATTAGACCAGATACTTATGGATTTTGTTACATGTCTCCATAAAATTGTTTGGAAACATTATTTCATATGGGTGATAGTGGATCATCTCACGAAGTTGTCCCATTTCATCCATATTCATGAAACTCAAATGGTGGAGGATCTATCCAAAATCTATATTTGAGAAGTGGTAAAGAGACATGGAATATCGATTTCGATCATACTAGAAAAATATCTAAGGATTATGTCATATTTCTATAAATCCTAATAGAAATCGCTTGGGACACATTTGAATATGAGTATGGCATATCACCCTCATACAGATGACCAATATGAATGGATGATACAAATGTTGGAAGACATGTTGTGGGATTGTGTAATGGATTTTGGTGGATCATGGGGGGAACACATACCCTTGGTGGAGTTATCATATAACAATATCTATCAAGACTCAATACATTTGGATCCTTTCGAAGAATTGTATGGGTCTCATTTTCATTCTCTACTTTTTGTGTGCGAAAAAAGGTACGAATTCACTGGTTAGACCGAGTCTTGTCCAAGAAACAATAGTAAAGATTCAATTGATTAGAAAATAGATAGAGATGACACAGATTCATTAGAAATCATATGTGGATCATCATCGGTGACCATTTTCATTCATAGTGAGTGATGATGTGTTCTTGAGGATTTCTCCAAGACTTGGACATCATGGTTTTGGGAAGCAGGGAAAGTTATATCCTTGATACATAGGCCCTTTTTAGATATTGGAATGGGTTGGAGAGGTGGAATATCAGTTGACATTTCCACCATGGTTCTGTGTGGTTCACAATGTGTTTCATGTATTTAAGTTGGAAAAGTATCAGCCTGACCTTGACCATGTGATTATATGAGATCACATTGACCTAGAACTATATGCTTCATTGGTAGATATTCCAGTGCAGATTAAGGATAGGCAAGATAAATCCTTGTTTGGAAAAAGAATCAGTCTAGTTTAGGTTTTGTGGAAACATGGTATGATTCAGGAAGAGTATTTGGTACACAAGAAGGAAATGAAAGAGGAATGGCTAGAAATATTTTAGAACAATTTTTGTTTTCTACTTTTTGGGGATAGAATGAACAATGGGAGAAAAATGTAGAACCCCTATTTCTAGAATGTAGCCCTTTATTTATTATTTTTATGTGTATAAATTATAAGGGTGATGTTTGGTAGTATTTGGAGAAATTTTTAGAGTTTTGGGGATTCTCCATTAGTGTATAGGTGGTGAAAAGTTTTTATAAACCATGAAACACTAATAGGTGATCGTGAATAGTGAGACAGGGAGATAAGGTAAGGCACAGGGGTGGAACATGGTTTTCCCAAACCATGCATTCACAAAATAGAAACCATACAATTTAAAATGTGTCTTTGGTATTTTTGAGGCAGTAGATTTTGCATGGTTGGGGTATGGTTCATAGACTATGCGAGATAACCATGAGAGGGGTTTCCTTAAGGAAGTGGATGGTGCACGGTTAGTGCATCGATTTCCTAATCGTGTGAATAAAACATGTGAAGTAAGAAACCACTTCCTTAAAAATTGGATCATACTCTTTTTTTTCCTTTAACTCACTCATCTTTCTTTCTATGTGTCCCTAAATTTGGTTTTTTCTCTCTAAAATTTCAAAGAAGGTTCTGCCATTGATATAGTGGTTATTTTAAGGCTTCCCTTTGTGATTAGAAGCTGATTCCTCATGGTAAGTGATTGTTCTTGTTCGTTCTTGATGTTTTCTTAGATCTACTTCACCCTCTATCTTAGTTTCTTAGATATATTCCTATTATGGGTAGATCTAAGGTTTTTAATACCAAATATGATTATATTTTTTTGTTTATGATAGGTGAATAAATATAAGGTAGGTTCATGAATATTCATCATGATTTTTGTGACATTTTTCATTCCATTTATTGTTTTCAAAAAAAACTTTTGTGGTAGGTGGCTTCACTCTCAAATACTATTATTAGAACTGATTGGATTAGTTTCAAATTGGTTTAATTCATTTAAATTTATTTTATAATTGTGTTGAAAAGCATGATATAAATCCTCTTTAGTAATAATATATGGTTTTTTTGAACTTGTGGAATTGTGGTAATTTTTTTTGCAAAGTGCCTTGGTTTATTTATTTTAAAATATTGATTTTAAAATATTGATTTTCTGGATTTTTGAAATTTCTTGTTGGGAATAGTTTTATCCATAAAAAGGTTGTTTTATTGAAATAGTTTTGGAATTTTTTTATTGTAATGGTTTTATGCATACTTGGTTTGTGTGATAATATGTCATTTACAAGTCTTGGTTGAAATATGACCCTAATCTCAGTTCCAAAGGTGTAATGCCACATGGGATACCTCATGATCACTTAGTAGATTGATGAGAAACTGGTCATGATTACGGAACTATCATAAAAATTCATTCAAGGTTGGATATGTGGAATATAATGGTTATGCCAAATGGAACTTGTGAGATTGTTTTAAATCATTATTTGGTTTCTTTATTTGAAATTTGATCGTGTTGGAAAACTGGTTGATATGGAACATTTTTATATCTTATTATAAACTATTTTTGAAATTGTTTTTATATAAAATATTTTATATAAATGATTCTAACTATTCTATCATAGTGGTGTGAGTGGGTAATTCATTGAGGAAAACCTACTGAGTTTTAGTACTCACCCATGCTTTGGTGTTTTGTTTCTTTTACAGATGTCATCTACCGGGACATGGGAAAAGGTAATGTATCACATGTATTTAGAATTACTTCATTATACTTTTTCTATTTAGTGAATTTGGAGCATGGATCTTGTGGATCTTAGAGTCTTGTGGTTTTCTTGTATTTTTATTAGTTTTTCTTCTATTTTTTACTTTGATATTGTAGTATTCAACTGTGGTACTTAATTTTAGTATGATTTTGATAAATGAAATGTTAATTTGTCTTTAATTATTATCATCAATCATATAGTGGTTTTTTTGGCTATGGATTGTCTGGTTAGTTGTTTTATTCTTATGTGTAAAATCATCCCCCACATGTATTGAATACCTTTGACATTTATTTATAGCCTTTGGAATCTTAGGGATGTCTCTTAAGGCCACATAACGTATCACTGACCTCTTAAGACATTGAGAAGTGGGTGGGAAATTACAAAATTGACCATAAAATTTATTTCCTTGAATTATCTCCCTCCATATCTATAAAACCCATAGATTATCTGAAACATGAAAAAACTCAATCACCCCATTCAATTTGTGGAACACATCCTCCAAAACCATCATCTAAATAATAAACTTAGAGGATTTCCATGTTGGTAGAGTCAATCCTAGTCAATATCAGTAGAACAGGCCCTTTATGGGGTTTAATTTTATGGAATAACTAGTTTTATCCTCACCCTAAACCACCCGAATTGGAAAAGGGGACTTTGAGTTCTAATTATTTCTTAGGATACTTAATGTATCACAAATGTGGGAGAGCCTTTACATCACCTCCAGGGACATCTTGGAGGTTTCGAACAACTTGGAAAAAATGTGTTGGCTTATATTTTTCCAGATTATGAACCCACCAGTGGAATTAAAAAACTAAAAAAGTTAATGGTTTTTTAATATGAGGATTTATTCAAAAACATTTTCCATATTTTTTCCTTTTCAAATTCCAAATATGACCCTTCCCTTTGAGATTGTTTCAATTAGTACATCAATGATAATAAATGTATTTGTTCCTTCCACAACATTATTCATACATAGGATTCTCTAGTCTAAAATTAACCACTTCAAATAGGTTCATTGACCCAACCCAAAATATTATTCATCTGGAAAAGGAATCATGGGAACAAACTTGTTTAAAAGATCTATTGAATATTCCCAAACCACCACCCTATGAAATGAGATCATAAATCAAATTTTATATTTGTGATTGTTCGTGTTCTTTATGGAGCCCTTTAATCATTTTATATAATGTTGTGTGGGGAATGATATCATAAAAGTTGAGGAAAGAATCATGTATCCGGGAAAGTTTTGGTACGTCAACATTGGTCTATAATGTTTGGGAGAGGTTGAGTCTTCCCACTAGTGCAGATTCCTTCCACATAGGGTTGAGGAGTTCTAAAACCACCTTCAAATAAAAAATAGGACCCAAAAAAATTCCACTTATTCAATGGTGGAAATAATTTATTAATCACATATTTGGAAATAAAAGAATGAACTACTGAGTTGATTTCCTCAATGGAATAAACTAGTTAGCTATTCACTTCTAGGATCAATGCCTCTATTTTACTTTTTCCATTGATTATTTTTCTATCTATCATCCAATGGAATTACTATAAAGACTTTAATTCACTTTAAAAAGGGATAGTACTAGATGGATTGGTTTTTCACCTAGGCTAGGATGACTAGAATGATTGGAATAACACTAGGTTTGGGTATAGGGATGGAATACCTACCCCAATGTTCACTAATGTGTATAGATGCTTGAAATACCTTCTATATTCATTTGGGATCATAGATCAATAAACAATAGTTCTTCTAACTTCTCCATATTCCTCTCTAGTTGTTGGGATTCATTCATGGAATACCCTGTCATGATGTATCAAGATTTTCAATGTGTAGTGAAACAATATCACAGGTTTATGCACGGTCTTGAATGGATGCCACAATAGGGAAATTAAAAAGGGTTATAAAACCATCCATGCTATTCTTATTCAAGTTGATACACATCAGTACTTTACTATGAATAATGGTGTTGATTGGTGAAGCCCAAAAATACCACAATCATGAATAAAAACAAATAATCCACCAACATGGTATTTGATTTTCCTTCTACCAGTACAGATCGAGTACATATCGACCTAGTGAGTTCGGGTGACTTTTTCTATTTTGCTTCACCCTATTCCAAATCTGTCTAGTAGTCAATGTAATCTAAGTTGATATAATTTACACTAATAGTGGAGATAAATAGGTAGAAGTTCAAATGAAAATACCCCTCACTATTATAGGTCCTAGCATCTTAGTGATTTTATTATTTCCCTAAATTTTATTCAGTTTTTTTTATGTCCTTAGTCCAAGCAATTCATTTCATAATAAAGTATTCAAGTCGCCTAATCATTCTCATTGAAAACATGGAACATATCAATCCCTTTTGTGATCACTAGTGAATCAGTATGGTTCTATTCAACTAACCTACTAATCAATCCAATGTTTTTTTATTAGTTATTCCTATGGGATATTTTTAGAGTCATTTTTAATTCAAGAAGAAGAATAATAAGGAACTAGAAAATGGTGATATAGACAGAGCCATTAGATAAAGGAAGATGTGGAACTATTTTATCTAATTGAAATTCCCATTTTCATCTCATAAAAATAAAATTCTAAAGGAAATCAAGACCATGGAATAGGTTTTGTGTGTATTCATAGATTGAGGTGAAGAAGGAAGGGATAAAGTGAAAAAAATCATGTCATGAATCTCTTCCACCAAAGCTAACTATAGAAAAAAATCATATTCTATATTAGTGGATCCATGGCTTAGTCATTGTTAAAAATTCTTAATTTGATAAAGTGGTGTCAACTAGATGATATATGACTATTTATCACTTATATCGATTCAATTTTCGTGAATCTATAACCAAAATGTCATACTCCCAATGGGGATCATAGTAAAGTTTATTTTTGATTGATATGACACTAAAATGTGCCTCTTTTTTCTGAATGATGATGAAAGGAGTATACTTTACTTGAATCATATCAAGGTTTATAAGATGGTAATATCTGGATCCTATTACAAGAAAAATAAATTAAACCCTCTACTTATAGTAACTCAAGCCTCTCCACCCCTCAATAATTTAGGTATTGATAAAAAGGATCAAAATTTTAAAAAATGTTCCCAAATTGTAAAGGTCCCTTTGTAATCTAAACTATGATACCCAATGTATCCAATCATTTGAGGGATAAGGTAACCCAAATGATCTATTATTACCCTATATAAAATCGTCCCAATAAAGGTAAGAGGCTTTATTGGGACTAGAGTGTTCACAAATCATATATCCATAGTGGTTTAGTGAAATCATGAAAAAATCCCACATGTTTTTATTTAGTTGGAGGTTTAAATGATAGAAAAAAACTATTCATACTAGAATGCCATTGGATGAATATGTTTTCTTGAGCCCCATCCAAATCGTTGTTTCCACCCTACTCACTCATTTTGCAACAGGAGAGGCAATGTTAATTAAATATCTAAAAAAATCCATGGTGATTGAAATGATAGTAGGAACACACCTGATCAATATAAACCACCATCAATAAAATTGTGAGGAACACGCCCAACACTCAATGTCCAATAGGAAACATAGAGGTAAGTTGTAGCTGAATAACAAATAAAAAAGGACATTTTGTGCAAGGTAGTTTATTCATGAACTAGTTGGAGTGGTTTAGTTGGAATGTAAAACTCAATTGGGAGAACTAGTTTAGTATAGGTGGTTGGACAACATTTGTACTCCAAGCTAGTACTCTAACTTGATAATAAGATTTCTTAGAGTACTATCTTATATTTTTGGATAAAAATATGCAATGAAACTGTAAGACCTTATTATATCACACTCATGGAGAGATAATACACCAAAAATAATGGTTCATAAAATAATATACTTGAATATCATGACCAATCCCATTCACATTAGGGGTTCATTGATTCAATAGTATCCCAGTACCTCAATGAAACTCTGACCAATTCAATTACCCAAACACTATAATGATGTTTCAAAAACACATATATCAGACACCGCTCACCGATTTAGGAAATCCACTAGACTGGAATAGAGTATATCATGTAGTTTAAGGTCAAATGATAGTTCCAAAAGCATCTAGTAGTCACTCGAACTTGAGTGGAACCCCCACCATAAATATAAATATTATATTATAAGAATGTGTGGTCAAATATGACTATGTTAAGAATAGTGACTTGGAGGATTTTAGTGGGTTGTTACAAAAATTGTAATTGGAAGATAAAGATATTATTAAATATATACCTTGATTTTATTAACTAGATTGAATTGTATGTTTTTTCCACATATTCATAATAAAGGGAGGGTCTCCATAAGAAATAACTAGAAAACAAGTTTGATTACTCTATAATTGAAGAAAAACTATCTAATATAGAGATCAATTAAGTAGACCCAATAATAATAATAATCAAGAAGACTTATAAATATCACTAATAATTTATAATATTACTTATAATATCAAATAATATTTTGATATAATTGAATTATATGTCAGAAAACATGATAGAGAGTTTAGGTGTCTAATATAATCTCAACCAAGAACACTAAAATCAAATGGATGAGGAATATCTAATCTATTATATTAGGCATATTTCATCATCAGAGTGTGAAAAAATCTTTTCTAATAATTTTTTATAATAACCCCCCCCCAAATGAAATCACAATGTCACTAAGGATCAAGGCCTTTGATCCTAACCCTCAATTATTCTGCTAGACTTGTGGATATAAAGGCTTTTACTGATAGGGTTAGTCACATCTACATCAAAAACCTGAAAATTTATTGTAGATTATTTATAGGGAAAGAAAATAAAGGGTTGATACTTGAATTTAGTATAGATATTCATACCCCAAGGAAGACCTAATTGTGTAAAGGTGGAAAGATGAAAACATAATGTTGGATATTAGAACCCCCAAAAACAACATTTTAGAAGCATAATCCTTAATTGATTAAGTAAATCAAAGAATATCTAGTCTTTCCATTTTTTTATGTTCTGGAACATGACCCAAAACCCGGGGGTAGAATACACAACTAATTGGTTATACCATTAGTGAGTGATTAGAGGAGGAATTACCTCCATCTTACCACTCATAGATCTTAAAAAATATCCCACCAAGATCAGCCGACATGGGAATTAAATTCTAGTGTTAGAAACTCTCTTCACTATGATAGAAGAAAACTTATCTTCCTAGTGGTTGGAGATGATCGGTGTCAATCAATAGAGCGTCATGTTTTAACTTCATCAAATACCTATTCTCGAGATGAATTATATGAGATAAATTTCCATATAACCTTTTTCTATTCTTGTAGATATGAAGGGACCCACATTCCTTCACACTAATGTGACAAAATTTACATTACATCATTTACACTCTTGAGGTCAAAGAGAAACTGATACTGATACTGATTCTTTCTAAGAGGTTAAATTAGTATAATTTCACTTGAATCAATTACAAATATTTATTTAGTTACTCTTAGTAAAAAAATACAGCTAAGAATAAATAGATATTGATATGAAGCATGAAACTAATTGACTACACATAATATAGACTAAGAAATAAGAAAGTGGGGATAGAAATAATGGAAGAGAACGTACAGTTAAACATGAAATCATGGATTAAAAGCTAACTTAAAGTTACAATGAATTAAGATATTATCAAGAACTAGAGAAACCATATTACCCACTCTAATTTATTATATTTTAGTAATGCACTACCCCTCCTGAACTAGTTGTAATTCCAATAGGATATGGTAATCCCCTAGATTCACCATTTGTTTTTATTCTTCTAGATATGTGATAGTTCTTCTATTACCGATTGAGACTTTATTATTATTTGTTAAAGTGAGGAGAATATTTTTTCTTATGCTTTATTTATTTTTCACCCTTATTATAAAAAATATAGGAAACTACTAGCACCTTGATCCTCATATAGCTTCCCTTATCTTACTACTTAAGGAGCTGTAGATAGGATGAAATGCTACCACTAAATCTACTATATGAGTAACTTCACAAGGTTGATTTTTACCTTAATATTTTATATTTAGATCACATAACATATCACATGTAAATTTTACAACTTTCTATTTTTTTCATTATTATTTTTTATTTTTTTATTTATTTCTTTCTTTATTTATAGTACACAATACGGTCAATGAGATGTAGTACTCCAAGAATCATAGTTGAACAATGCCACACTAAAGGAGTCACGGTTTCTAGTATACATGACACTCACAAGGGGGCTCCTGAATTCCTTTGGGAATAGAATAACTCTATTTCATTAAACACCACCATTTTCTGGTTGCCTTTTGGTGGAGAAGATCATGACATATTTGAAAGTACAACTCCTAGATCTAATTGAAGCAATGATCATCTCAAATATAATAACATGAGAGTGTATTTTACTTCCCCCTCTTCTAATAGGTAATTAGGGAACATATGGAAAAATGAGAGGTCTTATACACATATTTGGGTGATCCAACTAACGGAATTGGTTATTCATTTCACAACTACGATGGTTTTGTCTCAAGAACATTATAAATGGGTTAAACCAACCAAAGGGTGTGGATTTTATGAGATACAAGGTGCAATTGAGTGAACTAACATATGGATGGAAGTAACCATGCCAGTTTCCTTATTATTCCTTTGGAAAGGGGGTTTATGAAATAAATGATGGTAAGAACCCCGTAATCCTACAAGAAAAATGGGGGGGGGGTTAAAAACCCATTGGGCGAAAGAACTGTAGTAGTACTATAGTGTAATATAGAAACAACAACATTGTAGCAATGATGGGTACTATAGAAATTACAGGTCACTGTAGCGGTGTCAAAGCATTGTAGCAGCGGCAGGTACTGTGTGGAACTGTAGCAACGGGTATTGTAGCTGTATTATTCACAAAATGGGCCTTGGGCCAAAAATTAGGGCCTATGGGCCATGTAATGGGTTAAAAGCCCACTAGGCCTTCAGGCTATGTTAAGGGTCTCGCTCTACCTGGTTAAAAGAGATCATTTCTTTGATTTAATAATAAATGAGCCTTTAAACCCAACTTTAAAAAAATGATGGTCAATGTAAGTGAAAATTTAAAAGGGGATCAAGATAGATACCAAATAAATATGATACTAAGAAAACTTGATTTCCTTTGGAAGATGGGTTTCCACTCTATCGACATGTCCCAAAAACCAATAGAGTATACTTGATCCATACTTATGGCCATTAATTGTGCACTTAGTTATATTTCATTAAACCTAAGAAATTATTATATTCATTGATCCCTAATAGCTAGACCTCCCCACTCTTGTGAGTGGATATGGAATTGTTCCCCCACCCATTATAGTAAGATCTGAATGAAGAGGCCATGGTTGGCTTATCGATCCAATATTTATGAAATATGAAATATATAGTATTGAGGTGATTATATAGAAACCGCCTATTCCCCCACATCAACCCCCATGATGCATATCCAATGTTATAGGATTGAAAAAAACTTGACGACGTCCTATTTACCATTATAATCTAGAATTTCATGGGGTTAATATGTGCTTCTCACACCCATTTTTAATTGAGTGGATGGTATAAAAATTCCTTCACATGACTTGATGACCTTTGTTACACTCAAACAGCATAAATGGTCAACAATGTAGCTGCACCATTTTTATGTATAGGATCTTGGGGCTGCTTCTACCCTCGATGTTTGGGGTTTATGGTTCTTGTGAATTTTAGTGATCACAATGCGATTTGGGGGTGATCACCGGTAGACTCTTGATTGGGGAGAGTGAAATGATAGTTTCTTAGGGTGATATGAGGAAATGAAGTAAGGGGTACCAATTTTTTCAAGGACAAACCCAAAACACGAAAAATTTTGATTTGAAAATTTTTAATGCACCTTACACAGTGTCCAATTTCATTCCAATATAGCTTCAATATCTAGTGGGGTTGATTGTGTATGGTGAAATGAGTGATATCATAGTAATATATCATATATAGTTACTCTTATACAAGTAAATTTACTTTTTATGGGTATTTATATCCCATTATTAAAACCCTTTGCACTCAATTTATATTTTTAATTTAGGTGTTAAAAACATGCTAAAAAATATAATTACACCACGACCTAATTTGATAGAAATTCACTATTTTTATCGTAACATTATATAAAATCATCCAAATGTAAAAATTGTTTCCTTGGATTATTTTATCATAGGGATTCAATTCATCCAACTAGAAAAAATTCTAGATATGAACACAAGAGGTCCCAAAATAGGCCAACAAAGTGGGGAAATTTTGGGTGAGATAGATTGGACATACCTGTAGTGATTGGATCGTCACTCAAATATGGAAAATCTAATTGGGATGATTCCAAAGGTTTTGAACGGATAAATAAAAGGCACATATTTCCACTAAATTTCAAGTCAATTTTAAGTGATTTTACTAGTTATATAGTCAAATCAATTGGGTGATACATTATGTCATGAACAGTTCACCTACACCCATAGACCATTGACTTTCCAGGAATCCATCCTTCCAAATTTCTCATTAAAATCACTCTATGGCTCATTGGAAAGGTTGGAACGTTCAAGGGTATGGTTGATCCATATTGGAGATACGTATTCAACAATTTTCATCCTCTTACCCATCATGTACTTTTAAACCTCTTATTCATCAATCCATGGTGTTCTTTGTTATAATCCTAAGCTCTACGTTTGTAATCAATAGAAAGAAATTGAATTTATAATTTTTTATCTATTATTATTTACTTATAACTTTTAATTTTTTATGATATTATGATAAAATAAAAATCAATGGAACATGAATCCTCATGATTTCGTTCATAATCCAAATCTTATGAGGATTTGAGTGTGTTTTCCTCTTTTCTCACCCCATCTATTTCATGAGTGTGTTTATGGATTGCATTGATTAATGAAATCCAAAAACTAGAACCCATGAATATTAATATTTCTCTTGAGAATAATTATAACATAGACCCAAATATGGTCATCTCATTACCTTGTTGATGTGATGCCTTGATTTAGTTTGGTCCATATATTGACATAATTTTATTGATTTTGAACGGTCACTAGAAATAAATACCTTGGATAGATCAAATAATAGGTGTTAACCTAGTAATAACTCACATAACATGCTGATTTTAGTATTTATAAATCAAGGAATCAATTATACTTTCCACTTACCTTGAGAGCGATGACAGTTGAGCATCAAGGGACACTCACCTGGGTTGATCATGTTTCCTCTAACTAGTTTCTCTCACTTAGTAAGACAGTTTCAATTTTTGTTTTGAAATCATAAATACCCAAAATCTTTATCCAAATAATTTTTCCATAAAAACATAATAAAATTAAATTAATTATTTGAGGCTCCACTAAGATACAACCTAGGGTTCTTGATGTACTATATAGATTCCAGTAAAAATATAAACATTTAATTTAGTGTGCTCGACATTGTGATTAATGGGGCATTAATTGTATAGTTGTAATGAGTGAGTGGCATTATCCACTAGATTGGAATAAAGGTTCCATGATTTATAATTTATCTTTCATGGATAGATTTTTTGGATTTCACATGAGATAAGTGTTGTTTTGGACGCAAAGAAAAAGGTGGTTTCTTAAGTATGGGGAAATGTACAACCAATGAATAAATGGAAAAGTGGGGGATAGGTTGAATGGTGGGGGAGAGGTACCCGAAATAATTCTAGTTTGTATCATGTAAAGAGTCAATTGGAACCCATGAGGAAGTCAGAGCATATCATCCAAACATGGTTTTATAGAATGTGGATCTATGACTGTGCATTTCTTATAGTATTGAGTGAATTTGAGGTGATTGCATATCATCATCATTGGCCACCTTCATCTCTCTTTCGGCCCAAGGCCATCCAATTTTGACCTACCAGATAATTGGGGGTGTATCCTAAGATAGTGGGGGAATTGTATACCGGTTGCAGGTGTCTAGTATTTTCCAAGAAAGAAGTCTTGTCTGATTGTTGTAGTATTAGAGTAGAGTACTGAAGCCACCTTTCATTGGCCTTCCTTAGACACTTGAAAAATAAATATCAACAAGCAGCCATACATCAACATGGTGGTTTGGTGGAGGAGTGGGTGGACGATTGTGAAGCAATAGATATTAAATAGATGTCTTAAAAGTGAACACCAACAGGTTTCCTGATGTCCTCTATGATTTCAATGGTGTTAGGGGAGAATGAACTGGCCAATTTAGTTGTCTTTTCTAGGCTCAATGATAAAAATTGCAATGCCCAGATCAATGATCTCAAATCATGTCTTTATGGTGCTTGAATTTCCCCATAAACCGATGGTGCAATCTGAATGGTGGGAAACTGAGGACAAACACTAGCCATACTAGTGCAAGTCAACCTTACATTAAGGAAGAGGTTCATGCCAAGGTTTCGAAGTTCATATCGGAAATGTCAATGGTCGAAGTGGTGGTAAAAGATGGCCATGAATCTGGAGTTACTTTTTCAATAGGTTTTTATTAGGTTTTCTTAAATAGTGTATGGCGTGCCAGTCACTAAGGTGCCTTTAACCTCATGATTAATTTTTATCATTCCCACAACTTCCTTCTATCCTCATACTAAGAGAGAAAATGATTTTTGCGATAGGCTATTTGTGACAGGCCCATTTCCTATCGCAAATAGTCCCTCATCAAAGACTATTTGTGTTAGAATTTGTTTCCCAATGCAAATAATAATTAAAAAACATTATTTCTGGCGGGAATATACCCCTGTTGCAAATACCCACCATCATTACTGTTATTTGCGAATGGAGTTGACTCTCGTTACAAATAAACCATCGACAGAAGAGTTTGCAATGTGACCCGTCACAAATACTCATTTTCACCATTGTAGTAATTAATAACAGTGATTATATTTGCAATCATACATGTCAAAACAAATACTATTTACAATGGGACCCATCAAAACAAATGCTATTTGTGATGGGTAACCCATCACAAATAGCCCCGCCACAATTATCTTACCTATATATCCCCCTTGAATTTGTTTCATTCTATTCTCCTCTAAACTCCCATCTCCTCCTCTTCTCTCATATTCTCCTGTTTAAAGTTTTAAAAGTTTTCAAAATTTTACAGGGAAGCAAACTTTCGGCTTTGCATCTAATAAAAGATTCAATTTTAAGGTATTTTTTTAATTTTTAATTAATTTATTTATTTTATATTAGTGATAATTATTATCAATTAACAGTAATTAGATTTAATGAGATTTAATCAAAATTAGTTAGTTGTATTTTGTATTAATTACTTTTAAGTAATATTTTTTTAAATTATAAGTATTTATTTTTAATTATCAATAATTATTTTTAATCAGAAGTATTTACCCATAAATAGTTTTAATTAGTAGTAATTCACATTAATTAGTGGTACTTAGTAATAATTAGTAAAAACTAAGAAATAATTAGTGGTAATTGGTAATAATTAGTGGTAATTAGTAATAATTTATGGGAAATTAATGATAATTAGTGGTAATTAGTACTAATTAGTGGTAATTAGTAACAATTAATGATAATTGGTAAAAGATAGTAGTAATTAGTTGTAATTAGTAATAATTAGTGGTAACTAGTAATAATTAGTTGTAATTAGTAAAAAGTAGTCGAAATTTGTAATAAATTGTTATGAACTTATAAAAAATAGTAATAATTAGTGGAAATTAGTAATAATTAGGGACAATTAGTAATAATTACCAGTAATTGGTAATAATTAGTGGTAATTATTAATAATTAATGGTAATTAGTCATAATTAGAGGTAATTAGTTATAATTAGCCATAATTAATAATTATTATCCATAATTAGTAACAATTAATAAAAAATAGTTTTAAATAGAGGTAAATAGAAAAAATATGAGGTAATTAGCGTTATTTAGTAATAATTGACGGTAATTAGAAATAATTAGTGGTCCATAGTAATAATTAGTGGTAATTAGTAATAATTTGCGTTAATTAGAAATAATTAGTAACAATTAGTGGTAATTAGTAATAATTAGTACAAATTATGGATAATTAGAAATAATTAGCAGTAATTAGTGGTAATTAGCAATAATTAGCAGTGATTAGTAATAATTATTGATAATTGGTAAAAATTATATGTAATTAGTAAAAATTAGTAATAATAAGTTGTAATTAGTAAAAAATAGTAATAAATTGTTTTAAACTAATAAATGTTTTAAATAATTAGTAGTAATTAGTAATAATTCGTAGTAACTAGTAATAATTAGGGGAAATTATTAATAATTAATGACAATTAGTAATAATTAGTAAATATTAGTGGTAATTAGTGGTGATTAGTGTTAGTGGTAATTAGTAAAAAATAGAGGAAATTAGTAAAGATTAGAGGTAATTAGTAAAAATTAGTGGTAGTTGGTAGTAATTAGTGGAATTTATATGAAATTAGTAGTAATTAGAAGTAATTAGTAAAAATTAGTTGTAATTAGTTAAAATTAGTGGTAATTAGTAAAAATAATTGGTAATTATAAATAATTAGTAGTAATTAGTAATAATTAGTGGTAATTAGTAATAATTAGCAGCAATTAGTAATAATTAGTGGTGATTAGTAATAATTAGTGTTAATTAGTGGTGATTTGTAATAATAAATAATAATTACTATAATTAATAAAAATAGAATAATTGAGTAAAAATAAATTTGAAATACTATATATTGTGTAGAATTTTTAAAATTAATAAAAAATTGAAAAAATATAATAAATGTGGTTTAAATTAATAAAAATTCATATAAATTATTATAAAATAGTTCAAATTATTATAAATTAAAAAAATATTATATATTAGTATAAAATTGTATAAATTAACATAAATTGGTAAATATTAATAAAAATTAGTATAAATTAAAAAACTAACCTAAATTTGTATAAATAGCTATATATTTATAGAAAATATTAGTTTAAATTATTATAAATTAGTATAGATCTGTATAAATTTAAAAAAATCATTACAAATTACTATGAAATAATATAAATTTTATAAATTACTAGAAAAGTGAAAATAAAATAGGTCATCAATTTCCAGGCCATGGGAAATTACAAATTTTATGAATTCTCTGATTTGGGACACGCTAATATAAATATCATTTTTCATACATTTGTATGGTGAAAACATTCTATGATGCAATAAGTATAATACAACAAGATGTTGTTATAATTTTTTGAAAATTAGAAGAAAAAAATCTACCGACTTTCTTTGATTCAGTGTAACAAAATATATTACATTTTCTTCATGAAGAAAAATATAGAGGGTCGGTATAGTTATGATGGATGTCCCATATGAGACGTGAATACATACATTGATGAAAAAAGTACATAGTAAAGTATCGGTAGAAGGATTAATTGCAGGAGCTTATTTGCAGGTGTAAATTTCCTTTTTATGAGCTCATTATTTTCAATATAAATATCCCTCAAAACATAATTGCAGTGGCTATAATGGGGGAAATGTTGATTATGAACTGAAAAACCAATTATTGTTTTTCAATTAGTTCGAACTTAGCTTTGGTGGAGTTCATGAATGATGGCTTTTAGATGACGAACATCATCAGGATCACACCTGTGTTGTTTTAAACTATAAATAAATGACACCATTTGTACAGTGAGTGATCATATCCATTATTCTATATTTTTTAAGTTAATATTATTTTATTTGTAGATTACATGATAATCATATCAAGAAATGGTTTCCACAAATTATAGAAGTTTATCTTGAAGAGATTCATTAATATAATTTTTCACACTAGTTTAAAAAACTCATAAAGTAAATTGCTTATAGTTTAACATATAAAATTCTCTTATTATTTATCACATTGATAATTGGTTTTCAAAATTTTAGGTTTCTCAGCATGATGAAAAATTTTATAATTGATTGTGTGTATTGAGTAACCCATCATCCAAAATAGTTAAATCATATAATTTATATGTGGTGAATGGTTTTTGATTCCATACACATGTACATGGGGAATAAAAAAACAATGAATAGTGATATTTTTTTGAGAGGATCTCATCATAGAGAAAGTGAAATTTACTTTTATGCATATTGAAATAAATAATTGAATTGTGTTATGTAGGACATAATTATGTAATGATGTTTAAATGTTATCGGTAGGATACTGAAAGAGGATTGTGTATTCATCCACACCATGAAATTACTGATATTAAATATAAAATCCTTCTTTTAGTAAAGGAACCATTTTTATTGGCTCATTAGGAACATCCAATTTATTATAAAAATTATTATGTTGCTTTAAGAGAGTTAAGTGATTGGTGTAACATAATAAAAATGAAATCATGTGAAAATTATTCTATCTAAAGTGAATGTGGTTTCACTTAAGTTTAAGGAATTGAAATTTTTCAAGAGACAACTCCAAACCCATCTTTTCCAAGAAGATATAAATATCGATGATGACACCCCCAAAGTTATGGGTTGATGGTGATGATGATGTTATTGATGTAATAAATGAATTTGAAATAGAAAAATATGATGAAGTTGAAACTACTATTGAAATTAATGATGAGGAGGATGAAAATGAAGATATTGACACCATCATATATAAAGATGAGGATGAAGATGAAGATTGACATAATTAAATTATTGTTATAATCATATATAATATATATCAATACATAATACTTATTTTTAATTATTTTCTAACAATAGTCATTTAATGTTTTAGATGGTTGATGGCCATTTATATGATATGTTTTGGGAGTTTGAAGAGGCTACACTACCTGGTGATGGGCCTGATGTCTCATCATATGACCCTCAAGAAGTTGGCAGTCCTACATTGACTCGAATGGGGTCCTGGTCTTATAGGATGGAAGATTATTGACCCTATCCCTGAGTGATGTCCATGTCTGGAGTTCTATCCACACATGATGAGGTCTATTTATTTATGTATTTTGGTTAGTTTTCATTAATTTTAATTAATTTATTTATATAATAATTATTTGATTATTTGTTATATTTTCTCACATATTTTAACATGTAGCTATTGGACAAAGGAGTTCTACATTGCATATTTTTTTGAGCATGGGGGACATGGGATCATATTCTCATTGATTTTTAGCACCACATGTTTCATCATTAGATGATGCATAAATAAATAATTGTTATTTTGAAATTTATTTAATTATTAAATGTATATTATTAATTATTTGTAGGGTTTATGGTATCCGTTAAATGATATCATGCATAACTCGATATGGGAAGCCTTGGAGGTCCATGTAAATGAATTTTCCCATCAAAATTTTCACAATTTGAGGAGGGATTCCAAGAAGAATGTGAGGGTCATAGTCTTTTATCTATATTGTTGCATCCACCAACCAGATTAGATCTCATCTCAGGTTTGAGATGAATTATGTTCATACAATACTTGAACTAGTTTTCATTGGAGAGAATCATTTGGTTGACATAATTGGGGGAGGAAGGAGGTTATGTATTGAGCTGGTAGTCATACATTTAGTACGCATCAGCAACATATCGTAAGTTCATTTTTTAATAATTTATTTAACTATAAATGTGAAATGTTTATTTTATGCTCATATATGTAACCAAACATCCTGATATTGTGGATTTCGAGGTTTATAAGAGGATTTATTGTGATCTTGTCATTGGAGAAATTATAGGTGGTCACTAGCATCATATTGTGTTAAGTATATTTTTTTTTGTGTTTTAAAATTAGCTAAAAATAATATTTTGACTATTTTAATTTTAAATTCAAATTGGAGGAGTCATATAAGGCCATGAATTCTATGAAATGGGATTAGATTCAGGATGAGACTAAGGATCAGATCACTACTATAGTATGATTAGATGACACACCATGGATGCAGGCGACTTAGTTTTCCTTCAAGAAAAGATGAGTTGTTGGTATCATCTCTCAATTGACATCTGAGAGTTATTATAGTACTATTGTGATGTCATCATCCAGCTCTAGGGGAGCTTATGGAGGGTAATCATCATCTTCTGTATAATATAAGGAGAAGATGTGATCTTAGGGTGAGATAATAGAGACCATGTGTAGATAGCATGAAGAGCTCCATAAATAGTAATAACAGGAGATGTGTTGATGGCAGGAGTAGTAGCACAGGCAAACGATGGAGTACACATGACGAATGATGAATGACTCAGCATTTAGGGATGGAGTTTCTTCTACCACCTCCTTTAGATGACTATCCCTCTCACTGATTCATGTATTTTTTCATATTTATTTTGATAAAAATTTGGATGTACAAATATTTTATAATATTTTTTTAATTCATATATTTACAATTCTATATAGTTAATTTTTTATATTATTTCGATTTTTTTATATAATTTTTTAATTTCATTATTATTATTATTTTATTTTTTACTATTTTACGATGGGAACATTAACCTGTTGCAAATAATTTGTTTTTCAATAGTTTCATTGTAATCTAAGAATAGTCTAGTTCATATTGGTAGCACTCTGATGCACAATTGAGTTGGTGTTTCAGAATCGAGGTAGTTGGTCCCAACAAGGAAGGCACAAAACCACACTTGGGAAGCACGAGGCGTATTTGTGGAATGTTAGGACCCTTTTCATTGTACCACAAGTTCCATATTGGGTAAAGCAAGTTTGAACAATATTCATATTAATTTTGACAGGTAGTGTGAGATAAGTGGACTTAGGGGCTATGATGGCATTATAATTGGGGTGGAACTGCTATGTCAAAGAAAATAGATTGTGATCGATCATGAATACCACTCGAAAGTGAGTAGATTGGGAGTTAATAGGCCTCTATTTGGGAAACATCCATGGCCATCAAAAAATGGGATATAGGTGGTTGTGGTCAATTCTGAACACCAATGACTCCGTACAAATCATGGGGTCTGGGTAAATGATAGTAGGTTGAATATATTGGATTACCTATTATGTATGTACTCGATGTTTCAACCCAAGTGTTATAGGTTAAAATGCGATTTCTAGGGTATAACACATGTGGTTCTTGCATGGGGTTAAGCTCAAAACCATGATAATCGAGTTTAGGTTCGTACAACTTCATCAATATCAATGAAAAGAGTGATAAAATGACTAAATGGTTTGTCTCTATTTCAATTGAAAATTATTATTATGAAATAATGGTACCCAAATCACAATATTTTTTCACCTAATAAGGGTATCTTGAATGGTTAATAAGGGTGAGGTTTATAGGGGGATAATTATCATCAGAATAATGGGGATACATTCTATATCCATTTGTAATAGTGTATTATGCAGGGGATAGTTCAAGTATAGGAATTTTATTTTGGTCACATGAGTGATTGGTTTGGAGTATTGGGATATGACATTCAGATAATAATATCATAGTCGTTGAAGTGGTGGTATGGTTTGGTGCTCAACACCCAACATGATTTTAAATTTGAAGGGAATAAAGCCTATGTTTCATAAAAAACATTATTATGGGTTGGGGTTGGAAGGAAAATAGATCCATGCGAGGTAGTACTGTCGGTGTCATCAAACTATCAATCTCTTCTTCTTGGATCTATAAGTCATATATATAGTTGAAAAGTGGTTCTTACTATCTTTCATCATTGTGGTTTGATTTTTTTCAAATGTCATAGGAATTGTAGGATTGATGCTTGGGAGGGAAGTGTGAATCAAATATGGTAATCATGATAAGTAGTACATAATTCAGTTGATTAGGAACCAATAAACCTACTATGAACACCATATTAAGGTAATTGAAATATGAATCCACTATTCAAGTAGGGTATTGATGATGAATATCCTATAAATACATGTTCTAGAAGAAAGATAGTGGTTGTTGAGACACTATGAGAAGAAACTTGGTTGAGGTATAGTACAATGTGGAAAGACCATGGGAAAGATTTTTTTAGGTCACTTTTCTATCACATTGACTCTGTATAGGTGTTATAGGTAGTTAGAATGTTATATATTTCCATTTGGGTGGTACATTGGAGGTTAAATGGTTTTTTTGGCCCAAGATGAAAGGGTTAGTACTTAAACATTATGGTATGGGTGGTAGTGGGATGCTAGTCAAGATAGGTTGTTGTGACTGTAAGAAGTTTTAGATCGAGGTTGTTTTCCAAGATCGTAGAAAATATCTAAGAGCTTGAATGGTGAAAAAATGGGTGATATCTGATTTAGTAGTTGAGAACAATATAAAATAAAACCCAGCCTATACATACACCAATTGACATTTTATAGTTAAGGAAAATCAAACATGTAGGATTGGAATTTAAATACTTTTCCAAAAGTTTAGTCTAGTTTCAAAATAGAAGGTATGGGGTAATGTTATTACAAAACACTAGGCACGGGTAGTTTGTAACAACCCAAAATTTTATCAATGAAAACACATCTTAATCTAATTAAATGTCTTATTATGAAAAATGGTAATATAAAATATGAACTTCCTTGGTTTTATGTTTTTGGATTTCAAAATACCATAAAGAACTGTTACCATTGCTAATAGATCCATTAAACAGTGATCACATGATTAGTATAAATATAGGGCTTTAACAAATCCAATTTACTCAAAAAAAGGAAGCGACGACCTCATCTAGTAGACTTTCCCCATATGAATCCCATTTCTCAGAGCTCAGAAAGGAGGTGGCGTCATTGGGCTTCGCTCTTGACCAAGACCAATCTGAGCTTCAACACGTTAATCTTGAGCAGAACCGCCTATGGGAGAAGTGGAAGTTGATAGAGATTACCACCTGAGTGATGTTATCTGAGCCACCCCAAGAGTCTATCACCATCACACACCTTACCCTTCAGTCTTATAGGGGTTTTATAAGGGGTTATGTAACAAGAACTTAGCACTATGATTATGTGCATTATTTTTCTATAGAATAAAGAGTATACATTCATAGGTTTTAAATCACAAATATAATTATTAGTTAATATTCAATTATGAAATATATTTTGATGAATTAATAAATTTTTGAATTAAATAATATTTTAATAAAATATTATTACTAAATTACTTTTATTAAATATAAATTATTATATAATGAATACAATTGTAATTTTTTTTAATGTTTGAAAGATATTTTTTTCAAAACCCATGAATTTTCAGAAAATGTCAGTTTTTATTTCAAAAGTAAAAATTCACATATTTAGAAAAAAATTTAGATAAAATGAATATTATTTTTGGATTCAGGATGTCGAAATTGTCCAATAGTTAATTTTTCATAATTTTCTGAGATAATCAAATTTTTGGGTAAAAATTAAATATTGTTTAAATATACAATGTGTTTTATGACATCATAATGACCCAATAGTGATGTAATAAAATACTATAAACATTTTGTTTGGCCAATATATGTTTTACAATAAAATAATGTGATTTTAGTTTTCTTGTTTTATTTTACAAAGCCTTAGTGGACCCTCTAAGACTTGAATAACATTTTATCTTTTTTAAATGATTTCCCTGAGAGTGTGACTCACCACCACATAATCAAGACTAGTATTTTATGACATTCGGCCATTGGACTTATAAAATATTTTTTCCACTCCCCTTTGGAAAAAACCATGGGCAAAAACCATGGGAAAAACCATGGGATGGTTTTTGGTTTGGTTTAGTTTAATGTGTGGTGACCTAATCCTAAATAATAAAGAATTACCTCTCTTTTCCTATATAAACCTACCGAAAATCCCACTTACTCATCAATAAAGGCCTCTGGAGTTCATCCAACCTTTTCCATCATCTCTATGGGATCCTCCCAAGTCACCCCAAGCTCCCAATATGCCTCTCCCAAGATTTTGGGATCACACTTCCTAGTAAGGGATTCCTTCCTTTCTTATTTTTATCCAAGTTTCTTTATGTTGTAATACCCTTTTAATTTCAATCACAAATGTTGAGGTATGATTTATAACCTCCCTTATTTTCCCCTCCATATCATTGAAATTATGGGAGACCAATTTCTCTCTCATTAATTCCTCCCATGTACACCCTTTACCAAGCCGAAATTCCGTAAGGAATTTCTCTCTTCTCATTCACATTCAAGCAATTGTTTTGTATTATGAGTCTAAATTCCATTAACATTATTGGGACATGTATCTATATGAACCCCTTACTTTCAATTTTATTTAAATATTATGAGACACCCATTTATCTCTCATAATCCATTATTATGAATTCTTATGTCACGTCGTTATGCTGCCGAAATTGCCCCGCAATTTTCCAAGACAAAGTCATTGTGTAGTGAATACCAAGGTCATTTCTCTATCACGGCTGTTCACATTTATGCACATTTACTTATTGATTATGGATTTTCATGTATTAATTCAAAATTCCTTTATCATGGAATAAATGATGATGTTTTATGAATCCATGTTGTATGATCTATGTGGCACACTTACGCATGAAATGAAATGTTTAAGAAGGGTGCACCCTAATAGAGCTCCAATGCATTTGGTAAAGATTAGTATCATGATACTTCAATTGAAATGAGGGTTTACTCATGATAATTCAAGTGAAATTAGGTTTTACACATGCTCCATGTGCAATGACCCTTCTCTCATGCAAAAACCATGTTAAGTGTTGTTGCCACATTTCTATGTTATGATATTCATGCTATATCATGCCTTTATGTTCATGTTAATTTTATGATCCATTTATATGCCTATTTACTAACATGTATTTTATTCTTCATGTTATTCCTTTTTTACTCCCTTACTGAGCTTTATAGATCACCCTTTTCTTATGCATGTCCTCATGTTATCCCATGCAAGGATAAGTATGAGGGAATGTAGTGGTCATGTAAATGAATTTTTAAATAAATATGTTGTGCTTCATATTTTATGTTGTTATGTAATGTTATTAAGCCCCAAATACACTATAAATATCAATCTTATATGTAGTATCAAGTGAATATTTTATGTAATAAATCATGTTTAAGTGTGTAATAAATAGTAGGGTTGTTATAGTTGGTATCAAAGGATCGGTTTAGTTATTTTTGGGATTAGGATTAAAAAAACTTAGTGAAAGCCTTAGGGATAAGACTAAGTATAATAAAAATATACATATATTTTTGTGAGTATTGAGTAAGTGGTATATCAAGAAAATACATCCATGTATGGAAACGAGCAGGTAGAGGTGGCTCTGGAACAGATGTACATAGGAGTGAAAAGTCCGAGAATGAGTTTTGGGATTGACCCTGGGTATCCAGGTACATAATAATGGTCCTTAATGCACTCTTGGTTACGACACTCCTGGAGGATATTCATTAGTAAATTCACAATCTTAGTATGAACCATTGTTAATGGAATAAAAAAATGCCCCTAAAAATAAATGTTGGGATGTAGATCATGGATAACATAGATTCAAGCCTATAGATTCATAAGTTAAGGAAATAAAAGTTATTTATAAGTCTTATATTTTTGTCCTTGGATTACCCTTTATTTGTTACCCCCTAAATTTCCTTTTATTCCATCCAATGGCTGGTAATATGGGGACTCAGGCTAACAACTAATGCGAAGATCAATGTGATTATTGTTCTAATGAGATTCCCAATCCAATGGGAGCATGAATCACAAACTTTTTCATGATACTCTCTTAGTTAACTCAAGCATTGAATAGAAACATGGGTCAAGAGGAAATTTACACCCCAAAAAGAAATACTAAGTCAAAATTGAGAGCATCGCGAGATAAAGGCCTACTACTTTTAATGGGTCATCTGATGCCCCAATCGTTGAGCAATGGATCAACTCCATTTTAAAGATCTTCTCCATCCTTAAATGTTTCGAACAAGAGAAGGTTATTTTGGATTCTTATCATATATGGGGCGAAGTAGATCAACGGTGTACATTGATAAAAAAATATGAAGCCTGAGGAGGATATCAAGGCTTTGGAATGGAAGGATTTCTAAAAAATGTTTTTCGATAAATATTTTCTGCACACCCTCCGACTTAAGATGGAAAGGGACTTCCATGCCCTCAAGAAAAAAGATGATGAATCCATTAGAGAATAAGAGGAAAACTTCACTAGTCTTTCATGATATGCCTCAAGATTTGTTGTTACCCCCAAATTCAAGGTTGACCTCTTCTTTGGTGGGCTGAAACACAGCCTACGGAAAGCCCTGGAGATTCGAGACTTCGATAGCTATGATGAAATTGCCCTATGTGCCCTCAAATTCGAAATGTAGATCGTCGAATATCAAGAGTATCATGGGGATATGAAGTGTAAGGTGGACCTAAATTCTAGCAGTCCAATGGATAAATCCAACGCAGATAAGAAAACCAATCACCCCACTTTCCAATGGTGTGGAAAGAAGCACCCTGGAAATTCCCTGAAGGGGACGAGGAAATGATTTAGGTGTGGAAGAGGAGGGAACCTAGTCGTTAACTACTGACAAGAAAAACCTGCAGCTACGACAGAAGAGAGGAATTCTCTATTCAAATCTCAATGCATTGTTCATTTCTTCAGCTTTAAAGAGTCAGGGAACCTTGCAAATCAGTACACTAAGCCATGGGCTTTCAGAGGCAACCAAAAACCTCCAAGGAAGCAAGGGACAGATTTTTTCATCACTACCGTCAAAGTAAACCCCAAAAAAGAAGTGATGATAGGTACGCTAGTTATTCATTAATGAATTGTAACACCCCATGATTTCATAGTATTTTATCTCATCAAATTAATTCAATAGCTTGTGCTACACGCAACACCGAGTTCAAGTGCACCATAACTTACCACACAAACCGTTCAAAAAGTGGTTATGAATAGTATTAACTAAATTTTGAATATTATGTACTCTATATAATTTTAACATTCATATTATGTGTTTCTTAGACATAATATAAGAACAAATACATTTTTTTTCAGACAAATGATGTATTTTTCAAAAAAATGCAATTTTACCACCTTTTAATGGGAACCCTTTTTAAACCCAACATTTTACACTTTTATGTATTCAATTTGATGAAATTAATTTTTTCTTTAGAAGAGGGACATAAAAATTTAGTTTAGATAAATTTTTTGTACTTTTCTGATAACTTTCATATTTTGATGAATAGTGAAAAATACAATGTTTTAATTGAAATTTTTTTAATCGAAATAATTTATAGTGATAAATTATGAATTTGAATGGCTTGGAATTATAATTAGATTGTATTTTTATCATTTAATAAAATTTAGTTCATTATAAGTGATTTCACATTTAAATTTGACATAAAAACATGTCAATCTTTTGATAGTTTTTACTTTTTAAAAACCCGCGTTTTGGTTTTGACAACGGGAATTAATTTTAGATTAATAAATGCAACTTATATGTTTTGAATTTGGTAAACTAGACCTAATTTTTGAATTATTAATATCAAAATTAGCTTAAGGTATATATTTGGTATTTTTCTGGAAACTTTCAATTTTTGATGAACAGTGAAAACACTGTATCATTATATAAAACCAACTTTTTATTTAAATATTTATTTATTTTATTTTAATTTATTTTAGGTAAAAATAGATACATAATACCTATATATGTTCAATTTAATTTATTGGAGTCATTTTATAATAATTATATATATATATATATTATTTTATCGAACATTTTACCTTCTTTTACCCACCTTTTAGAAGCATTTAAAAATTTGTATAAAACATAATTTTACCATTTATGTTAGTTCAATTTAAAAAATCTGATAGACATAGTTAATATCAGTAATTAAAATATGGTTCAATAGGATGATAAATTTTTTTGGTGAATAGTAACTTTTGACTTTTATTTAGCACGATTAAAAGTAAATCGGGTAATTATGGGTAAAAATGATATCAGAATTACCCTAAAACATGTCTTAATTATATTGGATAAGTATAATTAGACCAAAAACAACCTTATTAATAAAATATTATCCTCTTCGGTCCACTTGGATTAGATTAGGATATTTATTATTATTTTATTTAAAGAAGAGTTAAAAGAGTTAAATTCAAAGTTTAACAACGAAACCATTTTTAATATAGGGTTATACATAATATAAATTCGACTATAAAAATTCATAATAGATATAACAATATTTAATACATAATGATATTTTATTTATAATTTTTAGATATTAAATAATTTAATTTATTTATGAAACAATGATGACGCAGTAATTACATTAATAATGAAATATTAAAATAATTGATATTATAAAAATCCAAATAAATGTATTTTTAGACTTTTGATGAATTCCACTAATTTTCTAGGTTAATATGACATGTTAGGATTGAAAATATGAATTTATTTCTAAGTAATAAAGTTGTTAGAACTTTAAAAAAAATCATTTATTAAATAATGTCAAAATTGACATAATTGTGTTTTTAAAATAAATACAATATTAGTGGTTGATATAATATTCCTAAAAATCTAAGGTTCAGACAAAGGGCCGTAATAATATTATATATGTCATTACAGAACATATTAGGGTTCTCTTGGAAGTTTATAGTATGTTTATTAACCATATAATATAAAAATACAAAGAGACATGGTAAATGTCAAACTATTTAACTAAGAGTTAAATCTAAAAGATAACATTAATATGATGACCTAAACCTGTCTAAAACCTATTGGTTGAGAGTTTTTCGACCCATAACCACCTTATACTTTAAATAATTCATTTTGGAGCCATTAGAAACCGAAAAAGATTTTGTTATAAAATAATATTTCAAGTTTTTCCTAAAGTGACCCTCAACTCTCTTATAAAAGGGCACTTCACCTTCCCTTAATTTCGCACCTTCAAAGCCTTTGGGATCGGCCAAATCCTGCCCAAATATCCTCCCAACATTCTTCCCTTCATCCAAGAGGTCTTACTTTGGTCATAAATCCAACCTATGGAGCCCTTTTGATCAAATCAAAAGGAAGAACCCGAAAAAGAGGTAAATATTTCATCACATCTTTCAAGTTATTTTCTTCTTCCACTTCCTATTTCATTGTTGTTTCCATTCTAAAATAATAACTCCATTATCTTCAATATATTTTGATGTTGTTTTATAAATGGTACAACCATATTAATTATTCTATCCATCCTATAATTGACAAAGTCACCATACGTTCGTACGTACGGATTACCATCTCCACGTCGTGGTGTAGTTTGTTATTCAAACACTTAATTATTTGGATTGGTATAATAATGAGTATAACTGATGTAAATAATAAATATAACATTTTAATTATTCTATATATATGATATACCATCAAATTACATACTATTTTTCCATCAATATAATGATATTTTTACTCGTGCGTACGTACGGATTACCGTCTCCACGACGTGATGAGATTCATTTCCATGTTCACCATTCAACAATGATTATAAAATATATATCATTAATAAATATGTAATATTTGAAATAATAATTCTGTTGGAGATATATATATATATATATATATATATATATATATATATTTACATACATATATCTTATTCTCTTAGTTTTGTTCAATACTATATGAAAACGGAAACAACGTTTATGCGTATGTACGGACTACCGTATCCATAAATGGTGTTTTCTATTTCATATATATGCCTATTATACATATTTATATTCTAAATATATATGATATATAAATAATTTTTTATATTCTGGAATTATTTAACTCATGATCTGAGTGATACAATCAAGAGTAACAAGTTAAAACACGTACGATAAAGAAAGTGATTATTACCGGAAATGTTTATTTAACATGGAAATTATTATTAAATGGCTAGTATAGAGTCATAAATAAATCATGTATGATATAATAAATATTAATATGGTTCTGCTATAATTTAATAACATACTATGGTCTTCATACAAGAGGTTAAACGTACCCTCATCTAAAGGAAAGTGCAAGGTAAGGGTTAATTTCACAATCTCTTTATTATCTGAGGTTGTTTTTACGTAAGTATCTGATGGGACATATTTATTATCCATGTCCATGTTTCATAAAATAGTTTTCAAAGGGATTATTTGTAAGGTAATTTTTACTAAAACATCATTTTAAATGTTTTAAATATTTATTCTTCTAAAGCATTCTCATTAATGTCCATGTTTTCAAAATGGTTTTAAGGATTTATTTAAATGGACATGAATGTTTTAAAATGTTAATTCCTTTAAAAAGTATCAAAGTGGTATGGGAAACATTGATTCAAAAATGTCTTTAAATGTCCCCCTTTCTAAATTTTGATACTTTTAAATGTTTTCATGAAAAAGGAATATTTCTCACAAAGTGTTAACAAATCATTTTTATCTATGTCCAAATCCTTTAATGGATTTTAAACTTGTTTGAAGTTGATTTATTATGATACAAATCTTCTATATTGTATTGAAGGTTTTGTGATATTTTTGACTGTGGATGTGTTATTTTTATACCATTCATGTTTTATGGATAAAGTATTGACATTTCATATGCCAGTTTTAATATGAATGTTTATGTTATGTTTAAGCCTTTTCACATGAGGAATGCATTGGACTTAGTAAGTGATGGGTGGAGCCCGCTATAGCTACTCGATGCATCAATAGGTCTTATGAGACAAACTAGTGTCTTGGAACATGGTCTTTACAAAATATTATTTTTTGTCTTGGCACAAGGCCTTGACTATGTGGTTATGAAGTCTGGAATTATGCATTCCATCATTATGAAAGTGGATATTGATATTGCTTGTGATTATTCGACTATTAGAATATCCATGTGAACAAGTAAGTGAGATTATTTAATTGTATCTTTTCCATATTATGGTTAAGTTTAAGTTTAAAAGGATTTTGTTTTAGTCTTATACATTGCCTTAAATGTTTGTGCTTATTTATGAAGGTTTCCGCTATATTTTTATCCTTATTGTGCATCTGAGCTCACCCCTTTCTATGTTTTAATTTTCCCAGGATTCCAAGAAGTGTATTATGATTGATAAGTAGGGTTAAACTAGGGTATTAATGGATTTCTCAAAGGATCATTTATGTTTTGTTTTATTTTATAATGTTTAATGTAACATTCATGTATATAATATATTTTCCAAGACTTCTAAACTGACCAGTCTTTCTGGATTTGATTCCTTTTAATCATGCCAATATTTAAAATAATGCACTAATTCTCGGTAACTGGGGTCTGGGTGTTACATTTGGTATCAGAGAAAGTTTATAAATAACCTTGGAAACTAGATTTATAAAAACTCTGATTAGAGAACACTACCCTAAGATAGACTTTGAGGATTAGTATAGAAGAAATTCCTAGAATTTTTGTACTGTAGAGATTTTGTGAGTTCTCTAAGCAATACATCCTTGTTAGGATACGAGCAGGTAGAGGTGACTCTAGCATAGATATACCTAGGGGTAAAATCCATAAAACACCGCTCTGAGCTAGACTCGAATGGGAACTGGTGCACAAAAATGTGCTTTGCTGCACTCTTGTTTACAACAATCCCAGGGGATATGCTTTGGATAATTCTAATTTTCTTTACAAACCACTATGAAGGGTTTATGAGTATATACATCCTCAAATAATTTTTTTTATGATTATGGATTATATCCATGAACTGATCAATTTATGTTAACTATTTTACATGTTTGGAATTATGCATTGCGATTCATAAACGAACCAAGTGTATGTAATTTTTTAGAAATTGTGCCCAGTAGATGGAATGAGACCTCTAGCAATACGCATGATCCAAATAGTAAGAAGGATGATATCTTTCATAGTGTTAATCCAACATTTAGAAAGGAAATAGTCTCCCATGTATTATCATCATATGAATAAATAGTATCATGTGTTAATAAGATAAGTAAATAATTTTTTGAGTCCTATGGATTTGAAGGGAATCCAGAGAATAAAAAGATGGTAGAGAGAAAGATGGATAAAGGGAATAAGGGAAAGAATGATTTTTTCATATGTGACAACTGCGGAAAGAATGACCTTCGCAAATTCTTGAAGGGAATGAAAGTTTCTTATAAGTGTGGAGAAAAAGGACACCAAGTACGTGATTCCAAGGGTGAGAAAAAGGATTCAACTGTACAATGCTTCATCTGCAAGAAGTTGGGACACTACGCGAATCAATGTCCAACTCATCAGAGTATACCCCAAATTCTTATATTGGATAATAATCAAGTTATGATACTACCGAAGATGAAGAGGAATTATAAAGAGTTCTTATGTTGTTATTAATGTATTGTTTCATTTGAGTATTGTATTAATTATGTCCATGTTATAAGAATTATAATGTATATAAGGATTGTACTGCATTACTATTTCATTAAGGACTTTAGATTTGTGGAACCAAGAAAAGTTACTAAATGGCAAGTTAAACTTCTTGGAAAATACATGGTTGAAGGAAAGAAAAAACTTGAATATGGTCTTGATACTATGGTATTGATTTTGTAATAAGAGATGATTGATTTGGATAAATTATATTGGATATTATTGACATCCTTGGAACTGGTTAATAGTTTGTTTATTCTATCATTGTTGGAGTTTAAAACATTATTGGATATAAAGAGTATATCCATTATTCTATAGGGAATAAAAGAGCATGAATTTAATCAATACAGTTATATGATAATTTAGGGTGTTACTGTTTTTTAAAAGAATACATGATGAAGGTATTCAAATGTTATTATGTGGCAAAAAGGATCTTCATTGTGTTTACCTTAAAATTTTTGGATTCTGAGTTTGGACAGAAGTATTTTGGATAAGTATAAAGGTTTTAATCGATTAAGTTTGACATTGGATACTATTTTTAAGGTTAAATTATTCCTTGAGATTATTTTTGGATTGTCATAAAAATGACAACCCGGAGCTCCGACGACAACTTGTCTCATCTGGCAAGGCCGTGAGGCTTGAACTCGCAACCGAAGGGTGAAAAGGGCGCATCACCTACTGGTGTCTTACGTGATGTCCTAGTTTTTATAATGTATTTTTTCAAAAATTCTGACAAATGAATTATAAATTAATTATATTTGGAACCCTATATGATGATGATAAAAAGAATATTTTTGAATTCTATTATCTTTTGGAGTGAAAGATGAGTTTGTGGTAGGAATTAGTTGAAGGATGAAACTATACTTGTCAAATATATATATATATATATATATATATCCTCTTATTATATGAATAAATTAATTCTTAAACTTTAGGGAAGGTATCATAAAACCAAAAATGTGTTACCCTAATACCATATGTTTTGTTGAACCAATGATATTTTACATCATCTTAGATTGATAGCTTTGAGGCCCTCAATTTTACACTTGTTTGTGATTGATGACCTGAATCACTCCATATAAATATTTACGTTTTTCCTCCAATTATGTGTCTCTAATTTTCACCAATGTTCTCCTAATCAAGATCATAATTTGGGGGTGACTTTTTCATTTCCTTTTCCCTCTTATTAAGAATAAATTTTATTTACCCAATTTCCGATGTGGGTTTTCCACAAAGGTAATTTTCTATTTTAACCATTTATTTTTGAAGAATAATTTAAAATTGTGAGGATTAAATTTATTGAAGGAGAGGAGAATGTAACACCCCAAGATTTCATTGTGCATTATCTCATTAAATTAATTCAATAGCTTGTGCTACAAGCAACACCGAGTTCGAGCACACCACAACTTACCACATTAACCGTTCAAAAAGCGGTTATGAATATTATTAACTACATTTTGAATCTTATATACTCTATATAATTTTATCATTCATATTATGTGTTTCTTAGACATAATATAATAACCGATTCATTTTTTTAGATAAATGAAGTATTTTTCAAAAAAATAAAATTTTGCCGCCTTTTAATGGAGAACCCTTTTTAAAACCAATATTTGACACTTTTATATATTCAATTTAATGAAATTAAATTTTTCTTTATAAGTGGGACATAAAAATTTATTTTATAAAAAATTTTGGTACTTTTTTGATAACTTTCATATTTTGATGAATAGTGAAAAAACTATGTTTTAATTGAAAAAAACTTTTTTTAATAGAAATAATTTAAATTGATAAATTTTGAATTTGAATTGTTTGGAAGTAGAATTAGATTATATTTTAGTCAATTAATAAAATATAGATCATTATAAGTAATTTCACATTTAAATTTGACTTAAACACATGTCAATCTTTTGATAGTTTTTACTTTTTAAAAACCTGCTTTTTGGTTTTAACAAAGGGAATTAATTTTAAATTAATAAATGAAAATTATATGATTTGAATTTGGTAAAATATACTTAATTTTTGAATTTGGACTATCAAAATTAACTTAGGGTAAATTTTTGGTTATATTCTGAAAACTTTCAATTTTTGATGAATTGTGAAAAAAACTGCGTTATTATATAAAACCGACTTTTTATTTAAATAATTAGTTTTTTTATTTTAATTTTTTTATGTCAAAATAGATACATATTACCTATATATGTTCAATTTAATTAATTGGAGTCATTTTATAATAAGTTTATATATATATATATTATTTTATCGAACATTTTACCGTCTTTTACCAACCTTCTAGGAGAATTTACAAATTTGTAGAACACATAATTTTACCATTTCTGTGCGTCAAATTTAAAAAATCTGAGAGACATGGTCAATATCAGTAATTAAAATATGGTTCAATGAGATGATAATAATTTCTGGTGAATAGTAACTTTTGAATTTTATTTAGCACGGTTAAAAGTAAATAGGGTAATTAAGGGTAAAAATGATATCATAATTACCCTAACACATGTCCTAATTATATTGGATAAGTATAATTATACAAAAAAACCTTAGTAATAAAATATGATCCTCTTCGGTCCACTTGGATTAGATTAGGACATTTATTATTATTTTATTTAAAGAAGAGTTAAAAGAGTTTAGTTCAAAGTTTAATAACTAAACCATTTTTTAATATAGGGTTATACATAAAATAAATTCGACTATAAATATTCATTATAAAGATAAAAATATTTACTAAATAATTATATTTTATTTAAAATTTTTATACATTATATAATTTAATTTATTTATGACACAATGATGACGTAGTAATTACATTAATATTAAAATATTAAAATAATTGATATTATAAATATTCAAATAAATGTAATTTGAGACTTTTGATGAATTAAAATTATTTTATAGGTTAATATGACATGTTAGTATTTATCATATGAATTTATTTCGAAGTAATAAAGTTTTTATGACTTTAAAAATAATCATTTATTAAATACTGTCAACATTGACATAATTGAGTTTTTAAAAACAATATTATATTATTGGTTGATATAATATTATTAAAAATATAAGATTCAGTCAAAGGGCCTTAATAATATTATATATGTCATTAATTAACCTATTGGGGTTCTCTTGGAAGTTTATCGTAATTTTATTAACCATATAATATAAAAATACAAAGAGATGCGGTAAATGTCAAACTATTTAACTAAGAATTAAATCTAAAATATAAGGTTAATATGATGACCTAAACCTATCTAAAACCTATTGGTTGAGAGTTTTTAGACCCATAACCACCTTATGCATTAAATAATTTATTTTGGAGCCATTAGAAATCGAAAATAATTTTATTATAAAATAATATTTCAAGCTTTTCCTAAAGTGACCCTCACCTCTCTTATAAAAGGGTACTTCCCCTTATCTTAATTTCACTCTTCCAAAGCATTTTGGCTCGGAAAAACCCTACCCAAATATCCTCAAAACATTCCTCCATTCATCATATAGTCCATACTTTGGCTATAAAGCCATCATAAGGATCCCTTTTTATCAAATCAAAAGGAATAACCCGAAAAAGAGGTAAATATTTCATCACATCTTTCAAGTTCTTTTATTCTTCCACTTCCTCTTTCTTTTTTGTTTCCATTATAAAATATAAAATCCAATATATTCTATATACTGTGATGCTATTATTGAAATGGTACAACCATATTCATTATTCTATCCATCCTATAAATGACAAAGTCACTATACGTGCGTACGTAAAGATTACTGTCTCCGTGTCGTAGTGTAGTTTGTTATTCAAAAACATCATTATTTGGATGGTATAATAATGAGTATAACTGATGTAAATAATAAATATAACATGTTAATGATTCTGTATATATTACATACCATTCAATTACATACAATTTCGCTATCAATATAATGAAATTGTCACTAATGCGTACGTACGGATTACCGTCTCCACGACGTGATGATATTCATTTCCACGTTCACCATTCAAAAATGATTTTAAAATATATATCATTAATAAGTATGTAATATATGAAATAATAATTCTACTGGATATATATATATGTACTTACATATATCTTATTCACATAGTTCTGTTCAATACGATATGAAAACGGAAACAGCGTTTACGCGTACGTACGAACTACCGTCTCCATAAACAGTGTTTTCCATTTCATATATATGTCTATTATACATATTTATATTCTAAATATATATGATTTATAAATAATTTTTTATAATTTTTAAGTATTTAAATCATGATCTAAGTGATATAATCAAGAGTAACAAATTAACACACGTACGATAAAGAAAGCGATTATTACCTGAAATGTTAATTTAACATGGAAATTATTATTAAATGCGTACTATAAATTCATAAATGAATCATTTATGATATCATAAATATTAATATGGTTCTGGTATAATTTAATAACATACTAAGGTCTTCATACAGGATGTTAAATGTACCCTCGACTAAAGGAAAGTGCAAGGTAAGGGTTAATTTCCCAATCTCTTTATTATCTAAGGTTGTTTTTACGTAAGTATCTACTATGAAATATTTATTATCCATGTCCATTTTTAATAAAAGAGTTTTTAAAGTGATTTTTTAATTTAAATTTTTCTAAAACATCATTTTAAATGTTTTAAAGGTTTATTCTTCTAAACCATTATCATTAATGTCCATGCTTTCAAAATGGTTTTAAGGATTTATTTAAATGGAGATGAATGTTTTAAAATGTTAATTTATTTCAAAATTTTCAAAGTGGTATGGGAAAATTTGATTAAAAATGTATTTTAATGTCTTCCTTTCAAAATTTTGTGACTATTAAATGTTTTCATGAAAAAGGAATATTTCTCCAAAGAAGTTTTAAAAATCATTTTCATATATGTCAAAATCCATTAATGAATTTCAAACTTGTTTGAAGTTGATTTGTTATGATACAAATCTTCCATATTGTATTGAAGGTTTTGTGATATGTTTGACTATGGATGTTTTATTTTTATACCATTCATGGTTTATGGATAAATTATTGAAATTTAATATACCAGTTTTAATATGAATGTTTATGTTATGTTTAAACCTTTTCATATGAGGAAGGCACTGGACTAAGTAAGTGACGGTTGGAGCCCGCTATAGCTCCTAGATGCATCGGTAGGTCTCATGAGACAAACTAGTGTCTTGAAACAAGGGCTTGAACAAATATTTTTTCTAGTCTTGGCCCAAGGCCTTAACTATGTGGTTATGAAGTCCTTCATTATGCATTCCATCATTATGAAAGTGGCTATTGATATTAAATGTGATTATTCGACTAGTAGAATATCCATGTGAATAATTAAATGGAATTATTTTATTGTATCTTTTCCATATTATGATGAAGTTTAAGTTTAAAAGGCATTTTTTAGTCTTATACATTGTCTTAAATGTTTATGCTTATTTTTGAAAGTTTCTGCTATATTGTTATCCTTACTGAGCATCTAAGCTCACCTTTCTATGTTTTAATTTTCCTAGGATTCCAAGAAGTGTACTATGATTGATAAGAAGGGTTAAGCTAGGGGATTAATGGAATTCTAAAAGGATCTTTTATGTTTTGTTTTATTTTCTAATGTATAATGTAACATTCATGTATCTATTTTCCAAGACTACTGAACTGATTGGTCTTTTGGGACTTGATTTCTTGTAATCGTGCCAATGTATGAAAATAATGCACCGAATCTGGGTAACTAAGGTCAGGTTGTTACAATAATAGAGAATTTACATTTTGATTCTGGTTCTATGCATTATTTTATATACCGAAAGTTTAGTATAATAATTCCAACACCACCACAAATCATGTAAGTGAAGATGTCAGTGAGTACGGAAAATGGGGAAATCAATGCATCCTATGAACATAACTCCTCCCCTATTATAATTTGTGGATTTAACTTCCCGAAAAACCTCATCATACTCCCCCTAGTGTAATTTTATGAAATTATCATCATGGGTTGTCTTTCCTTACATAGAGGAAACATAAATTGTTGTGAGAGATAAATCACTATCCATTTTGAGAATCGACCCCAAATTCTATACTAGTGCAAGGAGGAAGATTCGTCTTATTTAGAACCGTCATATAAAGTGTGGATATTACTACCCTATGATCACGCGTATTTGGATCAGATGATTGAGTCCAAGGAAATAACCATCCTTGAATACATGCCTATTGTGGTAGAATTTGTAAAAGTGTTTCTTGAAAAATTTCCCGGTCTTCCTCCTAGAAGAGATGTTGAATTCTCAATTGACCTTTTACCTGGGGCGTTGCTAATATCCAGGACTCCGTATAGAATGGTTGTTTTGGAGATTGAGGATCTGAAGAAAAAACTATAGAAGAATATGGATAAAGGGTTTATACACCCAAGTGCTTCACCATGGGGTGCTCCAGTCCTCTTCATCAAGAAGAAGGATGGGTCGATGTTCCTTTTCATTGATTACTGTGAGCTCAAAAAAATCATGATAAATAACAAGTATCCTCTTCCTTGAATTGATGACTTGTTTTATCAGCTACATAGAGAAAAATACTTCTCTAAGGTGGACATGTGGTCGAGATATTACCATGTAAGGGTGAAGAAGGAGGATATCTCCAAGACTGCTTTTCGTACAAGGTACGGGCACTATGAATTCATAGTAATGCCTTTCGGACTAACCAATTCTCTAGAAATATTCATGGACTTGATGAATAGAGTCTTTAGAGATTACCTTGAAATTTTTTTGGTAGTATTTATAGACAATATTTTTATAAACTCCAAAACCAAGGAGGTGCATGAGAAGAATCTAATCATTGTACTAGAGACCTTGGGAAAGGAGAAGCTTTATGAGAAGTAAAAGAAGTGTGAGTTATGGTTTAAATAGGTCTCATTCTTTGGAAATATCATCATAAGTAATGGGATATATGTGGATCCCTCCAAGACAGTTGTAATTAAGGGATGTATAATGATAAAAATGGTAACGGATATCCATAGATTCCTGTTGTTAGATGGATATTATCACAGATTTGTGAGGAATTTCTCACGATTGTCCAACCATCTTACCAAGATAACTCGGAAGGGAGTAAAGTTTTCTTGGAGTGATGAATGTGAAGAGAGCTTCATGGAGTTGAAATGGAGGCTTATTACTGCACATGTGCTCACATTACCCACAAGTGGAGAACTTTTGTGGTATTTAGTGATGCTTTGAAGAAGGTTCTGGGTTGTATGTTGATACAGAATGAAAAATTCTTTCCCTATAATTCAAGGAAATAGAAATTTCATGAGAAAAATAATCCAACAAATGATCTGGTGTTGGATGCAGTGATCTCCATTTTAAAAATTTTGCGGCATTACTTCTTTGTGGAGAAGTTTGAAATATATACGGACCACAAAATCCTCAAGTATATATTCACACAGAAAAAATTGAACATGCGCTAATGAAAATGGTTAGTGTTGATGAAAGACTATGACTTCTCAATCCATTACCACCCTAGAAAAAAGAATAAGGTGGTTGATTGTCTAAGTATAAAGGATCATGCATCTTTATCAATTTTTAGAATTGAAAAGGATCCAATCTTCTTAGATTTGCAGAGGATAGAAATGTGAATCATTAAGGGAGGAACATCATCAATCCTTTCTCAAATGATTTCTCAACCACCCCTCATGGAGAAAAATAATGGCTTCAAAAAGAAAGGATGTGGAAATTATGAAAATGGTGGAAGCTATCAAAAATGGGAAATCTTCATAGTTCGTGGTTCACAGGGATGGAATTTTCATATTTGGGTCATGATTAAATATACCATCTAATCCAGAGATAAATAAGGAGCTTCTGAATGACACACATAGCACAACCTTCTCTATTCACCTAGAAAGCACAAAAATCTATCAGGATCTCTGAGAAAACTTTTGGTGGGACAATATGAAAAGGGAGATTGCTGAATATTCATCAAAGTGCCCGGTATGTCAGCAAGTTAAGGCTAAGAGGAAAAAGTCTAAGGGGATGATGCAACCACTACATGTACCAACATGGAAGTGGGATAACATTACCATGGAATTAGTCACTAGACTTCCAAGGACATCCAGAGGAAACAATGTTATATGGGTCGTTGTGGATCGTCTTAAGAAGATAGATCATTTTATCATGATTCAAGAGGAATTCTCATTGGATCAAATTACACAAATTTATATCAAAGAAGTGGTAAGGCTGCGTATATTACCACTATCCATTTTATCCAATAGTGATATGAGATTCACCAAAAAGTTCTGGAAAAGTATTCAACATGCTCTAAGAATAGAACTGAACTTCAGTATAGCCTATCATCCTCAAACTGATGGACACTCTGAGTGAACTATTAAGACACTATAAGATATATTAATATCATGTTCTATGGACTTCAAAGGAGGATAGGACCAATATCTTTCACTGGTTGACTTCACCTACAATAACAGTTCCCACTCGAGCATCTGAATGGCACCATATGAATCCCTTTGTGGGAAAAGGTGAAGAACACCAGCGTGTTGGGATGAAGTCAGTTAGCATAAGCTTCTACAACCTGAAATGGTTGAAGAAATTGTAGAGAAGGTGAAAACCTTTCAGCAGCATATCAAGAAAGCCCAAAGCCGACAAAAGAGTTATGTAGATAACTGTCGATGAGACCTTGATTTCAAAGTTGTAAACATGGTATTTCTACACATATCTCTGTGGAATAAGGTCGTGAGGTTTAGAAAGAAACACTACTAGAAATTTAAGATTTATCCATACTTATATATCCATGGTTTAATAAAATTGTCTCTATAGGTTAAGGTCATGCCATGGGTCAAAAAATACCCATGGATTTACCCCTGTTCTTTCTATACACTCATGATCCCCCACCACCTTCCTCCCGTGTGCTCATGATCCCCACCCCATTTATGCCATGCTCTCTGCTCGTGATCTCCACCTCCCTACCTTTCTTCCCTACTCCCTACAACCCTCCTCGCTCGGCACTGTCACCCAAAAATTCTTCCATTCTACTCCTCCAACCCAACCACCAACCTTGGGATGATTCTCCTCCGATGATGCAGTCACCCACCTCCCCGTTGGCGTTCCTCTGTGCATTGTTCCTATCGAGGCCCATCCTCTGCAGCGATCTTCATCATCTGAGACATCAATCTTACCTTCATGCTTCAGATCCAAGTAAGTATGATTTATTTTAGTTTCAACAACCCATAACGATGCAGGTTGTTACAGTGTTAGGCGCAGTGGTGATGTTGGTATTCCTTAGCTGAAGAGTGGACTTGAAACTGGAGAACTGCATACCTACACTTCATTATAGGTTATTTTTCTTATTAGATACTAGGTATTTTCTCAATAATGGGTTTTGGTCGATTAAGGTATGTTTTTATGATGTGTGTGACAAGTTGCTATGTATTTTTCAGAAATTATATATTTCAAAGTTTTGGAATTTAGAATCACTGAAATTTGGCTAATATGTGGTAGTGCGTATGAGTAACTCTGATTTTTCATACGAGTCATATGCTACATGCACAAACTGGAATTTTTTCAAAGGCAGGAAGCCACACTGATTCATGAAAGGCATTTAAAAATTCATAAGGGTCATTGATAAGAATTAACAAGATATTTGAAAAATCATAAGAGTCAATTTGTTGATACAGGAAGTTTTGTAAGGGTCAACTACATAGAAGAATTTTTTAGGAAAAGATGAATTTCCTGAAGATACTTATAAAACATAACTAGAATGATGTTGTGTTATTTTTAAATTCTAAAAAATACGAACTAATGATTATGGTGTGATTGAAGTTGGGTTTTTGGATAATTAAAATAGATCACTTCGCTAATATTCTGTAATTTTCAAATGAAAATATTTAAAAATTATAAATTGTGATCACAACTAGATAACTAACAATAATTTTTATTTAAACTAAAATGAGAGGATGGGTATTTTTGGAATTTGAGATCAAGAATGAGGGTAATAGATCCACGTGAACAGTTGAATGATGAAGCTCACAGGAGATCATGGAGTACAAATCAATTGTGTGAATATTCTGGAATATGAGCTGGCGCTTAATTTTTTGAATTTAATTATTTCTGGATTATTCATAAATGCACTATTAAGGAGTAGATTGGTGAGAAATGAAAAATTAGAGACGAAGAGAAAAGTATTGAGGTTGAGATCGGTGAGTTTAGAAGTGTGAAGAGAAATCTTCAGAGCCTGAGTATTCAGTGATTTGAAATTGAGAAGAAAAACATCTAAGTTCTGGAAGTAATGAACAAGACTGAATGATCTAGGATAAAAAATTAATATCAGAGGATTAAGTTCTTGAATAGGTGAGAACATAAAAATTCTGTTTATTTAAAGGCTCTAATGGAAAGATCATCAACAGAGGCTGAAATAGCATTGAATCTAAAGTGATCTTACTCACCCAGTTATGTTTTACGTTGTACACTTCCTTTGGGTAGAGGATGATACCTCCCGTATCACTTTTAATTGATAATTGATTCTAGTGAAAAATATATGTTTGGGATTGAAATTGATCACAACAAAGAGTAGGTACCCACTTTGGGATTGAACCTAGTTAAAATTGTATGTGTCTAGTGTTTCTGTCATTTATCTTCCAATTGGGTAAGGATGAGATTAAAATTTGAGTAGATAGGATCATAACTCGTCACATAGGTTTATTTCAAAAGAAAAAAATCATAAAAGATGTACCATTGATTCAACCCACACTTCTCAGTTGTGCAACGTATTTCTAGAGAACTTCAAGTGGTATTAAAGAATACGTAGGTTCCCTTTGTCAGATCCTCTCCTTGCTGAATATGGATAATCTAAACACAATCAACAATGAAGGTATTCCAACCTTTTGTTAGGACTAATAGGTTCTAGTGAGAGAGTGAAGAAATAGATCAGTAATACTGTATTCACTTTACTATAACTACAGAATTGAGTGGTATAGTAGGTTAAAAGAAGAAGAAGAAGAAGAAGGATAAAGAGATAGAACTCTGCCGAGAAGAATACCACACACCCAAGGATGATGGTCGGCACCTCCCAAGGTTTAACCCCAACTGATACCAAGTAGAAATGCAAATTAATCGTGTCCCACCCTACACCACATCTCCTCTATTTATTACCCCAATAACTACTAAAAGCTCTTATCTGCCCAGCCCCAACAACTAAGGCTACAAAATACAGAACAACCCCTGGAATCCCCATGCACAACAGCCCAAACCAGCTCATCCCTGATAGCCACAATGGCACACACGAGTATCCCTCACCCCTATTCATAACAAATTTTATAGAAAATACTTTCATGTCATATGTTACTCTATGTTCTATCAAATGGCCTCGAATTTCAAGATGCAATTACTATGGGATTTACACCAATTGAAAAGGATGCTCAAATGTATTTTTCTATAATAATAAAAAAACTAGAGGTCCATGGAAAATCAATAAATTTCATTCTCACATCCATATCAGTCAAAGTGTATAAAAAAATTTATGGGGCTACAAATAGAAAAGGAGGTTTGGGACAAGATGGAAAGTATCTTTGAAGGAAATGTGAAAGTCAACGAAGCAAAGATGTAAATATGGAGAAGCGGATTTGATAATGTAAATATGGATGAAGAAGAAAAAATTGATGATTATTTCACAAGAGTTAATGAAATAGTCATCAATATCATAGGCTATGGAGAAAGGATAAAAGAAACCACTATTTTCAAAAAAAATTGATGTTGAATTTTCCAAACAAGTTTAATCCAAAAATTTCTACATTAGAAGATAGAGATGTCAGAGGAGGAGATGGTTTTTAAAGCCCTGAGAAAACATAAAATCAAGGATAAAAAAGATGAATATTCTTGTGAATTTAATGATGAGGAAGAAAATGAAGAATATAATGACTCCCATGCCAACTGTACCCCTCAAGGCTCTAAATATCCATTGTATTGAAATTGTTGGACCATTCAAGAATCAATTAGAAAAATGTAGTGAGTTCATTCTCTCCCTACACTAGTACATTCTTGTCTGGTCTTGTCTATCTAAGTGACCAAAGTAGAAAAAATATTTTTTCAAATGATAAATATGAATGGAAAGATAATGTCATGAATAAAATAATTTTAAACCTTGGAAAGAGCATAACATCAAGGATTTTAAAAAATTTTGAAGTATAGAATACCTTGGCATGAAATGATTTCCATAAATCAAAAATAAAAATATGATTATATAACTTGTTGATGAAATGTTAATGTTACTAAAAAACACAAGATAAGGGAAAATATAAATACCAGTCATATTCTATAACATGGCCGCAATCATCATAAACAATTACGTTCATGATTTTGTTAAATCATTTGTTCATCAGGATATGGGATCACATGGAAGAACATGTTTTTTAATGGATAATTGATGGTTCAGTTTAATGTTTTACCTGGTATTTCTGGAATGCTTTGTATGTAATCTCATCCAATCTTCTTATTTTATTAGAAATTTTAAAATCTTAATTCTCTAGTGCAGTTCAATATCTAGATCATCTTTGTGTGTGTTGGGACATAAATTTTTGGATATGAAGGTCTGTATTTTGATAATTAGTTTTAGTGTTCCTTTAATTTAATAGCTTTATGGAAAGTGTTCAATATGAATTGCTAATTTTCATTTTTGAAACAATGGATTACCAAGATAATGCAGTTTTACTTTTATATGGATCTTGATCTTTCTTAAAAATGCATTTATAGATTATTAAATGTTTTTTTTATAAAAAAACATGGAATATACAAAATGAAAAAATTTTATAACATAGAAAAATTATTTATACTTTTCCTTTAAATCATTTTATTTATATTCCTCTTTTGATTTATTTACATTCATTTTCCATTCAGGATAAACTTCTATTTGTTCTGTTATCAATGAGGAATGGTTCTTAGCATATTAGTGTAACATATGGGATATAAAAATACAAGAAGCCTTCAATCCTACCAGACATCAGAGGTAAAATATGGCCACTACTTACTATTCTAAAAGGCAGGTGACAGGTCGACGATGTCCATTTTACCATCCATAAGACTAATTTATTTGACAATGTACTCCTAAGGCAATGTACTCTTAATGCGCCCTACTGCTCGAAGGTATCATTTTGGCATGTTCATTTATTTCTTATTACCATACTACAACTGTAATGTTGAGAGGTGTATTTTATCATTATTCATTCCTGTGACTATCCATATTGAAACTCCTGATAAATATGTAAATACCATTATCTAGATTAAAAAATTTGGTATCCCATATTTCATTTTTAATATTTGTTTGTGGTTCGCGATTAAACAGATCATTTATTATTCTTATTTGGTTGTTATTAGAACAATAAATCATGGCTTTAACATTTTTTCTTTATGAAATCTTATATACATGACTCTACTTCTGTGTTATATCTCATTAAACATTTGGGTTCAGGTTGATTTTTGTATAAGAACTTTCTCTTAAGTAGTCCAGTTGATGATAAGGGGGTTCATACTGGGAAGATCTACTGAAAGGTCTTAATGGAAATCGTATTGACATCAATCAAGTTGATGTTCAAGGGTAACTACAATCAACACTCAATAGAAATAAGATGAGGTGGCTCCTACTCTGATGACCACACCCACAAATGGATTGCGGTTCACCTGTCGGAACTGTCCAACTGTGGATATGTTAACAATAGCCCATGTTCGGGGTTTGAAACCTAAAAATTCTTTTCCCTTTTCTTTTATTTTATTTCCTTTAGTTATTTTATTATTTAATAAAAATTTTCTTGTGTTTTCTGGGAAGAAAAAAAGCTGGACAACACCTCATGCACCTGTTGAAGATCGAATCATACTGATGTTGGACGCATAAAAAAACATCCAGGTTCGTGTTTCTACTTTGTTTTCAATGTTTTTTATGTTTCCACCTTCCTCTTTAAATTGTATGTGAGACATTTCCCATTTAATTTGAAGGTTTATGTAAAATACATTTAATGTGTAGGCTCCAGGTCACTGTTATCTAAGATGTGATTTAGTGCACTCTGTAATGGACATTTGTGAGACTATTTAGGTAAATATCTCACATACAATGTGTTGCCGCTGATGATTCCTTCAAAGGCATTAGGTAACCCTACCCCCATCAACACTACAATCCTCTCCAAGAGACACTCAACTCATCCTACAATTTTCATACTGTATGATTTATTTTATTCAATTTATTGTCTATATTATTGTCATATCTCCTTCCTGGTCTTCGTGCCTCCTTCTTGGTATTTTTAAATTGTTTCAGATGATGGTAACATTAAATTTATAAATGGTGAATGTTGATCCATAGGTTTCGGCATCTACGTAGTATATGTTGAAGACCAACCATCTTAACCATGAATTTATTATTACGACGTCGGGGGCCTTTTCCAATGTTGTTTCTCAGACTATAACTTCACCCCTTGATGTTATCAAGATAAGATTCCAGATCTAACTATAGTTCCATGATTTTCATTTTCTTCACAACTGCATTCCTAACAATAGATTATACTCTATGAAAACAATACTCTATGACTAGCCTTGTGACATTGAAGCATAGATTAGAACAATGTTTATGTTTTATATCAAGGTTTGAAGATGTTAACTACTGGCTGTTACCTAAATAAATTCAGATTTACTAAAATCTGATCATCATCAGATGGTCTGATATGCTGATCTTGATGGTATATTATATTTTTGAACAAATTCCACATCCTAGTGTTTTTTCTGAAGTATTTATTAAAATGAAATATAACATCATTTTATCATTTTGTATTTTTGATGATCAAAATTCAAAAATGACATTATATTTCTAATTCTAGGTTTGTGAACCATAAGTTTCATGAAACCAGTATGTTGTTCAATGATATTGATGAGGTGGTCTCACTTCTAAGATATATATTTTAAAGGGGTTCTGTATTTTGGTTTTTAGAACACAAACATTTAGTTCAAGTTATGATTTTATATCATAAATTTCATATTTTTTTGAAATGGAGGCCTTATTTTCCATAAGTATAATTGATGTTGTGGACAATGTTATTATTATAAGTTGATATCATTGAATCTTGTCTGAATTTTCCCTCTATATTTCATCTAATATAGAGATTTTTTATGATTCTATTCTATCTAGGAATTGTACACTATGCTTTTTGAAAATACTAAAATACTTTTTTGATTTGAATTTATTTTTTTATGGCCAGATGCTCTCCCTATCAATATAATTCATGCACCTCAGGTCTTCCCCCTTCTCTGAATTGTAGAGAACTCCACCATGTTGTTGTTGGAACAACCAAAGGGAGTTTTATTGAACATTAAGTGGTAATTTTCATATGGTCATGGATACCCTTAGAAAAACCACTCCATAATTGATTCTCAACCTGAATTGATGCTCAAACTGATGTGAACGCAGAATCTTCCGAGCACCTCACATGAAATTAAGTGATCGTTCAGGTAAACTTATTTTAGATTTTTATTGTTCCTTTAATCCTACATGTGTATCCCTCCCCAAATTATAAAAACATTATAGAGGACATTTTGTAAGATGCAAGGGGTGGGTGGAGGGGGGCATGGGGTAGGGGGTAGGGGGTAGGGGCAGGGGGTGGTTGGAGGGGGGTAGGGGGCAGGGGAGGGGGCAGGGTGGAGGGGGGCATGGGGTGGGGGGATGTCTATAGGGTAGGGGGAGGTCTGCATGGCAGGTGAGGGGTGGGTGGAGGGGGAAGGGTGGAGTGGGGAGGTCTGCAGGGCAAGGGGGCAGGGGGTGGTCTTCTGGGGGGTCTACAGGGCAGGGGGGAGGGGGATGGGGTAGTGGGGTAGTGGGGAAGGAAGGTGTAGTTAGTCTCTATAGGTTTCTTTAATCTTAGATAAGGTTGAATAACTATTACAATCCATCTCTAACTCCCCCATTTCTTCATGATTAGGTTTCTCCAAATATGCCCTCTTATTTACAACAGATTTCTTTCACTAAATCATGGCTTGATATTAGTTGAAACAAATCAGATTTTTTATAATACCACTATTTGTTATTGGTATTTATTAACACGTTTTCTTTTAAAAATCCAGGCCATTATGTCCACTTTTCTATTCTTTCACATGTTTATTATTGTTTGAAAATTGCATATTCACTTGAGCAATTAGAGAAATCTCAATGTTTTTATTTTTTTTGGTTTATCCTTTTATAACTCATCAGACTATATGATAAAAGATTCATTCTTATCATGTTCAACCTTCTTCATAGGTGTGGATCCATTTTTTGTTATGATATATTCTATTTGATTAGAAATTGTTTCCTCTAGTAAACTTTTATTATTAGGTGGGATAAAAACTTTCATCGAACAAAACCAAATTAAGCTGAAACTTGATCCAAACTAATTATATACCATTAATAGGAAGAATAATTGTTAATTAATAGGAATGTACTATTTTATAGTATCATTTTGAAACATGGATCTATATCCCCTTTCTTGCAGGAACATGATTTGACCCATGGGGAATTGTGGTTCTTATATGTTGGGAGATGACGTGTATAGTCACAGGAGAAAAGTATGTTTTAGTTTACTTTTTATTTTATTTTATTTATCGCATTGGCCACTTAGGTGTTTTACTTCTTTCTATGGAAAAAGGGTAATTATATTCTATGAAGGGGGGAAAATGGGGATTAGATTGATTCAGTCCGCCGACTTTGATCCGAGTTAAGATTATATGGTGACTACTTGTCTCGCACCTCATGTATTTGGGGATTCCAGTGCTTTTGACTCCATATTATGTTTTCAGTAGGTTGTTGGACCATTTCGTATTGGTTTGGGTGGATTTGGTTCTCCCAATAGAGGTATGGTTTTAATTCCATTGGTTGTTTTCTCACTAGTTATGTAGCATCCTTTATGTGTTTTAATGTTTCTAATATCCTTTGTGTAGTGCGTTGATCCTAGATCGTTGGTTTCAAGTAGCCAAGTAAATGGCGACTCACCTACGTGTGCATAGGTAAGAAATTATATGTATGTGGGTTCCCCTGTTACGTGTATAGTCAACCATGGCAGTGATTATGCATGTATGGGGCTATGTGTGTCCATGTATATATATATATATATAAATGCATTCGCAGGTGAGTGGAGACTGGTATATGCATATAAGCATATGTGCAACGATACCCTTGCACATGCTCATCGCCATGCAGGTGTGTGAATATGGGCCTAGTTTCCTTGCATGTGTGTGAAGGTGCGTATACCCAGTGGGGGAGCATCAAATTTTAGTTAGAAAGATCCAAGATAAAAAGTGGATGGTTTGGTTCTACATTGAGGTAGGATCCCTCTTCTAGCCTCTTTAATTCAAGAATGCTTTAAATTGAATTTAGCTTCTTTCTTAATTTTGCTTTATTATATTGAAATGCATAACTTTAATAAGTGTTATTTAATATAATTGTTTAATTTTATGAATAAATTCTTGTTTTATAATAAAACCCCTCCAACAGAGGTGCGCTGTCTATGAATACTCACAGTGATAGTTATGTTGATCTAGTTTCTTAAATTGTGGCATTTGATTTGTGTTGAATGAGTTTTAGAATAAATTTTAAATATAATTAAATGAATTTTGTGATAAATAAATGCCATGATTTTATAATAAAACCCCTCCAACGGAGGTGCACTGTCTTCTAAACCAAAGAGTAGTGATAGTTATTTGTATCATGTTTAGATTTGGTTTGAGTCTTTCATATTCCTCTTATTGGTGTTTATTTTGTGGCTAGTTAGTTTTTTTTCCTTTGAATAATATAAATTGTATTATCATACTCGTTTAACTCAAATGACATTTCCTGAGTAGGTATACGCCTTGAACATGACACTTTCCTTTTCATGCTTTGAATATTATGAATAAAATTTCTATGTTTAGGCAATGTGAATGAATTTGTAAATGGTTTGCGTAGGGTGTATGATTTTTTTCGTCGTTTTTTTCCCTTTAGACATTTCATCATTATTCTACTCGCTACAACCTTCTCTAGTGATCCCTTGTTATAGCATATTAAATAGTTGATCTCTTCTATCATCTACCGGTGGGGCAACGGTCGGAATGTTACCCCGCCTCCTCCCGCTCCCTTCGCTCCTGGCCGGAAGATGCTGCCCCACGGATGTCACTGGACTGGGCCAACACGCTGCGGTCATGTCGAGGTCATGCCGAGGTCACACTACGGTCACGCCACGGTCACGCCGCGGTAATGCCGCGGTCACGCCACGATCACGCCGCGGTCACGCTGCGGTCACGCTGCGGTCACGCCGCGCTCACCCCGCGGTCACGCCATGGTCACGCTGCAGTCACCCCACGATCACATCGTGATTTTTCCCTACTCCAGGATGACACCTCACGGTGGTTCACAGTGATAGTATTCCATAAGTCTTGTGATCAATGTTGGGACTGACTAATCACAATTTGTTTCAGTGAGGCGATGACCAGAATTTTTCCCCGCCTCATCCCGCTCCCTTCACTCCTGGCAAGAAGATGCTGCCCCACAGATGTCACTGGATTGGGCCAACACACTACGGTCACGCCGCATACACGCCGCAGTCATGCCACAGACACGCCGCGGTCATGCCACGGTCACACCACAGTGACGTTATGGTCATGCCATGATTTGAACCATCTCCAAGAAGACACCCTGGGACAGTTAATAGTGATAGTATTCCATGAGTCTTGTGATCAATGTTGAGAATGACTAATCACAATTTCTGCTAGCAGGGTAATGACCGGAATGTTTCCCCACCTCCTCCCGCTCCCTTCGCTCCTGAACGGAATATGATGCCCTGTGAATGTCACTGTACCGGGCCAACACACCATGTTCATGTCGCGGTCACGTCACGGTCATGCCGCTGCCATGCCGCAGTAATTCCATGATTTGGATCTTCTTCAAGACGACACTCACAACGGTTCGTAGTGATATTATTTCATGATTCTTGTGATCAATGTTGATACTGACTAATCACAATTTCTACTGGCAGGGCTATGACCATATTGTTGCCCCACCTCCTCATGTTCCCTTCACTCCAGGTCGGAAGATGCTGCCCCGCAGATGTCGCTGGACCAGGCCAACACACTGTGGTCACGCCACGGTCACACCGCAGTCATCCCGCGGTCACGCCGCGATAATGTCGTGATCTGGACCTTATCCAAAACGACACCTCACAGCGGTTTGTAGTGATAGTATTCCATGAGTCTTGTGATCAATGTTGAGACTAACTAATCATAATTTCTACCGGCGGGGCGATGACCAGAATGTTGCCCCGTCTCCTCCTACTCCCTTCTCTGCTAGCCAGAAGATGTTGCCCCGTGGATGTCGTTGGACCGGGCCAACATGCCGCGGTCACACCGCGGTCACCCCGTGGTCACACCGCAGTCACACCATGGTAATTCCGTGATTTGGCCCTCCTCCAGGATGACACCATGTGGCGTTTTGTAGTGATAGTATTCTATGAGTCTTATGATCAATGTTGAGATTGACTAATCACAATTTCTTCTGGTGGGGTGATGACCGGAATGTTGCCCTTCCCCCTCCCGCTCCCTTCGTTCCTGGCTGGAAGATGCTACCCTACTAATGTCATTGGACCAGGCCAAAAATCCATGGTCACACCGCAGTCATTCCATGGTCACGTCGCGGTCACGCCGCGGTAATTCTGTGATTTGGCCTTAATCCATGATGTCACCCCGCAGAGGTTCGCAGTGCTAGTACTCCATGAGTCTTATGATCAATGTTGAGACTGACTAATCACAATTTCTGCCGGCGGGGCGACAGCCAGAATGTTTCCATGCCTCCTCCTGCTCCTTTCGCTCCTGGCCAGAAGATTTTGCCCTGCAGATGTCACTGGACCAGGCCAACACACCGCGGTAACACCGCGGTCATGCCGCAGTAATGTCGTGATTTGGCCCTGCTCCAGCCACATCCAGCCAACATCATCCCCCTTCCACCTCCATTTCAGCCAGCTGCCACCAGCATTCCAGCCCGCAATATCCCCCATTCCACCTTCGAATCAGCCCGCACCACTCCCACATCACCTGCAACCATCCCCCTTCCACCAGCATTCCAACCCCCTTCCACCTGAATTCGAGACCGCACCAGCACCCAGCCACCTGGAATCCAACCCGCACTGGCCACCACACAAACCACCACCCCTCGTCCTCTTACAAAACACTCATGACAGCCCTTTTCCACCTACAAAATAGCCACAGCCACCAGTTTCATCCCTCACCATCCCCAAGCCTCCAATGTCATGGTGGGAATCACCAAGGTTTTTATAGTGATGTCAAAAAGACTTCTCAGTTGATATATTGTCCCCTAAATCCATGGAAAAGTGTAAAGATATTCAAAATTATGGGATAGGGTTTAGATGTTTTATGGGCCAGGTATTTTGACATGTATCCGTCACATTTAGTTATAAATAGCCACCTCTTTTTACCCATTGAAGGTTAATTTCTAATTTTTAGATTTTCTAAAATTATTATGTTTGTGTTTCTTGTTTTCTTAGGTGAATTCATGTAAGGATTATCAAAGGAGTGATCAGCGTTTTTGGTGCTTTATAATTAGGGTTTTAAGGAGAAAGTATCCTTGGGGTCCTAATTGATTATCCCCCTTCCCCTTTTATTTCCTTTTCAATTCTATTAATTTCCATTTTTACAACTTCCATCACTTGTGTTTCCACATTTCATCTAATGAATACCCCATATATATATATATTGTATCATATCAATAGCACACTGGAAACCCACTAAATAGCATAATATCCCAGCATATGCACCACTTACAAACCAGCAGAAGGAATCGCAGAATCTCCCAAGCACAATACCAACAAGCACTCACAGGGGAAGTATAACCAAGGAAACAAGGCGGCTAAAGGAGAAATATAAAAACCCAAAAAGAAGTTGTCACAAATGATAGAAATCAACAACACACACACATTCATGAAATCACTCACAACCACCCACCCACCTACACACACACACACCCACACACAAGTTTCCAAAATCTATCATCCATCCAAACTTCTAGCTTTATCCAATGAAATAGAACCATTGAACCCCCATCCCTATAGCCAACATCAACCAACCAGACCAGCATCCCTATCCAAAAAAAGCCTAGAGTGAAAGACCTCTAGACAACCATGCCAACTAATGGCCACTACACAAACACCTACTTGCACAAGAACCCTAAACCACACCAAATCCAACCATAATAAGCAGCTATAGTAGAAACAACACCCAAAATATTAGCCAGAAACCAAATCATCCCTAGACAACCATCTGGCCCCATCCATCACCATCTGAACAACTTGAATCAAAATGGACCACCCCACCATAAGAAAGTATAAAAAACTATCAATCAACTAGTATTATCCATCCTAAGTTCCCCGCATCACCCACGCCTAACCCATCATACAACCTAAAGAATCCCCAAGTAGTCCCTAATCCAAATGTGAGATAATAACCACCATGAATCCAACACCTCTAGACCCACCAAGTAGTCAACATGCACCCACTCTAGAAAGAGAACCACCCATCTACCAGAAACATGCCTCTCAACCTACATCATCCAACATCTCAAGGGAATTTTAGAACATCCACCATAGAAATCTCTACACCATCAACAACCAGAATAAATTCCACTTTTTTGTTTAATACCATAAAATGTCTTACAATATTCCCATAGTATCTTATAAACTTTTAATATAGCCCAATAATTCTGAGGAACCCTCTTATCTCCTTAAAATATAATGGTTCTTTCCACTCCACCACTACCTCTGGTTTCTTAAGATCTGTGGAAACACCTTCTGCTGAAAAAATATTCCCAAAATACTCCACTTTTCATTTTCCAAAATTAAACTTTTTAGAATGTAAGGAATTATTTCTCATTAGTTGTAAAATATATTACAACATTTCTTGGTGCTCTTATCATCCACTGTTATAGAGTAATATATCATAAAAAACTAAAACTCCCACCACATTACCTGAAATATGTTGGTCATTTTTTCATAGAAGGATGCTGGTGACTTAATCAAACCAAATGTCATAACTATATAATCATTGTGCCCCTTGTAAGTCTTGAACACTGTTTTTTCAAAGTCCCCATCCCTCATTCGTACCTGGTGGAAACCAGACTTTGAATACAACTTGGTAAAATAAGTCACTTAATGCAACCCATCCATTAATTCCACAATTACAAGAATAAGATTCTTATTAGGGACTATTAGTTAGTTTAAATCATGATAGTCGATACACATTCACTGGTCCCTATATTTCATTTTAACCACTATTATCGGGATCAAATAAGGTATGTGACTATGTATGATAAATATTAATTACAACATCTCCTATACTTGATTCTCTATTTCAATTTTCATGTGGTAAGAATGTTTGTATGGCTTAATATTTACTAGTTCAGCTCCTATTTTTAGCTTATTGGTGCAGTATGTTTCCCTAAAATGAGGCAACCTTCTCAGAGATTCAAACACAATGCTGGTATTGGAATGTGACTACTGGGGGAAGTGTCATAATTAGACATAAATGGTAAATGGTTTGTTAAACAAATTGGAGTTCGGGACCATTAGGGGTGGGTATTCAGTTATTTGTCAGAGCCTGTCTAGTTCCTGGGATTGTAGAGCCATATTCTCCCTGGAGGTAAGTTTGTATAATTATTTATAATTCTATACTAGTTTGAACTAATCATAAGAGAGAAAAACTCTAGTCCTATTTATCTCTAATTTTAAGAAACACCTATTAGCTTGGTGCTTTCATTGAGAGAAATACCTATTACCTGTTGACACTACACTTCTACAGAATGAAAATTGAAGGAAGATAGTGGCTTCAAATTCAAATCTGATATGAATTTCCACAAACATGGAAAATAGACACAAGATGGGGAAACTGAGCACAATCCAACTGAACTTACTCCAAACCACCACCTGAAGACCCACCCCAAACTATATCCACCACACTAGACAATCAAGAGAACCAAAAGCCTAAAATAGTAATCTAAAACAAAGAAGAAACACCAGAAAGACAACCCCTATGCACCTAAAACATGTTACCAACCATAGTAGAAATCAAAAACGAACCATCACCATGCACCATGTAAGTGTATCTTGTACTACAACATGTAGAAAAATCCAAATAGCAAAACCCCCAGCTGAAACCCATCTTCAAAGGTCCTATAATTACAAACAGAAATACGAAACTCACAACCCCACCTTCTAAATCCTCCACAAGAAACCTATAACCCCAATATAAGAATCTCTGTAGGTTTCTATTGCATAAACCTAGCATCTCCCAGCCTCAACCTTAAGAAGCATCCAAAGTAACCTGCATACCACTCCCTACGAACATACACTCCTCCACCTAAGTACCCCTCCCTACCCAAACTGAAACCAGGAAGAACCAAAACACACACCTATGAACCTCCATATAACTAGCCACACAATAGGGGGTGGATGTTGTCCAGGGGGGTGCAAGGGGGGAAAGGGGTGTGCAAGGGATGTGTGTGTGGGGGGGGGGCTCCTATCCAGGGGGTCAGAGGGGTTAGCTGTTCAGGGGGTCCAGTACGGGGGGAAGTTGTTCAGGGGGTCCAGCAGCAGGGGTTCTATCCAGGGGGGTTCAACAGGGGGGCTACTGTCCGGGGGGGGGGGGGGGCTGCTGTCTAGGGGGGTCCAGCAGGGGGGCTGCTGTTGAGGGGGTACAGTATGGGAGGGGGCTTTTCAGAGGGGTCCAGTAGTGGGGGGGGGTGCTGTTTAGGGGGGTCCAGCAGAGGGGTTGCACTATTCTTGTTTATTGAGTTATATTCTTTATCAATATTCTAAGATGTTTTGTTTTACCATAATTTTAGGGGATGATCACTACTACGTTCTACCTTGTGTTGTTGGTACTTTTGAGATGGTTTCAGTCTTCTTTGATATTTTGTCTTATAGGGAGACTCATGTAAGTGCAGTTATGTGTTTTTTTATATTTGGATTTATTTAATTCTTATTATGTAAGTAGATTTCATGTATAATTTAATTTGGAGGGGACTAACAGGGGCAGGGGGGAAACTGGCAGGGGGGAGGGGACTGGCAGGGGGTGCAAGTGGGGGATGGTAGGGGGGGTGCAAGTGGGGGCTGGTAGGGACAGGGAGGATGGGAAATAGACAGGGGTAGGACTAGGGGGGGTTCTAGGGTCTATTCAGGAGGGTGGGGGTGGCTGCCCAGGGGAGTGGCGGTCTGGGTTGTCCAGGGGGATCTGTCCAGGGTCTGGGGGGGGGGGGGGGGGGTCCAGGGTCTTTCCAGGAGGGTGGGGGTGGTTGTCCAGAGGAGTGGAGGTCTGGGATGCCCAGGGGGGGCTGTCCAGGTTCTGGGGGGTGTCAAGGGTCTGAGGTAGGGGGTCCAGGGGCTATCCGAGGGGTGTCCAGGGTCTGTCCGGGGTGTCCAGGGTCTTTCCGTGGGGTGTCCAGGGTATGTCTGGGGGGGGTCCAGGGTCTATCTGGGGGGTGTCTAGGGTCTGTCTGCGGGTGTCTAAGGTCTGTCCGGGGGGTGTCCAGGGTTTGTCTGGGGGAGGGGGGTGTCCAGGGTCAGGGTGGGTGTCTAGGGACTATCGGAGGGGGGGGGGGGTGTCCAGGGTCTGTCCAGGAGGGGGGCTTTGCAGGGGGGTGGGTTTTTCGGGGGGATGGGGCTGTCCAGGGGGGGGGGGGGTTATGTACGGTGGGGGTGTCCAGTGTCCATGAGGGAGGGTTCTGCAGGGGGTGGACTACTGTAGAGGGGCTGTGGAGGGGATGAGGGGCTATTTTTATGGGTTTTTAGACCCTATTGCCACGGTTTCTAACTGTGGCTATAGATCTATTGCCACGGTTAAAAACCATTGCTATAGGTCTAATTCCATGGTTTCTAACTATGGAAATAAATTGTGTCCCTACTATAGTATAGCCACGGTTCTAAACCACGTCTATAGAGATATTACCATGGTAAGAACTGTGGATGTATACCTAGATCCATGGTTTTAACCATGGCTATACGTCTATATCCATGGTTCCAAACAAACGCTATAATTCTAGGCCTATAGCCCTGGAAAAAATAGCCACGGTTTCTCAAACTGTGGCTATTACCTATAGCCATGGTTTTAAACCATGGCTATAGCCTGAATTTTCAATAGTGAAAGGGAAGTTTAGTCCAAGGTACATCATCCCCTTTGAGATTCTTGATCATGTCTGGGTTGTAGCATATCGACTAGCACTTACACATACCATGGAAAATGTACATGATATCATTCACGTATCCCTCTTAAAGAAGTACATACCAGACCCTTCACATGTACTCTCTTCAGAGGTAGTACAATTAAAGGATGATCTTTCTTATGAGGATAAACCAATGAAGATCTTAGATCATATGAAATAAGTTCTTTGAAATAAGAAAATGCCCCTTATGAGAAAGTATTGTGGAGAAACCACAAGTTTAAAGAGGCAACTTTAGAATCGGTGGAAGTGGTGAAACAGTGTTACCCGCATCTGTTTTAGTGTGGGGAAAGGAAATTTTGAGGGTGAAATTTATTAATGGGGGAATATTTTAACAACCCAAACTTTTATCAATGAAAATTCCTCTTTATATAATTAAATTTATTATTATGAAAAATGGTTATATAAAATATGCACTTCCTTGGTTTTATGTTTTTGGATCTCAAAATACCATTAAGAATTGTTACCGCTGCTAATATAGTCATTGAATAGTGATCAAATGATTAGTATAAATATATAACTTTAACAAATCCAATTTACCCTGAAAAAGGAAGAAATGGCCTCATCTAGTAGACTTGCCTCATACACATCCCATTTTTCAGAGCTCGGAAAGGAGGTGGCTTTATTGGGATTTTCTCTTGACCACTCTCAAGCCGAGCTTCAACATGTTAAGCTCGAGTGGAACTGCCTACAGGAGAAGTGGAAGTTGATAGAGATTACCACTAGAAAAATTTATCTTAGCCACCCCAAGAGTTTGTCCACATCACACACTTTAACCTTTGGTTTTATGTTGGTGTTATAAGGGGTTATGTAACAATACCTTAGCACTTTGATTTATTTTTGTATAGAATAAAGAGTATACATTCATTTTTTTTAAATCACAAATAGAATTTTTAGTTAATATTCAATTAAGAAATCTATTTTGTTGAATTAATGGACTTTTTTGGTTAATAATATTTTAATAAAATATTATTACTACGTTACTTTTATTAAAAATAAATGATTATATAATGAAAACAATAATAATTTTTATTAAGGTTTGAAAGCTATTTTTGTCAAAACCCATGATTTTTCAATAAATGTCAGTTTTTATTTTAAAAGTAAAAATTCACATATTAAAAAAATTATTTAGATAAAATGAATATTAATTTTGGAATCAGGATGTCAAAATTTTCCAATGGTGAATTTTTTATACTTTTCTGAGACAATCAATTTTTTTGGCTAAAATTAAATACTGTTTAAATATATAATGTGTTTTAGGACATCATAATGACCCAATAGTGATTTAAAAAAATAACATAAATCGGCCAATATATGTTTTACCATTAAAATAATGTGATTTTAGGTTTGCTTTTTTTATTTTACAAAGCCTTAGTGGACCGTCCAAGACTTATAAAACATTTTAACTTTTTAAAATGATTTCCTTGAGAGTTTGACTCACCACCACATAAGAAAGCCTAATATTTTAAGAAGTTCAAAAATTGGACTTATAAAATATTTGTTTTTTCACTCCCCTTTGGAAATTACTATGGGAAAAAACATGGGCTTGTTTGTGGTTTGGTTTAGTTTAATGTGTGGTGACCCAAACCTAAATAATAAAGAATTCCCCCTCCTTTCCTATATAAACCCACCCAAGATCCCACTTTATCTTTCCTCAAAGTCTTTTTATTTCATTAAAACTTTGTCCACCTATATCTAGGATCCTCTCTAGGTGCCCCATTCTCCCAATAAGCCTCTCTCAAGCCTCTCCCAAGCCTTTGGGATCACACTTCCAAGTAAGGGATTCCTTCCTTTCTTATTTTTATCCAAGTTTCTTTATGTTATAATACCCTTTTATTTTCGATTACAAATGTTGGGGTATGATTTTTAACCTCCCTTATTTTCCCCTCTTTATGTTTTAAATTATGAGATACCTCTTTCTATCTCATTAATATCTCTCATAAAAACTTGTTACCATGCCAAAATTCCGTAAGGAATATCTCTCTTCTCATTCACATTCAACAAATTGTTTTGTATTATGAGTCTAAATTCCATTAAATTTGTTGGAACATGTATATATATTACCCCCATTACTGTCCATTTCATTTAAATATTTATAGATACCCATTTATCTCTCATCAACCATTTTTATGAATTCATATGTCACGTCGTTATGTGGCCGAAATCGCACCGTGATTTTCGAAGCCAAAGTCATTTTGTAGTGAATACCATGCCCATTTCTCTATCAAGGGTATTCAAATTTATGAACATTTACTTATTCATTAGGTATTTTCATGTATTAATTCCACATTCATTTATCGTGGAATAAATGATTATGTTTGATGAATCCATGATTTATGATCTATGTGGCACACATACGAATGAAATGAAATGTTTAAGAAGGGTGCGCCATGATAGTGCTACAATGAATTTGGTAAAGATTAGTATCATGATACGTCAATTTCAATGAGGGTTTACTAATTATAATTAAAGTTAAATGAGGGTTTACTCATGCCCCTTATGCAATGATCCTTGGCTCATTCTAAAACCATATTAACTGTTGTTTCCACATTTTATGTTATGATAATCATGTTATATCATGCCTTTATGTTCATGTTTATTTTATGATCCATTGATATGCATATTTCCTAACATGTATTGTATTATTCATGTTATTCCTTTTTTACTCTCATATTGGGCTTTATACCACACCCTTTTCTTATGCATGTCCTCAGGTTATCCCATTCAATGCTAAGTACGAGGGAATGTAGAGGTCATGTAAAAGAATTTTTCAATAATGATATTGTGTTTCATGTTTTAAGTCATTATGTAATGTTCCTTTCCCCAAAGAAACTATAACTCTCGATCTTCTATGTTGTATAAAGTGAATATTTTATGCAATAAATCATTTTTAAGTGTATAATAAAGATCAGGGTTTTTATATAGTTACAAGTTAACAAAAATGGGAAATTTTTAGATCATAAATAGTGGGATTTATCAAGGATTTAGTGGTATTTATGGTTCATCAATAAATATCTAAAAGTATGATATAGGGACCACTCAAAAATAAGTTCCTATTTTAATTTTTAAGGGGGGTTTAAAACATGTCGTTAATAAAATTATGAAGATTTATATGGTGTTTTAAATTAGTATTTTAGTGTTCTTCATCATGATGAAATCATTTGAGAAACCATTAATTATCAACTGAGTTGAATGGGTGAGGCTATATGACTCGAGCACCATACCTATACCAATAGTATTTCGTAAAAAAAATTCAGATAGATTGTGGAAATCACCTTTTATCAATAATAGGTCTATAAAACATTTAGACCACTAAGTGAATATCAAAGCATTGGAATATACTCTATGAAAATGGGTACATGAATCGAGTCATGTAGTATAGGAGTTCAAACTCTATTAAACTCATTAAAAATCATCAAATTATATACTATTCATTACCAGAGTGAGCCTAGATCATAAGTGATATGATTAATGGAAAGATAATGGCCCAATAGACCACTAATCCAAGTTAAAATAAGTTAATACCACATGAAATTTATGATATACTATAACAATAGCATTGGGGTACTGGATGCTCTTATGTGATGTTATAAACTCAATAGGTCTGATTTGGTTTTAGTGTTGGGAATTCTTACATTTCTATTGGGAACCATCTAGGGATGCTATGTGATTTGATAAAAAGATTCCAGTGGATTGGAACATACATGTTTTGGAGTCAAGGACCAAGAATATTTTGTTGTTTCACCATAGGATATCCATTATACTATTTCTCATTTGGTATCTCTTGATAACTATAAGAAAGAACCAATATGCCCAGTATTGGATGCACTATGTTCCATATTAGGCATTGATGATCCAAATATAGGGTTTTGTTCATATTCTAGCAACTCCACACCATTATTTCATGAGTGGGATGGTTGTACATTCCAGTGGAAAATACCCAATGATTGGTTTATGTAGTGACATAATGAATCTAGGTTCTATAGTGGTTTCCTAGTGGTTCTAATTCAACTAGTGCTAGTAGCATGACTTGGGTTAGAGGTTTAGCTATGGAATGTAATCAAGATCGAAGTGAATAGTTGGGTTATCATGCAGCTCAATGGCACATACGGTACATTGGTCTATATTAGGCCATGAATAAATGATTGATGTAAATGGTAGAAAGGAAATATGAACTAGATTATAGACCCTTGTGGATAAAATTCATGTTTGTTTATTCGGATGTCTAAGAACCGACCATCTATCCCAAACCATTGGTAACCACAACATATTCTTTAGATATCAATATAATGTATAATATTTTTTCAAGGCCATACTCAAATGAGTCTATTTGGATATTTTTCATCTCCATTAATTTAGTAAGAGTTATGAAATAAAAGTGTAAATTGAATAAGATCACCATAAGTTCATGGTTGATTCATTCATAGAAAAACAATGACTCATAGATAAGAAAAACCTCATTCTTACCTTCAAGATATTATTCTTATTAAATCAGATTCTACAAAAACCCTAGTTGTGATCTTCCAAAAAATTATTGTACTAAATGATGCAATGTTATTCCCCTACCCCCAATTCTAATTGATCAACCCATCTACAATCCATCTTTAATGAGGGTTTCCTTCCATTGAGATTTGTAAAAAGATAAATAAAATAGACTAATTGGATAAATAATTAATTCATTACTTCTCTTCCCTTCCTTATGAGAACTACATGAGAAATAGAAAAAAAAACATCCCCCATTCACTTCTTATTGAGATGGGTGGGGGTATATGTTTCAATTATTCAAAATAATTTTCTTTGTTCCACAACATTCTAAAGAAAAGGAAAGAGAGAACTATTGATACTTCCCATGGATTCCCTTTAAGTATTGGGTATAAGTTTCAATTGGTATAACTTGAACTAGCTAGGTCACCCTCATTTGAGGCAGCATTTCTAGAGGAATGTGAAAAATCCCTATCATTTAAATAGACTAAATAAGGTTCAACAAGCATTAGTGTGAGGATAAAATTCATACCCGTCCTTCAGATATTTACATATTTACATGATTTGAGACAAAATAGATAGTTATAAATCAGGAAAAGATTGAATTCATACTTTTATAACTCAAACTGGTCATAACCTAAAAGAGGAGATCAAGAGCTCTGAGTATGTAAATGTATATTTGATAACTATCTCATTCCCCTCCTTCCTACGAAATTGGATTGTCTATATAGACTTGTACTCACTGAATAATCGAAAATCTCTTTTTGGTGCAACAATATCTCTATTTGAGTGACCCTATCTATTGTCTTTCCTAATGATTTTATTTATACCCCAAGGGATTCCCTCGAAAAGGAATAGGTACCCGTTGTTGATTTTCTTCTTCAGGACATAAAAATGGAAGCTAACTAGAATATATAGAACCATAGATTCTAGAATTATTTCTTATACTTTCTTCTATTCCATGTGACTACATAGAAATATGCCTAAGAATCCACCCACCCATTTCCTGTAATCCCTCTCACTCCCTTCAGAATAAAAGTCCATATCACACTAAATTAAAAAAACTAGAATATGAATGATATCTGTAATTCCATCAATGTATGGACAATAGTAATACATGGATTAACTTGGAATCTTTCATATATTTCTCTTTCTCAAAGCCCATATCATTCAGTTTCTAGTATCATGTCATGATTTGACTAGTTCTACAACTTTTAGATATCACTCACTCCCTGATGGAGTCTTGCATTGGTCAACTAATGTCTAATAATCATCGCAGGTGAATATTTTTCCTAGGATCATCCCTTGCCATTTTTAGCCTAAATCACTAAAATGATCAGTATTTGATAAGGTAGATTAAATTTTCCCTTAAATTATTCATCGAATCATCATTCGTAGGTCTACCCACTTTAGTCGGGTGGTTGGAGGAGAATAAGTGGAAAAGGCAATGAATGAGACCTAAAGTTATGTGAATGTAAAAGATAGAGATAGAGAGAGTTAAGGAGAGGATTGATTTAATGAATTTCATTTCATGATAATATGAATTGGGTGATCCCCGTATATTCAATTTCTCCTATTTGATTGATCAATGGTGTTCCATGACATGATATTCTCAATCATGTATAATTTAATCACCCCAACCAAACCAAAAAAAAATGTTTCGGGTATTAGTGGAATAAAATTGGCATATCATTTCATTTCTCAGGTATGGGTCAATATATAATTCTCCTATAGAATAAATTGATTGATATGGGTTTTTTCCTAGCCACATTGTCATCATATCACTTCCTCTTGATGAAAAAATGGAAAGTCACTTAACTCAGTGTATGAGGGTGATACTGAATGAAATGATAAAACCCACCACTAGAGTGAAAGGATCCTTATATACTCTACTATATTTGAAAATAATAGTAAGTTAATCTTCAAGGATTAAGTTATGGATGAATGGATTGATTATTTTAGCATAAATAGTATAATGTAGTGGATTATAATAGGAAAAATTAGGGTGAAAGTCTCCTAGGTTAGTGTGTAAATAGAATAATTCTTTCACAATTCCCAACCCAGATAATAATAATCACATAAGAAAAACATCATGAGACCATGAAATTAAAGTCTTCAAACAAACTATACGATGACCTTGGATAGAAATTTTTTTGTTCTAAGTTTTTTATAGTTCCATTTTTTTGAGGTTTAATACAATTATCCATATTCCCCCTTTTGGTGAAAGGGGTTGGAGTTCATGTTTTAGTTGTGTTACATGCATAGGATGTGATAAGTGATAGGTTTGATATATTTCCAATTATTATTAAAGAAAAACATTATTGGTATCTCCTGAAATAAATCTATCACGTGAGTATGATCAAGCTCAAATGAGATATCTTTTGTTCAAATAGAATGTAATGTATCTTTTATAGGTCGATTTTGTTCTATATGGATTTTCTCCCCTTCTTCCTTTTATAACATATTAGAGCGTTCAACTAGGGCTTCCCTAGAATGAGATGAGTTTCACACTATCTAGAGGATGTTTTCATAAACATAGGTTCTATCTAGTATATTATTTATCTAACCATGGGTACCGTAGAATCTAAATACTTCTTATAGGTAACCTTTTTCCATCCCCATGCTCAAAAAGGTAAGGCCATTGTAATTAAAGTTCAAAATATGGTTTCCCTGGGCTCTTTCCTCCCAAGTTACATGTTATGCCTAACCCTAGTCATTCCTAGTATTTGACCACCACATTTCCTCATGTAATAGGGTATAAATTCATAGTTATGGAATGAACATGAGTTTTTTTCCTTCCACTAGACAAAAATGGAATAAATTATGGAATGTTCAAGGGATAGGAAATTAGTTGTTCAAGGTCAAGTATTGGTGGTAAAGAGGCTAGAATGTCACTGATGGGGGGAATCATGGATGTGGATCATCACTTCGAATTATTTGAGTACCAAATGGTGGTTCTTTTCAGATAGTATATAGGGTCATCATCTAATTTAGTGGTACTAAAAAAACTCAATGGCATCCCATCCTCAACTCTACCCCCCCCCCCCCCTTCAACTCATGATCATTTTTAATGGAAATAAACTGGCTATATTGTAATTTTCATGGTATTGGCCAACCAAAACTAGAAGTGTGAGGGTAAAGGGTGATAGGTACTCAATGATGAAATTATGATAAGGAAAAACTCCCAAAACCCAATAGTTCAATCAATTAATGGGACTACTCTTGATGTTTATCTATCTTTAACTTCATGATCTAAATATCTAGTACCCATGTTGATGGTCTGAGGTAATATCAGTGGTCATGTTCAAGTGATATTAAGTCGATCATTTATCTAGAATAATCATAAGAGTGTTTCATTCCAATACAAAATTCATGGTTCTTATCTTATATATCTTACCCATTTGATAATAGATATCATGAAACTCAATTTTTTATTATAATTCCATCTATGTCATTTCCCTAAACCCACCTTTAAATACCAATTTACTGGGATCAAGTAACTTTCCATTGGAGAGCATAGGTGGTAAACTTGGATTTAGCCTTTGTATTTTGTGAGTATGCATATGAAATCACTCTTTTTATTTATTTGACATACTAGGAACTTATATCTAACAAGTGAATATAAACTCTGTATGAATAAAAGTGATCCTATTAAAAATACATCTTTGTGGTCGATGATTCATATTATTCCTACTCTCATATCACCCATCATGCTTTGTTTCACCTGAGTCCATCCAAAACATGATTCAGTCTTTGTACATTGAGTATAGTATAATTAAGAAGTGGAATTGTGAACTTTCATAACCTGTTTTTTAAGTGAAGAATCAATCAACTCATAACAGAATGATTTGTATTTGTGGTGTCATGACTCAATTAAAATTTGTTCAGTTCCCATTTCCATTTGATTGGTAAGCTCTAGTTATACTATACATGAGTCTAGATTCATTAATTTAGTATGGTGTTTGAGAGACAAGTGGTATAATAGTAGTACCTTAGTGGAATAATCATCATTAGATCTAGATGGTTCAGGTACAGTAGTTGACCTGATCTCAAGTTCAAACAGACCATAGTCATACAATACTATCCATATATACATGCCCCTCAAGACTTTATATGGATTCAATAGAACACTATGTGATGTAAGTCACATAACACACTATTTATAACTAGTGGGGTTTAACCTCTAGCACTAACACATGAGGTGTGAGTTCATGTGCATGATAACGATGGAGCAAAGTGGTGATCTTGTTTTACTATCATAGATGCATTAGACGTGTTGGGAAATGAACCTCTCCATTCCATTCAACTTTTCTGAATTCATGAAAGTTGTTCCAAAAATGATAGTCAGTGTATAAAAGTGGGTGAAGATTTTTGGATCAAACTTATGGAGGTATGTGATGGTCATGATGATGGAAATTTACCTAAATATACTAAACTTCCAAGTTTAATTATAATTCAACATCAATTTCTTATTCAATTTTAGTTGACCTAGGGTTGTCAATTCAAGACCTTTATTTCTTAAGATGACTATATTATCAGTAATCAAAAAAAGGCAAGTTAGTGATTGGAAAGAAGGGTAGAGGCTCATGAAATTCATAAACTAGCTTCTAACTTAATCAATCAATGATAATAAAAATACTTTATAATTTCCTGGAGATAAGATATTCATTTACTAACTCTTCCTCTAAGATGGATGATATAATGAAACGCATTCCCCATCACCATGTGAATAAAAATATGGAGAATAAGGGTGTGTTGATTGAATTTGTATCATTATAAAAAAAGTGGGACACATTTGAAAAACCATGAAAACTTTTTTAGGGGGGTATGTGTGAATTTTAGTTCCTTACATTATTTTCCTCACTGTCTCAGTGAGAGATTTTAGTCATATTCTCATACTGAGTAAGATATGGATTGAAACCAGTGAAACTCTCAGGTTGGGTAAAATTATTACATATAAATATCCTCTATGAGTGATAAAAAACACATATTGATCATTGACCTCCTCGAAGAATCAGCGAAGTAGTAAACTTAAAATAGTTATATGTTTGAATGCTTATTATTATTAAATATGTTGTTTGGGAAGAAAAGGTTTGATATGGTATTCCACCTAGGAAATGCTAAGTTCTTTCAAAACTAGTAGATATTAGAAAATGTTAAGAATGTGACCTTGATGTCACCTTTCTTAATATGTTTTAGAGATATTTTCTAATCCCTCCTATTTTTGTACCATTAAGTGAAGAAATCATAGTTTGGAATGGAAAGAAACCAAAGAAATACTATCAAAGTCCTAAAAGGAGAGAGAGAGAGACAATGGGAATTGATTGGGATTTGATTTTATGAAATGTAAATCTTTGTAATGTAAAATCATATTCATTCACATTTTCAAAATAATTGATTCAAATAAGCTAACTCATTCATCTATGCGTAAAGAAGAACTACCGAGTGGTGGAGAACTCTTGAACCTGGTCACTACTAGATGGGAGTAATTTCACTCACATATATCTCCCTTATAGGTAGTAAATGGTTGATAGTACACCTTTATTTTTATCTAGATCTTCCTTGTCTTATTCACATCATTTATGGCATCACTTATGCCTTGATTTTCTAGTCGATATTACACATCAGTGATTTCCAAGGGAGGGGCATTTCATGGGATTGTCTACAAAGTAATGAGGGAAAGAATAAATATGTTACCAAGGATTAATAGTCTCAAGTAGTTTGATCTATCTTCTTTTAAGATTTCTTCCAATTTTTTCCTATCAGTTGGGTCAGAATCATTATTAGTCAATTTGAAAATTTCTCCACGGGTGGTCAATCCAATTGATCAGGTATTATCCAATCATTGTTTTACTTTTTCAATGATTAAAGGGAGTTATCTACTGAAACTGTCTTCTAATTTGAGTCTTATTTGAATAAAATTTTGAGTTTTCATCAAAGGTTTTGGAATCATGATACTTAGTTAGCCATCGAGATTCAATTATTATTTTTCCTATGAGAGAAAACAAAAAGTATTAAGGGAATTAACAATATTTTTTATTTCTTTCACCCATTTCTTGATCTCATTCATTTAGCTCTTTTATCACTCTAGTATTCATTTTTCTTTGAGAATACCTATTATTTTCCATCTTAGTGAAAATGGCTATAATCACCTTATATGGGCTCTCCTTTCCTAGGATAACTACCACAAACATCAGAGATCTTTTTACCTTCTTTATGCTAGCTCTTTGAAATTAAATCACTACTAGTGTGTTTATATTATCATTATATTAGGCTATAAAAAATGTATTTATAAAAAACTACTATAATATTTTTCTCATTATCCCCATGCCTTTGTTTCCTTCTTGATCTTCATTGGTCTATGAGTAAATGCAGTTTCCCATTTCATGGGAAGTGTATATATGAGTTTTCCTATTTTTATCTTCCTCTCATTCCTTTGAGAATAATAGTGAACCACTATCCCTTCACAAATATGAGTAATTGATTATCTATGAGTAACCCATGGTTGTGATGTCTCATTTCTTGATATGATTGGAAAGCACTACCCCTCCACAAAAAACCCCCTTAAGTGGTTCATTCATGCGATGAGGCTTTATTTGTTTATGAATAATGTGATTAATTAACCCATAACCCATCCAAAACACATAAAACCGCCACATGAATGAGTGGATAATACCTTGAGTGAACAATCACACTTTTCCCTCATGTATAGAGCCAAAATTTCTGTTATAGGAGTGACTGCCCCACTTTTCCCTAATGTGTATATATACTCATAGACATATGTATACAATTCTTTGGATACCATATATCATATGAAAAATTTCATTTTTGAGGATAAACTCATGGGTATTAGATATCACATTCTTTTCATTATTTTTGGAATCAGTGGAATAATAATTCTATTACTGACTAGTGGTGTTATAAAATCCTATGTGAATTACTTTCCCTAACTATACAACACCCACATGGTCACTCATTCATTTTCTTAGGATTGATGTCTTGGAACTAAAATCATTGTTCACAAATATCCGGGTTTTCTATAATTTCCTTTACCTTTCTATAGTGATGATCTATTTGAATTTGTTTCAAAGAATGATATGATTGATTGAGACAACATGGAATACCTTGGATATTCAAGAAAATAATATTTTATTCATTAGAAACAACAATATTCATACATATTTTGAAACTCTTATAGTTAGAAGAAGAGATGTGAATAAGCATGAAATATTGACTATAACCCTATGTGCATACTCTAGTCACTATAGAGAAGAGAAAAAATTCCATAATGTTTAAAAAATGAAAAGGTTCCTGACCCCCAAAAAACATTGATTCATAATGAGACATAAATTTAAGAGTTATTAAATATCATATGTTATGATTCTAATTTATTCACAACCCTAAAATCAATCAATTTAAGAGGCATCACCACTTGAAATGGAAATATTGTATCAAATCTATGTTCATTTTTATACTCTGAGTCTAGTGTATATGAAATAATGTTACACCCTAATAAATCAATAATATGAACATCTTAATAAAGAATAGGTTTATCCCATAGTTTCTAGACCAGCCACTATTTTCATATCATAAAATTATGCTTCAGTTTCTTTTATAGAAGCAAGGGAAGATATATTCATGAGGTTTTTCTTGTTTATACGATTCTTCCTAATGGACTCAAGAGGGTTTTACTTTCAATTTCTCTACCAAGGAAAAAAACAAAATAAAAATCTAGGTGAATGTCTTCAAAACATCAAAAAGTACATGATATCAAGTTAAGGTTGATAAAATGCAAGGTTGAGTCTGGTAAGAGAAGGGAAAATATACTCAATTGATTCTATCTTATTGGTAGTATGAGCTACTCAATTTATTTTTTATGGATTTATCTTGAAAATATCACTCATTATATCTCTTGTTAAAAATTTAAGAATTGATCAACAAGCCTTAGAATGATGTGAACTCGCTTAGTGATAGGAGAGGAAGTGACAATGTACTTGACGTCATCTGGTTCCCTATCAATAGAATAGGTCAGCAAGGCCCTATCATGGGATAAGGAGTGAGAGGAATATTTTTTTTATTTATTTATCCTCACATACCACTTCTAAAATCCATATATGTCCAGAATCTAAAAAACATGTGATATTTAATACCCTATATTCCGCACTATCCTCTATGATCTATCAACTACTCAAAATTATACCTCTTGAATTCAGTCAAGTTTACAAAACTATTCTTATAACTTCCTAGAATAGGGATCATCCTCCTCCAGGTCCCCAAGTGTAAAATAAAGAAACTCCCCTCAAACTATGCAATAAGAGTTTTCCCCAAAACCCAACCCTATTTCTGACTCTCACATTTTTTTTCATAACTTAGTTAAACAAGAGACAAAACAATTAGTCAAAATAAATTATTGATCCTCCACAACATTATTCTTTTTTGGTACATTGAAAACATACATATTATTTTTCATGATCATTCTATTTCATTGTAATTTAGATAATAAAGATACTCTCTATATATTAGGATATCTTGGATGGTGAAAAATTGGCTACCCTAACCATTCATTCTGAAATGTTCCCAAATATCAGAGTCTTTGGATGGGGAAAACTCATAGATCTATGATACTAGATCAAAGATATTATATGTTCCCTAACATCACTATATATTTTATTTATTTTGATAGAAACATTTCCCTTTAAAAAATTCTCAATCTCCTTTATTCCATTTCTATCACCTTCGCTCCTATGGATACAAAACCATTAATCTAAAACCACCAGCTAGTCAAGTCACCCTCTGTGACTCGTCTCCCTATAGCTTTTCCCCTACTCTCTCACGTGAAATGGGATCATGACCTACCAATGAGAACAAGTATAGATATTATTTCTTCAAGATATTTTATGATGAAGGGGAATCCTTCAGCCTATGTCTTGGTCACTACTACTTCTTATGTTTTTTGGTGTAAGAATGCGCCATTTCTATTTGGAGTTTAGTTTAGACATGAAGATAAAGGTTATACCTCATAAAAACTATATTATTATAGAAGTAATATAAAATATTCTATGTCCTAATATTCTTGGGAAACTAGATCTATTGGTTTTGGGTGGTTTAAGTAACCATCATATTAATGAGAAAATCCTATTGTATGGGGTCAATGAGATAGATCAGGTGAGCTGTAAGGGGTGCTACTATTAAGAATCCTTTGTTGGGCTACTAGGTTCCCATTATAGGGGTACCCATGAACCCTTAATGAAATAATATGATTCATCTTCATTTTTACATATTGGGAAGTGAAATTAGAGTTTATGATGGTTTTGATTGCACTTGATAGCTAGATGATGGATATTATGCCTCAACTAGACTATCATCTTTATTAGTTCATGTGTTTTTGGAATTTTTGATCTACACAACCGAATTAACTATCTATTTTGGAAACATCATCATTAGTATTCATGGAACTAATGTAATGGATTGTTTTTGTAGGATTAGTAAAGAAAGAAGGAAGAGGTTCATCCCATACTAGATAGAGTCAGTGACCACCCCAGTATTTATTGGTATACTTCATGTACCCTAGGCTAGGGAATTCAAAAAATATATAATGTATTCCAGACATCAAGGTTAACCTAGTTATTCACAGTACATACCAGGTAATCATGCTTCCCCCATGGGTTAAAGGGAATATATGGTTATACTTAATCCTATAATTTGATGATAGAAAAAATTCCATTTGATGATATTCATTTTCTTATGCTACCTTGAACTTAGGGGAAAAGGGGATGGGGTCGACCAAACCATTCTAAAAAATATAAAGGGTTTAAAAATAAATAAAATGGGCATATAATGGTTTGGTTAGTCTATTGAAGTTGATACAGGTATCATGGAACATCACTATATAAATCTTATCCAAAACCATATAGGACATCTCAAAATCAAACACAAAGGCTACATTATTCCTATATCATATACTCATAACCACCCCAACATCATTTAGACCTCCTTCTTCCATTGATCCCTTCGGCTACCTACCTTATACCAATATTCCAATGCTCCAACCAGAGAATGTATCCAAAATTACATGGATCTTATATCTTAACCCCACCAATTCATTCCAATAATTACTACTTTGAGTCATCTTTAACACCACTTTCTATATTTTAGTCTATCCTAGTAGACCAAAATCTTCCCAAACCTATTTATTTAACTACTACTATTTCTCTAAGTCAACTATAGTCACATACATGTATATGTTAACAAGGGAGTACTTGGTAATGACCACCTATTTAGTGAGAATTATATAAAATTAATTACTTAGATTGAGCATCCCCTCCCATTGTCCCATAGGAAATATTAGAGTGTCTAAGTCATGTATACACCCAAAAAACATATTCTATCACCATATCAACTATAATAGAGTGGATTTTTTTTTGTAATTGAAAAAATGGGGTAAGATTATCATTGTTTTTCCCCATAGCTAGCCTCAAAAAGACCAAATCCATTGTTTTGGTACCATTTTTCTCATACCATATTTTGATCAACTACTACATCTATCTTAAATTCCCAATAAGTCATGAACGCCTCAAATAAATTGTAATTTCACTCTTGGTTAATCATTTAGACACCCAAATAAAATTAAAATGAGTTTATGTTCATTCATCCATTCACCAAACCAAGTAATTTGGGAAAACTCTTCTGTTCAATTTATTAACCTCAATAATATGATATTCCTATTGGATGGATTTGGTTTTTTTATGAAATAGTAAGAACACATGGGAATAATAATTTTTGGGGTTAAATTTATAGAACTCTTATATGAGAATGGTTTTAATTTTTATTATATTAATTTTAATACTACTTCTGATTCAATTGGTTTCTTATCAGAATTGGGAGATATGTTTCATTGTGAACATATATGCATAATAAAAACTGAATATCTATATCGAAATCAATCACTTATATGAGAAAACGGAAAATAATTTGTATAATATAGGTAAAATAAATATATTCAAAAACCATCATTAACACCCCCATTATCTATATTGGTCACCACTATATTTATAACCTTTATTCCAATCACAAGTAAAACCATTTCAACTTGCTTTAAAACCTTTTCTCGTGGAGGATATGAGGTGTTTATCCCCAGCTAGTTTGAGATCATGAAACCCCCACATGTGATTCCAAAAATCAAAGAAAATAATAATAAATCCCCTATATAAATTTTCCCATGTTCATGGTTTCATGTTGGAACATGTCAATCTCATCTAAATAGAAAATTGGGAAATGAGAACCACTATAATGGAATGGTTGGGTCTGGAAACCTACACAAAATAGACTAGCTTGTTTGACTTGTGAAGTTTTAACACATGATAAAATTCCAACACATAATTTTCTCCAGGATCAAGTTATCTAATATTACTATTAATGGGTGAATGTGAATCAAAATCGGGCATCCACAAAGTGGGTTGGGAAAAGAAATCAGGATCACACATCTATTTTCTCTGAGCCCGAATAAACAGTATCAATAATGTACAATCCACCATTGATAGAAACCTATTATAATGGTGAACTTGAAAAAAAAATTCCTCTATAGTGAGTGATATAGAAAATGAAACCATTCATGTGATAATTAGTTGGTATAGTTTTTCCATACAACTGATTCATGTTCACTTTGAAAGTTCGCCCCGTAAGATCTTGGATGAATTTTTAACCAAATAGCACATCCTTAGAGCTCATTTCTAACCCCACCAATACTCCTACATCACTTCTCTTGGAATTAATACTCAAAACTCCTTTATAACATGTTCTAAAAACCTTCTACTCACTAAATCATCTTATAATTGAACCTTCTTTCTAGTTAGCTTGTTAGTTGGACAATACATGTATGAAACTCCCAACTCCAGTCCACCCCCAACACCCATTCCCAAAAATTAGTAGATGGATATCGATGGTTATAGTTATAGGTGTTTAAAACACCTATAGGTTCTATCACTCATTTTATAGCCTAAGTTAAATACGACCCTATACAGTGTGGTATGCCCTTGGCTATTATTGACTTGTCCTTTCCTTACTTCTTTTAGATGGCCAAAATAATTCATCATGACCCCTTTTAATTTGATGAGAAGAATTTGAAAAAAAATCACTCTTGAACTAATCCTTCAACACACGTATAGTTTTTGATTGGATGTCTAGATGGATGTAGCAAGGATATGTCCATTGAATCGGGAAATGAGGCAAGGTGGGTGAACCTCTTGAACCTATAGAATTTTCAATTATTGAAAGTGGTCATTCTACAAACATATTTATTTAATTAAAAAACTTGGATATCTATTTTCAATAAACCAATATTTTTAATATTATAGGTTCTATTGATAGTAGAACAATAGGATACTAAACCATGATCGGAGAGAGAAGTTGGAAATTATTGCACCAGGTTCAATAGCCAGCAACTTTCAGAACATGATGACTCTCATAGCTGGTCTATGGGCCTCAAGACAGATATTGAAAAATATAAGGAACATATCAACAAGAAATGGTACAAAATTAAACTAACCCCCTACCCCCAAGGTTAGAAACCTGCTACTCTCTACTCAATTATCCAAGACCATTCAACCCCATAAATATTTTGATTCATGGTCGATGTTTTCATACAATGGATACAATACCATAGGTGTATTTTTATCAAAAAAAATAGTATACTAGAATGTGGGAACATGTTCTAACTAGCAAATAAAACTTAAATATTGACAACTCTTCTATTAAAAAAATATAGATAAGATAATCGACCCTTGTTTCGTATACTATGATGTGAGTGAGAGCATAATCCATTCATGCCCTTCTAAAATGGTCCTTCTTCCCCAACCCTACATAGAACCCCATATGTACTTTCAAATTCACTTTTAATGAACTCTATATTGGTAAATATGTAGTTTGATAGGTCCTTATTTTGAAAACTTTTGTTCTGTTACAAACATGGAATTCCAAAACTCCAAATAAAACCTATGTGCCCAATTTTTCTTGTATGCCTTGACTGCACCTGTCTCATTGCTTGCCGAGTTAACCATACCATTACTAGTTTGAGTGCCACTTGAACTTAAAATTTTAGCTAGAAAATGGGATTATACCATTAGTATCATACTCACTAGGTAGCTTTCAACTATACCTCATGGATTTTAATAATTTTTGGAATTTCAATGGCCATGGTATGATTCATGGGTTTGATAATCTAAGGGGAGAAGATATTATTAACATATGGTACCCATTAACAATATGAATATGTGGATTGGATGAATGGAACACAATGAACATACTTTTAGGTGATTGGTGTCTCCAAGAATTCATATATTCAATTGAACCATCAATAAAAATATACTACCATGGGGCTATAATTGTTTGTGCACACATAGGATAGGGTTTGGATGTGTGGAAGGTAAACCGACACCGGTGGTTCAGGACTGAGGGCCAGCCCAATCAACCCCTGGAATATATTGGGGAAAAATCATCCCATGGGAACTCTTTGGACTTGAGGAGTTTTGGTAGTTCCTAAAATAGTACCATTGTTAGTACTCAGTAATTAGATAGTTATACCTAGTGGTTTGAACACCTTCCATACCACATAATAACCAGACACTCAAGTCATCATATAATATTTGTTCCCAAAGGAAATTAATGGAAGATATACCCATACTTATATTAATAAAAGGAATATATAAAACAACATGTGATAAACCAATTCTTGAATACAATAATTTTATGTTCATATTTTTGTCATTGAACACCTTGTGTGATAGTTGAACCACCCAGAAAAAATCTCATCATCAGGTGATTCTAACCTTTTATTTCGCATTGTCATCTACCATGACATCTATGAAAATTAAAGAACCACATTATCACCACTTATATCCTAGAAGTATCCATTTGACTGTTTTGAGGATATAAATCAAGTACCGGTGGTATGAAACCGACACCTGTAGGTTAGAAAACTCATATGATCAACAAGTTACATGGGTGTTGGAAATGGATATCTAGTTGGTGACCCCCATTACCCAATCACTCAATTAAATTTTTTAGAAAAAAACTTTTCTATATTTCTTTCATTCAACTACCATCGTGTATATTGAATATTAAAGGTAGTTTAAAGGATATAATATGCAATTAAATGCATCCCCCCTATTCTGTAAAGAGAATTACTACTCAGATATGGATTGCACCAATTTCACTATTGGGTTTTTATGGACCCCAAGTTTAGAAAATTGAGAATAGTTAACTGATTAGGATATCAACCCACCCACATTTTATTGTCATAGAAAGAAAAAATATAATCTATAATGTAGTTTCTAGTAGTGGAAACAAATATATAAGTAATAAAAATTCTTTCCCTCCAATTATTTTGGAGGGAAAAATAATCTAAAGATAGTTATAGGACCTCTAGTGTAATAGAATCAATGTTATTAGATTGAATCAAAATGTATAATATTGAGTTCATGTGATAAGAATCATATTTAGGGAGAGGAAGATCCCCAAAGTTAGTGGATTTAATAGGAAGAATTTTTATTCCGTAAATAGTAAGAATGTATGGAACTATTTTTTGAGTTTTTATTCAAGTTTGAACTAGATCAACTTGAAGTCAAAGGCTTATCAAATGAATTTCTGATGAATTAGATAGAAGTTACCCTATAGGAAAAGAAGATTCAGACCAGGTTTAGCTTTCTATATTTTATGATCACCCATTCTGAGAAGGACATTGTGTGGTCAATAGATGATCATGCTGAGTGAGACCATATAGATGATAAATACCTACCTATACTATCAAAATATTATAATGGGGTCACTGGCCAATTGATACTAAAATCATTTAGAATCATTATTCCTTGAATTAAGCTGATGAAATAGAATTCAGCTATAGTATCTCCCTTGATTCTCTATATGTACTCGGACTTAGGTTTCTTTCTTTTTCAATTCAGTGGTAATGCCACCATCAAGTGGAATTGGTAGGTTCTTATCTTGAGGTCATGGTAAGAGAGTTTCTTAACTAGGGATGGATTTATTCTTCATTTGGAACCTATAGAACTCATTGAATGACCACCTTACGATCACTAAGGTTATTTCCTTCAATATCTCAGTTCTCAGTTACTCTTTTTTTGGGAAAGTTCTTTTGGGTATTGATGGGGTGGTATATGATTCCAGGAACTTTTATAAAATCAGGGTCAGAAGTAAAATAAAACCCTATAGTTTAATGAAAACCTTTTTAAAGTGGGTCTAACCACATTTCTTTACTCACTAATTTTCATATAGAATATGGGAAGGTTTGATTGGACTGACCAACAATCCCTACTTCCTCCTTTTTTTCTAATATATGAAGATGACAAGAAAGAGAATATATATTTTACTTCTTGATTCAATCCTTTTTCCTTCTTTAAAAAGATTTATTTTCAACGTCAGAATAAATTTTGTGACTTAAGAAGATCAGACTATGACCCTGTGTAATGAACCAATATTTTATCAATGGAAATTACTTTCTTATAATTATGTCATATAATCACATATAATCACAACACAATGAACTACTAAGTACTATGTGACCTTTAAACATAATATTTTCACTTCTGTGATTTGAATTTTGAAAATTTGACATACACGGTTTCGATCAGTAAGATATTTGGAGTCTGATAAGACAAATTTAATTTTTGTTGAATTATAACTGACCCTTATGAATAGTAATGTTACCCTAGTGAATATTAATATGACCCTTATTAATAGTAAATCATCCAAAAGGATAGTAACCTCACCCATGTGAGTATAAATAAAATTTATCCATCTTATAAGTGACAATATGATAGTGTTGGTATTTTTATAATTCATAAATATTTAATTAATTTATTTGAATAATTTAATAATTAAAAAAGAAAATTTATTTTCATAAAATGTGTTCATAAATTTTTGTTTTTATGTCTTCTGGTTTTAAGATAATTTTATAAGACCTTCTGTAATTTTTAATGCATTATAAAATCAATTATAGTTTTAAAATCCATACTATTCATGTAAATTATGATTTTAATTAAAAAATCAATTAATCATATGTAGAAACTTATATTTGAAAAATTGAGTTCATTTTTAGATTCCACGCATCTAAAAATGGTTAGGACTAAATTTTGGGATTTTTCTAAAATACTTGAATTTTTTATGAATAGTAAAATATGATAATTCACAATAAATACCAAAACCTAAATTTCTACATCATTCTTGAGTCATGGATGATGTAAATGGCCATTGGTTCGAACTCACATGCATATATTACTATTTTGGGTCATAATAATCATTACTATTAATTGTCTTATAGAAAAACAATAATCTAATGAATAAAATATTAAGAAAACCCTCCTCCCCTCCTCTATTAAAACCACCCATAATCTCCTCTTCTCTTCACTCATCTCAATCCTTGTGCCTTCCCTAAATTCTGAACAAATATATCCCCTATATCTTACCCAACTTCCATCATTATTTTTTCTCCTCAAAGTACCAAATACTCTCCCATTAAGAGGCTCTCATGGAATATTGAATCAAGAGGTAAATTCCTCTTTTCTTTTCTTTCATTTTCTTTTCATGTTCCTTTGTTCTCTTTTCTTTCCTAACCTCCCCCCATAAAAATGTTCTGAAAATTACAGTAAAATAAAAGTAAAGTAATTTTTTTATTCTAATGGTATAATTCCTTAGCATCTCCACTTTCTCTCCTTTTATACCAAATTAATGAAAACATCATCTGAGATGTGTTAATTTATCACATTCAAGGATGGCGGGTTATCAATTTTTTTATCATCTTCAATTTGGGTCATGAAACCATATTTATGGTTTAAAAAGACTATTAATATGTATTTTATATTATCTTATGTTATTTAATTCTTTTTTACACATGATATATAATAATACTATTAAACAATTTAATTGTGTGAAAAATCACCAAATTAATCCAACCGTTTATCATTAATGTTTTATATAATTATTCAACTAAACTCCAAGTAACCAAATTGAATTCATAACCATGTAAAATTATGTATGTTAAATAATATAATATAACTCCAATTCTATGAAATCATCCCCATTTTACATGATTCTCCACTCATGAAAATAAGTAAACCGATCATAAAAACCAAGAAAACAAACAGACGTAAACAATGAAATTGAACCACTTAACCCCTCAAAAAGGTTATTAATGAACTTAAAAGGTTATTATAAATATTTTAAATATAGAATAGTTTCTTTAATTATTAATTAATGAACCAAATTTTATTATTGAGTTCATTAATATCAATCGTAGAACACCATCAGACTTAAGGTAAGGGATCCTCTCTATTTCAATTTTATTCTAGAATGTCCTCTATGTTATTACCTTTTATGCGTAATCCCTAATGATAGAGTATGATTTATAACCTACACCATACTAACCTCATTATTTATAAGTGATTATAAACCCATTTCTCTCTCATTAATCCCTCTTAAGTACACCTAATACCATACAGATAATCTGTAAGGGATTCTTCCCGAACCTCCTTTGTTCCTTCAGGTTTCCTTATCCTTATTTTACAAAATGAATTTATATTATATTTTTTTGTGAATCTTATAAAATATTTGTACATGTACCAAATTTATTTATAAATACCATTTCATTATTCTCTTTTAGGTATATACATGTTTTTAAGTAATTTCCTCCTCATTACTTCCCGATAAGAAAACCTGTTTTGAGGGAACTTCCAAAATTATTACCTGATTTAAAGTGCAATATATATTTTATTTTAAGACACCATTGTCTTTATAAAATAAGTAGTTTTTATGAAAACCCTCTTGGTTCAATACTGGTTTTATATAAAGGATTGTTCCCTTTTTTATTTTAAAGGCTCAATTTTTTTTCCCTTAAGACCGCACAAAAATGTTTTAATGCTAAAATTTCATAAATAATTTTCATACATGTTTCCAATTATAATTGAAATTAATTACCATGATACATGAATATTTTCCATTATGAATTTCTATGTATATTTTATATCCTTTATTTCATGGACAGATACACCCATTTGTTATGCTTTATGACATGATTATGGTACCCAATTATTTCCATGGGTAACCCTTATATTTATATAAGATTGATTATTTATGATTATTTATGTGGAAAACATATTCATTATATGTTAATATGGGTGCACCTAGATATCAATCCTATGCATTGGGTAATGTTGAGTCTCATGAGATGTTATGTTCGATGGTTTTGGTTGTTAGCCCTAGCTTGTGCTACCATGTGTGACAGTCTTGGCGGTTAGCCTTGGCTTGTGCTACCATGTGAAACGGTCTTAATGGTTAGACTTGAATCTTACTAAATACACTATTTATTATTCTTCCAAAAAAAATTTACTCCATGTTTATATGATTCCATATTTATATTTTATGATTCCATATGTTACATGCCTTTTTATACCATCATGTCATGCCTTTTATCCCATGTGCTAATGATTTGTTCTTGTGGTTATTCCCTTACAGGGATATTTTTCTCATCCCTTTGTTCATGTGTTCCCTAGGGTACCCAATGCTTATTTATGAGAACAATGGAATTTAGGATCTCAATTTGAAGATTAAATAAATTAAAGTTTTATTTAGTTCCATGTTTTTAGTTTTATGTACTTTGTCTTCCAAAACGCTAGAATTTACGATCTTTGGCTTGTACTCTGATATATAATTATGCTTAACATCATGTAATGTTATGTGTCAAAGGATAGGGTTTATATACCTTGACTAATATGACTCGTGAATTTAACTAGCCACTACTAAATAAGGAAAGTCCAGGGTGGAGCATACTGAGAAAATCTATGATATTTTCTCTTTGTAATTTGATGATTCCATCCCCTAAGATTCCCTAATAAATATATGGTCTGACCCAATTTTTTTATCCCCAAACATAGGATTATATCTTAAAATATCTGGTTGTATTTCCATCCTTGAACAGAAAGGATGGAATGAAAGACTAAAAAGCGGGGGGGGGGGGGGTTGAGAAAAATATCATTTGAAAACATCAACAACATATTCAGTCTCAATATCACTTGAAATGAACCATTATGAAGCATTACATAACTATTTGAGAGACTGGTATAAAATGAAATATGATATTGGAATACTTTTTAAATATAGTGAGTTCTTTCTTGGATTTCTAGAGGATCTCATAATATTCATTAATCCCAGCATTTGAGAGGATAATATGCCACTTATCTTTACAGATATGTGATTACAACACATCCAAACACGAATTCACACATGATATAATTCCATTAACATATATTGATATAGTTTTATTTATCCTTGCATTGATATCATATATATTTGAAAAGTTTAATTATAAGGGATTCTTGGTATTCCATAAACATGATATGATATTGAATATAAAAGAAGTACCACTACAGAAAATTACATTGGTTTTTATAAACATGAACTTTAAATTAGAACTTTTTTTGCAACTTGGAAGTGAGTTCTAACTATTTAACTAGAGCTTTTCACTTACTACTTTAGTAATATGCCCTTAGATCAGCAATTCAGTATAGGTAGTGAAAAAGATATCATTATTTATGTTGTCCTTCATGGTTTTCACCAAGAATTGAGAGGAACAACATTATTTCTAGTGATTGTTCCTAATAAATTCTATGGTAGTAAAGAGGGATCGTCGAATTTGAGTATCAAACAATAAATATTGAAGATAAGGTCTTTTATTCATGATATATCAACCTTGATCTCTATATATACAATTTTAAACATGATCTAGGAGGGACACATGATTCTTCAGTAATGGGATATCTAATATAAGAATTGAATTGATTCAAGTACCAGTATTAGACATAAATACATATTCCTTTATTCAAAATTGGTTGATATTTGACCAAGAAAGAATATTCAAAGGGGGGTTCTATCCCAATATGATATTAATCCAATGTTGACATGTTAAATAGACTGGGTGACTCAAGAAAGCAATCATTGTATGACCACGTCGTATGGTATGGGTGGAGTATGGGCATAGAATTGAGTTTAAAGTAGGCAAGAAATTGATCCTTATCCAAATTAAATATATAAGAATAGTGTGACAAAAAACAGATATGTGGTTTTTTACATGTTTCATCATTGATTGAGTTGGACCAATAATATCAATAAGGTTCTTATTCCCCACTCCATATTGAATAAATATTCATAAAGATACCATACAGAAGAGTTGAGACCTTGTTATTGTCTATCCTTACTTCAGTGATACGTTTTTCACTCCCTCATTATCCGCCTTATCCACCCTATCAAACTTCGATTTATCACTTCTTATATTTCTCAATTTGTGAACCCAAAAGAAATGTGGGTTATTTATGAACTTTTAAAAATCAAGTCATGTATTGTATCTGAAAAGTATAAGTCATATAATCTAGCCTATACTGTTTTATGGAAAATTGAGGTTTGAATCCTATTCCCACCTCATCACATGAGATGTAGGGGTCACTTATTCTATTGATTCCTTTTTTATAAAAACCCTCAAAGTTATAATAAGTGATGAGATACTAGAGGTCAAATTAATGATCAATTCATGTTTCGACCAATTTTTAAATATATACTTGTATTCAAGGAAACCTCAGGGTATATAATTTTAATCTATTTAATGGGTTATTGTAGATATTTATATTAGAGTTTTCAGTGGTGGTTCATGTGCTAGGATAAATCCTTTATGTGGGGGAAGGGTAAATCTTTTCACAATAATAAAAGTGGTATACGATTTTTCAACAATATATAGATTCAACCAAAGGTCATGAAGACTAATATAGTGATCTAATTGTTGTCTGATCATAAAAAATAAAGAAAAAAACCCTTCCATTCATCAAAATAATTATTCCAATGGACATGAGAAGCAACTAGACAGAGGTCTTACATGAAGTAATGCAAGGTGGGCATTCAATGAAGCAAGTCAAGAACCATAACAAGGTGGTGTATTTGATCGACTACTACTAGAGTGAGCCTTATTGAGACATAATATTGAAGTATAGCTTCTTAACATTGGGAGTTATTTTGAGATACACATGAATATCATCGATAAAATAACACACAAACTGGATTACAATGAAGTTCAATGTGTTTTTTCTTATATTACCATATTTGGGATAAGTGAACTGAATTAATAAGGACCCAACCTTATACATAAAAAAATCATGAATTTTATTCAATAATTCACTTTTTCATTTTGAATATCTGTTCAGGTTTAGACTTTAATATAATTAGGTCATCTATTATACATAAAAAACCATACAATACAATGTGGACACTTCTGATTATTATCCATTTTTTCCACAATAATATACTTTTATGATAAAATGTGATTTATTTTCATGAAAAATATTAATGAATTTTAACTTTACTTCATCCTTTCCATTAACAACCCTTAAAACCTATGAAAACAATTTTATGAAAATGTTGCAATAGTAAAAAAAGCTCAGTAAGGGATTTAAAAAAGCAAGAAAATCGTTATCCTAGTGAAATACATGAAATATCATGTAATTTTTACATTTATCATCAAAGTTATTTTATCATATGAAATAAAACATTACCACATGAAAAAACACACACTTTTTTCTCAAATAAAGCCTTTAAAACCTATAACAAACAGTTAGAAAACATTTCTGATAACTTAGAGCATCATATTCATAAAACCATTTCAAACCCATTTTAATTAAAATAATCATATGGATCACTTCCAACATTATAATTAACAAATTAATTAGATAACTATAATGGGTCTCAACATTTATATAATCTTTATTGGGATCAATAGTTTTTCATGAGCTATATTGGGGCTCAACCCTTCGTATAAGTTATATCATGCTCATGTTTGAGATATAATGGGGATCATCCCATCATAAAATATGTATCGATCCCACCTATTATTTATATAATTATCAAGTATAATATCATGACTAAAAAAATTATTATTGCACATTTTTATCATAAAACCTTTTGAAAAAACACTTTTTAACCCATATGAAAAGCCTTTTCAGATATCAAAATACCCTATTGTTTTAAAAAGTTGTTTTCTATACCAAAACACCTTTTTCTTTTAAAAACCCGTTTTCATTGAAAAAATACATAGAAAAGGGGAATAGAGTTTTTTTCTTTGAATAAAAAATGAAATATTTTAAGGAAATCCTAACTTTAGATAATGGTTATAGTAGTGGGAATTCATTGTCCCCATACACATTAAAATAGGATAATCCTTTTGTCATTTGTAAATAAATTCAAACATTCCATACAAGGATTCCATTTAAAAAAATTGAAATAATACAAATATTTTCTTTATAAAACTCTCATTTCCATATAATTACATTTATAACATAATTTTAAATGCATTTTCTTGAAATAGAAAGAGTGTTTGAATGAAAACTTCAAAAGATTATTTTTTTTTAAAAGAAAACTTTATAAACACTTGAATTTTAATCCCCATGAAATAATAACATTAAAAAACATTAAATATCATGATAAAATACAAATTAATGATATAACATTTGAAAGGGGATATATATACAACTTATAAAATAATATAGGTGCATAATATCAAAATATGTCTCATCAAAATCAATTTGAGATGAATTCTCTTACCTTAAATTCAATTCGTCGTGTTTGTTATTTATATTAATAAATAATAAACTAATTTTAATTATTTAACTTATTTAGAATTTTTTTAGGTTTAATATTCCTTTTATTTCACTAATTATCATGTAATATACATATACTTGGTCAATTAAGTTTATGTTCAGTGTTTTGATGATATTTGGATTATTTGTCACAATGACCTCGGTAAGTTGACTATTAGTCTAAGAGGTCATTTTTAAACATCTCAAAAATAATACTCATGACCTATATATAATATTTGTTTTTCAATTATAATTTTAAAAACAACCATTAATTATTTTTATGAAAAATGAACTACATTACGATCTTAGAGACGTTAGGTCGTATGTACACATGAGTAACATTTCTATTTTTCAATGACTATTATGGAAAGGAGTTTAGTAATATTTTATCATTAAATAATGATAATAAAATAATATATACAATATTATTTATTTAAATTTGATTATATATATAATTCTTGTGATGTGGTGATGAGAAAAAGAATCACATTTCAATATGGAGGTGGTAGTCCACACGTACATGAACGACATTATCATTTCTCAGTTTAAGAAAGAAAATGATATATTATATTTTAAGAATGATAAATATTTGACTAATATCATTATTATGTCTATAATATGACATATATTCACTAAATTTATCCTTATTACCTTCCATGTAAAGATCTACTGATAAAGGAACCACATAGCTTTGCGAGCCGATAGTCCACTGTACACATGAGCTACATTATCTTATCTCTATGAAATGGAAATAAAGGTATATGTGAAATAATAACTACATAAGTATAAATATGTTATAAATATCATATATATATATACTTGAAATTCTTAATTACAACAATATGTGATGGGTGATGATGGAAAACGAATGACATTGGTTCGTGAGGTGATAGTCTGTCGTGCACAGGAATGATGATTTCATATCCTATTTGATGGAAAAAGACATGGATATAGGTTATGAAATTAACATAATAACATATTATTATATGATATACATTTGTGTTATTATATAATCATAATTGAATATTATATGAAGGAGGTGAAAGAATAAATAAAATATAGATGCTCGATTAAGCACAATACCTCTTCTTCAGGCAACCTCTATAAGTAACCACCAAAAGCCTTTTTAGGACGATTTTATGATCAAATTGAGGTCTCTATTTATTGGGGGGAATAATGAAGATATTTTGGTAGTTCATGGATAATCCAAAGGGATTATAATGTGTGAATAGGATATGATACATGTCACGACCCCCTCCATACAATGATACTGCAATGAGGGGAGAGAGATACTGATTGCTCGAGTCCCACCACCAATAGGGCCTGGGTTGTCGACTAGCACGAAGGGTATAATAAAAATCCATATGCGGGGTATTACCCTCTAATAGAAGCATGTGTAAGATATATATAACAAGGATAAAAATACCAACACATGTTCAGACATATATTTAAAAGAAATCCCAAGTGAAAACATGTAATTCCATACAATACTGAACAACTAAAAGGAAAACCACAAGTATTAAAAAGGTAAAAGTTGTAGTGACCACAAAGACCAATCATCTCTTCCAAGACCAAAAGATAGTAATATACATCCTAATATCCAACCTACTCCGGATGACCTGAAAATAGTTTATATATACATAGGGAGCGTATAATAGTATACTCAGTAGGATCCTCCCTGAAGCCTCTTGTACAAAAGATAAATAAATCATGCTAAATCATAGGGGACAAAGTGAAACTAACTGGTCACCTAAACAGGTATACTAAGATCCCAACCTTACCATGGCTAACTTTAACCATGTATCACATAAAAGATAGAATATAATATTGTAATTAAACATCAAGGGTACCTATTCCCCCCTTGCCCATTGGTTTTATGCTCTGTCCCAGTGTCACAAATCCTGAGCCATTTCTCCCAAAAGGTTGTCTAGTCCAAAAACACCTAGGAAAGGAATCAAAAAATTCACCTCATGTCTCGCATCATCACATCATCCCATCCACAGATTATTTTATAGTAACCAATCAGTTTTTGGAATCCACTATATCTCGTATGACATATATGAAACATCGGGTTTTATAACTCAATCCATTACATCCCTTACAATAAGTAAGAACCTCAATACATCATATACTATACTCCTAATACCTATAATAATACTTGGGATACTATATATGGTAATACATTTTTGTGTTATATCCACAATCCATCACATCCCTCTACCCACATATATGGGAAAAATCACCATGTATACCAGTACAAGTAAATAATAAGAGAAGAGAGAAGAGCTAGAGGGGGTAGTCATCCAACCATCCTCCTACTAGGATGTTGCGAAAACACCCTCCTAAAGTCCATTGGGTGTTAGTTTCCCTAACCAACATGGGTGGGTAAGTATATGAAATCGCAGAATATACATGATATAATATAGCTGACGACCACACTATAGGAATAACCTAGTCTTAGAACCAACAGAAGAAAACATCACTCGAACTCCTAGATACAATTCCTAAGACCAGATATCCTATAACCACATAAGAATATAAAATAAATAAATTAATTAATTATTTTATTTTTATCAGTTAAATTAATAAATTAATTCGTGATATATTAATTAACCATTAAAATTATTCCACATTACATTAAATTAAATTTCACTAATTGTTGGAGTAAAGTCCATTCCCTCTAGAAAATATCTCAACCAAGTCCATGGTTTATTAAGATTAAAATCTTTTAAGAATTTTCTTTCCATCATAAACCAACCCCATGAATTGAGAATTTTTCAACTTATTAATAAAATCACTCAATATCTATATACTTTAAGAAAACCATCCTAATCTACCACCAAGAGGAAACATACAACCAAGAACCTACAACTTCCTCAAGTAGTGGGGAAATGAATATTGTTGAAATATTCAACTCGCCCCTCATCCATTAAAAATATTCATAAGTGAGAATACCAGCCCTCAGAATCTCATCAATGGGTAAGCCCAACATTAACCTATTTCATCATCTCTTGTTTCATATCTGACACCCACATGAAAATACTGATGCATCTCTCGATCACATGCATCAACTATTTCCACATCATCTAGACCTCCCTTCCCACATATCATAATAGCCATACCATGATCAGAAATCCAATGATCACATCACATCAAGTCCTCCCCACCCCATATAACACATAATCCCCCCATCCTAGTCCATATCAGGCTTATATCACAAGGCTTGAAAAAAGAGTACATCACAAAAGTAAAAGGAACAAACAAGCAATCAATAGGGAAGTTGGGCCCTCTAAACAAGGCATTCATCCTTCCCATGAGAACAAGCTCTCAGAACTTTAAAAAAGGCACTCAAAATTCTCAAGAAAATGGGAAATTCATTCCCTAGAAAAATATTTTCATCACACAACTGGTTCTTATTCCATATTGAACTGATCAATTCATTATTAATAGGTTCCAACTATGGGAAATCAAAGGCATCAAGCTATAATAATCTATCAAAGGAAAAACATTCTCTTATAATTTATTCTATTTTTAACAACCAAGGGAAGATTCATTCTCAATTAACATACATTTTATTCATTATCAACAACAATAATAAACATGATTCGCAGTATTAATCAATTCCTTTAATTAAATGGAAGATCATTTTCAATTAAACATGTTCATTACATAAATTTGATTATCATAAAATTACATTAATCACCATATTTCAAACATGCCTAATATTTAATTTATTAATCCAATTAATTATCAATTAATTTTTTATTTATGTTCTTTACAAATTTAAATATTCTAATCCAATCATAACAACATGATAACAAAGCATATCATATATATCACATAATCTAAAAAACATGAGGCAAAGCATTATCATAGTACAAAGCAGTAACATCGGAACAATATGATTGCTACCAATTTATTTAATCCAATTCAATATTAATTGGATAATTACATTTCTATCCAAATGTATTAATCTTGATCAATTTATTATTTCAAATAATTAAAATAAAATCAATGAATCTCCTACCTCAAAGGTGTAAAATTTATTCACACGAGAACAGACCATGTTACATATCTCTGATCACCTCTCCTGAAAGAACTACATCAATTTGAAGACAAAATAGAAAAACATTACCAACAAAAATTAAGAAAACTGTATTTGAGCAAGTTATACCATCTTCCATCGCATGACAAGAAGAAATGGGAGGTAATAAGATCAAATTAGGAGAAAGATCTAGAAAAATAAGAAAGAACACACCTTAGATAAACTAGAGTCACCATAGATCGAATACATAAGCCCACAGATTGATTCCCAATGGAGGTATCTCAAAACACCAAGTAAGGGGTCCTTTGGTCACATGGAATGAGAGAGAGGCATGGCTGGTTATAGGGATTAGAGAAAACATGAGTGGATGAAACATTTAAAGATGTGTTGCATCAAGTATTTACATGATGTGTAATCCCATTTCATTTCATCTAATCTTAATGGTTATGATTACACCAAAAAACTCATACCTTTATATTATTTCACCCTAAAAATTTATGCATCATGTATTAACCCTACACAAGTCGTGAAATACACATACACGGTGTGTAAGCTTTATACATCGGGAATTCACACAAATTCTTGCATTTCGCATCCAAACCCATCATGAACACTTACAAGTATTCTTTATGTAACATGATCCTTGGAAACAAGAAATTTTTTGGTCCACATGGATCTTGTCCCTTATAATAGGGGCGTCCTTTATAAGTCAGGTGAGTGGCACACTTGTAATTTTTGAAAATAAAAAGGTGTACCCACTTTTTTCACCAGAAAAAAGGATCCAAAATAGACCATTAGATGTCATATGGTCAAAATATTTCAATAAAATAGATTTTATATAAGTTTTTAGGTCATTTTAACCATTATATGTTTATTTTAACCCTCAAGTAAATCTTTTTTTACCTTAAACACGGTAAATATGTTTTACTATTTTAACTATTCATTATGGTTAAAAAATAAGTTAAATATATTAGATAAAATAAATTATGATCATTTCCAATATGTAATCCATTTTATCAAATTAAATTCACAAAATCATGAAATTTTAATTTAAAATAAAACCCGTAGATGCGATGAAAGAGTGAGTTTTCAAGAAGTGTATTTTTCAAGAAAAAGTTGTTTTTATAATAAATATATGAATAATAATGATCATTATATTAATTTAAATTAATATTTATCGATATATATTCTATATATTTAATTGAAAAAAATTCGTTATTAGGTGTTTTTTAATTAATTGAAAAGGAGAAACATCATGCACTTTAAAATAGTTTTCAAAATAATGTTATTTTTTAACCCCAAAACAAACTTACACAAAAATACAATATAAGTTTGATTAAAAAGAATTTTATTGGATTTAATAAAAAATAATAATACTTATGTTACTTTAAATCAAATTAAAAACATAATAGGACTTTTAAATTACTTAATTTATTGAAAATAAATGACTTTTTTTAGAAAAATCAGCATTTTCACTATTCACTGAAAAAGAAAAAATTTCAGGAATATCCCAAAATTTCACCCTATGTTAATTTTGTTTTGATAATTTAAAAAATAAAATTATTTTTTTAAAATTAAAATAATATAATTTATAAATTAATTTTATAAAAAAGACCTTATATTAAAATAATTTAATTAAACTATTTCCTTTTTGATTTAAAAATCACTGAATATTTTTATAATAAATAAAAAAATATAATTCATATTAATAAAACTGAAAATAATTTATTATATCATTAATTATTGTTACATTATTCCCCCTTTTGGTAATTGTGTCCTTGTAATTTTATTCTATTATTAAATAGGCAGGGATATCTTTCCCTCATAGTTCTTTGAGCATATGAAATAAAACATTTTCACCCGAAAACTCAAGTGAATATAAAAACATGTGTAACTTTTGCCTTTATATTCAGATTTATTTTATCCTTTGAAATAAAACTTTTTCACTTGAAAAAAACACACACTTTTCACAAATAAATCCTTTAAAACCCATAGCAAGCAGTTAAAACCCATTTTTGGAAACATAGAGTATCATTTTCAAAAAAACCATTTAAAAACCATTTAATTTTAAAAAAAATATGTTAAACATACAATATAATCATTACCCAATTAATTGGTGAAATATAATTGGGTTCATCCTTTGTTTAAGCTATATCAGGCTCACCCATTTTTCATGAGCTATAATGGGGATCAACTCTTCGTATAAGCTATATTGGGTTCACCCGTGATCTATAATGGGGATAAAACAATTTTATAAGATATATTGGGCTTACCAATTATTCATATAATTCTCATGTACAATATCTTGAATAAATAATTTTATTCTTGCACCTTTTTATTTAAAAACACTTTTGAACTCATATGAAAAACCTTTTGGTATATCAAAATACCCTTTTCCTTTAGAAAACCATTTTCAAATCCAAAATACCATTTTCTTTTAAAAATAATTTTAAATACCAAAACACCCATAAGAGGAAAATGTATTTTTATTTGAATAAAGAAGGAAATATTTTAATGCAATCCAAACTTCATATAATGATTTCCGTAATGGGAAAAGTCTTTGTCTCTGTACATGTTAAAATAGAACATTCCTTTTTTCATTTGTAATGAAATTCATACCTTTCAAAAACATATTATTTTTCTTTGAAAAAAATTGAAATAACAAAAAATTCAATTTATAAAACTATAACGCCCCGACCGTAGTTACCTAGACTCAGTGCATTATTACGTAACATTGGCATGATCACAAAATATCATGTCTCAAAATAATGATTAGTTTAGTAGCCTTAGATGTACTAGATACATTCATAAGGTTTACATTACATCATTAAATGAAAAACTACAAAAACATTGTTAACGTATACCACACTCATATCCCCTCATACTATCCCTACATGTTAGTCATAAAATAATTCTTCGCATCCTGGGAAAAAATAAAACATATAAAGGGGTGACCTCAGATGCTCAGTAAGGATAAAAATATAATGTACACTTTCATAAATAAGAATAAACATTTAAGGCAATGAATAAGACTAAAAAAATCCTTTTAAATGTGAAATTATGCATAATATGGCAAATATAAAATCAAATAATTCCATTTACTTACTCACATGGATATTCTACTAGTCGAATAATCACATGCAATATCAATAGCCACTTTCATAATGATGGAATGAATAATGCGAGAATTTCATAACCACATAGTCAAGGCCTTTTGCCAATACTACAAATAAGATTTTTTCAAGGCCTTGTGTCAAGACACTAGTTTTTCTCATGAGACCTACCGATCCATCGAGGAGCTATAGTAGGCTCCACCCGTCACTTACTAAGTCCAATGCATTCCTCATATGAAAATGTTTAAACATAACATAAACATTCGTATTAAAACTAGCATAAAAAATGTAAATACTTTATCCATATACTGAGAATAGTATAAAAATGACACTTCCACGATCAATCATATCACAAAACCTTCAATACAATATCGAAGATTTGTTTCATAATTAATTGAATTCAAACAAGTTGAAAATATTTCCAAGGATGTTGACATAGATGAAATGAAACTGTTTGAAAGAAATGCCTCTTTCTATTTGAAACCATTTAAATAAGAACATTTATTTTGTAAATATTCTTATAAGATTTTAAAGGAAGCTTTGATGATGTTATAACAGTGTAGAATAACCTCACGCACCGTATAAGTTAAAAAAATACCTTATTACCTTAATTTTGTTGAAATGGTTATAAAGGACCTTGTTTGGAAAACGACGAAAAATTCTCTTATAAAAATATTACAAAGAGTCAAACAAGGTTATAAATGAATTTAAACCATTGTCTATAAAATAGTAATAATTTTTTGAAATATATTTTTAAGAAACATGGATGTGGTTGATAAAGAGGTCCCTGTAGATTCGTACATAAAAACAAACTCTGATAATAATGAAATTCTGAAATTAACCCTTACCTTCTAATTTTCTTTGGTTTAGGGTAGGTTAAACTCTTATATAATGGTGAAATAACTTTTATTAAATTATACAGGAATCATATACATTAATATGATATCATATATGATCTTTTAACATTGCTTTGTTAATAATATCTTAGTATTATCGTTGTTTCAGGTGTTAACAGATTCGTTTTCCTTTATATTCTTTGTTATGGGAGTCATATTTGTTAAATATGGGATGTATCATATTAATATCCAGAATTATATCGAGTCTTTAAACATTATTTTTAATCATCTAATGAAAATTAATCGTGAATGGATACGATGGGGAATGAATCTCATTGCGTTCATGGAGACGGTAATCCGTACGTACGCACGAGTGACAATATCATTATTTTGATATTAAAATAATATATAATTGGATGGTATGTCATATATAAAGAATCATTATCATGTTATATTTATTATTTACATCAATTATACATCATTATTATACCCATCCAAATAATAATGTATTGAATAATAATTACACCACGACGTGGAGACAGTAAGTCGTACGTACACACGTATAGTGACATTTCATTCAAAGTATGGATAGAATAATGAATTTGGTTATACCATATTTATAATAACATCAAAGAATATAGAAGATACTGGAGTTATTATTTTAGAATGGAAACAAAAAATAAATAGGAAGTGTAAGAAGAAAAGAACTTAAAAGAGGGTGGTGAAATTATGACCTCTTCTTTGGGTTCTTCCTTTTGATTTGATCAAAAGGGCTCCTTAGGTTGGCTTTATGAGTAAAGTAAGGCCTCTAGAATTAAGTGAGGGATGTTAGGAGGATATTTGGGTAGAGGTTGTATGAGAAAAAGGCTTTAGAAGTGTGAGAAATGGGTAGGAAGTGAGGGCTTTTTATAAGGGAGAGGAGGGTATCTTTAGGAAAGTTTGAAACAATTATTTTATTATAACCTCATCTTTGGTTTAAAAAGTCAACTATTCATTAATAACAAAATTAAGATGACTCGTGATCGAAATAAAATAATCCAATAAGATTTGGACAGGTTTGAAAATTGTTTTAATATTTATAATCTTATTTATTTAAATCATTTATTAATGAGGTAAATATTGCATCATTATTCTATCATAAATAATTTAATTTATTTGATGTCCAAAAATTATAAAACAAATACCATGATGTAGGAAATCTATTTATCTTTACAAATAATATTTATAGTCAAAAATATAACTTATATAACCTCATGTAAAAATTTATTTACTAAAAGATATTTGTTAATGTCATTTTTGTCTTTACATTAAATTAATTAATATAAAATGTCATCATTACTCCCATGTGGCTCCATGGGGTCCCAAATTCAATCCAAGGATGTCCATGGTCGGATATGTACCATCTAATTGGATTATGACACATTTTAGGGTAATTTAATATTATTATAATATTATATTTTACCCTTATTTATTATATTTTCCCTTTAATCATGGTAAATAAAATATTTACCGAAGTAATTATTCAAAATGTATAAAAATAAAAGTTACCTATTTACAAAATTTGGACTGCCTGAATTTAAATATTGAATCCATTTTTCGAAATTCAAAACAAATAATTGGAAAAAATTAATTTAAAATTAATCCTCACTGCCAAAACAAAAAGAGTGTTTCTAAAAAATAATAACTATCAAAATATTGACACTAGTTTTTGTTCATTTTAAATGTGAAATTATATACAATGACCAAAATTGAATTAAATGGTAAAAATATAATATAATTATACTTTAAAACCACTCAAAATTATAATTTTACACTATAAATTATTTTGATTAAAAATTTTGTTTTTAATTAAAATTTATCATTTTTCACTGTTAATTAAAAATATGAATGTTATCAGAAAATTTCCAAAAAATCACCCTATGATAATTTTGATATTCCAAATCCAAAAATAAAGTCTATTTTGAATGATAAAATTTATACAATTTTAAAAAGTGGGTATTACTATTCATAACGGCTACTTTGATTGGTCGCGGTGTGTTAGAATCTCGAAGTTGCGTACAATGTAAGATATTGCATTATTCAAAGGGAAACGTACATTGAAAGCTTTGGGTGTTACATTCTCCCATCATTCAAATAATTTCATCCTCGAAATTTCTAGAATACTACCACATAAAAAGATTCGGGTGGTTCTTCATCATATGTTCACCATGTTCCCACGTTTCCTCTTCCATCTTATGGTTCCACCATAAAACTTATACCAGACGAATTGTCCGGTTTCTCAACACTTGTTCTCTGGTATCAAGAATCTTGATAGGATCTTAATAATAAGACAGATCAGGTTCTAGTTCTAATTTCTAATAGGTGAGTACATGCATTGGGACACACATTAATTTTCACAACAATGATACGCGGAACACATCATGAACTTTGGAGAGACTTGGCAGCATTGCCAAATAGTAAGCTACTGCCCCAATTCATTCAAGGATTTTGAAAGGTCCGATGTACCTGGGAATCAATTTACCCTTATTGTCAAATCATATATTTCCCTTCCATGGAGATACCTTCAAGAAAACATGATCTCCAACCAGAAATTCTAAATCCTTTGGTTATCGGCATAGCTTTTCTGCCAACTATTAGCTGCTTTGATGTGGGTTTGGATTACCTTCACCTTTTCATTGTTTCTTCAACATGTTCTGGGCCTAAGAGTTTTCTTTCACCAACATCATCCCAACAAGTCGGTGTATGACATCTCTTTCTGTATAACGCTTTATATGGCTCCATCTGAATACTTGAATGAAAGCTATTGTTATAGGAAAATTATACGAGGGGTAAATACTGATCCAACATACCTTGAAAGTCAAGTGAGAAATATCTCAACATGTCTTATAAGGCTTGAATTGTCTGTTCCGATTTTCCATCAGTTTGAGGATGGTAGGTAGTGCTCAAACGAAGTTCAGTATCCAGGGCCTTCTGAATACTTTTCTAGAATCTTGATGTAAAACGGGGATCATGATCAGAAACAATCGATAGGGGTACACCATTAAGTCTTACAACTTCATTAATATATATTCTTTCAAAATGTTCAAGTGATAAATCTTCTCTTATTGAAAGAAAAGGTGTGACTTGGTAAAACGATCAACAATGACCCATATTGCATCAATCCCTCTAGGATTTTTTGGTAGACCCATTACAAAGTCCATTGTAATATCATCCCATTTCCACTCAGGTATGGGAAGTGGTTGTATGACTGCTCCAGGCTGTTGCCTTCCATCTTTCACTTGTTGAAAAACCATACATCTTGACACAAAATCAGCAATCTCCCTCTTCATGTTGTCCCACCAAAAATGTTCCTTCAAATCCCTAAACATCTTGGTGCTACCAGGGTGTATAGAGAAATTGGAACTATGAAAATCATCCAACAATTCCCTTTTTAGATCAAGTATATCGGGAACACAAAGTCTCTTCCCAAATTTCAAAATTCAATCTTCATACACAATGTCACCCAATCTCCCATCATTCATAGCTTTAATCTTCTTTTGAAACACCTCATCATCAGCTTGAGAAATTTTCTCCTTTCTAATAAAGATGGTTTGACAACCATTTGAAAAAGTATTGATGATCCACCTTCCATGGTTATTCCCATATCCATATTTACTAGATCCATGAGAATATGATCCCTTTCAACTCTCATCTAGTTCAAAACTCCGGGATCTTTTCGGCTCAAATCATCTTCCACCTTATTTGCATTCCCCGGGTGGTAGTGTATCGTGAAATTAGAATCCCTGAGTAGTTAAACCCATTGTCTTTGCCTCATGCTGGGTTCTTCTTGTGAGAAATTATACTTCAAACTCTTTTGATCGGTATATATCTCACATTATTCACCATAGCGATAATGTCTCCATATCTTCAATGAAAAGATTACAGCTGATAACTCAAGATCATGAGTAGGATAGTTTTTCTCATGAATTTTTAGTTGTCGTGATGCATAGGAAATAACCTTATCATTCTGCATAAGGACACAACCAAGTTCTTTCTTTGAAGCATCACTATAAATAACAAACCCGTCATTCCCTGATGGTAGAGTCAATATAGGATCATTGACTAATCTTATTTTCAGTTCTTCAAAAAATTATTCACACTCTTTTGTCCAAACAAATTTAACCCCTTTTCATGTGAGCTTTGTTAATGGGTTATCCAACCAGGAAATATTCTGGATGAAACATCAATAATAACCTAAAAAACAAACAAAACTGCGTACCTCAGTTATACTCATTGGTGCTGTACATTCTTGGATTTCCTTGGTCTTAGAAGGATCAATAGAGATTTCATCCTTAGAGAAAATATGGAAAAGAAAATAAATCTCCTGAATCCAGAATTCATACTTGCTAAACTTCCCATATAACTCATGTCTTCTAAGAGTCTTCAGAATAATGCGCAAGTTATTTTCATGATCTTCATAGATTTTGGAGTATACCAAGATATCATCAATAAATACCACTAAAAAGTCATCAAGATATTCCTTGAAAAATCTATTCAATAGATCCATAAAGACAGAGGGTGCATTAGTCAATCAAAAAAGCATTACTGTAAACTCGTAATGCCCGTACCTGGTTTGAAATGCTGTTTTCGGAATTTCTTCCTTCTTCACACACAACTGATAATATCCATATAGAAGCTCAATATTTGAAAATTATTGAGGTCCATGAATTTGGTCAAATAAATCATCAATGTGAGGTAGGGGATACATGTTATTTATTGTTATAGTATTGATATCCCACAAGTCAATGCACAACCTCATAGGTCCATCTTTCTTCTTAACGAAAAGTACATGGGCTCCCCATAGAGAAACACTAGGGATAATAAATACCATATTACTCAATTCCTCAAGTTTTTTATTTAGTTCCACTAATTCCACTATGGCCATTCTATAAGGGGTCTTCGATATGGGCCTTGACCCAGGAATTAAATCGATGGAAAACTCAACTTATCGCTCTGGAGGATGTCTAGGTAAATCCTCTGGAAACACATCAACATATTCTTTCACAACAGGTACATCATCTATTTGAACATTCCTTTCCTCACCCATAGTTATTTCATTCTTTTCCTCCCCAATAATTTAATTTATTAGAGCTACTAGGGTTGGATCTATATAAGAATTAGATGGTCACGTTTCTACTCTAAAGAAAAGGTACTCATTATCATCATAAAAAAATGTAACCTCATTCTTCTAACAATAAATTTTTGCATCATGGTCTAAAATACAATCCATACTGAGGATTATATCAAATTCAATCATGGGTATGATGATGAGATTAGTAGATTAAGAATATATATATTCCCTAATGGGAACTGATTCACAAAACGTTATTACAATGATACTTCCCTTAGGATTTTTGACTGAAAACTCCCTTATTAAATCAAATTGTAAGTGTTTAATTTTATTAGAAAACTAGGAATATATGAAATAATGCGATGATCCAAAATCAAATAAATCATTTTCTAAACTTGAGGAAACCAATAAATTACCTGCCACTACGTATTTTGGAGCTTCAACCTCAGCAGTAGTGATAGAATAATCTTGGCCTTGATCCCTTCACCTTTTTTGAGGTAAGTTTCCTTGGAACTTATGACATTCATTTTCATAATGTCCCATCTCCCTGCAATTGTAGCATTGAACATAGGTAGATTCTTTCTTTCCCTTACAATCATGAGCTTGGTGGCCTTTTTCACCACACTTGCAATAGACTCCCATTACCTTCAAGAAAGTTCCAGCGTGTTTCTTCCCGCATTTACTGTAGGATAGATACTCAACTTTTCCCTTCTTCCCCTTATTTCCATTTCCAGAGTGTTCAGTAGATCTATTCTTCTCTTGCTTTTCTTTAAAGTTGTAAGAATTAGAGAATTACTTTTCTATCTTGATAGCACATGAGAATATATCTTCATACGTTGAGAAGGAATGTGAGACTAATGCTCGATAGAGAAATGGTTTTAACCCATAAATGAAACAATCAATATTACTTCTTGGGTTACGTATATAATCTGCTACATGCCCTTCTAACCTTGTAACGTTAGCCTCATACTTTGCGACATTCTCATCTCTTTTTTTCCTCAGACTCAGAAATTGTCTTTCCATATCCACTTGATGGTCATGTGGAAAGTATTTTTCTAAGAAAAGATCTTTAAACTCCCTCCATTATATATTTGATACTTATTCATCCTTCTTTGTGTTTTGAATTAATTACTACCATTGATCAGTATCTACAGTGAGGTGATAAACTACCATGACCCCTTTCTCCCTTTCGCTACTCCCTAAAGCATGAAATATTTTCTCCATAGAACTTATCCATTACTCATATACCAATGGATTTGTACTCCCATTTAATGTTGGTGGTTGTTTCCTCATGAAGCGATCTAACATTGATCCTCCATGTTGTGGATCAGGGTGCTCCATACGGGTAAGGTTATTATTCATAACTTGAGTGAGTTGTCCCAGTATGGTGATTAGCTAATCAGCACTAGTTGCATCATTAGATCCACTATAATTATCTTCAGTAAGAGGAAAATCCCTACATGGATTACGTCTGTTGATACAATTTCCATTCCTTCCACTAGGCACCATTTCTAAACAATGTCATAAATTAGATTAGTTTATGAATCAAAATACATAATTACAAACTTGTAAAACACTTAACATAAATGGAACAGTTTATGGATATAATCCATAATCATAAATAAATTCCTTTGAGGAATTATATACTCATAAACCCTTCATGATGTTTTGTAAAGAAAATGAGAATTATCATAAGCATATCCCCCGAGAGTGTCATAACCAAGAGTCCAACAAGGCCTGTTGTTGTGCACTAGTTCCCATTCGAGTCTAGCTCAAAGCGGTGTTTTTGGGTTTTACCCCTAGGTACATCTGTGCCAGAGCCACCTCTACCTGCCCATATCCATACAGGGATGTATTTTTTTGGAAAACTCACAAAATATATACATTACCAAAACTCTAGGAAGTTCTTATATACTAATCCTCAAAGTCTATCTTAGGGTAATGTGCTCTAATCAGAGTTTATCTAAATCTAGTTTCCATGGTTTGTACTAAACTTCCTCTGATACCAACTATAATGCACTAACCCCAGTTACCCAGAGTCAGTGAATTATTATGTAACATTGGCATGATCACAAAAAATTAAGTCTCAAGAGACCGAATATTTTAGTAGCCTTAGAAGTAATAGATACATTCATAAGGTTTACGTTACATCATAAAATGAAAAACTACAACAACATTGTTTCCATAGACCACACTCATGTCCCCTCAGACTATCCCAGCAGGTCAGTCATAAAATACTTCTTCGCATCCTGGGAAATATAAAACATAGAAAGGGGTGAGATCAGATGCTCAGTAAGGATAACAATATAACGTAACCTTTCATAAATAAGCATAAACATTTAAGGCAATGTATAAGACTAAAAAATCCTTTTAAACTTGAACTTAAGCATAATATGGCAAAGATAAAATCAGATAATTTCATTTACTTACTCACATGGATATTCTACTAGTCGAATAATCACATGCAATATCAATAGCCACTTTCATAATGATGGAATGCATAATGCCAGACTTTCATAACCACATAGTCAAGGACTTGTTCCAAGACTACAAATAATATTTTGTCAAGGCGTTGTTCCAAGACACTAGTTTGTCTCATGAGACCTACCTATGCATCGGGGAGCTAGAGCGGGCTCCACCCATCACTTACTAAGTCCAGTGCATTCCTCATATGAAAAGGTTTAAACATAACATAAACATTCATATTAGAACTAGCATACGAAATGTCAATAATTTATCCACAAACCAATAATGGTATAAAAATAACACATCCACAATCAAACATATCAAAAAACCTTCAATACAATATGGATGATTTGTTTCATAATGAATCGACTTCAAAAAAGTTGAAAATATATCCAAGGATGTTGACATAGATGGAATGAATCTATTTGAAAGAAATGCCTCTTTCTATTTGAAACCATTTGAAAGAAAACATTTATTTTTCAAATATTATTATAATATTGTATGAGAAGCTTCAACGATGTTATAACGGCAGAGAATAACCACACCTTCGGTATACGTTAAAAAAAGAAATTCTTACCTTAATTTTGTCGAAAAGGTTATAAAGGACCTTGTTTGGAAAACGACGGAAAGATTCATTTATAAATATATTATAAAGAGTCAAACAAGGGTATAAATGACTTCAACCCATATTATATAAAATAGTAATAATGTTTTGAAATATATTTTTAAGAAACATGGATGTGGATGATAAAGAGGTCCCAGTAGATACTTACGTAAAAACAACCTCGGATAATAAAGAGATTGTGAAATTAACCCTTACCTTTTACTTTTACTTGGTCGAGGGTAGGTTAAACTCTTGTATAATGGTTAAATAATTGTTATTAAATTATGCAAGAATCATATACATTATTATGATATCATTTATGATCTTTTAACATTTCTTTGTTTATAATATCTTAGTATTATCATTGTTTCGGTTGTTAACGGATTCATTTTCCTTTATATTCTTTGTTATGTGAGTCATATTTTTCATGGATGGGATGTATATTATTCATATCCAGAATTATACCATGTCTTTAAACATTATTTTTAATCATATAATGAAAATTAGTCTTGAATGGATATGATGGGGAATGATTCTCATCGCGTTCGTGGAAATGGAAATCCGTACGTACGCACGAGCGACAATATCATTCTTTTGTTTTTAAAATAATATATAATTGGTTGTTATTTCATATATACCATTTCATTATAATTTTATATTTATTATTTATATCAATTACACATCATTATTATACCCATCCAAATAATAATGTATTGAATAACAATTACACCACGACGTGGAGACGGTAAGTCGTACGTATTCACGTACAGTGACATGTCATTAAAAGGATGGATAGAATAATGAATTTGGTTGTACCATTTTTATAATAAAATTAAAATATATATAAGATACTGGAGTTTTTATTTTAGAATGGAAACAATAAATAAAGTGGAAGTGGAAGAAGAAAAGAACTTAAAAGAGGGTGGTGAAATTATTACCTCTTCTTCATGTTCTTTTTTTTTTTGATTTGATCAATAGGGCTCCATAGGTTGGATTTGTGACTAAAGTAAAGCCTCTAGAATTAGGTGAGGGATGTTGGGAGGATATTTTGGCAGGTTCTTTACGAGCCAAAGGCTTGAGAAGTGTGATAAATGGGTTGGAAGTGAGTGATTTATATAAGGGAGAGGAGGGGCTCTTTAGGAAAGTTTGAAACAATTATTTTATTATAACATCATCTTAAGTTTTAAAAGGTCAAATATTCTTTAATAAAAAATTTAAGATGACTAATGGTCTAAATAAAATAATCCAATAATATTTGGACATGTTTTCGATATTGTTTAAATATTTATAATCTTATTTATTTAAATCATTTATTAATGAGGTAAATATTGCATCATTATTGTCTCATAAATAATTTAATTTATTTGATGTCCAAAAATTATAAAAAACTATCATGATTTATGAAATAGTTTTATCTTTCCCAAGAATATTTATTGTCGAAAATATAACTTATATAACTCCATGTAAAAATTTATTTACTAAAAGATATTTGTTTATGTCATTTTTGTCTTTAATTTAAATTAATTAATATAAAATTTAATTATTACTCCCATGTGGCTCCATGGGGTACCAAATTCAACCCAAGAATGCCCATGGTTGGATATGTATCATCCAATAGGATTAAGACACATGTTAGGATAATTTAGTATTATTATAATATTATATTTTACCCTTATTTATTATATTTACCGAAGTAATTATTCAAAATGTATAAAAATAAAAGTTAACTATTTACACAATTTGGAAATCCTGATTCTAAATATTGAATCCATTTTTCTAAATTTAAAACACATAAGTGGCATAAATTAAATTAAAATTAATTCTCGCTGCCAAATCAAAAATAGTGTTTTTAAGAAATAATAACTATCAAAAGATTGAAACTTGTTTATGTTAAGTTTAAATGTGAAATTACATCTAATGACCAACATTAAATTAAATGGTAAAAATATAATCTAATTATACTTTAAAACCACTAAAAATTATAATTCAACATTATAATTTATTTTGATTAAAAAAGTTGTTTTAAATTAAAGTTTAGTATTTTTCACTATTATTCAGAAATACAAATGTTATCAGAAAAGAGCCAAAAATTCACCCTAAGATAATTTTGATATTCCAAATAAAAAAAAATCCCATTTTTAAACATAAAATTTTTAAAATTTTTAAAAGTGGGTATTACTATTCATAACCGCTACTTTGATTTGTCGTGGTGTGTTAGAATCTCGAAGTTTCGTACAATGCAAGCTATTTCATTATTCAAAGGGAAACATACCATGGAAGCTTGAGGTGTTAGAAAAACTTTCATTTCAATATAATTACAATTATGAAATCATTTTAAAAACATCTCCATTGAAGAGAAATAGTGTTTGAAGGAAATCTCTAAAATGTGATTTTTTTTTATTAAAATAAAACATTAGAATCATTTGAATTTTATTGTCCATGAAATAATAACTTTAAACAAAACTTTAAATATCATGATAATAGATAAATTCAAGATATAACATGTCAAAGTGGATGTATATACACATTATAAAGTAATATAGATTCATAACATCAAAATATGCCTCAACGAAAGGTAACTGAGACAAAGTCCCTTACCTTGAGTTCGATTCATCATGTTCATTATTTATCTTTCTGAATAATAGTCTTATGTTAATTATCTACTTTCTTGATAAAAAATTTCAAGTTTAATATTCCTTTTATTTCACATATTACCATTTCATATACAATTACTTATTAAGTTTAGATTATATGTTTCGATGATATTTGGGTTATGTCTCAAAATGACTTCGGAAGGTTGAATATTGGTATAATAGGTCATTATTTCAGAATATCCAAAATATTAATCATCAAATATTTATCATATTTATAAATTAAGTAAACTTTAAAAACCAATCATGAAATAAGATTGTTAAAAATGATCTATATTACATTCATAATGATGGTAGGACGTATATATGCATGAGTAACATTTCCATTTTTCACAGGAAATTATAGAAAGAAGGTAAGTGAAATTTTACCTTTATATAATGATAATAATATCATATTTAAAAATTCATTTCTTTAAATATACTTATATAAATCATAATTTTGATGTGGTGATGAAAAAAATAATCACATCGTATCATGGAGGCAATAGTCCACACATACATGAATGACGTTATTATTTTTTGGTGTAATAAATAAAATGATATATATTTCATGAATATAATTATAATTTAATTTATATCACATATATTTATTAACTTTATCCTTATTACCTTCCATGTAAAGCATTAGTAAAAAATGAATCACATCGATTTGTGAGACAATAGTCTTCTATAAACACGAGAAACATTATCATATCCCCTATGTAAATAAAATTAAGAATTTATATGTGATATAATATCTATATAAGTATAAATATGTTAAAAATATTATATATATACTTTAAATCCATCATTATAACAATACATGAGAGGCGGTGATGGAAAAAAATGATATCAGTACGTGAGGCCGTAGTTTGTCATACATATGAATGATGATTTTGTATCCAAAATTATTGAAGAAGATATAGATTTAGGTTATTTTATTAAAATCATACCATATAATTATATTTTATATAATAATAATTTAATAATATTTAAAGAAGGTGGAATAATAAATAAAATAAAGAATCTTGGTTAAGTGTGATACCTCTTCATTAAGAAACCTCATTTGGTAAACATAAAAATACTTATTAGGATGACTTTATGATCAAAATAAGGGATCTAGTGAATGATTAGGTAAGTAAGGAATATATTTTTCTAGTTCTTGGCCGATCCAAAGTTCTTTTAATGTGTGAATAGGATAAGAGAGGGGTGGCCTTTCATAAGTGAGGTGAGTGACACACTTGTAACTTTTTAAAAGAAAAAGGTGTACCCACATTTTTCACATGCCAAAAGGCTTAAAATGGACCATTATAAATAATTATACTTGATAATTCATAAATATTTCTATGAAACAGATTTTATAAAAAAAATTAGTTCATTTTAACCCTTATCCTATTAGTTTAACCCTCGATAAATCTATTTTTTCCTTAACCAGGATAAATAATTTTTACTGTTTTTTCTATTCATTATGGTCAAAAATTATGTTAACCTTTTTAGATAATATAAATTATTATTATTCCACATATTGAATCCGTTTTACCAAATTCAATTTACATAATTGGAAAATTTGGGTTTAAAATAATACCTGCAGACATGACGAAAGAGCAGATTTTCAAGAACTGTATTTTTCAAGAAAAAGATTATATTATATTAAATATATGACCAGTAATAATCATTATATGAATTTAAAAAAATATTTATTGATATATAATATATAAATTTAATATAAATAATTCCTATTTATGGTTTTTAAATTAATTAAAAAGAATAAACATTATGCACTTTAAAATAGTTTTCAGAAAAATATCATTTTTAAAACCAAAAACACACTTATAATAAAATACAATATAAAGTTAATTAAAAATAATTTAAGTGTATTAAATATAACCAAGGAATAATTATGTTACTTTAAGTCAACTTTAATACCTAATGAAACTTTAAAATTACTAATTTATTGGAAATAAATGACATTTTTATAAAAAAAAATGTATTTTTACTATTCATTGAAAAATCAATATTTTTTGAAAACACCCAAAATTTCACCCTATGTTAATTTTGATATGATGATTTAAAAAATGAAATTAATTTTTTGAAATTAAAATTCTATAATTTATAGATTAATCTTTTAAATAAAACCTTATAATAAAATAGTTTAATAAAAAATATTTCCCTTTTTATTTAACAATTACTTAATATTTTTATAATGAATATAAATATTTAATTTATGGTAATAAATAGGAAAACTATTCATTATATTATTACCTATGTTGTTATAGAGGTGTTTACTGGGAAATCTGCATCAAAACTCCCCAATTTGGGGTATGTGTGTGGGAGTTGAAGAATGAAATAATGGACTCAAACTAGTGGTTAATCTTGGAATAAATCTTGTTAAGGGGTGGCTCATTTACCAATATAGAATGTATTGATACTATTAGAGTAGTCTAATAAGGAAACTAGATAGGTAATATCCCATGAATGATGATAAATGGAAGAGGTATCTATTACACCTTTAGGGTGTTTTCATTCATCTTGAATTGTAACTGCTTATGTCAATATGTGTATGATTATATACGATGGAATGGTGAGCAATTGGAAAAATAGATAGACCAAATGTGGATATGTTCTAATAAAATGGTTGGTCCTAGTTGGGATGTTGAGATATTCAAAACTCTATACACCATCCAACTACATTGTAACCACCTTTGGTGGCTTAGTCCCCAAGTGGAAATGACTTTCCAATTGTATGAGTGGTGTATAATTCATATGGGAACTAAAGGGTAATGGGAAAAGGGTATTGTAATGGTATTACAGTGGGGTCAGACATAATCAATTGAGTGATAGCGTTGGTATTCTGAGGGAATCTACAGAGCATTGTATTAGAATATGAGTTTGAGGTGGTATGTGAGGGGAATGGTGGTTTTATTTATTTGATGGAGGCATGTGTAACACCCTACGATTTGAAAAGAAGAATATTGTGTTTGATAACATATACAACATGAAATTTTGAGCTTAAATGAACCACCAAATATTATTATGTAAATATGATCATTATAACCTAGTCAATAAATTGGATAGTATGAATAGGGTTAACCACACTATGAAATATATATAAAGTTCATACTCAATACAAATATATTTATTAATGATGAGGAAATAAGTACTCAATATTCAGTAAATTTATTTTATGCTTCAGAAGTATGTTTTCTTCAAAAATGATTTTTTATCTTTTTATGTGAAAATATTAAAATAATTTATGGAAATTTTATAAAATCAATTTGATCAAATAAATTTTATTTTTTTAATCATCATATTAAAATTATAGTTGGATGAAATTTTCAATTGTATCGGAAAAGATATACGTTTCAATGAATAGTGAAAATACCAATTTTATTGAAAACTGTATTATTGTTTCATGAATTTACAAAGTTGAATTTTATTTTAAAATTATTTAAAACTAAAATTAGTTATATTCTATTATGAATAATTCAATTAAGTTTAATAGAATCAATTTTATGGTTAAATTTGATATTATACATCTTTATACATAAAAGGCATTTTTCTAAAAAACTATTTTTCATTGCATTTTGTGTTTTGATTTTAAATTAATTAATTCCACTTATAGAAATTTAATCATGAAAAATGGATTCTATATTTTTAATAATAAGGTCCAAATTTTGAAAATATTCCCCTTTTATTTTTTTGTCATTATGAATAGTAACCATAACAAATAATTATCAAAACAATAAAGGGTAAATCAGGTTAATCTAGGTTCAAACTAAGTTTTAATGTATCAATTTTTCATATAAATTACTATTGGATAAATTTAATTCTACCCTTATCATATTAGGCTTAAAATTTAATTATTTAAGGGACACTTGTCCATGAAAATAACCTATATAATATTAAAACAAAGAAAGTTATAGATGTGATTCTTTTCATTTCTGTTACACTTGAATGGTAATAAGGATATATTTAATTAATATTCATGATTTATATGATATAATAATTATTCTATAAAGTTTAATGATCATTTAATTTTATTTCCTTTCATCTATCAATAAGTGAAAATAGTGTTCATGCATATGTACATCCTACCATCTCCATGAATGGTGTAATTAATTTTTCTATCTATAAATTTTATAAATGAATATATATATATATATATATATTTATTTATATCATTATTAAAATTATGGAGATTATTGAACCATGATCAAATTACAAGGACCAAAACTATCGAACCAAATCATACATGGAAGACAAAGTTGTTATCACCCGGAATAGTGAATTTAAAAAAGAATTATTAATAAATGGATAATAAAAGGTTATAATTAAATCATATATGGTCTGATATATATTATTATGGTTCTAGAATAATTATATAATAAATCTATATTTATTATACATGAGGTTCAAACATGTACGATGGAAGTCGGCCTTGAGGTAAGGGTTTCTCATCTCATTTTTACTTCTATGAGACATATGTCATACTCACCACTTATTTATTTTCTGTTTTGTATATACATCCCTTTGAAATGTTATATCCTAAATATTTTATATTCATGGTATTTAATGTTTAATTTTATGTCATTATTTCATGGATATTATGATTCAAAAGTTACTAAAGCAATAAAGCTTTATTTCACAATCACATCATTGTTCGGATTGTTTATGTTTAAGTCTATATTGGAGAAATTATTTGATATTTCTATATTATATCCAATATATTTTATTCTCCTCTATTTATTTCTATAAATTATATTTTTTCCTTTCATTTTCCTCTCTTCATATAATCAAGGTACTAAAATGATATTTTTAAGGGAAATTGAATTTTTTTCTACTCAGCTAGGAATATTTTTCTTCCATATCCATATTTTCTTTGGATAAATTTTTACCCAGGATCTATTTTTACAAAATGGTTTAAAAATAATCTTCCAGTTGTTTTTTGAATGAGGTAATTTTTAAATTTTCATATAAAATCATGAAAGGAATTTTTTTTTGACTTATACGGCATGAACTGAATTTCCAAAAATTGAATTTTCTCAATGACTTGAAGACTCATAAACATGTTTACAAGGTTATTTAGAATAAATTTTTTTATCTAATATTATAGAAAATGTTATATTTCAAAAATACATTTCAAAATTAAAGAGGTATTTTCATAAAAAATATTTTAATGATCTTTTATGGTAATTCTACTCATCAATGAAAACAACCCTTTATTCTACTTATACTTCAATAGGTATATGTTGCAAAAATACCATCCTTATTCTTTTTATGGATGATTTATGATCAGTTTGAGTGCGTAAATATTAACATTCGTATTCTATTTTTCTAATATGAATGTTTATGTTGATTATGTACTGAATTTTTATTCTCCCACTTTCAGATAATGAATACATTAGACTTAGTAAGTGATGGATGGGGCCCTTATATCCCTTAGATACATCGATATGTCTCATGGGACAAACCATTTTGGGTATTTGGCCATAGCCTTACCCATTTTGTAAGATGTCTTGGTATTAGGCATCAATGTTATGTTTAAGATGCCTATAATTATACATTCCATCATTATGAGATTAATTATTGATGTATGTATGACAATTTGTATAGTTCTGATATCCATGGATAAGTTTCAAGATATTGTGATTCGTTTTATGGAATTATTTTATCATTATTTATTCATGAAATATTATTATTTATGATCAAGTTATTGATTAAATGACAAGTGTTTTCATTTATTTACATTATCATATTGATTGTGCTTTATTTACTCATGATAGATTCAAATGTGCATAAAACATAATGAGAATTTGTGATCACCCTTATTTTTTTTCCTTTTACCAAGATATGAAGATGGGATCTATGAAGGAGTTCAAGGATATGGAATAATTACATTCACTATGTTTTATATTTCATTTTTAAATGTAAAATGGGAAAAATATATATCTAGTTTACCAATACTTCAAAACAATTTAGTCTTTTAGGACGCGATTACTTGTATCTTATTTCAATGTTATAAAGTAACCACTAAATCTGGGATACTGGGGTCTGGGTCTTTCTAGTTGGTATTAGAGAAAGTTTAGTAAAAACCTTGGGAACTAGATTTAGTAAAAAATAAATTAGGGAACATAACCCTATTTATGAATTTGAGGATAATTATAAGTCTAGAATAACATCTTAAAATTTTGTTAAGGGGAAGATTTTGTGGGTTTCCTTACAATAAATCCCTTTACAGATACTATATGTGGATGTAGTTTTGGCATAGATTCATTTAGGGGTAATAACCCTGAAAAGAGTTAGTCAAACATATCCCAGCCATCATTCTGATTCATGGTGTGTGTTCCCTTAATGCACACCTAGTTTTACACTCCAAGGGAATGATCTTGGGTTTACTCAAAAAAAATTATGAACCATTTTGAAGGATTTGAATAGATAATAACAAATAATGACCTATGTTAAACATAAGGTGTCAAATATTAAAAAGAAGGAGTCATGATTTATACATCCTATGAATGATATTTCATGATTTACCAATATGATTATTTTTTCTCATAATATAAATTTTAGTTTCATTCATTTGATAGAACCGTAAGGAACCATGCTAACATAAAATGTGATGACCAATTTGGTGATCATGAGCAACCAAATGAGATAATAATTGGAGTGAAATATATTGTGATTATGAGTAATCAATTATCACAATATATGAATAAAAAAATTCACCACAACTAACTATTAGACTCACCAAAGAATATAAGGATAGGGTTTACTAAGAGGTTAGGGGGTGGAGACCATGGAGGAAAGAAGGATCAATTTCCTTCATGTTAGAAATGTGGAAACTAAATTTCATCCTATATCAGCATTTATAGTTTAATGTATTATATGTGGGAAATATGGGAATTATCCAAGTAAATTCCCTAATCCAAGGGTTAAATACTATACTAAGGAAGGACTTGTGATATGATAATCATTGAAGTGTGGGGATTAATGTGTTTATATATTGGTATTCATAAATTATATTACAGAGTTACTACATTAATGATATTATAGATAAAAGAATCATTAACATTATAAGGATTGTTCCATAGTAGTTTTAAGGATTTGAAAACATATGATGGATAGTACCAATAGAAAAAAAAGTTATTTGATGTTAAGGTGATTATTGGAATTGATAAAGTAAATGGGATAGTATTATTTACCTATAAATTGGTTAGTGATTTGATGATAAAGTGATTTAGGTCATCTTTGATGAAGTTTATTTATGTTTTAGATTTATGGAAATAGTCTATGATTTTTTTGAGGAATAAGGAGTGTGTTCATTTTTTAACCATGTATATTTTTATATGATATTAACATAAGAGTTATGGATAAAATCAAGGTTTTATAAGTATAATGTTTTTTTTAGTTCAAAGTCATAGATATCTATTTTTGGGTTTTAAGTGATGGGATTTTGATGTGATTTAAAACATTTATTGGGTTTTATGAAGAATACTTTATTGAGGTTTAAATAACCCTTTGGGTTATTATATGATTTGATGATAAGTTAATTGTGGTATATTGTATAGTGGGATATATATAATCTTGATGGTTAAAAAGTGATTCATTGAAAATATGATATTTTTAGAAATATTTATTGTCAAGTTAAGGAATAACTATCATGTTAGTATATAAATTTAATTCTTGATATTTTGGTTATGTTTAATAAATTGAAATATTCATCATGGTAATTAATGAGAGATGTTTCTCCCCAGTGTTTTCTCAGCGCTTTCTCAATGCGGTGGATTCTATCTCAGCACGACGATGCAGTTCGACATCATGGGCTCAGTTGTCTGGTGGCATGGAGAAGGATGGTCGATGGTCGAGATCTAGACTTCTACGGTAGAGTGGTCGAGATCCTAGTCTTCTTCATCATGATCAAGCATGGTGGTTGGGTTCTTAGTCTTCCGCAGTGGGAGCCAAGGCTTTCGGTCAAAGGGGTCTCATTCTCATCTTCCATGAAATAGGGTAGTCTGGTCAGGTTCTAGGTCTGTAGAAAGATCCTGATCTTCCTTGAAGATGGGGTCTGATTCTATATTTATTTGTGCTCTAGTAGGAGGGTTGGGTTCTCGGTCTCTGTGGTGGGATCCAGGTCATCTGTGGTGAAGGATGGTCGAGCTCCGGTATTCTATGGTGAAGTCAATATTCAGGTCTTCTACATCGTTATCAAGCATTGTGAGTGCTTTGGGTGGGTTTTTGTGGTCCTCGCATGTGGTTTTTATGGAAGAGACGCGATTTGGGGAGATTTGTGTCATTGATCTTGTTGGGGTGGAATTTTTTCCAACCCTCATGGGTTCTCCTCTCACTTGCCATGTGCTTTATAATTTTGGACTCTGGTTTGGTTTCTTCCTCAGCTCATATCTGCTTGGATTCATGCATAGAGTAGCGTTTCTAGTCACGATCGGTAAGGTTACCCGCTTTGGTGATGCTCCTTTTTTGTGGTTGTTGGGTCTTCCAGCCCTATGAGGTGTTGGATTGGATACTCTCATCTGGGAGCGTCTGGTTTCATTGGGTTTCTTGTATATGTCTATAGTTTCTAAGGGAGCCAAATGGGTTGGTTGGAACAGGGTTACCTTCCAGCTATGATTCTGGAGACCGAATTCTGGACTATGTTGTTGATGATTTTATGAATGTTTTTTTCCTATATTTTTGAATGAGTTTCTTGGTATTTCATCATGACCTATGGTTTGTGATCAAGGTCCAATGAAACCATACCATCTTCAATGGATTTCTTCAGATGAGGTTCAAATCAGGGAGTTTTCACCAGCCCATTGCATTCCAGATTTGGAAGTTTGAGAGGGTATGACTATTTTCATCGGTACTAGGCATATGAAGCACTACACAGGACAAATAGACAAACATCCATGAGAAGGTGGAATCTAGACGTAACATTATTGATGCTGGGGAGGATATTTTCTTTATAGACTTGATCTGGCTGTTGATGGTTTTTGAACTGTTGGGGCACAATTTATGTTTTAAGTCCTTGATGTCATGTCTGGTTCACCCCCACTCATTAAAAGAGGGTTATGTTAATAAATAATTAATTTTAAATAAGATAACCTTTTATGTTAAAACATTATTTAATGTTGAGGTTATTGTGGTTATTTTAGATGTAGGTTTATTTATTTTTGAAATAATTTAAGTTGACCCCTAGATGTTATTGTGTAAATTTTGAATTAAAATGTATTATCTCTTCACATGAAGGATTGTACATTTTGTGTATCATCTTTACCTATGGTAACCATTTCAGTTTTGGTTAATGTATAAAGGCATGATGAATATATTATTATCCTTTTATGGATTATGTGATCCATTAAAAGTTTATTTTAGTATTTCAGGCATAAGAAATTCATCTTGAAAACTCATCGTTTAGAGAGAAAGATGAGATTATGGTAGAAATTGATTAAAAAGTGAAATTATACATTACAAGTAAGTATATTTCCTTATATTATTAGTTTATATGGTAAATGAATTTTTCAACTCTATGAATAGGATCTTTTAAAAAATTATCATATTACCTTTATTTTTTATGAATCTATGGTATTCTCACACCTCTTTCATTGATAGTTTTATGGTCATTAACTTTCTCATGATCATTCACTTTCTTGTGAGAAATGATATCTATCACTCTCCATCATTATTTAGATATAAATTTTTTCTTCAATGTCTATATTATCACTTCCCATTAATGTTCTCTTATTTAGAAATCTATTTCTATGATGACCTTCATATTTCATTTTCCCTCTTTTTAAAAGGAATTTTTATTAACCCTTTTTATGATGTGAGTTTTCAAGAGAAGAATTCTAAAATGTTAAACCCTTATTTACTAAGAAAAATTTCAAATTATGAAAATAAAATTTATTGAATGAGGAAAATGAAACATCTTGATATTTTAAAATAATAACATTATGTTTTATAGCGTATACGTCTTACAATATCGAGCTTAAATGAACCAAAAAATATTGCTATGTAAATATGATCATTATAACTTACCCATTAAATTGGAATGTATGATTAGAAATAACCAAATTATGAAATATATATAATTTTATTACTCAATAAAAATATAATTTTTAATTTTTAGAAAATAAGTACTTAATTTTCAGTAATGTTATTTTTTTCCTCAAGAAGTATATTTTCTTCAAAAATATTTTTTATTGTTTTCTATGATAAAATATTAAAATTAATTTCTGGAAATTTTATAAAAGGTATTTGATAAAATGAATTTAATTTTTGAAAACATCATATCAAAATTATCTTACGGTGAATTTTTTAGTTTTTTCTAAAAAAATGGTTTTTAAATGAATAGTAAACAATACCGATTTTTATTGAAAACTGTATTTTTGTTTCAAAAATTTACAGGATACATTTTGTATTAAAAAGATTTTAAAATAAAATTAGTTTTATTATATTATTAATAATTCAATTAAATTCATTGGAATAAGTTTTATGATTGGATTTGATATAGAAACATTTTTATACATAAAAATGTATTTTTATGAAAAATTGTTCTTCATTTTGTTTTGCATTTTGATTTTAAATTATATAATGGAACTTATAGAAATTTAATCTTCAAATTTTTTACCATGTTTATAATCAAAAGGATAAAATTTGGTAAATAGACCCTTTTATTTTTCTCATTATGAATAGTAACCGTAGTAAATATTTATCATCACGGTAAAGGGTAAATCGAGTTAATCTAGCTTAAAACTAAGTGTTAAGTTAAATATTTTTCATGACAATTCCTACTGGAAAAAGATAATTAGAAACTTATAAAATTATTCTTTAATTTTAATTATTTAGGGGACACTTTTCCATGAAAATGACCTATATATTATTGAAAGAAAAGAAAGTTTCAAAATATCACTCTCTAAGTTTTAAATGTCTTTAATGTTTCCACAAAAGGAAAAAAGATAGTTATGGATGAATAAAAAATTGTATTTTTTAGAATAATTAAATAATTTTCAAGATTTAAAGTTATTGAAAAAATTTGTTAATTATATACTTACATTAAATTCATATGCAACGTCGATGTAGTATTTCTTCAATTAATGGAAAAATAAAATAAATTACTTTAAAAATATTAAAAGTAAAACAATTTTATTAATTTATAGTGTTCCAAGAATTTTTTATATTAATATGTATTATTAGTGTTACTTTTAAACATTATATTCAAATTTTAACTTTATATTTATGTCTTTTCAGTTAAATTAAATGAATAGTTTCAAAATTGACATTAACGATATTCTATCGAAATCATATTTTATTAAATTATTTAAATATCATAAAAATATTTAAAGAGGAAAATATGGATAATATATGGAATAAAATTATATAATTTAGATATTTATAAACCAATTTTTACCTTATAATTAATATTATAACCATTTAAGAGTGAAAAAGTTGTTACCGAGGTTAAGGTTAAAATTTGTTTACCAACAACTTAATAACAAAGATAAGGATGAAAATGACACCAAAACCTTTCAAATTGTATTGTTTGATGGTATTTTAACCCAATAATACCTTATCATTGAATCCCTATACATTTTGAATCATTTCTCTATACAATGACTTTATTATATTTTAATCTTTTAAGAAATCCAAAGATTACCCATCCCCTCATTTATAAAAGGACACCCGCCATTATTCTTTATTACAAAACATTAAGTTATATATCTCAAACATACCCTATAAAAATAAATTATTAACTTCATTATCTATATTATATATGTTATTTTTATCCCAAAATACCAACTTTAGGGTCTTTAAGAGGATATTTATAAGAGTTCTTTCACGGAAGAGGTAATCACCTTATCTGATCACTATCATTTTACTTATTATTTTACCCCCACTAATTATATGGTATTTATAATAAAATAATAAATTAATTATATTAAATATATTTATATTTTATTATGTTTATGAACCCACCATTATTCACCCTCTTTCCCGTCAAATGTAAGTGAAAGTATCGCTCATGCATACATATGACTTTCCATCTCCAAATAGCAATACTATTCATTTTTCCTCACCATATTTTAGGGAGAGTAATTATGATAGATTTACTATTTAATTATACTTCAGGAATTAAAATATCACATCCATCGTTTTAACTTCAAATCCATTGAAAAATGATAATGTTCCTCGTGCATATGTGTTGACTACCACCTCCAAGAAGCGATGTGACTTATTTTTCATTTCTATTTTACTTGTAAGTTAATAAGGATATATTTAATTAATATAAATTATTTATATGATATAATAATGATTCTAAAAATTATAATTATTATTTACCTTTATTTTATTCTATTTTTTGAAAATTGATAACAATGTTCATGTATACCTACGATCCATTGTCTCCATGAACATTGTAATTAATTTTTTGATCTATAACTTTTATAGATGACTCTAAATATCAATATATTGGTCATATATATATATATATGTGTGTGTGTGTGAGAGAGAGAGAGAGATATATATATATATATCATGAATAATATTATGTATATTAAGGAACCATTATCAAATTATAATTACCAAAACAATAAAATTGAAGCATACATGGAAGATGAAGCAATTATCACCTAAAACAGTGATTTTAATAAAGAATTATAAATAAAAGGGTGATAAATGGTTACAAGTAAATAAAATATAGTATGATATATATGATAATTTACATTGAATATATTTATAATGAATCTATAATTATTATAAAATGGTTTCAAACATATATGATGGATTTCGACCCTGGAGTAATAGTTTCATATCTCATATTTACTTCTGTGAGACATATTTCATAATCACCACCTATTTATTTTTTGAAGTGTATATAATTTACTTTGAAATGTTATATCATGAATATTATATATTCAAGGTATTTTATGTTTAATTTAATTTACTATTTTATGGATATTTTGATTCAAAAGCTACCAAAGCAGTAAGGGTTTATTTCAAAATCTCAACATTTTTCGAGATTATTTATGTTTAAGTATCTATTGGTGGAATTACCTGATATTTACATGTTATAATATATCTATTTTATCATAATTTTCTTATTTTTATAAATTATAATTTTTTCCTTTCATTTTCCACTATTTATATACTTAAGATATTGAAATAATGTTTTTAAGGAAAAATAACTTTGTTTTTCTACACAATCGGTATTATTTTTCTTCCATATCCATATTTTCCTTAAAATGTTTCAAATAATATTTTTAATATTCTAAAATGATTTATTAAATAAATTTTTACGTGGTTAAATTTTATATAATTTTTTAAAATGAATATTCCTATCATTTTATGAATGAGGTACATTTTGACCTTTTATACATAAGTGTGAAAGAAATGTTTTTTAACTAATATGGCATGAATATAATTTCCCACAGTCATGAAATATCAATGAATTTATACTTCCTCAACAAGTTTACAAGGTTATTTTCAATGAAAATGTTTTTCATAATATTATAGAAATTTTTATTTTTTAAAAGTGTGCTTCAAAATAAAAAGGTTATTTTCCTCAAGAATGATTTTTATGATATTTTTGTGGTATTTCTACTCATCAATGACTAAAACCATTTTTCTACTTATAATAAATTGGGGATATATTGTAATTTTAACATCCTTATTATTTCTCTTGATATTTTATGATCAATTTCACTGGGTAAATATTAACATTCATATTCTAGTTTTCCAATACAAATATTTATGTTGATTATGTATTTAATTGTTATTAACCCCTTTCATATGATGAATTCATTAGACTTAGTAAGTGATGTAAGGGTCTGTTTATAACCTTATGATACTTTGGTAGGTATCATGAGAAAAACTAATTTGGGTATTTTACCAAGGCCTTACCCATTTTTGTAAGATTTCTTGGCATGAGGTCTCAACGGTATATTTAAGATGTCTGACATTATGCACTCAATAATTATGAGATTAGTTATTGAAAATGGTATGGTTATTTGAATAGTTATGATATACATGGATAAGTTTCAGTCTCATGTGATTTTTTATATAGAATTATTTTATAATAATTTATTCTTGTTATATTATTATTTGTGATCAAGTTTTTGATTAAATTTCATGTGTTTTCATTTATTTACCTTTCCATATTGATTTTTCTTTATTTACACATGATAGATTCCATTTTATGCAACCCTTAATGAGAATATTATCTCACCTTTATTTTTTTTCCTATCCATGTGATATGAATAATGTTTCTTTGAATGATTTCATGGATGTGGAATACTTACTTTCAATATATTTTATATTTTATTTTCAATGTTGAAAGTGCAAAATGTATCTATCAAGTTTACGAATACTACAAAACTATTTGGTCCTTTAGGATATGACCACTTATATCTCTTTTTGATTTAATAAAGTAACCACTAACTCTAGGTTATAGGGGTCATCTTCTTTACAACATGGATATATTACAGTTCTCCTTGGATAATGGAAATGGAGTTGGTGGGATTTATTCTATTAGTTGGTTTATGAGCCAACCTGAGTGAAATGGGAATGAGATACAATATGTGTTCCACTTGTGCACCTTTGGAATTGGGGTGGGGGTTCACTGGTCATTCACATGGATTGAATGAAGTATTCATCCATTATTTGTCCTCTTTTAGTACTCAAGTAAATACCTCACATCTGGTTTTGTCCAAGATATGAAAACCCTAACCACTAGCATCCACCGTGAATTGGATATCAGCATGGGATAGGAAAGGGAGGGAAAATGGGGTAATGTATGTGAGTGGTTCAAAAATACTTATATTTATCATGGTTAATAGAATGAACAACTATCGTGGGGGAACTGATTGATTAAAAAATGGGGTAAGGTTGGAATTTTTTAATAATAGGTCTAGATACTTCCATTCAACTTTCATTTAGTAAAGAGTCACATATTTGTTAATGGTGCTATAATGAGATCCCAATGGAATAAATTCATTATTAATTTTTCTTGGTTGAATTACTAACTATTCAAAGAGATGAATTTGGAAAAACCTATTATTTTGGGATCATACTACATACCAATATTTTTTATTTTTACCATCAATCACTGAATTAGTTGACCATCCAATTCCACTTATCTATTAATGCATCGATGCTTATTCATCACTCAATTACTTTGGAAACTCACAATGGTAGTATACTAAAAGGGTTTCTTCTTCTATGGTAAATTGGATTCCTTTATTTTTTTATAATGTCTTAAAAATTTTCAAAACACCAAAATATATCTTACATATTATGGAATAGGGAGGTCCAACTGCACTATATGTTGGACCAAGCACCAATATTTTATTGGGTTTCATTTAGTGGGTTTCACTATTCTTCCCATGGGGTATAGGATATAAAGTTTCATGTATAATATATTGATATGACCATATCATATTGGAGTGGATGGAAAAATAAATTACATTTGTTCCTTGTTCATCAAAGTCACAACCCGACCCACCGGGGCCTAAGCCGTGACTCTCGAAACCCTCCTCCAATTGGCATAGGGCTACCATCCAACACTGATTAGGAATATCACACACATAGGAGGACATAGTGTAACACCCTGATATTTTATGAGAAATATTTTTTTATGTATTATGTTATACGCAACATCAAAGGAATCTTTCACGGCAGACAACACTAGCTTGGCTTGCGTTACACGCAATCACGACCTTCCTCGATAGCGTGTGTAGTACACAATACCGGGTTCCACTAAACAATGATATATTAATATAATATTATAAACTAGATGTTATGTATAGTATTAACTGAATTTTAAATTTTATAACATTAGTATTCATCTTACATATTTTCTAGAACATGTTATGAGAACAAAATGAATTTTTCGGGTAAAATAAGTATTTTTCAAAAAATGCAGTTTTTCCACCTTTTGATGGCGCACCCACTTTAAATCTAGATTTTGAAAATTTTATATGTTCAATTTGACAAAATATAATTATTCTTCAGAATCATGATATAAAAATTTACTTTGGATAATTTTCCAAATTATTCTGACAACTTTCATATTTTAATGAATAGTAAAAACATGCTATATTTTAATTAAAAACAACTTTTTTCACTACAATGCTTTATATGGTTAAATTATAATATTAAATGGTTTTAAAGTATAAATAGAATATATTTTTACCATTTAATTTAATTTCTGTCATTAGCATTAATTTTACATTGATTTCATAGGTAAAAACATTTCAATCTTTGGCAATGTTTTAACTTTTAAAAACTCATTTGCTTAACAACGGGATTAATTTTAAATTAATTACTAAAACTTCTGTGATTTTAATTTTAAAAAATGGATTCCATATTTGGATTCATTGGGTCCAAATTATGTTAATAGGTTACTTTTATTTTTTTTGCGATTATGAATAGTAACTACGGTAATTTTTATTTTCTGCAGTTAAATGTAAATAGGGTAAATCAAGGTTAAAATAATATTATAATAATTCAAAATTACCTTGAAACTTATCCTAAACTTATTGGATGAGTATTGGACGACCATGGGCATCCTTGGGTCGATTTTGGGACCCCATTGCGCCACTTGGTAGTGATAATGACAATTTGGATTAATTAATTTAATGTAAAGACCAAATTGACATTAACAAAAATCTTTTAGTAATTAATTTTTATAAGGGGTTATATAAATTATATTTCTGAATATAAGTATTCATTGTAAATATAAAACGATTTCCTACATGATGTTATTTTGTTTATAATTTTTAGACATCAAATAAATTAAATTATTTAAGACACAATAATGATGCAGTATTTACCTCATTAATAAATAATTTAAATAAATAAGATTATAATGATTAAAATATTTTCCAAAACATGTCCAATTATGATTGGATGATTTTATTTCTACCATGAGTCATATTATCTTCATCTTTTATGATTTTGGGACCTTTTGAAACCGAAGATAAGTTTATAATAAAATAATATTTTCACACTTTCCAAAGGTGCCCCTCTCCTCCCTTATAAAAGGGCACCTCCTCCCTCTCCTCCTCACACCACTTTGAGCCTTCATGCTCAGCAAAACCCTGACAATATCTCTTCTCCAATTCCATAGAAACATCCTAGATGTCCTTTTATTCTTCAAAGACCAACCCTAGTGCCCTAAGAGGAGGTTAAGAATAGGCACGTCAAAGAAGAGGTAATATCAATTACCGATCGTTTCCAATTTCTTTATTCTTCAACTTCTTCTTCTTTAGTTGTTTCATTATGATGTAATAACATCAGTATTTACTATATAATGATATGTTATTATAAATATGAAACAACCCCATTTCACCTACTATCCATCCTATGGAAAATGAAATCACCGTGTGTGCGTACGTACGGAATACCGTCTCCACGCCGTGGTGTAATATGTTTTTCAACCACCACCTTACTTGGATGGGTATAATGGTGTAAATAATAACTATATATGATTATTATAAAGTGATATTGATTCTGAAATAGTATACATACACTTCAATACAATTCCACGATCATGGGAACGATATCATCGCTCGTGCGTACGTACGACATACCGTCTCCATGATGTGATGCGACTCGTTCTACAAGATCTTCATCGAATAATGATTTTATAAATGAATTGAGTTACTAAATATGATATATATTACACTAATACAATTTTTTAAATGAGGTATCGATAAACTAAAAATAATAATAATAATTTATTCGACAAAACACGCATAAGAACAAAAAAAGCAATAAACACCCGAATAACAAGTAACAATGAAATATTGCTAATAAGAAGCTAAGAATATGACCATATATGATATCATAACAACGAGTAAGATTCTGGAATAATTCAATAACATTATTTAAATCATTATACAAGAGTTTAGGACATGTACGATGCAAATCAGACCTAAGTTAAGGGAAAATCTCGCAAATCTAAATTTTTATCCGAGATTGTTTATACTTCAAAATTTACTAGGGAATATTTATCATCCACATCCATGTTTCCTAAATATGTAATATTATTTCTACCCTCATAAAATTTTTTAAATCCAATTTTACCCCTCTGAGTTTTTAGTAAAAGATATGAAAGGAATCGTTTGTCGTTTTTCGTACGAGGTACTTTTTGACTTTTTCGGCCAAAGTACGAGAAGAATGTTTTTTAACATATACGACATGAATGGATTTAATGATTTCATAAAAAATTATTTCCATGAAGCTTAATTTACAAGTTTTCATGTTTGTTTTTAATCAACTTCTTTTAGTTTAAAATTTTATGACAAGTTAAGAAATGGAAAATGTTTTTTGAAGTAGAAAGGACATTTTCCTCAAGAATGGAGTTCAAGGGTTTTATCAAAATTATTTTCCATCTAAGATAATATAGGGTTCTATTTCTATACCTATTTTTATATTGATTTTATTATGTTATGATGGAATTATTTTTATGATGTTTTTTTATCTTATATGGATTATATTATGATGGCATGACATTTAAGAATCCCATTTTTATTACATGGGTTATGCTATGATGTATGAATTATGATTTTATGGCACACATAAGAATGGTTTCATTATGAGATGGGTGGAACCTATATCTCCCTCTAATTCATTAGGTAAATATTTATATCTCTTGAGATAAACATGGCTGGAATGACAAGTTAAACTGGTTCAGTGATACAGGACTGGAATGAGGAGTGAACTCAGTTCATTAATGGACTTTTTCCACTATAATAGTCTTGGAAATGAGTCTTGACTAATATGAAATGATTTTCTATGATTATTTGTGTATTCCACAAAGTATCATGTTTTATGTTATGATTATTTGGGATTACATTTCACCACTATGATTTATCCCATGTTATGATATTATGATCTCTTTTGCAGGTTAAGATATTCAAAATTTTATGTTATTATGAATATGATATGATTGATATTTATTTTGTTTACCCTTACTGATCATTTTAGCTCACCCTTTTGTATGTTTTCATTTCCCCATGTCTGGATGAAGGGTATTAAGTAGAATATGCCAAAAGGGACTCTAAATATGATGAAATAAATGGGAGACAACGTAGATGATTTATGAACCAGTTGTTTATGTTTACTAGTTTCTAAAGACACTATACCTATACGGTCCTTTCATGGTTTTGTTATATGTTGTAATAAGTATGCTTCAATTTTTTAAGTAATAACCATATATGAAAATTATGGGTCATTATAGTTGTTATCAGAGGAAAGGTATAGTCAACCTTTGGAAACTAGGATGTGAAAGCCCCGGTAAGAACCCTAAGGATATGTCTAAGCATAGAACAAAATATTAGTGTTTTAGAAATGGCCATGAATAACCTATGATAAGACCTTAAGTGTAAAATATTATTCTTGATTATGTGGTTTTCCTATCATGATTAGTGTTTCTCACACTATGCTTATTGGTTTTAGTCAATGGATGGAACCTAAAGGAACCGTTTTAATGATGAATGTGACGGGAAATGCAATGATTGTCCCCCTGAGCAACCAAACGTTATGGGAGCTGGAATTCATGATCTTGTAGCCATGCTCACACAACTTTCTCAATATATGAACCATGCAGGACTTCCAAACGAACAAAGAAAGGAGAAACATTCTCTTGAATCCTTCATGAGGTAGCGTCCACCTTCATTTGGCAGGTCTTCTAATCCATTAGTGGATTAACAATGGATTAGTACCACTAAAAATATATTTTCAGTTCTACAATGTTCTGAACATGACAAAGTCATCTTAGTAGTGTATCGTTTGGAAGGTGATGTTGATCAATGGTGGAATCTTATCAAGAATACGAGGAAAACAGATGAAATTGAGTCCATGGAATGGGAAGAGTTCAAGAACTTATTTTTCAATAAGTACTTCCCTCGTATTCTTCGAACAAAGATTGATAAGGAGTTTCTTGAACTGAAGAAAAAGGATGATGAATCTGTTGGTACCTATGAAGAAAATTTTACAAGACTTGCAAGGTACGCTTCCAGAATTATTATACAACCTGAGAGTAAAATCGATCGATTCTTTAGTGGCTTAAAACCAAGTATTCGAAGGGCGTTATCCATAGGGGACTTCAACAGCTATGAGGAAATTGTTCGATGTTATCTCAAGGTTGAGATGGAGATTGGAGTAACCCATCAGTCATATGGGTTTGATAAGAAGAGGAAAATGGAATTCAGAGGAAAATCTAAATACCACACTGAAAAGAAGATGAGTTTTACTTTATGCTCAAATAGTGGAAAGAAACATGGAAGGAATTGTATTAAACGGACAAGAAAATGTTTTAAGTGTGGAAAAGAAGGTTATCAGGCAGTTGAATGTCAAAATAATGGGAATAATATGTCTAATAATGCGAACAAAGAAAGGGAGACATAGAATGCACCTCCTACACTTCAATGTTTCAAGTGCAAGGAGATGTGGCGTTATTCCAATCAATGCTCAAATCCAAGGATTGTTGATGATAATCGACGTCAACAAACTCTTAAGGCCATAGAAAAAGGAAAGTCTCATGCAATTACTATCGGTGATGTGGAGTATGATAACGAAGTGGTGAAAGGTACAATTACCATCCACTCTAAAGTAGAAAATGTTTTATTTGACTCTGGATACACCCACTCAATTATGTCTGAATAATTTTCTAAGGGTATCTCCGTATTACCTCAACAATTAGATGTTGAGTTAGCTACGACAACCCCTAATGGAACAACAGTCACATCAAAAGTTTACAATTCTTCTCTGATTGAAGTTTGTGGGAAAGTGCTTCTTTCAAATCTTGTGATCCTTCATATAGTGGAATTTGATGTGATTCTTAGCATGGATTGACTATCTATATATGTAGCTCATATCAATTTCCAAAGAAGGGAAGTCACATTTCATATTCCAGATCAATCTATGATCGTTTATCGATGCAAGGATGAACATAACCTTCCAATGGAAATTTCTTCCATCTTATGGGTCTTGATTCCACTAAATGAAGGTTATTTATCTCAAATGGTGGGATAAAAACTCACGATTAAGAATATTACCATTGTACGGGAGTTTGATGATGTCTTTCTGGAGGAACTTCCAGGTCTTCCACCAAATCATGAAGTTGAGTTTTTACTAGAACTCATACCGGGTGCTATTCCTATTTCAAAGACACCTTATGGAATGGCCCCAATTGAGTTGCTGGAATTGAAGAATCAACTCTAAGAGAATCTTGATAAGGGATTCATACGACCTAGTGCATCACCTTGGGGAGCACCTGTTCTGTTTATTAATAAGAAAGATGGATCAATGAGACTCTGCATTGATTATCGAGAACTTAACAATATCACTATCAAGAAAAAATATCCTCTCCCTTGCATTGATGACTTATTTGACCAACTACGTGGAGCTCAATACTTTTCCAAGATTGATCTTTGTTCAGGGTATCATCAATTAAGGTTCAAAAAAGATGATATACCAAAGACGACTTTCCGTACAAGGTATAGACACGATGAATTTATAGTGATTCCATTTGGTCTTACTAATTCCCCTGCTATCTTCATAGATCTAATGAATAGAGTCTTTAGAGACTATCTTGATTAGTTTTTGGTAGTCTTTATAGATGATATTCTTGTCTATTCAAAGAGAAAGGAAGAACATGAAGATCACTTGAGAATTGAATTAAATACCCTGAGAAAGGATAAGATTTATGCCAAATTTACCAAGTGTGAATTTTGGCTTCAAAAATTTACATTTTTGGGTCACATAATCTCAAAAGAGGGGATATATGTGGATCCATCAAAAATAGAGGTTATCGAAAGATGATAGAGACCAACAACAGTCACTGAGATCCAATGTTTTCTTGGTTTGGCTGGATATTATCGACGTTTTGTGAAATATTTTTCACAATTATCTAATCCACTCACCAGGTTGATTCGAAAAGGTGTTAAGTTCTTGTGGACGGAGGAGTGTGAATAGAATTTCAAGGAGTTGAAAAGAAGGTTATCCAGTGCACCTATGCTCACACTGACTTATAGTGGAGAAAGGTTTATGATCTACAGTGATGCATCCAAGAAGGGATTGGGGTGTGTTCTCATGTAAAATGATATGGTGATAACTTATGCCTCACAACAGGTGAAAATCCATGAGAAAAATTACCCAACTCGTGATTTGGAGTTAGTTGCGGTAATATTTTCATTAAATATTTGGAGGCATTATATTTATGGTGAATGGTGTGATATTTATACTGATCATAAAAGTTTAAAGTATATTTTCACACAAAAGGAGCTGAATATGCGTCAAAGGAGATGGTTGGAGCTGATTAAGGATTACGATTGTTCAATTCATTACCACCCTGGAAAGGCAAACAAGGTGGCAGACGCATTAAGTCGACAAGACCATGCTAGCTTATCAATGATGTGGATCACAAAAGATCCAATATTTATGGATTTACAAAGGATAGATCTGGGAATTATAATAGAAGGGGAAAAATCTTATCTTTCTCAAATGAATGTTCAACCATCTATACATGTGAAGATTAAAGAACCACAAAAAGAAGATGTAGAGTTACAAAAGAAGGTGAGAAATGTTCCTGAATTCAACCTTGATTGTGATGTAATAATAAATTGTAGGAATCAGGTTTGTGTTCCTCCCATCCCAGAATTAAAGATGGAGCTACTGGATGAGGCTCATAGTTCTTCATTATCTATTCATCTTGGAAGCACGAAGATGTATAGGGACCTGAAAGTGTACTTCTGGTGGGAAGACATGAAAAGAGATGTTGTTGAATATGTATCTCGATGCTTGGTTTGTCAGCAAGTTAAATCTGAGAGACAGAAGTCTAAGGGGATGTTACAACCATTACCCATACCTGAATGGAAATGGGAAAACGTCACTATGGACATTGTCACTAGACTTCCTAAAACATCCAAAGGCAATAATTCTATTTGGGTCATAGTTGATTGTCTTACAAAGTCGGCACACTTCATTGCTATTAGAGAGGATTTCTCTCTAGATCAGCTTGCTAGGATATATGTAAAGGAAGTGGTAATATTTCATGGACTACCACTTTCCATTATATCTGATTGGGATTAGATATTTACCTCAAAGTTCTGGCAAAGTCTTCAGCATACTCTAGATACAGAGTTGAGTTTCAGCACTGCTTATCATCCTCAGACAGACGGTCAGTCTGAGAGAACAATTCAAACTCTAGAAGACATGTTGGGAGCTTTCTCTTTGTATTTCAAAGGTGGTTGGGATCAACACCGACCTTTGGTTGAATTTTCTTATAATAATAGCTTTCACGCCATCATTCAGATATCTCCTTATGAATCTCTCTATGGAAAGAAATTCCAAACTCCAACTTTTTGGGATGAAGTTGGGGAAAGAGAGCTATTAGGACCTGATCTTTTTGATGAGATGGCAGAAAAGGTTAGATCTATTCAACAACACATAAGAGCAGCTCAGAGTCAACAAAAAAGTTATGCCGGCAACTGAATAAAAGACCTAGAGTTCGAAGTGGGTGATAAAGTGTTCTTACGAATATCTCCTTGGAAGAGAGTAATGAGATTTGGAAAGAAGGGAAAGTTGAGCCCTAGGTATATCGGTCCTTTAAAAATATTGGATCGTGTTGGGAAGGTAGCTTACCGATTGGAACTTCCACCAAATCTCTCTCAAGTTCACGTTGTGTTCCATGTATCTCTCCTGAGAAAGTACATACCTGATCCTTAACATGTACTAAGCTCAGAAGTTGTACCGTTGGAGCATGATCTTTCTTATGAAGAACAACCAATAGAGATTCTAGATCATAGAGAAAAGGTTCTATGGAACAAGACCACTCGCTTGGTTAAAGTTTTATGGAGGAACCACCAATTATAAGAAGCTACATGGGAGCTTGAGGATATGATGAGGGAGAGGTATCCTCATCTATTTGTTACGAAGTGATGAATTTCGTGGGAAAAATTCATTTTAAGGGGGATAGAATGTAACACCCTGATATTTTATGAGAAGTATTTTTTTATGTCTTATGTTATACACAACATCAAATGAATCTTTTACAGCACACAACACTAGCTTGGCTTGCGTTACACACAATCACGACCTTCCTCGATAGCATGTGAAGTACGAAATACGGAGTTCCACTAAATAATCTTATATTAATATAATATTATAAACTATCCGTTATGAATATTATTAACTGAATTTTAAATTTTATAACATTAGTATTCATCTTACATATTTTCTAGAACATGTTATGAGAACAAAATAAATTTTTCAGGTAAAATAAATATTTTTCAAAAAATGCTGTTTTGCAGCCTTTTGATGGAGCACCCACTTTAAATGTAATTTTTGACAAGTTTATAAGTTAAATTTGACAAAATATAATTCTTCTTTAGAATCAGGATATAAAAATTTACTTTGGATAAATTTTTCATATTATTCTGATAACTTTCTTATTTTAATGAATAGTAAAAAACACGCTATATTTTAATTAAAAACAAATTTTTTCACTGCAATGATTTATATGGTAAAATTATAATATTTAATGGTTTTAAAGTATAAATAGAATATATTTTTACCATTTAATATAATTAATGTCATTATCATTAATTTTACATTGAATTCATAGGTAAAAACATTTCAATCTTTGGCAATGTTTTAACTTTTAAAAACTCGTTTGCTTAACAACAGGATTAATTTTAAATTAATTACTGCAACTTCTTTGTTTTATATTTTGAAAAATTTATTCCATATTTGGATTAATTGGGTCCAAAATTTGTTAATAGGTTACTTTTATTTTTTTGAGATTATGAATAGTAACTACGGTAATTTTTATTTACTGCGGTTAAAGGTAAATAGGGTAATTCATGGTTAAAAGAATATTATAATAATTCAAAATTACCTTGACACTTATCCTAACCTTATTTAATGAGTAGTGACCGACCATGGGAATCCTTGGGTCGATTTTGGGACCCCATTGAGCCACTTGGTAGTGATATTGACAATTTGGATTAATTAATTTAATGTAAAGACAAAATTGACGTTAACAAAAATGTTTTAGTAATTAATTTTTATGAGGGGTTATATAAATTATATTTTCTACTTTAAATATTAATTGGAAAGATAAAAATATTTCCTACATGATGATATTTTTTTTATAATTTTTGGACATCAAATAAATTAAATTATTTTTGACACAATAATGATGCAGTATTTACCTCATTAATAAATTATTTAAATAAATAAGATTATAATGATTAAAATATTTTCAAAACATATCCAATTATAATTGGATGATTTTATTTCAACCATTATTCATCTTATATTTATCTTTAATTATTTTTGGACATTTTGAAACCGAAGATAAGTTTATAATAAAATAATATTTTCACACTTTCCAAAGGTGCCCCTCTCATCCCTTATAAAAGGGAACCTCCTCCCTCTCCTCCTCACACCACTTTGAGCCTTCAAGCTCGGCCAAACCCTACCAATTTCTCTTCTACACTTTCCTATAAACATCCTAGATGTCCTGGTCTTCTTCAAGGACCAACCCTAGTGCCCTAAGAGGAGGTTATGAAGAGGCACGTCAAAGAAGCGGTAATATCAATTACCGATCCTTTCCAATTTCTTTCTTCTTCAACTTATTATTCTTTATTTGATTAATTATGAAGTAATAACATCATTATTACTTATATACTGATATGTTATTATAAATATGAAACAACCCCATTTCACCTACTATCCATCCTATAGAAAATGAAATCACCGCGCGTGCGTACATACGGAATACCGTCTCCACGTCATGGTGTAATCAGTTTTTCCACCACCACCTTACTTGGATGGGTATAATGGTGTAAATAATAACTATATATGATTATAGTAATGTGATATTGATTCTTAAATAGTATACATACACTGAAATACAATTCCACGATCATGGGAATGATATCATCGCTCGTATGTATGTACGGCCTACCGTCTCCACAATGTGATGCGACTCGTTCTACAAGATCTTCATTGCATAATGATTATATAAATGAATTTAATGACTAAATATGATATATATTACACTAATAACATTATGTAAATGAGGTATATATAACCTAAAAAGAATAATAAGAATATATTCGACAAAACACGCATAAGAACAAAAAAAAGAAATAAACACCCGAATAACAAGTAACAATTAAATATTACTAATAAGAAGATAAGAATATGACCATATATGATATCATAACAATGATTCAGATTCTTGAATAAGTAAATAACACTATTTAAATCATTATAAATGAGGTTCGGACATGTACGAAGAAAATCGGACCTAAGGTAAGGGAAAATCTCGCAAATCTCAATTTTTATCTGATATTGTTTATACATCAGAATTTACTGGGGAATATTTAACATCCACATCCATGTTTCCTCAATATGTAATATTATTTATATCCTCCTACAATTGTTTAAATCCAATTTTACCTTTCGGTGAGTTTTTAGTAAAATATATGAAAGGAATCTTTTGTCGTTTTTCGTACGAGGTACTTTTTGACTTTTCCGGCCAAAGTATGAGAAGAATATTTTTTAACTTATACGACATGAATGGATTTTATGATTTCATAAAACATTATTTCCACGAATCAGCCTTTAAAAGTTTTCAAGTTTATTTTTAATCAACTTTTTTTCGTTTAAAATTTTATGACAAGTTAAGAAATGAAAAATGTTTTCTTAAAGTAGAAAGGATATTTTCCACAAGAATGGAGTTCAAGGGTTTTATCAAAATTATTTTCCATCTATGATAATATAGGGTTCTGTTTCTATGCCTATTTTTATATTGATTTTATTATGTTATGATGGAATTATTTTTATGATGTCCTTTTATCTTATATGGATTATTTTATGATGGCATGACGTTTAAGAATCCCATTTTTATTACATGGGTTTTGCTATGATGTATGAATTGTGATTTTGTGGAAAACATAAGAATGGTTTCATTATGAGATGGATGGGACCTATATCTCCCTCCAATGAATTGGGTAAAGATTTATATCTCATGAGATAAACATGGTTGGAATGAAAAGTTAAACCAGTTTAGTGATACAGGACTGGAACGAGGAGTGAACTTGGTTCAGTAATGGACTTTGTCTGCTATGATAGTCTTGGCAATGAGTCTTCAATAATATGAATTGATTTTCTATGATTATGTCTGTATGCCACAATGTATCATGTTTTATGTTATGATTATTTGGGATTACATTTCACCACTATGATTTATCCCATGTTATGATATTATGATCTCTTTTGTAGGTTAAGATATTCAAAATGTTATGTTCTTATGAATATGATATGATTGATATTTATTTTGTTTACCCTTAATGAGCATTTGAGCTCACCCTTTTGTATGTTTTCTTTTCCCCAGGTTTGGATGAAGGGTTTTAAGTAGAATATTCCAAAAGGGACTCTAGATATGATGAAATAAATGGGAGACAACGTAGATGATTTATGAACCAGTTGTTTATGTTTCCCAGTTTCTAAAGACACTATAATTATACGGTCCTTTCATGGTTTTGTTATATGTTGTAATAAGTATGCTTAAATTTTTGAAGTAATAACCATGTATGTAAATTATGGGTCGTTATATATAGCCTATGGTACCTGTACGCATTCACCCACATACATCTACATGAAATTGTACAAAGATAATAAAAATAAAATAAAAATTCATACATGAATATATCCCAAAACAAGAGTATAATAGAATTATTGATGGATTAAAAATGGAAAAATAAAATCCCACAAAAAAACTATAAAAGGGTCCAACATGATCAGATAGAGGGAACTACTATCAAACTAAACTATATGAAATCTCCTCGACTAAGCACAAACACCTCAGTATGTCTCGACTACTAAGTTTTTTCCACTATGGGTCCTCCTAGGACTCCATCAAAAGTCCAAACATATACACAAGACAAGAAATGTGTGGTCAAATCCCTTGTACGAGTGATTAAAACAATAACCAATATGATCCCTATAAACCAAAATAAAAGAGAGAAACGAAAAGCAAACAGTCCACTCAACCTAGCCAAAGGGAACCCAAGCGAGGGAAAAAAAGAACTCCATCTCGACTGATCCTTAGTTATTACATGATTATTTTTCTATCTACATGATATGTTATCCAAGATATGTGAAAAAACTATAAGGGACCCAGAAAACACTTAGATATACTCATATAAGACTCAAAATCTCATGATGTTTTAAGCTCATATCCATCCACATGATTCTATTCAAGGATCATATGTAATGCTCATCTAGGAGAATGCAGTCCATGAGCTATGTCATCCCAAATGAAACTCATCCAAACGATACTCTTCATCAGATACAGATCTCTAGGTCCAAATCTAATTCCCAATACCAGAGGTCCTATCACCACTACCGTATTCCCTGTGAAATATCATAGGGACATAAGTGGAGAATCCTTCCACTAAATAGTACACATAGTTAGGGGATCACTTCTCCAGACCATGCACCATGTGCACCTTCTCTAAAGGGAGAGAAAGGAGGGACTCACACCTTGGTGCTACCCATTAGTAGGGGGAGGAATAACTCTTAACAATCCTATAAAACCTTTATAGCACTTGCATGTAGTGGACCACAAATCACTATTTTAATGGATAACAACATTCTAACAAGGCATTTCATATAAAAAGTGTAGGGGCCTACTCCTCATAAATAATCTTCATATCTGAGGGAGATCTAACTCATATGAAGGACCTGCTCTCTGTCACTACTTGAATATGGGGCAGTATAACTTCGTAGATAGGGGAATTGAACCCCATGTATAGGGAAGTTTTTTTATCTAACTATATGATCACAATGGGGGACTAACACCGTGACTTGATAGGGGTGTTCCGACCTCGGAAAAAAGGAACCACACCCAGGTGTGACAGGGGAGTATTGGCACTTCCTGGACATCACATATGCCTTGGTGTGATAGTGTAGTACTAACTCCATGGATAGAGGAGTCAAACCCTGGTATGATAGGGGAGTACCAACTCTATTGGAACATCACATATGCAGGATTGACACCATGGTACCATATGGAAGTACCAACTCCATCTATATAATGGGTATGAAGGTCCCTCACCCAAATATCATAGGGTAGATCAATCTCTATCTATATGAATGATAAAGTGGACCCACTCCCTAGTCAAACAGGGGAGTACCAATCTCAGGATAACTACTTCATGGGTAGAGGACTTGCACCCATGGGGGGGAAGTTACGTCTAGGCCAATCTAATAGGTAAGGGAAACCCACACCGTGATAAAATAGGGGACTACTATTCCCATCATCTCTCTTTGATAAACCACACCAACCTCCATCATCGTTCATGCATTTTTGCAAGAATAACCATAGTCATCATGCCTCACAACGCAAATTTTCTATGGGTATGGGACTCATTCCTTAATAGAAGCGTAGTACCACTCTACTAGACTATAGAGTCTAGGGAACCGCATCTTGCGATGTCAAGGAAGGTTACCAACCCCGATATATCTCTATTTATCCATCCCAATAACTACCAATGATCAATCATCGCTAATGCAATGTCAAACTTGAATAATTCCACACCGTATCCCACAAACCATCATGAAGGATACCATCAAATTATACGTGAAAAAATGCTTAGGATAAAATACTCACATACCTTAATATGATCCTAGAATATGGAGATACACTCAGTGAAAGATCTATAGAATATTATTGGACATGTAGTGGGGTCAACATGGTGTGTAACCCCACCTGAACACCTAGATGTGTTATCTGCCACATGAATTGGTTGGCTATGTGAGCTTACACTGGATGTACATAGTGAACACAATGTGTCTCGCCTCACTTAATCCCCTAGACATGTCCTTAACCCATTCCCATGTTTGGCACCCATTCCCATGTTTGGAACCCCATTCCCATGTACTTTGTATGTTTTTAGTCACACGACCATGTCCCTTGAAACAACATCCCTTGACTTGTCTCTTTTCCACAAGACCATGTATCATTAGATGGTGTGTACCCAAGTAAATGATGTGTAGTTAGTAAAATTCATCTTCCTAGAATGGGAAAAACACACATCATGTGCCTTTACACTAAATGTTGTGTGATCAAGAATTCCAAATGGGAATTCCATACGTGCTGCCTGAACACCCTAGTTTCCACTGAAAACCACAAATCAACCCCCATGGGGTCCTTTATATTCATATAATGTCTCTCAAACCTTATAAAAATGCATAAAATAGTGATTGGGTATTAAAACTCAAATACACCCACTTTATGGTGAAATGTCGAAGTTTCAAGTCCAAAATGATGCTTAGGAGCCACTACAGCATGATCTAATGAAGATAGGTTCCAAAAAATTGAGATCGACAACACCTCTTCTCCTCAATTCTGTCTCAGGTTCATCCATATCCATGAGAGATCCTCCTCATATCCCATTTTTATATGTGATAAGGTGTGGGGGAGGATATTAATTTATTTTTAATAAACTCATATCATCAACTATCCCACCAACACTCCCTCAATCAAGCACCCAATACTAGACAATTTTATATCATGCCTAGGATAAACACCATGTTCTTAAATCAATCACGGTCTTAGTTTCCCAATATGAGACTCCACTTAGGAATTATTCCATGATTAAAAAGAAACTACGTGTGCATGATAAACATATTTTTAATATTTTTAATATCACTACAATGTGGCTCTATGGGGCCTAAAATCCCATTACAAATTAGTGCCTGGTTTCATAAATATTCTTAGAAATATTCCAAATCCTTAAAGCTCAAACGCTGAGTCACTAAATCCTCCCCACCTTAAATATTTTCATCCCTAAAAAGTGAAATCCTAGGAGAAAATAGAAAAATTGAACTCTCTATAAGGACTCCCATGTCAGGGAGTTCACCAAGGGGTTCTCATGCAACCTATATGCATGCACTCATGGGAACTATAAAGGCCAAACCACACCTAATGTCCAGCTCAAACTATGTTTTCATCATGAAAAAAAGTATGAAAATGTCTCCTCAACTATGATAGGTTGGAAACACCATAAACCCAGTTCCTCTACAGTCATAGGGTCTAGCAGTACACCACCTCGCTAAGATGACGTAGACACTGACTTAATCAGACAATTCTCATCCTCCCCTAGATGGAGTTCACTATTCCATCTTTAGTTGTCTCATGTAAAACATTGACACCAAACATGAGAGGGTATCAAAAAACAACACAAGAATACCCAAGTGAACAGACTAGGTCTTACTAGGTGCTCTACACAAATCTCCAACTATGACACTATAATAAGAACCTGAAACTCATAACACTACAGTTCTACAATCTGGAAACACTGCCACACCCATCAGTGGAAACCCTCTAATCATGGATGGTAGGAAACCAATAAATACTAGGTAAACATCATAGGGACTCACTCTACCACTACAAAATTATTCTATGTAAGTAACTCTCCTACCATAGTCAGGTCACACTATTGGTAAAATTGTTTGATAACTGATCCCCTCATTAGGAACCTCCAACATAAAGTTTGAGTATAAAGGCTCCACTTTTAATTCTAGGGACTTATCTAAAACTCCAACATGAAACCTTTCCCTAAACACATAGGTAAAAGGAAATTTTCCACCACACCTCGACATTATCCTCTTTGAGCATCACAAACTTCACCTCATGGTTTTAACCATGTCACAAAAATGAATCTTAGTAAGGGAAGCATCCCTCTTCCTCATATGTCTGAAGAAACATGAAACATCACCATAACTAGGTTTTATCAACACCCCATATCACCCTAGATAATCCTTGATTAAGAAGCTTCAAGAATATAGTACCTCACAACAGTGTCTAACAATACTACTCAAAAATTAGAAAGGACACAAAGCGTACCTCTAATTATCTTCGAACCCTATGAATCATAGGAATCTGAAGCATGTAGATTTCTTCTTCACCATCCTCTAGCTCCCTGAGCCTATCATGGAATACCTAGGGGTATTGGTGGAAACATCTCGAACCATTTTCCACCTCCTGCTGCTCTCCCCACTCCTCTACCTCATCTACAATCATAAGGATCTCCCTAATCCAAACTCTACCTATTACAGGGTGTTCCATAGATCTTCTCACTCATATCAGCACAATAGATAAAAAAATCTTGTGATATGTCCCCATCCCCCACAAGCCTAACACCACCTATCATGTAGCTAGCTAGGTCCCTAGTGTAGATCATGTTTTGAAAATCCACATGTCTAAGTCTAGGCATGGGTATGCCTCTTGATAACCACTGTCAACACTATTTTCTTAACACTTCACTTGGAATATTTTTATCACTAGAGCTCACCCTAGCACCCCCTCATAAGAGGGAAGACACAATGATACCACACCTGATTGGATGTCTCTATGAAGGCCTTGCTCAAAGTTCTATTCCCTAAAAATGAATATCTAACCCGATATAGGGATTCTCTTGAAGGGTCTTTGAACCTCACATAGTAATCTTCCATATACATGCTACCATGTTGAATCTGTAGAATCTCCTAGATACACACTAATCTCAACATGGCTGGATAAAACTCCATGAGGAGATGAACAAACTCCACCCAAGTGAGCATCATCTCATTGTGGGTCTACATCACTAGAATACACCATCACCTAACCAATCCCTAAACAGGACTTTCTTATAGGACCACCATTTGATCAGGAGGTGTCCTCAAATGGCAGAAAATGTGTGTGACTATCTCAAGCTAGTCATCGGCTAGCTAGAGGTCTACATCATCCTGATACCTGGGAGGTATCTTCCCTTGAAACTCTTGTTGTGCACTCATCCCGTGTGTATCCTTGGTATGAAATTCCAAAACAACCTACTACTAAATAGGTCATTTATTAACTGGCATACTACCTAGAGGTACCAAATCCCATGCAATGTCTTGCACTAAAGCCTCAACACTCGGTTGATCATCCCCATGATCTAGCCAAAGAACCCTATTTGGATATCTTCATAGTGGGATCCTTAAAATAAAATTAATACATTCTATGGTTAAAGAGTATATCTAGGGATATGACTCAAAAGGTATATAGAACACAAAACCCATTCCAATATGATAAATGTACCAAGATTTTCCTTTAACAAGTTCCCTAATGTAATAAGTCAACAAGAAGATTATTAGAGTTCTGGTGAATAGATATATTGTCCACTGTACCAACACTCGATTCCTTATCTTAAAAGTTAAACTCGATACACATCAACACTTTCACCATAAAACATATACAAATCACACATCTAGATAAAATCTACACTATGATCCTGCAATTGAAATTTCTATGATACCACTCTATCATGAACCAACCAACTAGGGCCTTATCTATGACTCCCCAAGCCCACCTCCACTTAGTCTGGGTCCTGTGTCTATCACTGACTAGACATATCACACACATGGTAGGACTTAGACTATGGTACATATATGTTTGCACACACATACATCTACATTGAAAAATGAAAATAAGATAAAATTGAAATATAAATGCATGAATACATCTATCCCACAACTAGAGTACAACAAAAGTACTAAAAGAATAAAAGAGGAAAAATAAAATATCACTAAAAACTAAAAAATGAGTCCAACCTCCTTGGATGGAGGAGACTATTGTCCAATGAAACTGCTGAAAAGCTCCTCAACCAAGCACTAGAAAACACATCAGTCTTTCTAGACCACATTTATCTACCCACTCAGAGTCCTCCTGGGACTCTATTAAAAGGCCTATCATCTGCACAAGACATGACATGTTCAAGAAAATTCTATGTAGGGATGAGTATAACAATACCGAGTAGGCACCCCATAACCCAAAATAAGAGGGAGAAACTAAAAGGCAACAATCCACTTGACCCATCCTGAGGGAACTCAAGTGAGAGAAAATAAAAACTCCTTCTCGAACACTCCTCAGCTATACCTGACTATTTATCTCTATCTATATGGTGTGTTAGACAATATATGTGACAAAACCAAAAGGAACCTATAAAAACCCTAAATATACTCATACCAAACTCAATGTCTCATGAGGTTTCAACCTCATATCCAACCATAAGATTATAATCGAGGCTCATAGGTAATGCCCATCCAGGTGAACACACTCCACAAGATCTTGCATCCCATATGGAACTCTTTTGATAGATACACTCCATGAGATGAAACTCTTGAGGTCTAACACTAATTCCCAACACCATTAGTCCTATCATTATTGTCTTATGCCTCATATAAGCTCATAGGAAACCATGTGGTGAAGGATATCCCTCAGAAATTCACATGTTTGAGGGAGAACATCTCCATACCATTCACTACAATCACCCTCTTTGAAGAGTGATAAATGAGGGACCCACACCTCAATACTACCCTACAATTGGGGGATTACTAACTTATAACCATCCAAAAAAACCCGTGTAAGACCCATATGAAGTGGACCACACCTCACTATATGGATGTATCACTACCTTCTAACTACGTATCACACATAAAAATTAGAGGAGACCACTCCCCATAACTATGATCCACATCTGAGGGAGCTCCCACACCCATGGAGGATCTACTCCCCACTGCTACTCGAAGATAGTGGAGAAAAAGTCCGTAGATAGAGAACTCACACCCAGTGTATAAGGGAGTTCCATATCTATATGTATGATCACAATGGGGGACCCACACCCTGACTAAATAGTGGAGTTCCAACCCTGGTCTAGAGGAATTTCACCCTAGTACGACAAGGGAGTACTGACACTACCTAAACATCACATATAGAGGACCCATGCCCTATTGTGATATAGGAGTACTGAATCCAAGGGTATAGATCACATGCATTGGTATGATAGAGGAGTGTCAGCTCTACTAGAACATCTTGTATGGTGGACCTACACTCTGGTACCACATGGAATTACTGACTCCATCTACAAAATAATTATGGAGGTCCCACACCCTGATACGATGGGGGAGATCCATCTAAATCTACACAAATTATATGGGGGACTTGTATCCTGGTTCAATAGGGGAGTTACAACCGTGGGAGAACTAACATATGGGTAGAGGACCCACACCTATTGTGGGGTAGTTCTATCTATACCAGTCTTAGAGGTAATGGAAACCTATGCTCTGATATGATAAATGATTACCAGTCCTAGTGTCTCTCTATGATAAACCACACCGACCTCCAGAAACAGTCATGCATCACTGGAAAGAGAATCACGATCATCGCACCTCACGTTACAAATCTTCCATGAGTAGGGGATGTGTTCCCTAATAGTAGGGTAGTACCACTCTACCAGCCTAAAGAGTATAGGGGACCCACATCCTGATATTTCATAGAAGGGTACAAACCCTAACATATCTCCAGTGATTTATCTCAATCACTACCAATGATCAAAGACCTCTAATGAAGTGTTGAGCTTGAATCATGCCATTTCATATCTCACAAGCCATCATGAAGGATACAATTTCATTCGACAAGAAAAAATACAGAGTATAGGCTACTCATTGACCTAAATATGAGCCTCAAAGAAATATTTACACTAGGTGGAAGATCCCAAGAATAGTAAATAGTGTGTACTAGGTTCAACATGGTGTGTGACCTCACCTGAACACATATCCATTTCCTCTAATCCATGTCTTACCTAACCATGTGAACTTACACGGTATGTACATAGTGTACTTGAAATTTATCACCTCACCTGGGACCTTGGTCTTGTCCTCATCCCATGCTCATTTTCAGTACCTCATGACAATGTACTTTAGTCGTGGATAGTCACATGTTTATGTCCCTTGACATGAAATCCCTGGCCATGTCTCTTAGCCACATGACTAGTCTCACTACGTGACATATGTACCCCCAGTACATAGAATATAGTCACCAAAATTCATTTTCCTTGAACTGGAAGAATACATAGTGTGTGGCTCAGCACTACACACCATGTGATCAGAAATTACAATTGGTAATTCCCTATGAGCAGCCCGAAATGCCCTGATTTTGACTGAAACCCATAGATAGACCACCATATGGTCTTTAATAGTCATCTAAGGGCTCTAAACCCTAATAAAAATTAATAAAAATTGGTATCAGTAATTAAAAATCAAATTCACTTACCTCATGGAGAAACAAAGAAGCTTTAGGTCAAAAATGACACTTAGGATCTTCTAGAACATGATCCAGTGATGATCAGTGCCAAAAAAGAGATCGATGGAACCTCTTCTCCTCGATTCAGCCTCAGGTTCCTTTTTCATTGTTGGACATCCTCCCCCTCTCCCTTTTATAAGTGTGATAAGGGTTTGGGTAAGGATATTAGTTTCTTTTTAATAAACTAATATCATCAAATCGCATGCCAATGCGCCCTCAAATGAGCACCCAAAGCTGAAAATTTTTATATCATGTATAGGGTAAATGCCACATTTTAAACTCAACTATAGTCTCAGATTCTCGATCAGAGACTCTTCTCAAAAGTTATTCCATGATTAAAAACAAACAGGGCATGCATGATAAAATATATTTAATATTTCTAATATCACCACACTGATTATCTTTGGGCCCTGTAATCCCATACCAACTTAGTGCCTAGTTTCATAAATTATCCTAGAAATATTCCAAAGTCTTATAGGTCAAAACCCAAATATCTAAAATCACTATTTTGGGTTCTAAAATTGTATAATCTAACTCTATTATTGATAATTTTCTACATTTATCTCACTCTACCTGTGTATCAAAAGTGGGGTTAGATAATGGATTGGTTGGTGTTCACTCCACTGTTAACTGGAATAGAGGATCCATTTGTAGTTAAAGTCCTCTTCATTATTACTAAATCACTAGTAGTATCAAATCATGTTCCACTTCATCCAATATGAGTAATCCATCAGACCATCATCTGTTAAGGCTCTATTGTATGTTTATTTTTAGCTACCATCATGAGATATAAATATTTAATAGAATGAACACCCTAGTATTTTCAAAAGAATTGATAGAGTGTAATTGAACTAGTGTTATCACTACTCATTTAGTATGGTCATAGGTATCTTGGATTTGAGCTAGAGGCCTTTAGACCATATATTTAATACACTAACGAGTAAAATAAAGAATCTTGATTCAATATGATTAATTACGATTCTAGGTTATTTAAAGTTCAGGGTTTCACTAACCAGGTCCCCTAAAGGCTAGGAAATCCCTATCTAGAAGACTCACTAGCTCATTACTAGGTCTGAAAAGGTAAAACCTTATTGTGAAATCTAAGAAGTTACCCAATTGGAGTATGGTTAGGCATTATAATTTTCCAAGGGAATAAATGGGCCTATATATCATTTCATTAAACAAAAGCCAATAACTCCATTTCACAATACCTCAAATAAAAGAGATCAAACCAATGGAAATAGTAAGTGTGTTATAGGTACAGGGAAATGGGTGCAGTACTCAGAAGTGGGTATGTACCTATCAATGTTGGAATTGAATAATTGGATATGTCTATCATTCCATATTTTGGGAATAATTCCATTAATTTGGTGGGCTAATCATGAATTACGATGGGTGGCTAGTGGTTTCGAGATCCCATCAAAAATGCATCTTCCTATTATCATTGACACACCTGAATGAATCATTTAATTTGTATGAGTGTTGATCAGATTATAATTTCTTTTTATCCCAAAATACACTTTCTACTATGGAATAGTAGAGCATTAGTACGGGGTTGATCCCACAGGGAAATAATTGACGATAAGTAATCATTGACTTAGAACCCTTTATGTAGGATCCCTCACAAGTTGGTTTGGGTTTGGGATTTAATTAACTGAATTGAGTTTGGTTTAAGATTAAGGAAGAATATAGGGGTCAAGGTCAATTTCGGGGTTCAATTTAAAAGGATAATCTTGGTCCTAACATGGGATAGTCCCAAGGAATAGGATCTAAAGTGGTGTAAAGAGCACTAATTAATGATGATCAAACCAATTAGATCAATCTATGATGAAACTACTCCTTAGTAAAGATATAGATAAAAACCTAGATGCATTAATACTATCTTTTATAAAAGAAAGTGTCATTGGATTATGGTCGTAGCCTACTCTATCCCAATTAGGTCATGTTCACTCATATAACTTCTCATGGCCATGGTTTCCTAAAAGAGTTGAATAAATAGTTACTATTTAACCTGATTAATAGCCTTAGGGTAACCAAATTTCAGTTTAGAGATTCACTAAATTCTAAAAAACCATTACTCTTGAACCCTATCCTAAGTGTCTTAGCCTCTCATGAATATATTAATTGAATTCAAAGAAGTAATTTTATACATGATCAATAGATTAATGAAACATTTTAAATAAGTTATTTTTTACATGATGGATTAATAATAAAGAAGTTTACAATCAAAACAATTAATAAACCAATCAAACACTTACATTAAATAATAAAAAAGAAATAATAGGATGTGTATCCATTATCAAGTGGAAACAATAAAGGAAAATAGATTTTTGAAAGTTGACAATGAAAAAATAAATGAAGAACACTTGTAGGTTGTTCAAAATTACTTGAATTTAATCAAAATGGAAAAATCAATTGTATAAAGTTGAGTTGTAAGGGAAATAATGTAATAAATGAGAGAGAAAAGGAGAGAAAAGTAGGTCTCCCATAATGTTATGTGTGACTGTCCACATATGGTAAAAAAATAGATGAGAATTTACACATTGTGTAAACTTATCACATAGTGTAATCCCAATCTAAGTTATTTAACACGAATTTTGGATATGGTGAATTTCTCATCCTGAATCTTTTAGATTCAGAGATACGACTCATTTCACGATGTGTAATGGGACTCATGACATGCTTCTTCTCATGAGTTTATCTTTAAGCGAGAGGTGGCCTTTAAATTTCAACGAAGTTTATTAAATATTCCAATTGTGTATTCTTTCATGACTTGTAATTTCTTCATGATTTTTTCTTCATGACGTTATACATGCTATCAATGATTCATAAATTATTTGTATGTGTTTTAATATTTGTAAAGTCCACTTTTGACTAGTTTTGATAGATTTTCCAATAGATTCTTGGATACCTATTCTAGGTAAAATTAAACATATACCTGGTGCATTATCGAATAAAGTATAAATAATCATTAATTAAATGAATCAAAAATGTATATACAATTTAATCTTATCAAATTCCCCCACAACTAAAAAATTTCTTGTCCTTAAGAAAAAATCATATCAATAAGGATTAATAATGAAGAAAATTCTAAAATAAGAAACATTCATTAAAACCAAGAAAATAAAACTAAGCTTAAGCTGGAAAAGATAGTCCTCTAGAATAAATCTTGTAGAGAAAATCATTCATGCATCATAGTTCAACTCTTTAACTAGATTCTTTAATCATTTAATTACAATTTCATAACTATTTTTTAAAAATTATACCCATTTTTTGATTTACCTAACAATAAATTTTCTCTCATCACTCAGGGTAAAATATAAGTGGAGTTATGCTCATACCCTAAATACATGTTCCTAACCATTGGCTTGCATTGGTTATATCATCTCCACTTCATTATGTCAAATAAGAAATTAATCATGGGGGATTCATCAAAAACAGTTCAAATGACTCTAAGGCTGATGGAAGGTAGGTAGAAAATGAGAATCGAGCTCAAAAGGAGCGTAAAATCTAAAGTATAATACATGATAAATGTGAACAGTGCAATGAAGTGGCTTCTCCAAGATCAAATGATGGTCAATTTCCAAATAGCTCAAGTAAATCCATGATTATATCAAGTGTGTATCAAAAATATACCATATTCCTTTATTTTTCTTTTCTTTTTCATTTTTTCTTTTTTGAAAGTCATGATTAGGACAGATCTCACATCCATCCCTTAACCACATATAATCCCTCAGAGGATTCATCGGTCTAGAAATGGTTATTTTTCACCTTCCTAATACACATCGTAAAATATTTTTCTCTTCATTTTTGTATTTTTTAAAGAAACATGGTAGGCATAAAATGCCAAAATGAATCATGGATTATATCATATCAGTCTGAAAAAAGTACCAAAAATATATCTCCTTAATAAATACACCAAGTTTCTATTAGTTAAATATTCCCTCACACTTGTTCAAAGGATAATCATGAATAATACCAAGGGTTGGGTAGTAAGGGATAGTTTTCTTGGAATAGATGTGCCCTCAATAGTTCATTATAGAAAATACAAGCTAAAGAAAGAAAAATATAAAGTGGGAATCAGGAAAATTTTGATAAAAAAGATTCCCTCAATCATATTAAAATCATATTTGTTTATTCATATCCTAGGTAAGATCTCAATGTAATTTCTAGTAGGTTTACATTCCCCAAGTTTCACTCAATAAATATTGTCATAAAAGAATATAAAATTGTGGTTTTTTAATCCTCTCTAGAATGAGAGTATATAAGATAATTGGAAATCACCCTTGGTATAAAATCAAGTTATAAGTCACTCAAAAGAGATGTCAAATATTTTGAATTTGAATTAAATTACTAAACTCAACCATCATGAAAAAAATATAAACAAGATAAAAACATGGATTTTAAAATTTTCCAAAAAAAATTTGTCTTTTATTTAAATGGATGAAATGTGATTTCAGGTTTAAAGCATGATTTTAGTGAAAATGTATCCCAGATAAATGAATAAAATCAATAATCCAAGTTTATTGATAATAGAGGTAAAAAAGGACTCCCCCACACTTAATATGATACAATGTCTACACTGTCCTTCAAAGTACTGTGGGAGAGATATCATAGATATAACATAGAAAAAATGAAACAGAAACTTTAAAATTGATTTTAGGGAATCTAGATCTCCCTGTATAACGTTTATTCTATGGGTAAACATGGTGGATTTTGATTTTATTTTGCAGCTACCTACATTATTTATTTGAAATAAAAAACATACACTATATAAGACATTAATCCACAGGGTTTAATGATGAATATAACAGTGAAATTGATAGGTTCACACAGTGTATAGTAATAAAAAGAAGGTCAGATACATGAAAATAAGCGTCTACAATGAAGTTCAAAGTGACCTATAAACAATACTTCTACTTAAATAAAAAAATACTAGGCTCTAGACTAAAAATGAAGAAAACATTTGTAATATGGGTTGCCTCCCATAAAATGCTAATAAGGACATCATCAGCCAAATGGATGGACAAAAGATCAAATCAATGGTCGTCCATATGTTCAGAAGTCCTCTACCTCCTACAAGAACTGAATTCTATGACATGAAGATCATGGGGACACTTGGTAGGATTAACCACCTTAGGAGCGTATTGATCATTAATCTTGTGTAATAAGAAAAGAATATGTTCTCATCATTGTAGTGACCTCTGCTGATCTTGGGTCCCTAGTGATAGCTCCTAAACCTAGTGCTCAACCTCATCCAAATGCTGAGTAATCTAAAGTATGAGGGTAGATGGTAGTTGAATAGGAATATCAATGACCATGGAAGAGGCAGAAGATCTAGATAATGATAAATTAACATAGTGATGAGATGATAATCATCCATACATCATATAAGAAAAAATTGTATCACATGTAAATATGTAGAAATAATATATCAATGGAATGAAAAAAAGCAGTATAAAAAGTTTCACCAATACAACATAAAAAATGGGGGGAGGGGTGAGATATAATAAGAATAATCAAAATTTTCAAGCTTCTCATCAAGAGTCCTCTCCTGAACAGAGGGTGTATATATATGTCCCTCCCTATCGATATATGATACGAAGGAAGAGGATAGAGGATAAAATTTTCTAGTGGGTGTTGTGGTGTTAGAAACTACCTGAGTGGAAGTTGGAGGTGAGTTTTCAATCTTGATAGTTTCCATGTGTCTGAAAGTTAGATCAATGAACGGCACCACTATGGATGGGAGAATGGTTTGGGCCTTGCTTCGTCAGGCCTGCTCTTCCAAGAACACCTTTTGGGAAGCAGGATATAAAATCTTAGTGGGTATATCAGTCGAGCTGGCATAGGTGGGAGGGATTGATGTAGATGAAGGGTTGAAAAAGGATGTTGGATAAGAGGTGATGGTGGCTGGTGGCAGTGGAGGGGTAGTAAAAAGGGAGAACTCTATGAAGCGATTTCCAATGTAGTGGGAAATTCAATATAGATTCTCCATGATGAGAAGGTACATAGCCCAAATATATATTGGGTAATATGGTGTTGGTGGTGGAGTAGGAAAGTTGGTGTTGGATGGAGAAGAGATGTTGGTGGTTTCAGTAGGTGGAATGGGATAAGTCATGGGTTGGAGCATGGTGGTGGTGGAAGTATGGGGGGATATGGATGTGGTGGGAGTAGGGGTGGGGTCGGAGGCATGGTCTCCAGGAACCTCGTGCAACATCTCAAATTTTCAGTATACTATTTTTAAATATTATATGAATTATTTTCAATAACAGTTGTTAAGAAAACGTGTGATTGCGAGTCTCAGTGTTCCCAAAATAAATATTTGAAATATATTAATATATTAAATAGAATGCGTGTATAGTTTTCGTAAAAAAGTGGAATACCATACAAATGGTTTACCAGATCAAAAATCTAAGGGAACAGTTGAATTTAGAATAGATATTTTACCCCATATGCGACCTAACATTGGTCTACATAGGTATTTTGTGAAAAAGTCACCATGGGCATAAAATGAATAAAATAATTTAAGTAAATTATTATAATTAATTTTTGTTGACGCATTAGATTAAAACAATTTAAAAAGATTGTCATTTTAAAATTCTAGGGTTAGCTGCATAACCCTGGAATCATCTAGAGAGTCGTTGGAGAGAGATATCAAGAATCCTTCCCGCCGAATGATGATGGATCATCGATCAATAATTGACACACATGGATTTTTAAGGATCTCACCAACAAACGCAACACAACTTCATTATTCATCATAGACCAATCCAAATAAAATTAGGGAATTTGTTTCGATTGTTTAATTCCCTGCTCTTAATTTCTACAAAAAATGTTAATTAATCGACAAACGGATTAATTTACGGATCATGCTTATTGTGGGATGGAATTTATTTTGTGGGGATTTTATGAGAATAAAATCTCTGATATAATTTTTTGAAGGAATTATAAAGGTAAAAAACCAAGATCAACACAAACATTTATTAAGGTTCTTTCCTTTTGATTGATTGTGTTTTTCTTCCCTAATTCTTCGTTTCACTGCGGGCATTCTTCGTTAGTCCGGGGTTTGAATATTTCAAATGAATTGATTGTTTCAAACTTATTTCTTCATAAAATGATCTGATATCACATATCTGGGATCATCATAACTTGATGGAGGTGTGATGGTGGTTTTGGAAGTGAATCGAATGAAGAGTGATTCCTGAAATCGAGTTCTTAATCCTAAAATAAAGAATGGTGTTTTGATCTGATTTGCGAGTGGATCCAGTGATGAAACATGTTCCTCGGTGATGGAAAGGTTTTGATGACCTTGGATCTCGAGTTTTCCAGTAAGTAAAGGCCAAAAACTAAAAACTGGACTTGTAAACGAGGTGCGCGACTGTAACACCCCGAGCTTCCATGATACGCTTCTCATTCAATAATGCAATAGCTTGCATTGTATGCAACTTCGAGTTCTAAAACACCGCGACTAATCATAGTAGCCATTATAAATAGTAATAATGACTTTTTAAAATTATAGAAATTTTATATTTCAAAATGGACTTCATTTTTGTATTCCTAATATTGAAATTGGCCTATGTTGAATTTTTTGTAATTTTCTGAGAACTTCCGAATTTTTATGAATAGTGAAAAATAATTAAAACAACTTTTTTAATCAAAATAATTTATAGTGATAAGTTATATTATTGAGTGGTTTTAAAGTATAATTAGAATATATTTTTACCATTTTATCCAATGGTGTTCATTAGAATTAATTTCACTTTGAAATTGGACATAAACAATTGCCAATCTTTTGATATAAATTGTTTCTTAAAACACGCTATTTGTTGTGACAGTGGGAATTAATTATAAAATTAATTAATGCAACTTATATGTTTGGAATTTTTTAAAATAGACATCATTTTTGAATTTGGAATATCAATTATAGCTTAGGGTGAAATTTTGGCTTTGTTCTGAAAAACTTCAATTTTTGATGAATAGTGAAACCACTAAGTGGTAGTTAAATAACTGATTTTTCGTTTAAATGAAATATTACCACTTCTGTGATTTGATTTTCAAAAATCCAACATAAATTATTTTCATTAAGAAGTAAAATTTGGTTCAATGAGATTAAAATTAATTTTTGGTGAATAGTAACTTTTAAGTTCTTAATCGCGATTAGAGGTAATTAGTGTAGTTTAAGGTAAAAATAATGTTTTAATAATATGAGATGAGCTTGACACTTGTCCTACTCCTATTGGATGAGTCATGGCCGACCAGGACAACCCATGGGTCAACTTGGGGACCCCATGGAGCCACTTTAGTTGGAAAATGACATTAATATATATCTATTTAATGTTAAAATTAAATTGACACAAACATGAGTTGTTTTACTAAAACATTTTTTAAGTGGGGTTACACAAGTACAAATTTTGACTATAAATATTCATTAGAAATCTAAAAAGATTTCCTACATCATTGTATTTTTTTTATAATTTTTAGACATTATATAAATTAAATTATTTATGACATCATGATGATGCAGCGATGACCTCATTATTTAACGATTTAAATAAAATGGAAAGATAATGCAAAATCCAAGGCTTACAATTGTCCAAAGCCAATTGGATGAGGATATTTCTAACCCTTATCACCTTAGCCTCGAATTATATAAGTTTGGGACCTTTAGAATCCGAAAATCATTGTGTAATAATGTAACATTTCAATCTTTCCAAAAGAGCCCCTCCTCTCCACTTATAAAAGGCCCCCACCTCTCCCACCTTATTCACACCTTCAAGCCATTTGTCTCGGCCAACCTCTGCCCAAATACTCTCCCAACATCCCTCTCTTACTCCTAGAAGCCTCACTTTGGGCAGAACGCTTCCCAAGAAAGCCTTTGGCTCAAATCAAAAAGAGTTACCCGATTTTGAGGTAATGTCTTCTCTAATGTTGTTTTGTTTTATTTTTCTTCTCCAACCCCCTAAACTCTTTTTATTCATTTCTTTTGTAACAACACCAGTATCCTCAATATACTAGGATGTTTTTATAAGAAGTATTAGAGCTACACTTACACACACCTACATCTAATGGTTAAAGAACATACGGTTTCTGTGGATGGCGAATTTCTGCCTCACGAAACGATGATTGTTCAACACTCATATAACACCTTCAAAGGTGGCCATTAAGATGTCACTATTTTTATATATGATATATATTATGTTTATGTTTTACTTATGCTTCTGTATTTCTCATTTATGTCATACTTTATGATTTCCATTATGGGTAAAACGCGATAATTTCATTTTAGGAAGTGCGGACTACCGCCCCCTCAAAGTGATGTGAATCGTTAATGCCATATGTGGGATGTATAAAGGATGGAGTAAATGATATGATATATTATATTATACTGGAACTATATTATACCTTTATATAATTATGATTTCATTACATTAAATACGAAATAGAAATGAAAGTAGCGTTCATGCGTACGTACGGCTTACCGTCTCCATGAACGGTGCATTTCATTTCTTACCTCTAAATGTTACGTAATATTATGAATGAATGTATATACTGGATATATATGATATATATGATATCTAAATCATTAATATAATTCTGGATATAATGGATATTTCACCACATGAACAACTTGTAATTATAAGAAGTTTATTGTTGACTCGAGTACCAAAGATCGACAAAACGACCATTATTAACTTAAATAATTACATAATGTTCATAACATTGTAATAAGTGATATAAAAAGGATAATGAAATTGAAAATGGTTGTTAATAAGGTAGATATTAACTCTAGTTTATTATTTAGGAGGTTAAAGAACGGTTGAGTCAAGTCGGACACAAGGTAAGGGAATTGCTTAACCCAATTTCCATTCTTTGGGTTAATCTCCTACTTTCAAATTATGTCATGATATTATTATGTCTTATTTTGTATTCTTTATGTGTAACTATAGTGAATACACATAATAGATCTATTTTATTTTAAAAATGATCTTTTTATGGACTTCGTCTCAATCTCCTTTCGTTGAGACATATTTGGTTTTATACACAACTTTCTTTTATATGGTGTATAAACCCCTTTGACTTTTACATATATTCAAAAGGAATCTTTTTTATAAGAAGCATTTACTAAACGACAAAAGGGAATGTTTTTGTCGTACGTATGCGGCGACAACGACTTCTCCGCCGCCGTGAGCATTATTTGAGTTTCGGCTTCCTCTACATGCCATTATTTTTTAATGAAAAATAAATACAAAGTTTTAACTTTCTTTTATTTTGGTATTGAAAATGGTTTTGAAAGAGTTTTTATTATATCAATATGTTTTATTGATATCTTGTGATTGAAATGTGGAAATGTTATGTTTCCTTTATGCATGTTTTATGTGATATGATTATGTTATGGTTTATGATATGTTTAAACCTATTCATATGAGGAATGTATTGGACTTAATAAGTGACGGGTGGAGCCCGCTATAGCTCCTCGATGCATCGGTAGGTCTCATGAGACAACTAGACGTGGAATTGGCCGAGGCCCTTTCCCAATTTGATTTATGGTTTTGGCCGAGGCCTTAGTCATTTTAGACGTCTTGGTCGAGGCCTTGACAAAATGTTTCAGAATGTCTGGCATTATAAATTCCCTCATTATGAAAGTGGTTATTGATATTGCATGTGATTATTCGACCAGTAGAATATCCATGTGAGTAAGTAATGGCATTATATTATTTTATTTTTGCCATATTATGCTGAAGTTCAAGTTTAAATATTTTCCAGGATGTGAAGAAGTATTTTATGAATGACCTGCAGGGATTTTCCAAAGAGGATAGAAGTGTGGACTATGGAGACTATGTTATTGTAGTTTTTCACTTTATGATGTAATGTAACGTTTATTAATGTATCTAGTGATTCCAAGGCTACTAAACTAATCGGTCTTTCGAGACTTGATCTTTTGTGATCATGCCAATGTTACGAAGTAATGCACCGGCTCTGGGTAGCTGGGGTCGGGACATTACAGTTGGTATCAGAGGCAGTTTAGTACTAACCTTGGAAGCTAGATTTAGATAAACTCTGATTAGAGCACATAGCCCAAAGATAGACTTTGAGGATTAGTATAGAATAACTTTCTAGAATTTTGTTATTGTAGAGATTTTGTGAGTTTTCCAAGCAATACATCCCTGTCTGGATACGAGCAGGTAGAGGCGGCTCTGGCACAGATGTACCTAGGGGTAAAACCTGAAAACACCGCTTTGAGCTAGACTCGAACGGGAAATGGTGCACGACAATGGGCCTTGCTGCACTCTTGGTTACGATACTCCCGGGGGATATGCTTAGGATAATTCCCACTTTCTTTACAAACCACTATGAACGGTTATGAGTATATACTTCCTCAAATAAAACCTTTTTATGATTGTGGATTATATCCATAAATAGTTCAATTTATGTTAAGTATTTTACAAGTATGGAATTATGTTTTTTGATTCATAAACTAATCTAGTTTATGCCATTGTTTAGAAATGGCGCCTAGTGGAAGGAATGGAAACCGTATCAATGCACGCACTCCGTGTAGGGATTGCCCTCCTGCTCAAGATAATTATGGTGGAGCTAGTGATACAACTGGTGCTGATCAGCTTCTCACCATACTGGGACAACTTACTCAGGTTATGAATAATAACCTTACTCGTTTGGAGCACCCTGATCCGCAATGTGGAGGATCAATGCTAGACCGTTTCATGAGGGAACAACCACCAACATTTAATGGGGGTACAAATACATTAGTATCTGAGCAATGGATAAACTCCTTAGAGAAAATATTCCACGCCTTGTGGAGTAGTGAAAGGGAAAAGGTTATCATGGCAGTTTACCGCCTCACTGGAGATGCCGATCAGTGGTGGTCGCTGATTCAAAACACAAAGGAAGATGATGACGTATCGAATATGGAATGGGGGGAGTTCAAAGAGCTTTTTTTAGAAAAATACTTTCCTCGTGACCATCGAGCAGATATGGAAAGGCAATTTCTGAGTTTGAGGCAGAAGGAGGATGAGAATGTCGCAAAGTATGAGGCTAACTTTACAAGGTTAGCGAGGCATGCTGCCGATTTTATACGTAACCCAAGGAGTAAGATTGATCGTTTCTTTGATGGGTTAAAACCATTTCTCCGTCGAGCTTTAGTATCACAATCCTTCTCATCATACGAAGATATTGTCTCCTGTGCTATCAAGACGGAAAAGGAATTCTCTAAGTCGTATGACAACAAAGTAAAGCAAGAGAAGAAGAGAACGGGGGAACAAGAGACAGATAAAGGGAAAAATGGAAAGAAGGATTTTCCATTATGTGATAATTGTGGGAAGAATCACCCTGGTACGTGCCTAAAAGGAATGGGAGTTTGTTATAAATGAGGAGAAAAGGGTCACTAGGCTCGTGATTGCAAGGGAAAGAAAGAGGCTATCAAAGTTGAATGCTATAATTGTAGATAAATGGGTCATTATGAAAATGAATGCCCTAAGCGTCAGGGAAACTTACCTCAGAAAAGGCCAAGGGATCAAGGCCAATCTTATGTTGTTACTACAGTTGAAGCAGAATAACTAATGTATTGGTGCTTTTGGACTCAGGGATTATATTTTGGTTATTAGAATAATGTGATATATATATATATGGATTGTACTGCAGTACTTGTTGATTTCAGTAAGGATTTAATATGATGAAGGTAATCATATTTTTAGTATGTGACACTAAGAGAAACTTTACTTTGTTTGGGGAATCTGAGGTTACAATTGATTTTGGAATTTAACGACCCTTTAGAGAAAGTCTGGACGGAGGTATTTTGGATAACTATAAAGGTTGGAATGGATTAAGTTTATCTTTGGATAGTATTGTTTAAGGTTAAAACATTTATGAAGATTATTTTTGGAATATTATAGTACTATATTTTTAGTAAAAGGACAACCTGCAGGGTGGGGCATAACCCGTCGCGTCGGACAAAGCTGCAGGAATCGAACCCACAACCATAGTGCGACATGCCTTTATTTCCTACCACTAGCCTACAGGAAGTCCCTGGTTATTACAAAATAATTTTACTAATCTAAATTGTATGTGTTAACATTTGGAACCTTATACAATTAGGAAAAGTATAATATTTTTGGGTTCTGTTATCTTTTTGAGTGAAAGGTGAGTTGAAGGTTGAAACTCCAATTGTCAGGCATAAATATATATATACCTATATGTTATTCAATGAATAAATTAATTCTTAAACTTTAGTAAAGGGATATTAAAACAAAAAATGTGTTATCCTAATACCTTATGTCTTGTTGAACTGATGATATTTTAAATCAACATAGATTGAAGGCTTTGAGGCCCTCAATTTGACAGTTGATTGTGATTGATGACCTCAATCACTCCCTACAAATATTTACGTTTTTTCTCCAATTACATGTCTCTAATCGCCACCAATGTTCTCCTTAATGAGATCATAATTTGGTGGTGACTTTCTTATTTCTATTTCCCTCTTATTAAGGCTAAATTTTATTAACCTTATTTCCGATGTGGGTTTTCCAAAAAGGTATTTTCTATTTTCAACCTCTTATTTTCAAAGAAAAAATTTCAAATTACGAGGACGCAATTTATTGAAGGAGGGGAGAATGTAACACCCCGAGCTTCCATGATACCCTTCTCATTCAATAATGCAATAGCTTGCATTGTACGCAACTTCGAGTTCTAAAACACCGCGACTAATCATAGTAGCCAATATAAATAGTAATAACGACTTTTTAAAATTATAGAAATTTTATATTTCAAAATGGACTTCATTTTTGTATTCCTAATATTGAAATTGGCCTATGTTGAATTTTTTGTAATTTTCTGAGAACTTCCGAATTTTTATGAATAGTGAAAAATAATTAAAACAACTTTTTTAATCAAAATAATTTATAGTGATAAGTTATATTATTGAGTGGTTTTAAAGTATAATTATAATATATTTTTACCATTTTATCCAATGGTGTTCATTAGAATTAATTTCACTTTGAAATTGGACATAAACAATTGCCAATCTTTTGATATAAATTGTTTCTTAAAACACGCTATTTGTTGTGACAGCGGGAATTAATTATAAAATTAATTAATGCAACTTATATGTTTGGAATTTTTTAAAATAGACATCATTTTTTAATTCGTAATATAAATTATAGCTTAGGGTGAAATTTTGGCCTTGTTCTGAAAAACTTCAATTTTTGATGAATAGTGAAACCACTAAGTGGTAGTTAAATAACTGATTTTTCGTTTAAATGAAATATTACCACTTCTGTGATTTGATTTTCAAAAATCCAACATAAATGATTGTCATTAAGAAGTAAAATGTGGTTCAATGAGATTAAAATAAATTTTTGGTGAATAGTAACTTTTAAGTTCTTAATCGCGATTAGAGGTAATTAGTGTAGTTTAAGGTAAAAATAATGTTTTAATAATATGAGATGAGCTTTACACTTGTCCTACTCCTATTGGATGAGTCATGGCCGACCAAGACAACCCATGGGTCAACTTGGGGACCCCATGGAGCTACTTTAGTTGGAAAATGACATTAATATATATTTATTTAATGTTAAAATTAAATTGACACAAACATGAGTTGTTTTACTAAAACATTTTTTAAGTGGGGTTACACAAGTCCAAATTTTGACTATAAATATTCATTAGAAAGCTAAAAAGATTTCCTACATCATAGTATTTTGTTTTATAAATTTTAGACATTATATAAATTAAATTATTTATGACATCATGATGATGCAGTGATGACCTCATTATTTAACGATTTAAATAAAATGGGAAGATAATGCAAAATCCAAGGCTTACACTTGTCCAAAGCCAATTGGATGAGGAGATTTCGAACCCTTGTCACCTTAGACTCGAATTATATAAGTGTGGGACCTTTAGAATCCGAAAAGCATTGTGTAATAATGTAACATTTCAATCTTTTCAAAAGAGCCCCTCCTCTCCACTTATAAAAGGCCCCCACCTCTCCCACCTTATTCACACCTTCAAGCCATTTGGCTCGGCCAAACTCTGCCCAAATACTCTCCCAACATCCCTCTCTTACTCCTAGAAGCCTCACTTTGGGCATAACCCTTCCCAAGGAAGCCTTTGGCTCAAATCAAAAAGAGTTACCCGATTTTGAGGTAATGTCTTCTCTAATGTTGTTTTGTTTTATTTTTCTTCTCCAACCCCATAAACTCTTTTTATTCATTTCTTTTGTAACAAAAACAGTATCCCCAATATACTAGGATGTTGTTATAATAATTATTAGAGCTACACTTGCACACACCTACATCTAATGGTTAAAGAACATACGGTTTCTGTGGATGGCGAATTTCTGCCTCACGAAACGATGATTGTTCAACACTCATATAACACCTTCAAAGGTGGCCATTAAGATGTAACTATTTTTATATATGATATATATTATGTTTATGTTTTACTTATGCTTCTGTATTTCTCATTTATGGCATACTTTATGATTTCCATTATGGGTAAAACGCGATAATTTCATTTTAGGAAGTGCGGACTACCGCCCCCTCAAAGTGATGTGAATCGTTAATTCCATATGTGGGATGTATAAAGGATGGAGTAAATGATTTTATATATGATATTATACTGGAACTATATTATACCTTTATATAATTATGATTTCATTACATTAAATATGAAATAGAAATGAAAGTAGCGTTCATGCGTACGTACGGCTTACCGTCTCCATGAACGGTGCATTTCATTTCTTACCTCTAAATGAAACGTAGTATTTTGAATGAATGTATATACTGGATATATATGATATATATGATATCTACATCATTAATATAATTCTGGATATAATGGATATTTCACCACATGAACAACTTGTAATTATAAGAAGTTTATTGTTGACTCAAGTACCAAAGATCGACAAAACGACCGTTATTAACTTAAATAATTACATAATGTTCATAACATTGTAATAAGTGATATAAAAAGGATAATGAAATTGAAAATGGTTGTTAATAAGGTAGATATTAACTCTAGTTTATTATTCAGGAGGTTAAAGAACGGTTGAGTCAAGTCGGACACAAGGTAAGGGAATTTCTTAACCCAATTTCCATTCTTTGGGTTAATCTCCTACTTTCAAATTATGTCATGATATTATTATGTATTATTTTGTATTCTTTATGTGTACCTATAGTGAATACACATAATAGATCTATTTTATTTTAAAAATGATCTTTTTATGGACTTCGTCTCAATCTCCTTTCGTTGAGACATATTTGGTTTTATACACAACTTTCTTTTATATGGTGTATAAACCCCTTTGACTTTTACATATATTCAAAAGGAATCTTTTTTATACGAAGCATTTACTAAACGACAAAAGGGAATGTTTTTGTCGTACGTATGTGGCGACAACGACTTCTCCGCCACCGTGAGCATTATTTGAGTTTCGGCTTCCTCTACAAGCCATCATTTTTTTTAATGAAAAATAAATACAAAGTTTTAACTTTCTTTTATTTTGGTATTGAAAATGGTTTTGAAAGAGTTTTTATTATATCAATATGTTTTATTGATATCTTGTGATTGAAATGTGGAAATGTTATGTTTCCTTTATGCATGTTTTATGTGATATGATTATGTTATGGTTTATGATATGTTTAAACCTATTCATATGAGGAATGTATTGGACTTAATAAGTGACGGGTGGAGCCCGCTATAGCTCCTCGATGCATCGGTAGGTCTCATGAGACAACTAGACGTGGAATTGGCCGAGGCCCTTTCCCAATTTGATTTATGGTTTTGGCCGAGGCCTTAGTCATTTTAGACGTCTTGGTCGAGGCCTTGACAAAATGTTTCAGAATGTCTGGCATTATACATTCCCTCATTATGAAAGTGGTTATTGATATTTCATGTGATTATTCGACCAGTAGAATATCCATGTGAGTAAGTAATGGCATTATATTATTTTATTTTTTCCATATTAGGCTGAAGTTCAAGTTTAAAAAGGCTTTTGTTTTAGTTATACATTGCCTTAAATGTTTATGTTTATTTATGAAAGCTTCCGCAATATTGTTATCCTTACTGAGCATCTGAGCTCACCCCTTTCAATGTTTTAATATTTTCCAGGATGTGAAGAAGTATTTTATGAATGACCTGCAGGGATTGTCCGAAGAGGATAGAAGTGTGGACTATGGAGACTATGTTATTGTAGTTTTTCACTTTATGATGTAATGTAACGTTTATGAATGTATCTAGTGATTCCAAGGCTACTAAACTAAACGGTCTTTCGAGACTTGATCTTTTGTGATCATGCCAATGTTACAAAGTAATGCACCGGCTCTGGGTAGCTGGGGTCGGGGCATTACAGCGACCATGGATTTGGGATTATAAAAAATCCTATAACACGGGGCATGTAATGCAAGATTACACGGCGTGTGGGGCCCCTTCAGCAGTGTCTAGGGTTTTAGGAGGAATATGATGATCACATGGTGTGTGAACCCTATCACATGGCGTGTGACGACTCTCGATTGACTCAGTGTGTACTTCATAATGGACATAAGTTAGAGTACAAAGGCACAGACACATCGTGTACTCCAACACCAACACGACTTAGCATACACAGATTGGTACAAGGACACGACTTCAGTACAAGGACATTGCCAGGTGACATGGATAGGATATCGTGTGTCTCTAAACCTCAAAATAGTTTTTTTTTTAATTTTTCATAAATATCACTTTTTGGTTTAGTAAGAACCATACAAGAAAAAAAACAAAGCAAATCTTATGTGTACTATTGAGGAGTCTTTTCCTAGACCACATCCACTCCAAAATAAGGCAAAACATGCCATCCAAGAAATCAACACAAAAACAGACTCACCTCAAAAAAGAGGGAACATGTCAGGAACCACCCATCTGATGTTGTTCGTGTGTGACCGCATCGCCCATCAACCTGAATAAATTCTGATGGATCACAAACAAGCAACATCAAGACGTAACCCTAGAACCCGGGGCAAGCCGGACCCACCACTATCAATGCCACCGTGAACCAGCCACAAACTGCACCCATCAGCCACCTTGTTCAGCATCTCCATCGTCAGAATCACCAGTACAATCTGAATTTTCTCGAGAATTTCTTGAACCTGAACATCATGGGGTCATGCGCGTAGGGGAGGGGAAAAGAGTAGAGGAGAATAGTTGGATTTCGGTACTGGACATGGGGAAGAAAACCAAAACACCACCATGCGAGACTGGGATAGCTGGAAACTTTGTGTACTGCCTGGAACACGCTGTGTACTCACATCAAGAGTGATTGAGGATCTTCCTTTTCCTAGTTTTGACTAGTATATGTTGAGTGTGGTCCCTTGGTCCTTTCCTTAAGGGTACAGTGTGGCATTACATCCACATCAATGAATTGTGATCACCTCTAAGGGTCAAGTCTCTGATATAGTTGTGATGTCCCTTCGTGATACTAGAGTGAGATCCTCTATCATCCCTATTTGGAGTTTGTGGAATTGTTATGTCCTCCCTAAGCAGGGTGTAGATCATTTATCTAGTGATCTGAATTAGTAGGGTTTCTGGAATTGTTGGTATACGATCCTCTATGTAGTGGGATAATCCATATTAGGTTCATGGTGTCCCCTAGTGGTTCTAGGTGTAAACCCTATTTCTATATCATAGTCTTCATAACCCAATGTTCTATCTTTGGGTGGGTCCCAAATGAGATATACCTCTTCATTGAGTTTCTCTAATGATATCATGGATCGTGGAGTGGGATCTCCTCAAATGAGTGTGCTTCGAGCAAAATCCTATAGTTGGTTGTTGGTTATGACCGCTTGTTGGGAGGGTGTCTCTCTTGAGTATATCTGGGTTTTTTATTTATATTATACATATATTTTTATATCTTGTATTTAGATAAATATAATTGGTGCTTCTTGTTTAGTGTTTTTAGGGTGTCCTACTGAGTATTGTTATACTCACCCCAGCACATGCTTTGCATGCATGTGTCGTGTAATTTATAGATGATAACCCTTTTTACGGTGTCTTAGGAGGACAGGGAGCTGGTGGAGCATAGCTAGATCTTGACAGACTGATGTGTTTACCGGGAGCATACCTTTGACTTATTCCCCACCCTTAGATCTGGTTGGACTCTTTATAGTTTCAGTTAGACTTATGATATAGACTCTTTGTAGTGGGCATGTATTTAGGCCTATTTAATTTTCCTTTACTTCCTATCATACACTGGTTATGGGTTCTCAGTTGTATGTATGAATTCATTCAATTGTTTTACATTTCTGCATTATGTGTTTTCGAGATGCATGTGTGTAGTTACTTTAGGAAAATTCATCCCATTTGTGCGATATGCCAACTTGGTGCTAGTCACCATCCTCTAGCCTATCAGAGGAAGGTTTGGGGTTGTTGTGACATGAGGACCTTTGGGATGGGTTGTGATAGAGTGGTTTCATAGTGGTCAATTATACTTTAGGACCAGGAGTCTATTAGATAGGTTTGGGGAAACAATATTATGTTATTCATGTTTGTATTTGAATCCAGGGACTCTAGTATTGGTGTAGTGGTCGACGTATCCATACACCAGGACTCTGATCACTTTATTTTTAACTTGGTACATGAGAACACTAGTTTCAGGGAAAATAATCGTAAATGAATCATATAGGAATTGTTCTATTTTTTATATCCTTCTTGAGTCATCTCCCTAGATAAACTCTACTAATCATGGTACATCTTTTTTATTTCAGTATGCCTACACATAGATAGCCATCTAAGATTCCACCACATGATCATGAGGATTATCCGACTAATGAAGAGGCATTGATATAGGGGAATGTAATGGAGATAGCACCTACAGGTGGTTTACGGGCTATACCACCACTCATTGAGAAAAATCTTGTACCTACACTACCAGATGAGAATGGACATAGGTTGAGTGAATTTTATGAGTTTCAAAGGCAGCAACCTCCCAAGATTTAGGGTGATCCATACCCCCAAGTGGCTGAGGACTGGCTAAAGGTAGTCACCCACATTTTTTAACCTATGAAGACACATGCCAATCAAGTGGAAGTCCTTACCGTGATTCTTGTTCATGGATATATAGTGTGATGTTGGAGCTTCGTGACTCAGTCACATGACGAGACATCTCTCTTCTAGACAGACTTTGAGCGTCTCTTCAGGGGGGATTTCTATTCCTCCATATTTAAATTGGTACATATACAGAAGATTCTCCATTTGCAATAGGTCTATATGACCACGGTGAAGTATTCAGTGAAGTTTATTGATATCTCATGCTACTACTTGGATATTGTAAGAGACTAGTTCTTCATGGCTCAGACCTTAGAGATGGGATTTCACTGGGTCATCAAGACATTAGTGGTATCCCTTAACATTTCCACCTATAATGGGAAACTTGAGAGAGCCATGTTGGTATAAAGTTTTCTAGAAGCGCAAACACCAGTAGTGGGAGCTAGTAGTGGGTACCCAGTAGGTGAGACCTTGGTAGCCGGTAGTCGAAGGTAGTATCAGGGATCCTAGTGGGCTAGAAGATTCAGGAGGCGATCCCAGGACTTAGGGTTTGCAGTGTAGGGATCTTAGGGTGGCTCAAATCATCCAAGGGAAAGGCGGTGTTTCTCTTATGATGGTTGGGGACATCTACCATAATATTTCCCTTCCCATTATATAGATTATTAGGAGATGGTTGAGGGACCACTGATACACAAATAGAGGTAGGATTAGGGTGGAAGACATAAATAATAACATTAAAGAGGGGCTGGAAAGGATGTAGGAGGTGGTCGTAGGTTCTACCTATTACCACCACCACCCACAAGTAGTCCACACTAGGATCGGGGAGTTTGTGGGAAGGGATAAGAACAACTGCAGGCTATAGATGACTATGACCCCGAGGCTTCAGGGATGATTTGAGATATGATCTATGTCTTTTCTACCATAGTTTTAGTATTGATAGACACAGGTGATGGTCATTCTTTTTTTACCAAAAAATTTTGTTTGTGAGTTAGCGATTCCAGTTGAACCATTGACTCGGCCCTTACACTTAGAGACTCCTACAGGAGGAGACTCAATTATCATGCACTAGTGATGATAGTGTGACCTGACTCTTGGAGGTGAGAGTTTTGGTTGGGATATCTTGTTAGCAGTGTCTAGGACTTACAACATCATTCTTGGTATGGATTGGTTATCCATAGTTTATGCTCATAATGATTTTATTAGGTTAAGAGTGTGGTGTGTCTGTGGTGAAGGAACAAAGTTTTCATTTCTCTGTGGAAAGGAAATCAAGGAAGCACGAGATGGAATCACGTATAGTAGTTTGTAGCCAATTACTCATCAGTTCACTATCCCGAACCTTCGTGTACTGGATGTCATGAGTCCTCAGTTTTCTGTAGTGGTGAAGGAATATGAGGGCGTATTTTCTGAAGATGTTCCAGGTTTACCTCTCTACCGAGAGATAGGCTTCACAAATGATATACACACATGGATGTCGCTGATATCTACACCTTCATATCAGATGTCTCTCATATATCTTAGTGAGATGAGGGTGTAGTTATAGGACTTACATATGAAAGGCTTCATGAGACCCAATGTTTTTCCCAGGGTGGCCCTAGTTTTTTTTACAAGAAGGCAGATGGGAGCTTGAGGTTTTGTGTGGAATACCAATATGTGAACTAGGTTACCATGAAAAACAAGTATCCATTACCTAGGATTTATGACCTCTTTGAATAGTTGAGATGGATATGATGGTTATTAAAGGTTGACCTCTGATTAGGCTATCACTAGTTGAGATTGTGAGATGAGAATATACTGAAGATGATATTCCGATGTCTCTACAGTCACTATGAGTACTTGGTGATTCACTTTTTCTTATAGAACACCCTAGAAACATTCATAGAAATCATGAACCGGATCTTCCATCCTTTCTTAGAATGGTTCTTTGTAGCCTTCATCGACAATATCCATGTGTACTCATCATCTAAGGAGGATCATGTGAGACACTTAAGAATAGTTCTAGATGTACTCTGAGGGAACCAGCTATACGGAAAGCTCTCTAAGATCCAGTTCTAGATTTAGATAGTCCACTTTTTGGGATACATCATCTCAGCAGATAGAGTGTAAGTGGACCTGACTAAGGTTGAGGTAGCTCTACCTTGGGAGACAACTAAGAGAATGATGGAAGTACGAAGCTTCCTTGGGTTTCCAGGCTATTACCGGAGATTCACACTTGATTTCACTAGGGTATCAAAACCCATGGGAGCTTATAATTAAAAGGGGAATCCTTTTTTGTGGACAAAAATCCACTAGTAGTCTTTTCAATAGTTGATGTAGAGTTTGAAAAGCGATCTGATCTTGATATTGCTGGAGGAGGGTGTCAAGTGCATAGATTTTTGTGATGCATCAAGAACCAGACTTGGTTGTCTTCTGATGCAGAGACCAGTTGTGATTACCTATGGTTCATTCTAGTTGAGGCCACATGATCAGTACTACATGACCCACGATCTTGAGTTAGTAGTGGTATTATTCACTATGATGATGTAGCAACACTACCTGATGGGAGTGCAGTTTATCATCTACGCTAATCACAACAGTCTCAAGTATATCTTCTTGTAGAAATATCTTAACTTGATGTAGAGGTGATATCTATATTTCCTCTAGGATTATGACATAAAAATTTTCTACACTCCTAGGAAGGGGAACATAGTAGCATATGCTCTCAGTAGGGGGTATAGTTCACAATTGATGAATGAGGAGTCAGAGTAGTTTTCCTCGTTAAAGTAATTCATTGTGGATGGAGATAGAGCAGCTTACCTATAGTCAATTATCATTTCCCCTCCACTCTTATAATTATTTAGGGATTTACATCTTGGGGGTACTGACTTTGAGTGTAAAGACCCATAAATTTCAAGGAAAATTTTTTTTCTCCTAAATTCATTGTGATTTTATGAGTAAACAATTTCTGACGGCATCTGATTCCGAGGCCTAGTGTGCCCAGAATCAATTTCCAAAGTTTAGCTCGGGTACGTTCAGTGAACGAACGAGCAGGTTTTTCTAACTTTTGAATCGGTGCTCGGAATCGAAATCTGAGGGCACCGATGAAACCACAGTGCCGATAATTACTTAAGAAGAATTTTACTGGAGTTGTGTTTGCTTGGGAAGAGTTTTTTAAAAATGTGGTTTAAGTGTAAGTGAAATAAAATTGTGTTATAAATTTTATTTCTCCTTTCTAGGTGGTTTATTCCATGGTTTTGGCGTTGGGGTGGGACCCACTAAAATCCTAACCCCTCTTGATTAGGATATTTGTGAGGTGGGGCCGACACGATCCCCACCCCTTCAAATTCTTCTAACTCCTCAAACCCCTCATTAAATTTTTCCAACTTGTCATCCAATTAATTAGCCTATTCAAGATTAATTAATTGTGAATTCAACTTTTGAAATTTTAAAAAATGTTGGCATAAGTAATAAAATATGGAAAAAGCATTATTTTATTGGACTGGTTTCATTGTGTGGAGATTTTGGAGAGAATACTCTAAGTCTTTGAAGAACTTAATCTTCATCATCGTTGAAGAATGCGAAAAACACTGGTTCCAACCTCGACTTCCTTTTTCTCGACGCTTGACGAATCGACGTCGTCGTTACGCGACAACGTATACAGAACAACGGATCTTTCTCCTTTCTTCGCTAAGCGATCAACCTTCGTGAATCGAGGTAGGGGTAGTTTTCATGTTCATGATTATTTTGATGTTCATCGTTAATATTGGCCGCCTGTTATCAATATAATGGGAGAAGGTCGGACCGCATGAACACGGCTGAACCTCCTCCCCCTTTTGTTAATTGATTTTCTTCGTGGCTTGAAATGGAGGCGGAACCGTTGCACTGCGCGAGCTCGAGAGAACAGTGGATGGAGCGGGCCGCGGCGCCGTCGCGCCGCGCTGGAGCACTAGGAGGTCACAGCTAAGGCGGGCCGTGGTGGAGGGGCGTGGAGCTGACACACCGCACCGGACGGACAGGGGCCGCGACCTTGGGCCTCGACGGAGTAGAAAGAGGCGGCCGGCCAAGCCGGCCGCTGGAACTCAAGGAGGCGGGACCCCCCCGCGGGTCCTGCATGGCACATCTAGCTGGCTGTAATGGCTGACCGTTTCCAATGAAGACCGGGGGTTTGAAACCCTCGGCAATCAGCTAGGGCAGACCCCATAGGGGTCCATCGTTTCAGGAAAACAGGGGGGTGGTGCCCCCCCCCTTCCGTGTCCACCCGTGCAGGGCCGGACCGCCCCCGTCGGGCCGAACCCCCGCGCCGGGCCGGGCCGCACCGGCTGGGCTAGGCCACGCCAACCAGGTCGGGCCGCGCCCAACTGGGCCGACCCAGGGGGTTTTGGGCCGGGTCAGACAGGGCCCAAACCCCGTACTTCCGGACAAATCCGTTCAAACGCCCATAACTTCGGCTACAGACCTCCGATTGACGCATTGTCAGTTGCGTAGTGATCCTTGGATCGAGAAGGTCATTTAGGTATATTTAACTCAATGTTTAGGAGAACTTTGGGTACTACCGGGTTGGTTTGAACACGAAACCAATCGGGCCCTCAGAGCGGAAACACTTATAACTTGAGCTCCAGACGTCCGATTGATGTGCTGTCGACTTTGTTGGATTCTTCCTAGTGAGACGGTTCTTTTATATTACTCCACTCATGGTTTGGACGCAGTTGGAGTATGGTCGGGTTGGTTTTGGCTTAAAAACCAACCGGGCCCCTTGGACGAAAAAGCCAATAACTCTCAGACCGGGCGTCTGATTGAAGTTTTGTCTTTCGCGTTGAGTTCCTTTCGACGAGGCGAAACTTTTTGATACATAAAATATGGACTTTGTGATAGATAATGTATCGACCCCTTTTCTTGTGGAGAGGACTCTCCCGGAATCGAGCTTACTGTGTGCGGGAACCCTAGAGCTGGCTGTGACTGCAACAACGATGACGATTGTACTAGAATCCTACATGGGTTCCGCAGTGATGACGACTGTACATGGATCCTTCGTGGGATCAGCAGCAACGACGACTATACTGGGATCCTCCATGGGTTCGACGGAGATGACTACTGTTCTTGTATCCTATGTGGGTCCGGCAGTATTTGACTCTGTACTTGTATCCTATGTGGGTCCGGCAGAGTAGCTGGTCTTGTATCCTTTGTGGGTCCGACAGCTTAGCTGGTCTTTTATCCTATGTGGGTCCGACAGATTAGATGAATCAGTGGCTATATCTGATCATCTCTATCACCTTACGAAGTGTATACCTGTGTGAGCTAAGTCTTTAATTTCAATCATTATCTTTGATATGATTGACTTTCTTTCCTGTGTGGTTTTGGACGTACTTTCCTGTGTGGATTGAGTTATAATTTCCTGTGTGAACTGGGTTTTGCTTGAGCTCGTGAGTTGGAGTAGAACTGGAATTGATGACTTGGGTATATGTATGGGCATATACCTAAGTAGTTTTGGTTGATACTTGTATTCTTATCTTTCCTTGTGGTTTATCCTTTGTTGATTCTGGGAGACCTTCTGGAGTCTCAGGGTCCCTACTGAGTATCATATACTCACCCCTACACGGGCTATGCCCGTACTACGTTGTGTTGGATTCAGACGACGGAAAAAGATGATCAAGGTTGAGGCTTGAGGTGCAGGACGGTACTCGGAGGTGGTCTATCAGGTGAGATGTACACAAAGAGGATGACCAGACTCGAGGAGATGAAGAGACTAACGATACTCACCATTCAAGTGGGAGTTCCTAGAGGACGTCCTGGTGGTTGATGATTTTTCTTTTAGTTGTTGTACATTACTTTTTAGTTGTACTGCACTTCAGTTGGGTTTGTATTCTGGCCCATTTACTTTCCAGCACTTACTTTTGTACTTAGTTTACTTAGTATTTAGTTCAGCATGCGTACTATATGGTGTTTGTTTACCTTTTAAAGGCAATTCCATCCATTTTATCAAGATTTATTCCTTTGGTGCTAGTCTCCAGCCCCTGGCCTATGGAAGGCGGGCTTGGGGTAGTCATGACATGGGCCCCGAGGATGGGTCGTGAAAAATTGGTACCATAGGAGTTCGGTTCTACCGCAGAAATCAGGACTCTGAACTTTCTTCTATGTGAAGTAATAGTGTTAATGGTATTGAGTGTGGTTATCAGTCCAGGGAGTCCAGTGTTGGTGCGGCGGCGGTCATATCCATACACCAGGACCCTGACTTCTGATTTCCGACTCAATGCACGAAAACATTGATTGCATGTGTGTTGGAAAAATTTTCTTTGTAATTACTTTGTGTTAGCTCACCATGTATACTGTATTGACCGTGGTGCACATGTTTCTTTTCATGATGGCCCCATGAAGGCAGCCAACTAGGGTTCCAAGCTTTTTGCGAGATGGCAGCCCACCGAGTGACGAGGCCTTTGTACAGGGTCCCTTTACAGCGGAGGCATCGGCGGTACCTCTACCCGCCGAGGCACAGATGCACCATCCCCAGCATGCTGAGATTGCACGACGCATTAGTGCACTGCACGAGTTTCAGCGTCATAGACCGCCCAGGTTCCACGGGGAGACGAACCATCAGGCAGCCGAGGATTGGCTGGAGGCTGTTGTTCGAGTTTTCAGATTAATAGGGACACCAGCTGACCTCATGGTGATCCTTGCGGAAATTCTTCTGCATGTGGCAGCAGGTAGATGGTGGAGCCTGATGCTCCAGGTGAATGACAACGCATCACTTATTGGGACGGACTACAAGAGCCTCTTCTACTTGGAGTTCATTCCAGCCACCCTCCGTGCGGTGCGCATTCAGGAGCTACTATAGTTGTGGCAAGGCAGCATGAAAGTAGCCCAGTACTCGGCGAAATTTACTGATCTCTCATGCTCCTACATGGACATGGTACGAGACCCATTCATTCGGGCCTGAACCTTCGAGCAGGGACTGAGGCATGAGATCAGGGCGTTGATGATCTCCCTTAGCATGCTGACACAGGAAGGAGTACTGGAGCGAGCCCTTCTTGTAGAGAGATTTCTTGTTGAGCCTACACCAGAAGCGAGACCTACCGTAGGGTGGCATGTAGCGGAGTCTTCTGCAGCTGGCAGTCGATAGATGTCATAGGGATCTAAGCGGACCAGACCATCAGGCAGACAACCTCAAGATTCTGGCTCAAAGGTGTGGGGCACACGACGCAGAGCCAGCCTTCCAAGGAGTAGACATTGTTATGCATGCAGTGGGCAGGGCCACATGGCTCATGACTGCCCGACCCGCCATGGAGAGGAGCAGCAGAAGGTTGAGGGACCACCCAGGCAGAGGCAGAGGTTCGACCATGGCGGTCAACAGGGAGAAGGTGGACGACGTAGAAGAGCTAGCCAAACGAAAGGTGGTGGACAACGTTTGAGGCTCTACCACCACCACCAACAAAATTTCCACCCCGACCATAGGGAGCAGGCGGACATAGGCAGGATCAGCTTCAGGCAGCGGAGGCCTATGACCATGGTGCACCTGAGATGATTCAAGGTACTATCTGTGTCTACTCCACCCTTTCTGCAGTTCTTATAGACACAAGAGAGAGTCATTCTTTCATTGTCTCTGCCCTTGTTCGGAGCTCGGAGATTCCGACGGAGCTGTTGGCTCAATCCTTACAGCTAGAGACTCTTACGGGAGTAGACTCGATGATTACACACTGGTGACGGTAGTGTGAGATTACTCTAGGAGGTGAGATCTTTGGATGGGATCTTCTTGTAGCGGCGTCGAGGCCTTATGATGTCATCCTGGGAATGGATTGGTTATCTACGGTCCATGCTCAGATCGACTGTATTAGGCGTAAGGTGCGGTGTGTCCGCACTGATGGGAGCAGGTTCAACTTCACCAGCGAGAAGGGATCTTTGGAAGCGTAAGATGGACTCACGCAAATGAGAGGATAGCTGATCACTCATCAGTTGGCTAGACTCATCCTAGGAGCAGTGGACGTGCGGAGTTTGAGTTTTCCTGTAGCAGTGGATCAGTATGCAGATATCTTTCCTAACGACGTTCCAGGACTACCTCCTCATAGATAGGTAGAATTCTATGTTGACCTGTACCCTAGGACAAACCCAATATCTACTCCATCATATCATATGGCTCTCGCTGAGCTTTGGGAGCTACAAGTATAGCTGGAGGACTTTCAGGGAAAGGGATTCATCTGACCCAGTGTTTCACCCGGGGCTTGCCCGATTTTGTTTGCCAAGAAGGCGGATGGGAGCTTACGACTATGTGTCGATTACCATCGCCTGAATCAAGTGACCGTGAAGAACAAGTATCCACTTCAGAGGATTGATGACCTCTTCGATCAGATCAAGGGAGCACAGTGGTTCTTGAAGATAGAACTCAGGTTAGGCTATCATCAGCTCAGAGTTAAAGATGAGGATGTGCAGAAGACGGCTTTCTGGTGTCGGTATGGCTACTATGAGTTCTTGGTTAGGAATTTCGGCATAAAAAATGCTCCAGTAGTGTTCATGAGTCTCATGAACATGATCTTCCAGCCTTACCTCGATCGATTTTTCGTAGTCTTCATTGATGACATATTGATATACTCGACAACTGAGGAGGAGCATGCCTACCACTTGTGGGTTGTACTGGACACACTCCGAGAGCACCATCTTTATGGTAAGTTCTCGAAGTTTCAGTTCTGGGTATGTGAGGTACACTTATTGGGTCGCGTCATCTCTGACGTAGGAGTTGCGGTGGATCCTACGAAGATCGAGGCAGTGCTAGCTTGGGAGCCACCCAAGAGTGTGACGGAGGTGCGAAGTTTCTTTGGTCTGGCTGGGTACTGTCAGAGATTTGTTCCAGACTTCTCCAGAGTTGCAGCACTGCTTTCAGCTTTGACGAAGAAGGGGAAACCCTTCGGGTGGTCATATAGATGTCTGCAGAGCTTCCAAGAGCTGAGATATAGATTGACCAGTGCACCCATCTTATGGCTACCAGAGGAGGGAGTAGGGTACGTAGTCTACTGCGATGCATGAGGGACCAGACGCGGTTATGTCCTGATATAGGAGTGGGAAGTGATCACCTATGGATCATGACAGTTGAGGCAGCATGAGCAGAACTACGCTACCCATGACCTGGAGTTAGCAGCAGTGGTCTTCACCTTGAAGATGTGGCAACACTTTCTGATGGGTGAGAACTTTACAGTCTACTCTAAACACCAGAGTCTCAGGTACATCTTCTCGTAGAAGGACCTGAACCTGAGACAGTGGTGATGGCTCGATTTTCTCCAGGACTATGACTTTGAGATAATATATACTCCTGGGAAGGGGAACGTAGTAGCTGATGATCTCAGCATGAGGACGGCCATTCAGCTTCTTGGAGAGGCGACATAGCAATTAGCCGCTTTGTAGATATCCTTTGTGGATAGAGATGGGGTTGAATTCCTTCACTCGCTCACAGTCACACCTCCACTTCTTCAGTGGGTCAGAGAGGCACAACATGGATACATTGACTGTGAGATGTGACGTGCAAAAATTTCCACAGGACAGGCACCTGATGGTTTATCTATAGGAGGAGAGCACGCCATCCTTTTTAGAGGACATACCATGGTACCAGCTGCATTGTAGGAGGAGGTTCTGAGATAGTTTCACACTTCCCCTTTGGAAGTACATCTAGGGGTAGCGAAGATGTACCATGATCTCATACGACAGCACTGGTGGCTGGGTATGAAGAAGGTTGTGGCAGAGTTTGTTTCTTGATGCCTCACCTTCCAGCAGGTGAAGGCGAAGCACCGGGTACCAGCAGGCTTGGTACAACCCTTGGAGGTCCCGGAGTGGAAGTGGGACGGGATATCTATGGATTTCGTGATTGGGCTTCCACGCAAATCCAGAGGACACGACTCTATTTGGGTGATCGTCGACCGAATCACCAAGTCGGCCCACTTCTTACCCATCAGGGAGCAGGGCTCAGTGGAGAGCTTGGGAAGGCTCTACGTTCAAGAGATCGTACGGCATCATGGTGTGCCATCATCTATCATCTCTGATCGAGATACTCGCTTTACTTCCCAGATTTAGAAGGGGTTGCAAGAGGCATTCGGGACGTAGTTATGCCTGAGCACCACCTTTCATACCCAGAAGGATGGCCAGACGGAGAGGACCATTCAGACTCTCGAGGACATGCTCCATGCATCTGTCCTTAACTATGGTCGCAGCCGGGAGGATCAACTAACTTTGTTGGAGTTTGCATACAACAACATCTACCACTGCACCATCGGGATGGCACTATACGAGGAATTGTACGACCGACCATGCAGATCATCTTTGTGCTGGACAGACCCTGGGGAGTCAGCACTTGTGGGACCAGAGATGGTCCAAGCTACGACGGAGAAGGTTCAGGTCATCCTGGAGCGGATGAGGACAGCTCAGAGCTGACAGAAGTCTTATGCTGACAGGAGTCGGAGAACACTAGAGTTCGAGGATGGCGACCCCATTTTCTTACGGGTCTCACCTCGGCGTGGATTACAGAGCTTTGGCTGGGGTGGCAAGTTATCTCCATGCTTCATCGGACCATTCTAGGTTCTCAGTAGGATCGGCGAGGTGGCTTATCGCATGGCTCTTCCACCTCAGTGGCACAGGGTGCACGACATCTTCCACGTATCTTAGTTGAGGAGATACGTGCACGACCTGACGCATATCATCGACCATGGGGAGATGTACATTGATGACGAGGTGAATTTTGCAGAGGTCCCGGCGGAGATGGAGGATCGACAGGAGTGGGTCGAACGTGGACGATCGATACCTCTAGTGCGCATTAGGTGGCAGCATAAGAACCTCCAGGAGAGCACCTGAGAGCGAGAGGCTCAGATGTGTGCACAATACCCCCATTTGTTTCCCTAGTTTGTGATGTATCTTTACGGGGACGTAAATCCCTGAGGTGGGAGTAATGTAAATACCCGTAAATTTCAAGGAAATTTTTTTTTCTTAAATTATTTGGGATTTTACGAGTACACAGTTTCTAACGGCACCTGATTTCGAGGCCCGGTGTGCCCGGAATCAATTTTCAAAGTTTAGCTCGGGTCTGTTCAGTAAATGAACGAGTCGGTTTTTATATCTTTTTACCGGTGCTTAGAATCGAAATCCGAGGGCACCAATGAAACCGAAACGCTGATAATTGCTTAAGAAGTCTTTTACTGTAGTTGTGTTTTCTTTGGAAGAGTTTTTTAAAAATGTGGTTTAAGTGTAAGTGAAATAAAATTGTGTTATAAATTTTATTTCTCCTTTCTAGGTGGTTCATTCCTAGGTTTGGGAGTGGGGGTGGGACACACTAAAATCCTAACCCCTCTTGATTAGGATATTTGTGAGGTGGGGCCCACACGAGCCCCACCCCTTCAAATTCTTCTAACTCCTCAAACACCTCATTAAATTTTTCCAACTTGCCATCCAATTAATTAGTATATTCAAGATTAATTAATTGTTAATTCAACTTTTGAAATTTTAAAAAATGTTGGCATAAGTAATAAAATAAGGAAAAAGCCTTTTTTGTTGTAGTGGTTTCGTTGTGTGGAGATTTTGGAGAGAATACTCTATGTCTTTGAAGAACATCATATTCCTCATCGTTGAAGAACACGAAAAACACTGGTTCCAACCTCGTCTTCCTTTTTCTCGACACTTGACGAATCGACGCCGTCGTTACGTGGAAACGTCTACGGAATAGTGGAGCTTTCTCCTTTTGTCTCTAAGCGATCAACTGTCGTGAATCGAGGTAGGGGTGGTTTTCACATTCATGATTATTTCGACATTCATCATTAAAATTGGCCACCAGTTATCAATATAACGGGAGGAGGTCGGACCACACAAACATGACCGAACGTCCTCCCCATTTTGTTGATTGATTTTCTTCGTGGCTTGAAACGGAGGTGGAACCGTTGCACCGTGCGAGGTCGAGAGAATTGCGGACGGAGTGGGCCACGGTGGAGGATCGTGGCACCGTTGCGCCGCACCAGGGAGGCCGAAAGAGGCTGCGACTGGAGTCGGGCCACGGAGGAGGAATGCGGCACCATCGCGCCACGCCGGAGCACCGGGAGGCCATGACTGGGGCGGGCCGCGGTGGAGGGGCGCGGCGTTGACCCACCGCGCCGGACAGACAGGGGCCACTGCATTTGGTCGCAGGGGAGTAGTAGGAGGCGGCTGTCCAAGCCGGCCGCCAGCACTCAAGGAGGCGGGACCCCCCGTGAGTCCCACATGGCACATCCGGCCGGCCGTAATGCCCGACTATTTCCAATGAAGACCGGGGGTTTGAAACCCCTGGCAGTCAGCTAGGGTGGACACCACAGGGGTCTTCCATTTCAGGAAAACAGGGGGGCAGCGCCCCCCCCCCCCCCTTTTGTGTCCGCCCGCGCTGGGTTGGACCGCCAGCGTAGGACCGGACCTCCAGCACCGGCCCGGGCCGGCCGCGTCAGGCCGGGCCGCCCGCGTCGGGCCGGGCCGCCCGCGTCGGTCGGGCCGCCCGCGTCGGGCCGAGCTGCCCGCGTCGGGCCGGGCCGGACCCTCACGCCGGGCCTAGCCGCGCTGGCTGGGCCAGGCCGCGCCAGCCAAGCCATGCCACGCCCAACCGGGCTGCTCCCGGACCCGGGTTGGGTCGACCCGGTTCGGGCCGACCCAGGGGGTATTGGGCCGGGTCGGATCGGGCCCAAACCCCTACTTCCAGACAGATCCGTTCAATCCCCCATAACTTTGGCTATTTACCTCCGATCGATACCCCGTTAGTTGTGTAGTGATCCTTGGATTGAGACGGTCATCTCTCTATATTAAAATCAAGGTTTCAGATAACTTTGTGTATGGCCGGGTTGGTTCGAACACAAAACCAACCAGGCCCTCAGAGCAGAAATGCATATTACTTGAGCTCCAGACATCCGATTGACGTGCGGTTGAATTTTTTGGATTCCTCTTTGTGAGACAGTTATTTTGGCTTACTCCGATGAATGTTTGGATGCAGTTGGAGTATGGTCGGGTTGGTTTTGGCTTAAAATCCAATAAGGCCCCAAGGACGAAAAAAAGCCAATAACTCTCGGACCGGGTGTCTGATTGACGCGCTGTCTATCGCGTTGAGTTCCTTTAGAGGAGGCAGAACTTTATGATACATCAACTCTGGATTTAATGATAGTTGATGTATCGACCCCTTGGCTCGTGGAGCAGACCCTCCCGGAATCAAGCTTGCTGTGTGCGGGAACCCTGGAGCTGGCTGCGACAGCGATGACGATGATGACTGTACTAGAATCCTACGTGGGTTCGGCAGCGATGACGACTCTACTTGGATCCTCCGTGGGTTCGGCAGAGACGATGAACATACTGGGATCCTCTGTCGGTTCGGCAACGATGACTACTATTCTTGTATCCTATGTGGGTATGATAGTATTTGACTCTGTACTTGTATCCTATGTGGGTCCGCCAGAGTAGCTGGTCTTGTATCCTTTGTGGGTCCGACAACTTAGCTGGTCTTGTATCCTATGTGGGTCTGACAGCTTAGATGAATCAATGGATACATCTGATCATCTCTATCGCTTTACGAAGTGTATACCTATGTGAGCTGAGTCTTGACTTTCAATCATTGTCTTCGATATGATTGACTTGCTTTCCTATGTGGTTTTGGACGTACTTTCTTGTGTGGATTGAGTTATACTTTCCTGTGTGGACTGGGTTGTACTTGAGCCCGTGAGTTAGAGCAGAACTAGAATTGATGACTTGGGTATATGTATGGGCATATACGTAAGTATTGTTGGTTGCTACTTGTATTCGTATCTTTCCTTTTGGTTTATCCTTTGTGGATTCTGGGAGACCTTTGGGAGTCTTGTGGTCCCTACTGAGTATCGTATACTCACCCCTGCATGGGCTATACCCACACTACATTGTGTTGGATGCAGACGACAGACAGTTCTGATCGAGGTTGAGGCTTGAGGAGCAGGACGGTACCCAGAGGTGGACTATTAGGTGGGACATACACGGAGTGGACGACCAGACTCGAGGATCCAACGAGACTGACGATACTCACCCTTCAGGTGGGAGTTCCTAGAGGATGTCCTAGTGGTTGCTTCTTTGTCTTTCAGTTGTTGTAATTTACTTTTTACTTGTACTTCACTTCAGTTGGGTTTGTATTCTGGCCCATTTACTTTCAGCACTTACTTTTGTACTCAGTTTACATAGTATTTACTCCAGCTTGCGTACTCTGTGGTGTTTGTTTACCTTATAAAGGCAATACCTTCCCTTTTATTGGGATTTACGCCTTTGCTGCTAGTTACCAGCCCTAGCCTATGGAAGGCGGGCTTGGGGTAGTCACGGAATGGGCCTCGAGGAAAAGTCATGACATTGAGACCCTACGTGCTAAGATATCCACAGGACAGAATCCTAATGGATTTTCTAAAGGTGTGGAGTACGCCGTTCTTTTCAAAGGAAGAATGATGGTACTAATGACGTTTTGGAAGGAGGTTCTGAGGGATTTTCCTACGTCCCCTTTAGAAGTATATAAAAGTGTGTAAAAGATGTACTAGGACCTCTAATTCAATATTTGGTGTCTAGGGATCAAGAAAGGAGTTGTAGATTTTTTCTCTAAATGCCTTACTTTTCAGCAAGTGGAAACCAAGTTCCAGAGGGTTTGGATCAACCACTTGGGGTACCAGAATGGAAGTGGTATTATCTATGGAATTTTTTATGGGATTACCACATATGTTTAGGGGACACGTTTCTATATGGGTGATCATTGACATACTCACTAAGTTTAACCACTTCTTGGCTATCTGAGAGCAGAGTTCGGTAGAGTGCTTTGGATGCCTCTATGTTTAGGAGATAATTCAACTCCATGGAGTTTCATTGATGATTATTTATAATCATTATGTTTTCAGTATATCTTGGTTGTGTAATGTATTATAGGGGAAATTTGGGACCTAGTTACCATTGATCACAGTGTTTCGCCCACAAACAGATGGCCAGATTGAGCAGACCATTCAGGTTTTGGAGGAAATGTTTTTGAGCTTGCATGTTAGACTTTGGTCGTAGTTTGGAGGATCACCTACCATTGGTGGAGTTTGCGTACAACAACAGTTATCATTCCTCCATTAGTATGGAATCATTAGAGGCTTTGTATGGGCGACCCTACAGGTCACCACTTTGTTGGAATGACCTGGGAGAGTCGGCACTCATCATCCCAGAGTTGGTATAATATACAATAGAGAAGGCGCAGATCATACAGAAGTAGATGCAGATTTCACAAATCCATCAGAAGTATTATGTTGATAGGCGATAGAGGCCTTTTGAGTTTGAGGAAGTGAACCATGTGTTCCTACTAGTTTCACCTCAACATGGATTGAAGAGATTTAGTAGGGGAAGAATGTTATCTCTAAGATTATTTGGCCCTTTACAGGTATTACATAGAGTTGGAAAGGTGGCTTATCACTTAGTTTAAAACATATAGTTAGAACAGGTACACAACATATTCCACATGTTGTAGCCGAGGAGGTGCATTCATTAACCATTTCATGTTATCAACTGGTTCGAGATGTACATTGGGGATGTAGAGACTTTTTATGAGTACCCAGTGGAGATTGAGGATTAAGAAGAGAGGATCCTTCACTAGTGATCAATTATTTTGGTGTGTGTCTAGTGGCAGCATGAGAATCTCCATGAGAGCACATGGGAGTATGAGGCTCAAATTCATGCTCAGTACCCTCATCTTTTTTAGTAGCCCTTATTTTGTATTTTTAGGGATGTAAATCCCCAAGGTGGATAGAATGTAATGTCTCATATTTTTCATGTGTTATTTTTAAATATTATATGGATTATTCTGAAGACTATTCACTGAGACAAAATGCGATAATGAGGCAGATTGTGCTTGTAATAAATGTTTGAAATATATTAAAATATTAAATAGCACACACACACAATTTTCATGAAAAATTGTAATGACATATAAATGGGTTCCTGGATCAGAAATATGAGGGCACAATTGAATTTAGAATGGTGATTTTACCCTAGGTGTGGCCTAATATTGGTTGGTATGGTCATCTGTGAAAAATATTCGTTGGAGTAAACTGAATAAAATGATATTAATAAATGATTTTAATAAATTTTTGTTGATGAAGGAGTTTGAAAATATTTAAATAGATTGTTATGTCAGAATTACAGGGTTAGTCTCATAACTCTGGAATACTATAGAGAGTTGTTAGAGAGATATCTATAGAATCCTTCCTAACGAACGATGACAGATTGTGGATCGATGATCGGCGTACATCTATTTGGAAGGATATCACCAACGAACTCAATACAAATCCATTCTTCATCAGTGACTGGTCCAAATCAAGGTAGTTCATGTGTTTCAATTATTTAATTCCCCATTTTAAATTTATATGATGAACTTGAATCAATAGATGAAAAGATTGATTCACAGATTATGCTTGTTGCGGGATGGGATTTTTTGTGGGGATTTTATCATTAAAAAATATTTGATTTAATTTTTTTATGATTTTTCTTATCATTATAATTGAAACAAGCCAATATTGAAACATACATTGATCAAGGTTTGTTTTTCTTGATTGAATTTTCTTTTATTCCCCAATTCTATGTTTCACCATGGGAATTATTCATTGGCCTAGAGTTTAACTATTCTAAATAAATTGATCATTGTACATGTGTTTTTGGGAGAAATGATATGATATCATAGATCTAGGGTTAGCACAACTCAATAGAGGTTTGATGGTGGTTTTGGAAATGAATCGAATGATGATTCATTCCCAATATTGTGTTCATTGGAATTATTTGTAGTAAAACAAAGAACAGTGTTTTGATTCAATTTGCGAGTGTATATAGTGAAGAAACATGTTTATCAACAATGCAAAGGCTTGGAAGACCTCAAGTCTAAAGTTTTATGATGATTCAAGGCCATAAACCAAAATTTGGATCAGTGAAGGAGACGTGAAACCATGGATTTGGAATTTTATAAAATCTCATAACACATGGCATGTAATCTAGGATTACCTGGCATGTGGGGCCCCTTCAGTAGAATATTGGATTTTTGGAGGAATATGACGATCACAAAACATGTGACCCCTCTCATTTGACACGGTCTTTACTTAAAAAGTACATAGACATGATTTGGAGTACACGGGCACAAACACGTCATGTACTCCCACACGTACATAGCTCAGCATACATAGACTGGTACACAGACAATGATTTAGTACATGTACATGTCCAAGATACATAGGTAGGATACCATGTTTCTCTATAAAATAGGTACAAATTATACACATCATGTATATGGAGACTACATGTAGTATGAGGTTCTTTCACATGGGAAAGACTTGGGATAGCTGGATGCATTGTGTTCCCCCAAGTACAGGCCGTGTACTCCCATTAAGAGTGACTGAGGCTATTTTTTCCTAGTTTGGACCAGTATAGGTTGAGTTTATTCCCTTGGTCCTTTCATAGAGGGTACAGTGCGGTATTAAATTCACATTGCTAGATTGTGATCTGATCTAAAGGTTGAGTCTCAGATAGAGTTATGATGTCCCTCTGTGTGACTAGAGTGTGATCTTCTATCATCCCTAGTTGGAGTTTTTGGAATTGACATGACCTCCTTGAGTAGGAAATTGATACTTCATATATATATACAAATTAGTAGGGTTTGTGGAATCATTGGTATATGATCCCATATATAGCTTGTTGATCCAGATTGGGTTCATGATGTCCCCCAGTAGTTATAGGCATGACCCCCTATTTGTATATCCTAGTATTCTTAGGCCAATGAATTATCTTTGAATGGGTCCAAAATGAGCTATAAATCTTCATCAAGTTTCTTTGATGATAGAACATATTGTGGAGTGGGATCTCTTGGAAAGATAATTATTCGAGCAGAATCCTGTAGCTGGCAGTTGGTTATGACCGCTTGATGGTGGGGTGTCTAACCTAAGTTTATTTGGATTTTTCCATTTCTTTTACACATTAGAATTTATATCTTGTATTGAGATGACTATACTTAGTGATTCTTGTTTAGTATTTTGGGGTGTCCTAATGAGTGTTGTTACACTCACCCTTGTACGTACTTTGCTTGCACGTGGTGTGTCCTGCGAAGATGATGACCCTTTTGAAAGTGTCATAGGAAAACATGGAGTGGGTGGATCATAGCTAGATATCGATAGACTGAGGTATTTACCAAGAGCACACATTTTACTTATTCATTTTCCTTGTATCATGTCGGAATCATTACATTTTTATTTTGAATTTTGATACATACTCTTTGTGGTGGGATTATATTTGCCCCTGTTTTCTTTTATTTTACTTCCTGTCATACTCTAGTTGTGGGATCTTAGTTGTATGCATGTATTCTTTTAGTTGTTCTACAATTTAGAATTTTTTTGGCTTGAATATATATGTGTGTGTGTGTGTGTTTGAAGGTAATTTAGGATAATGCCTCCCATTTGTGGGATATTCCTTCTCATTTCTAGTCACTAGCCCCTAGCCTATCAAAGGTCTTCTTAGAGTAGTTGCAGCATGGGCCCCTTAGGGACAGGTCGTGACACCTCATCATCACCCTCAATGAATCTTGGAACCCATCAATAGATGTATCCTTCCTTCTTCTATAGCTTCATTTTGTGACGTATAATGAAGTCGATAAACTCCATCTATATGAGATACGTAATGGGAAGGGTGGCGTCAAAGACTACAAGATGTCAGTCTTGATGAGTGATAAAGGACCCACCCATTAGCATGCCTCATGTATGCTATTCGTGCACCCTAAAACAAAAGGAAAATATAGATTATATGTTTACATAAGGTCCATCGATAGAAGTGGCGAGGATGAGGAAATAAAAGTGGATCATGATCCCATGAGACTCTACACAAGCGAACCAAGAATGAGTCAATTCATGATGAAGAATCTAGAGAGAGACACCTCTTAGCTATGTGGATTTCATAATCCAAGGATCATGGACTCTATGAGGGTCCTAGTAAATCCTCCTTATGAGTTAGGATACATATAACTTTATCTACTTGATATATAGACTCATTAACATCAGGGAGGTGTTGAATTTGGTAGAGTAAACACAGAGTCTGATGCCAAACTCGGCAATGGTGATATCATGGGGTTTTCTGCATTGGCAGAATAGGATTTTGTCTATGGTCACCTCAAGAGTTTCCAAGAAATATAGAAATAGATCTCAAAAGTTATCCTTGTATAATTAAATGATAGGGGTGATTTTTTGGTGTTTAAGGAGGTGGAGAACCTCTTGGATGATATGTATTCAGAAGAGGACAACTAGATCAATTGTTTTATTGGTCTACATGGGATTTGAATGTGAATGGACCAAATAGACCTATTTCTTGGGATTGGATAGATGTGGGATGGGGTGTAGATGGGGGCACACCATATCCTGTGACCCATTGGAGGTCGAATGATATTCCTTAGTGGTTGGTGGGGTTGTAGAGGCATATGTGAAGCTTATGGAGGATGACGTGGGAGGTGATGGAGGTGTAGGAGTTGTTCGATGCTTGGCCATAGGTGAATCATCATGATTGTGTGTGGGATCCGCATGGATTGTTTTCACCATCATCATACATTCTATTTTAAATGTGATAGACTAGGGAGGTTGGAGAGGAGGAGTTTTATTTTCTCGAGGAAGGTTGAGAAAGGAGGGTTAGTGATGGATATGAGAGGGAGAGTGAGTGGCAATGGTGGGGGTGTGTGAGATTTCTAATTGTAAGATAAGAGGGATGCATGGATTGGAGGGTTCAAGTGTCGTGAACCCTAGGTTCATGAAAATTAATAAAATCACATAATTTCACATCATGTAAACATACATTATGTGTAATTCATAGAAATGTTATTTTTAAGGTCGTGAACCATATACATCATATATTGGATTACATGACGTGTAATTTGGGATTTTTTCCATTTTTTAGCCCATGAACTATGTTCTTTACTTTTAGAATGCCCATGGATTTATTAAACTCTACTATATCCTATTCTATCCTAAGATGACTTATCTTGGGTTTCCTCCTAGTCATTGCTTCTTTTAACATCTATATCTTCACACCTGGTGCTCAGATGAATCTCAAAGTGATGACACACCCCTCAGGGAATGGTTACTGATATATCTTTAATATTTTCCCATTAACATTTAAGGGTGGTTATTCTTATTTTTGAATCTCAATGGTCCCATAGTAGAATACTTGTATGACCATAAATGGTCATGACCATCTTGATTTGAGTTTTCTAAGGAAATACATCAATTGTAAATTGAATAAAATGACTTTATTCTCTAATGTGAAGATTCATTGTGTGATGTGTTGATCATGAAACTTCTTAAATTTTTATTTATAAATATTTTCATTCTCATAATTATTTTTTATTATTTCCTTTAGCTCATCCAATTTTAGCATTCAAACATCCCTAGCATTTTTAGAATCCATATTTAATTTCTTAATTTCCCAAACTGAGTGATTCTCTAGTTCCACTAGAAAATGGAATGACTTTCTGTAAACTAATATTAATATTTTAGTTTCAATAGGTTTCTTGTATGTGGTGTGGTATACCAATAGTGAATCATCCAACTTTAATCTCTAGTCATTTTGACTTATGTTCATGGTCTTCTCTAGGATTTTTTTTATTTCCCTATTTGAAAATTCAACTTTTCCGCTTATTTGCGGGTGGTAGGGAGTGCCTATGTTATACTGGGTCCCATACTTCCCCAGTATTTCTTTGATATAATTATTGTTAAAATGTGTTCCTCTATCACTTATGAGTATCCAGGGGAATCAAACATAGAAAAGATGTTTTTTTGTTCAAAATAAATTGACTAGTTTTTCTAGGTCATGAATGGTTACTTCTTCTTTAAGCCATTTCAATACGTAGTCAGTGAAAACCAACATATCGAACATTCTATTTAAATTAGAAAATTTCATCATAAAACCAATTCCCCATATGTCAAATATTTTAACTTTCATGATTTGGTTTTTGGGATTTTCATTTCTCTTTCAGATGGTGCTAGTTTGTTGGCATTAATCACAGATCTGGAAAATGTTTCTTGAATCTTGGTGGATTGTGCATCAAAAGAGTCCACTTTGTAGGATTTTAGCTACTATTCATTATATTCCATGATTCCCTCTAGTTTTTGATGTGTGACATATGTCTAACACACTTTTTATCTCATACTATGGGATGTAGTTCCATATTAATCCATCAGCGCTATGCTTAAAAAGAAACAGCTCATCTCAGTAGAAGTGTGAGGATTTGATTAAAAATCTCGTCTATTTCTAGTATGAGAGGTATGGGCAGAGTGATACCATGTCTAGATAGTTTTCAATTTCTCAAAACCGTGGGCATGCCTTAGTGTTTAGGCTTAAATTTGTTTCATCAGAGAAGTTAACCTCGATGTCTAGATTATCCTCATTATTAATGATGTGTATTGGGAGTCTCTATTGATGGTTAGTAATGAAATTATCAGTCCCCTTAGTGTACTTTATAATGATGTAAAATTCATGTAGTAGTACGATCCACCTTATCAATCTTGGTTTGGCATCTGTTTTGATCAAAAAATATTTAAGGGAATCATGGTTAGTGTAAATAATCACCTTGGACAAAACCAAGTACAAGTGAAACTTTTCAAAATCATAGACAACTGCTAAAAGCTACTTCTTAGTAGCTGTATAGTTTATATGATCATAATTCATGGTGTGACTAGAATAGTAAATGGGATAGAATATGTGGCTGACTCTCTATCCTAAGACAACACCTATAGTGAATTTGTTGTTGTTGCACATTAACTCAATGTTTTTGTCCCAATCTGGTGAAATGATAACTAGAGTGTCCACCAAACTATTCATTAAAACATTGAATTCCTACCAACACTCTCCAGTGAACTCGAATGGAGTTCCCTTTGATAATCGGTGTGTCATAAGTTAGTAAACTTTTGAAAAATATTTTATGACATTGTTGTTGAATCCTGTATGTTCCAAAAAAGGTCCTTATACCTTTAATAGTTGAGGGATTAGGTAAGTCCTTGATTACTTTGATCTTTTTTGGATCAACTTCCATTCCATTTTATGAAAAAGAAATCTGAGTACTATTACTCCTTAAAACATAAAGTGACATTTTTTCCAGTTTAAAACTAGGTAATTCTCTTCACAGTGTAGTAGGACTAATTCTAGAGTGCTTAGTCATACCTCAAAAGATCTCCTATAAACTGAAAATTCAACCATAAATATATATAATAATTCCTCCACCATGTCATATAATATATTTTTCATGTTCCTTTGTATGTTTTTTAATGCATTAAACATACCGAATTACATGCTTCTAGAGGTGAAGGTACTGAATAGACATGTGAAAGTAGTTTTGGATTAATCATCTGGGTCCACCACAATTTGATTGTATCCTGAATATCCATCCAAGAAATAGTAGAATCTATGTCCTACTAGTCTCTCTAGAATTTAATCCATAAAATACATGGGGTAGCGATATTTTTAGGTTGTTGTATTTAAGTTTCTGTAATCCATTTAAATTTGACATAAAGTGATGGTTAGAGTTGATATTTTTTCAACATTATCATTTTATAGAACCATGAGGCCACCTTTCTTTAGAAAAACCTATAGTAGACTCAGCCACTCACTATCATATATTTAAAAAATTATTCTAGTATCTATGAGTTTCAGTACATATTTCTTAAATACCTCCATTATTTTTGGAGTGAGTCACCTCTTAGGATGGAATTTGGATTTCACACCTTATTCTAATAAAAGTTTATGAGTGCAGTCTATGGGGATAATCCATTTGATATCATCCACCCTTATAAATTGACTTCTTATGTATTTATAGGAATTCGATCAATATGTCCTATTGTGTTTATTTCATATTTTATTTGATGATGACTGGTAAAGAAGTTTTAGTCTTTAGAAATGAGTACTTGGGTGTTATTGAGAGGGGTTTCAACTCTATTTTCAATGGCTAGACGATCGAGTGTATGAATGTAAAGACAATGTCCCTTGAAAGAGGTCTAATATAGTTCACATCCTCAAATTCATACTTCTACTTTTCAATAGAATATATTTCATCACTATCATCCTCAATGTCCATGTAGTCATTCCTCACATCAGTGAGAAATATATCTTGGCAGTCAAGAGAATCATCTATTTATTTTATCTTTCACTAGTTCGAACAAAACTTATTCATCATCTACTCTGAATATAAGTCTCCCTTGATTCACATCAATCAGTTCCTTCCTAGTGGATAGCAATGGTAGGTCTAGGATAACTAGAACATATCATTATTCTTCCATACCCATAATGAAGAAGTCTGGTGGGAAAATGAATTTTCTGATTTTTACTCAGACATCCTCAAGAATTCCTTGAGGACACTTAACTGATCTATCAACTGATTGAAATGTAAATCTAGTTGTATTTAGTTCCTCAAGTCCCAAATTATGGAATACATGCATTTTCATGAGTTTAATGTGGGATCCTACGTCACACAAGGTATAAAGTTTCATTCTCCTATTATGCAAGGAATTTAGAAACTGCTAGGGCCTCTCATATTTAGTGGAATCTTCTGCTGAACAACAGTAAAGAATTCTTCATTTAGGGATATGACTCCTAGGTCTTCCATATTCCTCTGTTTGGTGAGAAATTCCTTGAGAAATTTTTCATAGGCTTTAATTTGATAAATATCTTCATCAAAATGGATATTGATATGTAATTTCATAAACATTTCAAAAAAAAATCGTGTACTACACTTTGATTTTACTTTGCCTCAATTATTTTGGAAGGGGGGGGGGGTTTCTAATCTGGTGGTGCTATGTAGATGTCCTCTTTAGACTGATCTTGTGCTTGATATTTTTCAAGGGGTGATGATCCCAAATCTATTTCTAACTCTATTATGTTTATAATTTCATTTTAAACCTCTTTAATAAATGTTTTATATTTCTTATGTTCATTGGTATTATTCAATTCTTCTCTATAGTGTTTCTATAAAACCCACACATTTCTTTTCCGTAGTACCATGGCCTTGTATTCCTCCTTTGGGTAGGTATTAGTATTACCTAGTAGCTTACTTGATAATCTATCTAACAAGGTCATTGAGATTTGAACCATTTGATGTTCGAGATTACAAAGGGCCTACCTTTGATTTTTCATTTCTATATCTTCAGTGGTCATCCTCTAGCCTTCCTTTCGAATGTTTGTTGTGAGCATATTTTTGAAATTTTATTGAAGGGGCGTAGATGATTGTGGTGGTATTTTCAGATTTTATTGAAAGTGTTGATAGCCTCTAGGAGGAAAGGGTTGTTGGGTTACTTGTTGAGGTCGTCAAGAAATATGATTCATAGAAGGGTATCCAGCTGGTCCTTGGTTCCTGAATGGTGCCTTTCCACTTCTCTATTGATATTACCCTTTATTATTTTGTTTTTCCTATTGCTTCAGCCTCTATTGATATCATTATTGTGTTTTTTGGTATTATCAGCTTTACAGATTGCAATTAACTTAATTACCATCATGGATTTGTTGTTCATCTAATCCTTCCCTATACTCTTGGTATAAGTGTGGGCCACCACACATCTCAAATTATTTAATCTCCATTATATGAGAAAAATGTGGAGGTGGTTCTGCAGGTGGCTGAAACGATTCCATCTTTTTAGTCACGGCCTCCGCTTGTGCAACTAGATGAGTGTTTTATTCAACTTGGTGGATTCCATACCAAGGTTGTCTAAAATTACTCGGCCATAGAATTTAATTTTGAAATACTTCATATAGAGGTTCTTTTCCTACTTCTGGTATTTTTAGAATTATACCACCATCAGTGGAAACATCTAACACTATGTGAGCAGTGGGTTAGAGACCTTGGTAGAAGGTCTACAGCTAAAGCCACACATCAATTCCATGATGTGGGAACTTCCTATTGATCTATTTAAAGAGATCCCAGTCCTCCTATACTAACTTTACATCATCTTTATTGAAATTATGAATTTTATTGTGTAATTTCCAGGTTCATCCTAGGGGGTATTTATCTAAGAACTTTTTTCCTAGATCATCTCAAGTCATGATCGAATCAGCGGCTTGAATCTTTAGCTAGTCATTGTCTCTCTCACATAATGAACAGGTGAAAACACAAAATATAATTTCATTAGAGGACACTCCCTAGTTATGAAAGGAATAACATACTTCTAGTAAGTTAAATATGTTCTTGTGAGGGTCTTCACTCTCTAATCCATTGAACAAACCCATGTTCTGGATCATGCTGACGAGTCCATGTTTTATTTCAATGGTATGAACCTTTAAAGGAAGGTTCACAATTATAGGTGTGTAAACATTGATAAATATAAAATTGTAATCCATGATGTTGTACTCTTGTTATATGGGTTAATCTCCATGTAGAGCAGGTGGCATAGGTTGCATGTTGGGTGGGTTGGTACCGACAAGATTTCTCCAGTCTTCCATAATTGGGAAGTGGAATGCAAAGAGGTACCTATCAATTTTAGTTATTAAGGTAAGTGGTTATTGAGTTTTGAATCTCCTTGAATGAGTTAGGGGTAACTAACTCATGAATTATTCCAAATAAAAGAAGGACGTAGTGGCATTTAAAAGCAGGAAAAATGAAAATAGAATAGGGAGATGGGTGAGGTAATCCCCTATTCTTACTAAGGGTTCCTACTCCTAAGCATAACATGTTTCCAAAAAATAGTACCAAAATTTTATGCTCCCACATAAATCATTTAATTCATGTGGATTATGGTCAGAATAGAATTTATTTTTATCTAAACATCACTTTCTATGATGGCGTAATAGAGCATTAGTGTCTGTTCAACCCCACAGGAAAATAGTGGAAGAAAAGGAACCAGTTACTAAGAACCCATTATATAGGATGCCTCATGAGTTGGTTTGGGTTTGGGATTTAATTAAAATAGTTTATTTTAGTTTAATATTCAGGAATAAGATACAGATAAAGGTCAATTTTAGGGTTCTGGTAAAAAGAATAATCTTGTTCCTAGCTAGGGAGAGTGCTAGGGATTTGGCAGCAAAGTGGTGCAAAGAACACTAGTTGATTATGATCAAACCAACTATATCTATATAATATGAAAGTAATCATTATTCTAAATATATCTAGAAACATAGATTCATTAATCAAAGATTCTATGGATTATTGTGTCACAGGCTAATGATCATAGTCTCCTCTACTCCAATTAGTTCTGGTTCGATCATTCAAACTTACCACGGTCAATGTTGCCTAAAAGAATTGAATAAATAGATATTCTTTAGCCTGATTAATAAACTTAGGGTTACCAAATTATATTTTATAGATCCATTAAATTCATATTAAACCTTACTCTTGACCCATACCCTAATTAGTTTAGCTTCTCATGATGGTATTTATTGAAATCAAAGAAGTAATTTCATAAATACTCGACAGATTAATGAAATAGTTAAAATAAGATAATTTTCATGTGATGGATAAAGGATCACGAAGTCTTCCGTAAAAAAATTCATAAACCAATAAAAAAATTACTTGGAAGAGTAAATAAGAAAGAACTGGGTGCATAATAACTGTCAAGTGTAAAAATGCTGGAAAATGAACATTGGAATGGTAAATGGTGATGAAAGAAATCAATAAATCTTTTAGGTTGATAAAAAACACTTGTATTTGATCAAAATGGTAAAATGAGTTATTTAAATTTTATTTGGAAGGTAAATAAAGAATGAAAAGAGATAAAAATGAGGGAAAACCCTTCTACCTAGAATGTTATACATGAATTTCGGTTTCTGGTAAATAAATAGATGAGAATTTACACGGCAAGTAAACTTATCACATCATGTGATCTCAATCCAATTTTTTCTCTATGAATTTTTGATATGGAAATTTTCTTTTAATTATTATTTGGGATTTTATGATTTTATTTATTTCATGATGTGTACTGGGACTCACTACATGATTCTTCTCATGACTTGAACATTAAGCGGGGAGTGGCCTTCAAATTTACATGATGTGTATTGAAGATTCACATAATGTATTCTTTCATGGATTTTAAATTTTTTCATGACTTGGGATTAAAGACTTTAGAAATGCTGTGAATGATTCTTATACATTGTGTATGTGTTTCGCGATGTGTAAAGTCCACTTTTGGATAGTTTTTTCAACATTTTCTTTAGAGTTTTTGATACCTATTCTCTAAAAAATTAAACATATACCTAATACATTATCGAATAAATCATAAATAATAATTAATTAAATGAATTAAGAATGTATAAAAAAACTAACTTATCAATCATCTTATTTTTACCTCTTCTTTTCATGTAGTGAATCATCCATTTCTTGCTTGGTGGTCCTCACTTCCCAATATATGAAAATGGGTGATCCTTATCTCTGGTTCATTCTTTATTTGGTCTACAATTATTTCAAATATTCATATTTTTTTCAGTGAATTGAGGGTTTATGAGAGTCACTTAGGATAATTGTATAATTGGTATATAGGAAATAGAGTAGATAAGGACTGAAGGGTGATAGAAAACAAGTGATGAGAAAGGATATAATGATGTTTCCATTGGCATTTCAGAAATCTGACTACAGAAAATTCACCCAGATGATGTTCATTACCACATTAATGATAGGCCCAAAGGGTTATACACTCAATGTTGTTCGATTACATGACTCTAGAGGCTTTCGAAGGCCATGTGATAAGAAATGGTTTCATGGATAGAGTAGTACAAATCTCGAATGTATTTTTCATTCAACAAGATCACCAACAACATTCCAATGGTATGTCCATAAAAAACCTAGGGAACGTGAACCACTGGGTGAAATTAGATAATTTTAACCTTATTCCGTCCCAAGTCATGACATCTAGGTCATTACTTGGACACTTCATGTATCCTAGGCTAAGGAGTTCCCAAAATGCATGAAGTATTCTAATTATCATTGATCACCCGGTCATTCCTATTTTTTTCAATTAGAGAAAGGATATCTATCATGGTCCTTTTACTCCACCCAAAAATACCATACTTGATATGAGGTTGAATATTTTGGAAACACCAATTCAATACCTTCAGTCGGTTTTTGGAGGGAGAATATGGGTTCTATGGTTGCTATTATGATTCTCATTCACATGGACATTGTACATTCATAAGAGTTTTCATTATAGACCAATTGTAACACCCCAAAATTCTAAAATAATAACATTGTATTCGATAGCATATGTGACACATAACACTAATCTTAAAAAACCCATGAAATTCATTTCTTTAAATTTAATCTCTTTGATAACTTGTGAAACACGCATCCTCGAGTCTAAATGAATCATAATATAATATATCGTTATTACCTAGCCATTAAATTGGTGGGTATTAATACTACTAACTCAAATATGAAAATTATTATTATCAATTTATTATAAATAAAATTAAAATAATTTTAAATAATAGTTTCTGAAAAACTGTATTTTTTATAAAAGACGATTTAGTAACGTTTTGCGCATATAATATAAAAGTTATTTTTACCAATTTTATAGAATCTATTTCAAAAAATAAAATCCATTTTTTAAATTATCATATAAAAATTATCTTAGGGTTATTTGTTTTGGTATTTTTCTAAAAAGTTTCATTTATTAATGAATAGTGTAAATACAGATTTTTATTGAAAATTACCTTTTATTTTCAATAATTTTTAAAATTAAAGTATATTTTAAAATAGTTTTATATTAAAATCATTTCAATTATATTAACATTTAAATATTTTATTTCATTTTAATCAACTTTATTTTGAATTTTTATGTTAAAACCTTTTATACTTATGATGTTTTTCTCATTGGAAGCTAGTTTTTTCATTGTGTTTGCAGGTTAATATTAAATTGAATTATGCCACTTATATAAATTGAATTTTTAAAAATGGATTATATATTTTGAATTAGGTTAATTTATATTATCTAAAATTTTCAAATTAAAATTTTCAACAAAATGAATATTAAAAACAGTAAAAATTAATTACCATGGTTAAGCTAAAAATGGGTTTATTAGGGGTTAAACTAAGAAGATAAGGGTTAAAATGACCAACCAACTTGTCAAAATATTATTTTATGTCCATATTAAAGACTTATAAATCCAAAATTCTAATATGAGTTCATTTTTAATAATTTTTCTTAGAAATTACTTTATCATTTTGGATACTTTTGGGATATTTCAATGTAATTTCTAAGAGGGTTCTCTTTCCCCACTTATAAAAGGGCACTCACTCCCTTCACTTATGCGCACCTATCAATCAATTTTCCTATAACAAAACCATCAAAAACACCTACCCAAAATTATTACACACATTTTATATCTATTTTTCTTCCTAAATGACCAACCCTAGGGTCCATAATAGGAGATCCAAATGGGGTTTCTCTTAGATAATGTAATTGTCTTAACAACGATCATTTCTTTTATTTCTTATTTTTTCAAATTAAATAATGTATTAAAACATCCAGTATAATAATATTAGTATATAACACATAATTATATATTATTATATTGATGTAATAAAATTTTCCCATCTCCTCCTCCATCAAATGTGAAAAGAAATCATATATCGTGTGTACGGAGGACTACTGCTTCACAAACCGATTTAATTTATTTTCCATAACCACCTTTCAATGTTGGATATAATTATGGATTTATTAAATTTATATTATATTTATGATATTTTTATTATTATATAATTATAATATAAATTATACCTTCTTACATTCTATTCCGTTTAAAATATGATAATGTCTTTCGGGTGTATGGTGAACTACCACCTCACGAAGCGATGTGATTCATTTTTCACTAAAGATTTACATGGAAAGTAATAAAGATAAATTTAATTAATATATGTTATATATATGATATTATATTTATTTTTTATGATTAATATATCACCCACTTCCTCACCCTCTCAACCATTAAGGAAATAATAATGTCGCTCATGCGTACGTACGGTTTTCCATATCAACAAAGAGATGTGATCCATTATCCATGTTAGAATTTAAATAATGATTCAAAAAAATATATCTAATGAAAATAATGATAATTAAAAAATTTATATAATTCTGGTGATTATGTAACTATATAAAATTCACGATAACTGTAACTTTTATTAAAAATCACGAATGAGAAAACAAGGCAATTAACACCCAAAATAATAAAAATAATGAAATATTATTAGAAAATGGGTGTTAAAATGTAATTAGAGGATAATATCTGATATTATAAATAATAATTTGGTTTTATTATATATTAATAACATTATTAAAACTATTATAGAGGCATTTGAATGATGTTCAACTAAAAGGAAGCAAGAGGTAAGGGACTCCATCTCAATTTCCCTTTATTGGGGCATATTATAATGTTACACACATAATTTCTTTTATATAATGTATCTACTTTCACTTTTACATGTAATATAAAGAATCCTCCATATCTCTTGGTATTTAAAGTTTTAATTTCAATTATTTTTTCCAATGGGATTCAACTTTAAAATCAACAAGTTGTAATGAATTTCATAACTCGATTTCTTTTCATTGGGTTATATTACTTCTTTTTTATCTTTGATGTTATAGGATAATGTGTGTAATTATTTTTTATTATCATATTTTATATTTACACTTTTTTTTATTTGGATCAAAAAATTTCATATATAATTTATTTATTTATTTATTCCCACTTCAATGTTAATATCTTTGTAATGGTTTATTTCACAATCTCATATTAATTAGGATTATTTATACGTGAGTTTCAATTAAAGGAAGTTATATGTTAATTTTCTAATAAACCCATTTAATTTTCTTATACTCTATTTATTCATGAATTTTTCAATTAATATTAAAAAAATCAATCTTTTTTACTAAAAATGATTGTAAATTTGTTTTAGTAAAATATGACTTCATTTCTCTCTTCGGTCGAAGCTCCTATTTCTTCCAAAACCATGTTTTCTAAAAAAATTCTAAAATATTTTTAACATTGTTCAAAATTATTTATTAAATAAATTTTTACCCATGTTTTACTTTTTGACAATTTTTTGAAAATTATCTTCATGTTGTTTTGAAAACATTATAGTTAGGATTTTACTGAAAATGTAAAAGGAATCTTTATTTTAATGTGTGTGTAATGCATGGAATTTTATGCCATAATGAATACTCAAAGTTGTAAAGTTTACTTTATAAGTTTCAAAGTTTATTAATGAATAAAAAAATTTTCAAAATATTTTTTGAACATTTTTTAAAATGTGATTTTCAAAATGAAAAGTATATTTTCCTCACGAACGTCTTTAAATATATTTTATGGTATTTCTATTCATAAATGAAATCAACCCTTTATTCTATATATAATCTAATGGGGATATGTTGTATTAATACCATACTTATTATTTCTTTGTATTGTTTGTGATTATTTTCACAAGTATAGTATTGACAATCACTTCCTTGATTCATTTTTTTATTTGTTAACTTTCCCTTGAATTAATCACTTTCTTGTTATCTTTGGACATTAATTTTCCCCTAAATATACATATTATTTATCATGGATATTATTATTTCATAAAATATAAAACAATTCTATATAAATTATTTTACTTTAAATTTATCTAATTTATTGGGGAAATACTAATAATCCATATTTTTTAATCAATTCGGATATTTAATTGTAAGTAATGTTTTTTGTGAATTAAATCAATTATTCTACATATAAGGAATTATTTAGAAATGAATATATGGGAGGTCCCATTTATAGATAGCACATCGATGCATCAGTAATATCATGAGAAAAATCAGTTGGTTGGCCTTTGTTAAATGGGTTTCTAGTGTATACCTACATATCAGTTTTAAACTTTCTTTTGGAAGGTCTTGAAAGTTGAGATTTTCATGATTCCTAAAATCATGACATCCAATAATTAATTATTTCATTTATTTTTAATTCATTTATTATTATGAATAATATTTTCAAAAAAATGATATTTTCTATGGATGCATTTTATTCTCAGTTTATTGATTAAATGGTACGTGTTTTCAGTTATTTACATTATCATATTGATTGTTTCTTATCAAGTTATGATAGTCATGATATTGAAGAAATGGAATATATTTTCAATTATTTATGAATATATATTTATTATGATAATCATGTCATTTAAATGGAATGTGTGTTTAGTTATTTTCCATTTCATGTTTATTATGCTTATTGATTCATGATAGTTTCCATTGTACTTAGACCTTATTGAGAATTTGATATCACCTTTATTTTTTTCCTTTTCCAATAATCCATGAATTTTAATATGATTGAAATGAAATGAAATTCTTGATATAATAACATTATCCTTGAAAAGAAATGTTTTAATTTGTGTTTTAAAATGTATTAAGTGAATCATTTATGTATCTAGTTTACCAAGACTACTAAACTATTCAGTCCTTAGGGATGAGATTCCTTATATATTTTTCCAATATAATAAAGTAAGAGATCATATTTGGGTTACTAGAGTTGGGGTTGCTATAGTTAGTATCATAGGATATTTGGTAGAAACCTTGGGAACTAGATTTAGGAAAACAGAAATTAAAGATCATGACCCTATGATACACATTGAGGATAAGTATATAATAATATCCTAAATTTTTGGCAAGGAAGAGATTATACGAGTTTTCTTAGACATATATTTATTTATGGATAATACTAGTGGACATGGTTCTGGAATAGTTGTACCTAGGGGTAATAACACTAAAAATGGTGCATCTGGCTTGACCTGATTATCACCTGGTCCATGAAAACTTGCCTTATAGCACACCTAGTTTGACACTTCTAGGGGCTATACATAGGATAATTCACATTTTCATTACAAACCATTATAAAGTATTTGAATAGATAATGACAATGAATTCCCTAGGTTAAACCTAAGGCATCTTATATTGAAAATAATGTGTTATTATTTAAAAATATTATAAATTATTATATGGTTTTTCCACTATGATTATTTTTGCTCACACTATGATTTTTTTATTTTATTCAATGGTGGAAACCTAAATAATTGTCTTAACATTGAAAATTAAGGAAAATGTGGTAATTATGACAAAAAAAATGGATGATTATAGGATTGAAATATATTATGATTGTACATAATCAGTTATCCTAAAATATGATTAAGAAATTACACCTTAACCAACTCTTAAACTCACCAAATAAGAGAATGATGGAGTTATCTAAGAGCTCGAGTAGTGAAGACCATAGAGGAAAAAAGTATAGATTTACATCATGTGAGAAATATATAAATCATCAACCATGAAAAGGTATCAAAGTAATGGGAAAATTATTTATGTGTGTAAAAGAAGGGAAAAAAGAAAATAATTGTCGAGGTAAAATAAATTGTATGTTGGAAGGAAGTAAATTTCTTCCTAGGGAACCATTTATAGTTCTTTGTACTAAATATAGGTAACTTATACATCATCCAAGTCAATTACCTCTTTTAAAGGATACCCATAGACTAATGAAGGACCTAAGTTCAAATAAAATGGATGAAGTATTTATGTATTGGCATTCAAGAATTAAATTGTAGAAGTTTTATTATTTTACAAATGGTATTTCGGTTATAAGAATCATGAAACATATTTGGATTGTGTAAAAATTTAGAAGCACATATGTCTTGGTTAAAATAATAGTTATAGATACCATCACCGATTATGAGTTTAAGGTTGATCATAAATTTCAAGTCATAAACACCACTTTTTAGGTTTAATTTGACAGGGTTTACAAATATTAAGAATGTTTTTGGAAAAAATGTATAGGAATAAAACTTATTGTTTTAGTATATGAAAGATTTATTTGAAAAAGAATGTATTTACATTATTTGGACTTAAGAATAAATGTATATATAACCTTTAAGGATTATCTTTTTGGAAAGATCTATATCCCAGTAGCCTAGAGTTAGAGCTTTACATTATTGTATTTACATAATTACAAGGAATCACATCCTGAAGGACTGAATAGTTTAGTATTCTTGGTAATCTAGGTATATAATTTAAATTCACATTAGATTTCAAAATTTTTAAAACACAACAAATTTTATTCAATAATTATATTTTCCCCCTTAGTATATCCCTACATAACTACCATAAAAGGCTTCCTCATAACATGAAAAAAAATAAAACTTAATAAATAGGTGAGATCATATACTTAGTAAGGGTAATCATATAGTGAATATATAAAAAATAAACATAAAAAATAAGGCAAGGTGAATAACTAGGAACAAATAAAATTAAAACATAATATTGAAAATAATATGGAAAGAATAAAAGTTAATCAAATAATTTTATATAAATAATCACATATGAATGAAAGTTAACCATGTATATTCTATTAGTAAAATAATCACATGGATTATCAATAACTAATATCATTATGAGGTAATTAATAACTTTGTAAATAATAAAATAGCATAAATTATTTGGCAAATAATACTACATAAATGGTAAGTCCTCGGCCAAAACCCGGTCCAATTTGTCCCATTAGACCTATTGATGCATCAAGGGGCTATAGTGGGTCATACCCATCACTTAATAAGTCCAATTAATTTCTCATTTGAAAGGGGTGAAACATAATCAATAAATACATTCATATTAAAACTATCATATAAAATGTTAATAACTTTCACCAAACAATAAGCATAATCATAAACCATCCAATATAATATGATGAATGGTATAAAAATAGCCCATCCATAGTAAAATTGGTCATAAGAAATTAAATAAAATATGAAAGATGGTATCATAAGAGATCAATTTTAAGTAATAAAAATACCCAACAAAGTGCGTTGACATAGATGAAAATATTCTAATAAAATCATTGAAAATTCTTGATAAAAATACAACCTTTATTTGAAATAATTAATTTAAAATATGTGAAATTATAAAATAAAACATTTTATTTATAAATTAAATTGTACACTTGAAAAGTATTCCTCAATTAATTAATTAATCATGAAATTTGTAAAATCTACTCATACCATATAAGTTTAAAACATATTTTCTTTAAACATTGAAAAAAGAAATATTTAAAAGAGTACTTTTTAAAGAAAGTGTGACTGTTAACCAAAAGAATAAATTATGTATATCGTCTCTAAAACCACATAAAAAAATATAAGTCCCACATAAGATAATAAAAACACATTTCACATATAATCATTTAATGAAAAAATTATTGGAGTAGATGTTTAATCTAAATAATGAAAATTGGGTTAAGAACTCCCTTACCACTTTGTAATCAGGAAAACCATATGCCACATAAAAGTAATAATTATAAAATGAAACATTTAATACCATGAATATAAATGTATTAATGATATTATATATCAAAGTTAAGTACACATACACCACACATAACTAATAAGTGGTGAATAAGGAATATCTCATAGAAATAAAATTGAGATGAGAAAACTCTTACCATATGTCCAAAAGCATTTTTTAATTGTAATTAATGTCATATATAATCAAATTAAATTAATTATTTAATTAATTAATAAAATATTCAACATATATTTGAATTATTATATTTTTATTAAGTTTATTTAAGTTCTTTTATATGAGTTATAATGTTTCATTTTTTTGTTCTAGGAGCATTCGTTTCATGGTTTTATGGTTGGTTCCCTTGTGTATAATTATGGGAGTTCTTGTCAAATAAAAGAAAAAAATCCAAAATTGGAATGGAATTATGTTAATATACTTACATAATTTTAAATGTTCCTTTTATATCATTAGGTTATATGTTATTAGGATGATTCATAATATAAAACGTTAATTAAAAATTATTAGTTTATTTTGGCGGTTTTTAAGACCATCACGAACTATTATTGTTTTCATTAATAATATGTCTCTATACTAGTTATATAACATTAAATAAGTTTTAATATGAAAATTATAATCCTTTTTAAGAATAAAAATAGTTTTATGACTAACCTTGAGGGGGGTAATGAAAAACGATATTTTTTCATCCATGAAGGTGGTGAATCAACACCTCACAGATAATGTTTTAATTTTTAGAATAAAAGTAGATGAGAATATAATTTATGATAGATATTAAATTAAAATAATAAAATTATAAAATATATATCATAATATATTTACTATTTCACTTTTTCTAGTGGAGGTTATGAGAGAATAAGAAAAATAAAAGAAATTAAAAGAGAGAGAATGAGGATCTTACCTCTCAAATATCATCTCCTTGAGAACCTCCTTAAAGTACTTGAAAATGGTCTTTAGGTGAGACCATAAAGACTAGGATGTAGGTAAGAGTATTAAAAGAGGAATTGAGAATAATTTATCCAAGATTCAATGCTTATATGGTGTGAGGAGAAGGGGTGGTGAGGGTGGTATTTATAGTGGGAGGAGAGGGGTGTTTTGGTTATTTTATTCATTATTTAATTATTTTGGCTCAAGACTATCAACAGTGTTGATTCTTGTGAATAATTATATTAAATAATTCATGTTAGTTTTAAATAATGTCTCATACATCATAAATGAATGAAAAATTCTTGTATTTTGATTGAAATGTTAAATGACTCAAATTACCATATTTCACTATTAATCGAAAAGCCAACTAATTTAGAAAAATCCAAAAACGATTTACCCTATTTTTTTTTTTTGATGTGTTGAATTAAAAAATGGAATTCATTTTATGAACAAAAAATTATAAATATGATAAATTTAATTTTTAAATAAAATCATCATTAATTTGAAAAATATTGATTTTAATATTACAACCGGTTTTATGAAAATTTGAAAAATTAATTATTGTCTCATAAAATTATATTATAATTATAATGCAACAAAATATTAATTTATGAATATATTTTATGAAAATTATTTTTCTTTTAAATATTTATATTAATTATAAAATTTTAAATGAACATTTATGTTTCACAAAAATTCCAACACTTAATTTAACATTTTTAAAACATATATTTACTTATTTCATGATATAAATATATCATATTTTAATTTATGAGATACCTAAATTTTTTTATACTTTCATAGATGAGTTTAGTATTCTAATGGTCATATTACTAATCCTAATGGTCACATTACTATTCCAATTGTCATGTTAATATTTAATAGTATATCATGATTTAAAACTCGGTGTTTCAGGAAACATAAACTATTGAATATGTTAAATTTAAAAGATACATACCATAAAATATTAGGGTGTTACATTGTCCCGTCGTTCAGTAAATTGTATCCTCGCAATTTGAAATTATACATTTAAAATAAAAGTTTGATACTTGAAAATTCCTTTGTGGTAAACCCATATCGTAAAAATGGTAATAAAACATCCTCTTTAATGGAGGGAAAGGACAATGTGATGTTCATCACAAAACTGGGTTTCTCAAAAGGAGAATGTTTGTTGGAAGTGAAAACATGGGAATGGAAAAAAATATACCTATAAAGTTATGATGGAGAGTGATAGAGAACATGGTGACTATAAATTATACCATCACAAAACCATAAATTTTTTATTGGTTAAAATAACATTGATTTATTAGTAAGAAAAGAAAAAATATGATATTTTTAATCCAAAATCATTTTCTTAGATTTGAGATTTTCTTTTACTATCCATAGATTCACTTGAGAAACAAAAATTAATTGATTCATTTCCACATAATAATATCATCCTTTGGTTGTGATTTAATCTATATCCACTTAATATCTTAAATCCAAAGATGGATATTCAAGGAAATTTTTTTTCCTCAAGCACTTTTATGAATCATAAGATCCACAAGTCATTCCTAAAACCTTTAAATGTTTAATAAAACCAAAATGGTTAGAATAGGTTATCTAATATGATAAATCGTAATTTAAAAATAATATACATAGTTAAAAAATCATTCTATAAGGAGATACCTTAAGACTCATTCAAAATACATTTTTCCAAATTCAAAGTCCAAAAAAATTATAAGGAAGGTCACTAAATTTCCAAAATAAACTTAACATATTATTTCCCTAAATAATTTGGGTCTCATTGTCACATACTAAATATATGAATACCTTGATCTCTTTTAAACCTTTATGAAACTTGCATGCTTCCAAGAGTAAAATATTAGGATGTTAAATATATTCCATAAACCCTAAAATCTAATAATTCTTATATAACATAAACCATTAGGTCACTAACCACCTTCATGGTCACCAATAATATACTATAAAAATATATTTAATATTATATCAACATAAATCAAGTATTTAGGGTTATCTTTCCCAAGTCAAGTGTTTTAAAGAAAGTCAACTCATGATAGAATCACTTCTCTTGATTACTAGTGTTATTTATCACATGCTTCCAATTAATTAAAGAAGAATTATTGTAGTAAAATACTTATATATATCATGATTATTATAACTAGATAATTATTGAAAAAATATTCAAATAACATAATTATCGAATCCAAAAATAGGCATATTAATCATTCCTCTTCATCTGAGGTAGTAGCATAAACATAACCATAATGCATTATCCTCTTTTAGGGTATATTCCTTTGACACTTGAGACATTGATTGAATAGTGTACCATCTCCTTGCTGTTAAAGAATTATACATTGGAACCCTTTTCCTTACCCATTCAATCACAATCACAGTGAACTTTCATTCCAAGATTATAGCAAACTCTCATTCCTTTTAAGCAAGAACCATGGTGTTTTTTTCCATAGTTATCACATGTGGGAAAATACTTCTATCTCCTCTTTACTATATCCAATTTTTTTTATTTTTAACCTTATTCTCGTGCTTCCCTATGAAGCCATAATACATAGATAATTATTTCATTGTATCATTATTAAATGATACTATGTCGTCATATAATGAAAATGTTTGGGAGACTTGTTAAAATCCAAATATAGGCATAAGACCGTAAAATATTTGATCCTCCTTACTCTTTGGATCATGTGAATAGGTGGTGTTTTCATTCCTTCTGTGAGGTTCTATTTCTAAATAAATAAAATATGCTATATTAGATCATAAAATTATGAAACATAATGTATAATACCAAAAATAGTGAAATATTTAACATAAATTAAAACATTTATGCGTAGTTAATATTATAGACATGGTTTGTTTGGGATGATCTTATATAGTAATCCCAAAGCTAATATTTTGGTTATGTTCCATAATCTAGTATTTCCTAAATCTATCTACCAAGGTTTCTACTAAACTTCCTTTGATACCAACTATAAATACCAAGACCCCAATAGACTAGATCTAGATATTTACTTTATTACATTTTCATGACTACAAGAAATTAAATCCCAAAGTAATGAATATTTTAGTATTCTTGTTAATCAATATACATAATTTAAATTCACATTACATTTAATAAATATAAAAACACAGATAATTTTCTTTAGGAATTACATTTTCCCCTTAATATATCCTTATATAACAACCATAAAAGACTTCCTCATTTCCTGAAAAAAAAAATAACATAAGAAAGGGGTGAGACTAGATACACAGTAAAGGTAAGTATACAATGGAAGATATAATAAATAAATATAAACAATAATTTAAGGTTAATAACTATGAACACATATAATTAAAAAATAATCTTCAGTATAATATGGTAGGAATAAAATCTGATCAAATAATGTCATATAAATAATCAAATGTAAATGAAACTTAACCATGGATATTGTACTAGTCAAATAATCACTTGGATTATGTAACACCCCAAGATTTCATAGTGTGTTACTTCTTCAAAATAATTCAATAACTTGCACTACACGCAACACCGAGTTCAAGCACACCATGACTTACCAAACAAGCCGTTCAAAAGAGGATATGAATAGTATTAACTAAATTTTGAACTTTATATAATCCTTATAATTTTATAATCCATACTATGAGATTCAAAGACATAATGTAAGAAAAAATTCATTTTTTTCAGATAAAAGATGTATTTTTCAAAAATGCACTTTTACCAACTTTTAATAGTGAACCCTTTTTAAAATCCAATATTTTAAACTTTTATATATTCAATTTTACTAAATAAATTTTTTTTAGAAAGGGGACATCAATAATTTACAATGAAGCACCCCAAGCTTCCACGGTACAGTTCTCTTTGAATAAAATAGTAGCGTGTGTTGTATGCAACTTCGAGTTCTAACACACACCACAACCAATCAAACTAGCCGTTACGAATAGTACTACCTAATTTTTGAAATTTTATAAATTATATCTTTCAAAATGGACTTCATTTTTGGATTTTGAATATCTAATTTAGCGTAGGGTGAAATTTTTGTACTTTTCGGATAACTTTTATATTTTGAGGAATAGTGAAAATTACTAAATTTTAATTAAAAACAACTTTTTTAATCAAAATAATTAATAGTGATAAATTATGAATATGAGTGGTTTTAAAGTATATTTATAATATATTTTTACCATTTAATACAATGTTGGTCATTGGACATAATTTCACAATTAAACTGGGCATAAACAAGTGTCAATCTTTTGATAGTTACTATATCTTAAAAACACGCTTTTTGTTTTGACACCGGGAATTAATTTTAAATTAATTGCTGCCACTTCTGTGTTTTGAATTTGAAAAAATGGATTCCATAATTGGAATCAGGATGTTCAAATTGTGTAAATAGGTAACTTTTATTTTTAGACATTTTGAATAATTACTTCGGTAAATATTTTATTTACCATGGTTAAAGGGTAAATCCGGTAAATAAGGGTTAAAAAATAATATTATAATAATAATAAATTACCCTAAAACGTGTCCTAACCTTATTGGTGGATACATGTCAAACCATGGGAATCTTTGGGTTGATTTTTGGGACCTCATGGAGCCACTTTTAGGTGATAGGGACACTTTACTGTAATTAAGATAAAGTAAATATAAAAATGACATAAACTTATATCTTTTAGCAAAAAAATTCTTACATAGGGTTATATATGTTATATTTTCTATTATAAATATTCATTAGAAATATAAAGATATTTCCTACATAATTATATTTTATTTATAATTTTTAGACATTGTAAAATTAAAAATATATACGACACAATAATGATACTGTATTTTCCTTATTAATGAAAGAATCAAATATTTGGTATTATAAATGTTAAAATAAATATAATTTGATAGTTTTGATGACATAAACGAATATTATTGGTTAACATGAAATGTTAGGATTGCTTAAATTAATTTTTTTGGAATTAATAAAGTTGTTAAGACTTTAACAAAAATCAATTATTGAGTAGTGTCAAAATTGACATAAATGAGTTTTTAAAACAAATATTATATTATTAATTTATATTCTATTTATAAAAACCTAAGGTTCAGCCAAAGTACTTATATCATTATTTATGTATCATTAATGGACCACTTGGGGGTATCTTGGATGTATATAGTATGTTTATTAACTATATATTATAAAAATGCAATGTGACATGGTAAGTGTTAAACTAATTAACCAAGAGTTAAAACTAAAAGATAAGGTTAATATAATGACCCAAACCTGTCTAAAATATATTGTATGAACGAATTTAGACCCATATCCACCTTATACTTTGAATAATCCACTTTTTATCTATTATAAACTGAATATTAATTTATTATAAATTAATACTTTAAGTTTTTCCTAAAGAGCCCCTCCTCCCCCTTATAAAAGGACTCAACTTTTAACCAATCCTTCGCACCTTCAAAGACTTTTGGATCGGCCATCCCCTGACCAAATACTCTCTCAACTTCCCTCACTTAAACCTAGAGGCCTTAGTTTGATCAGAAAGTCAACCTAAGGAGCCCTTTTGATCAAATCAAAAGGAAGAACCTGAAGAAGAGGTAATTATTTCACCACCCTCTTTCAAATTCCTTTCTTCTTCAACTTATTCATTCTTTGTTATATCTTTTATAAATTAATAACTCCAGTATCTCTTATATACTTTGATGTTATTATAAATATTGTACAACCATATTCAGTATTCTATCCATCCTTTGAATGACATGTCACCATACGTGCGTACGTACGACTTACCGTCTCCACGTCGTGGTGTAATTGTCATTCAATACATTATTATTTGGATGGTTATAATAATGATGTGTATTTGATGTAAATAATAAATATAAAATTATATGGATTATTTATATATGATATAACATCTAATTATATATTATTTTAATATCAAAATAATGATATTTTCGCTCGTGCGTACGTACGGATTACCGTCTCCCCGACGCGATGAGATTCATTTCCAAGTCCACCATTCATCGATGATTATAAAAATATATATTAATAAGTATGTAATATATGACATAATAATGCTACTTGAGATATATATATTTATATATATAAGTATTTATGTACTTACATATATCTTATTCACTTACTTTCGTTCAATACTATATGAAAACAGAAACAGCGTTTATGCGTATGTACGGACTACCGTCTCCATAAACGGTGTTTTCCATTTCATATATATGTCTATTATAAATATTTATATTCTAAGTATATATGATATATTTATCATTTTTTATATTCTGGAAGTATTTAAATCATTATCCAAGTGATACAATCAAGGGTAACTAGTTAAAACACGTACGATAAAGAAAGCGATTATTACCCGAAATGTTAATTTTACATGGAAATTATTATTAAATGGGTAGTATAAAGTAATAAATGAATCATGTATGATATCATAAATATTAATATGGTTCTGGTATAATTTAATAACATACTAAAATATTCGTACAAGAGGTTAAACATACCCTCGACTAAAGGAAAGTGCAAGGTATGAGGTTTTCATCTCACTCCTTATTCCCGTGAGATTCATGCCATATTTCCACTATTACTTTTTGTGTGGTGTATTTACTTCCCATAATTGTATTCTTTGTGTAATACACTTTAATATATGTGTATTTACATATTCATTGTATGATACCTCTTTCATGGGTTGTAGGTTTTTTAAGTTACCGTATTGGTAAGGGTTAATTCCTCAATCTCATTATTATCCGAGATTGTTTATGTGTAAGTATTTACTGGGAAATTTTTATCATCCATGTCCATTTTTCATAAAAATGATTTCAAAATGAAGATTTTAATGATTTTGAAAGGTACTCTTTATCAAGATCAGAATTTCAAATGTTTTAAATATTTATCTTTCTAAATCTTTTTAATTAATGTCAATGTTTTCAAAATGATTTTAAGGATTTATGTATATAGACATGAATGTTTTGAAAAGATAATTATTTTAAAAAGAGTAAAAGTGGTATGGGACACTTTGATTCAAAAATCTCTTTTAAATTACTTCCTTTATAAATGTGTGACTTTTAAATGATTTTACAAAAAGGATATTTCTCTCAAAATGTTTTACTCATCATTTTCATCGATGTCAACATCCTTTGATGGATTTTAAGATTATTTGAAGTTGATTTATTATAAAAAACGTCCATTTAAGGTTTTGTGATATGTTTGACTGTGGATGTGTAATTTTTATACCATTCGTGGTTTATGGAGAAAGTATTGACATTTCGTATGCTAGTTTTAATACGAATGTTTATGTTATGTTTATACCTATTCATATGTGGAATGCATTGGACTTAGTAAGTGAGGGGTAGAGCCCGATATAGCTCCTCGATGCATCGGTAGGTATCATGAGAAAAAATAGTGTCTTGGCACAAGGCCTTGAAAAAATCTTATTTGTAGTCTTGGCACGAGGCCTTGGCTATGTAGTTATGATAGTCTGGCATTATGCATTCCATCATTATGAAAGTGGTTATTGATATTGCGTGTGATTATTAGACTAGTAGAATATCTATGTGAATAAGTAAAAGACATTATTTCATTTTATCTTTGCTATAGTATGCTGAAGTTCATGTTTAAAAGGCTTTTATTTTAGTTATACGTTTCCTTAAATGTTTATGGTTATTTATGAAAGTTTCCGCTGTATTTCTTACCCTTACTGAGCATTTGATCTCACCCATTTCTATGTTTTATTTTTCCCAGGATTCCAAGAAGTGTATTGTGATTGATATGCAGAGTTAAGCTACAGGGAAAAATGGAATTCTCAAAGAACTATCTATGTTGTGTTTTATGTTTCAAATTGTAATGTAAAGTTAATGTATGTAATATATTTTCCAAGACTGCTAAACTGATCGGTCCTTCGGGACTTGATTCCTTGTAATCATGGAAATGTATTAAAATAATGCACCGACTCTGGGTAACTTGGGTCGGGCGTTATAGTTGGTATCAGGGGAAGTTTAGTAATAAACTTGGAAACTAGATTTTGATAAACTCTGATTAGATCACATTACCCTAAGATAGACATTGAGGGTTATTATAGAAGAACTTCCTAGAATTTTGGTATCGTAGATATTTTGTGAGTTTTACGAGCAATACATCCCTTTCTGGATACGAGCAGGTAGAGGCGGATCTGGCACAGATGTACTTAGGGGTAAAACCCGAAAACACCGCTTTGAGCTAGACTTGAATGGGAACTGGTGCACGACAATGGGCCTTACTTCACTCTTGGTTACGACACTCCTGAGGGATATGCTTAGGATAATTCTCATTTTCTTTACAAACCTCTATGAAGGGTTTATTAGTATATACCTCCTCAAAGAAAACATTTTTGTAATTATGGATTATATCCATAAACTATTCAATTTATGTTAGGTATTTTACATGTTTGGAATTATGAATTGTGATTCATAAACTGACTTAGTGTATGCCATTGTTTAGAAATGACGCCCAGTAGAAGGAATGTGAACTCCAGCAATACGTACGATCCAAAGGGTAAGAAGGATCGTATATTTCATGGTATTAAGCCATAATTTAGAAAGGAAATATTATCCCACGTATTATCATCATATGAAGAAATAATATCATGTGTTGATATGATAAGTAAAGAGTTCTATGAGTCCTATGTCTTTGATGGGAAGAAAGGGAAGAAAGGGATGGAAGAGAGAAATATGGATAAAGGGAAGGGGGAAAAGAATAATTTTCCCATATGTGATAACTGTGGGAAGAAACACCCTGGAACTTGCCTGAAAGGAATGGGTGTTTGTTATAAGTGTGGAGAAAAAGGACACCACGTTCTTGATTGTGAGGGTAAGAAAAAGGTTTCAAATGTATAATGCTTCATCTACAAGGAGTGGAGACACTACACGAATCAATGTTCAAATCATCAGAGTAAGCCCCTCATGATGCTATTGGATAATAATAAAGTTATGATACTACCACAGATGAATAGGAATGACTAGTGTTAGTATGCTGTTATTAAAGAATTATTTCATTTTTGTGTTGTTTCAACGATGTACTAGTTATATGAATTATGGAGATAAATAAGGATTGTATTGCAGTACTATTTCATTGAGGATGTGAGATTATATGGTACTATGAAAAGTGGCTTAACAGAAAGTTAATCCTTTTTTTTGAATATACATGGTCGAAGGAAAGGTAATCCTTAATATGGTCTTGATACTGAGGTTGTAATTTTGGAATAAGATATGGTTTATTTGGATAAATTATATTGGATATTCTTGACTACCTTGTCACTGATTAATGGTTTTTTTATTTCATCATTGTTGGAATATTCAAATTTTTGGGATATAAAGAATATATCTAGTATTCTATAAGGAATAAGGGAGCATGAATGTAATCAATAAAGTTTTATAGTAATTCAGGGTGTTACCATATTTTAAAATAATATATGATGAAGGTATTCACATGTTATTACGTGGAAAAAAAGACCTTCATTATATTTACCTTCCTTATAAATTTTGGACGGTGAGTTTGAAAGAGGAAATTTGGAGAAGTCTAAAGGTTGGAATGGATTATATTTGACATTTGATACAATTGTTAATGTTAAATCATTTCTGAATATTATTTTTGTATTGTTATAAAAAGGACTACCCAGAGGTTGGGCAGTAACCCGTCGCGTCCAGTAAGGCCGTGATATTTGAACCCACAACTGAAGGGCGACAAGGGTGTATCACCTAACACTGGCCCATGAGATGTCCTAGATTAAATAAAGTAGTTTATTTTAAGAAGGTCTAGTAGATTAATTATAAATTCATTTTTTTACCCAAACGAATAGGATAAATAGAATATATTTTTTAAGTTCGATTGCCTTTTAGAGTAAAAGATGAGTTTGTGGTAGAAATTAGTTAAAGGATGGAACTCTACTTGTCAAGTATATATTTTTCTTCTCCTCTTATTCTATGAAGAAATTAATTTAAGGGATCTTAAAACCAAAAATGTGTTATCCTAATACCTTATGTTTTGTTAAACCAATGGTATTTTAAATCATCATAGATTGATGAATTTAAGGGCCTCAATTTTAAACCTTTTTGTGATTGATGACCTCAATCACTACCTATAAATATTTATATATTTCCTCCAATTATATTTCTCTAATTACCACCAATGTTCTCCTAATCATGATCATTATTTGGTGGCGACCTTTTCATTTCTATTTTCCTCTTATTAAGACTAAATTTTATTAACCAAATTTCCGATGTGGCTTTTCCCACAAAGATATTTTCTATTTTCAACCTTTATTTTTGAAAAAAATATCAAATTGTGAGGACGCAATTTATTGAAAGAGGGAAGAATGTAACACCCCAAGATTTCATAGTGTGTTACTTCTTCAAAATAATTCAATAACTTGCACTACACGCAACATCGAGTTCAAGCGCACCATGACTTACCAAACAAGCCGTTCAAAATAGGTTATGAATAGTATTAACTAAATTTTAAAAATTATATAATACTTATAATTTTAGAATCCATATTATGAGTTTCTTAGACATAATGTAATAACAAATTCATTTTTTTCAGATAAAAGAAGTATTTTTCAAAAATGCACTTTTACAAACTTTTAATAGTGAACACTTTTTAAAATCCAATATTTTAAATATTTTTATATTAAATTTTACTAAATAAATTTATTTTTTAGAATGGGGACATCAATAATTTACAATGAATCACCCCAAGCTTCCATGGTACGGTTCTCTTTGAATAAAACAGCAGCGTGTGTTGTACACAACTTCGAGTTCTAACACACACCACAACTAATCAAACTAGCCGGTATGAATAGTAATACCTAATTTTTGAAATTTTATAATTTTTACCTCTCAAAATGGACTTCATTTTTGGATTCGTAATATCAAATTTAGCCTAGGGTGAAATTTTGGTACTTTTCGGATAACTTTTATATTTTGATTAATAGTGAAAATTACTAAATTTTAATTAAAAACAACTTTTTTAATCAAAATAATTAATAGTGATAAATTATGAATATGAGTGGTTCTAAAGTATATTTAGAATATATTATTACCATTTAATAAAATTTTGGTCATTGGACATAATTTCACAATTAAACCGGGCATAAACAAGTGTCAATCTTTTGGTAGTTATTATATCATAAAAACATGCTTTTTTGTTTTGACAACGGGAATTAATTTTAAATTAATTTTTGCCACTTCTGTGTTTTGAATTTGGAAAAATGGATTCTATATTTGAAATCATCATATCCAAATTTTGTAAATAGGTAACTTTTATTTTTAGACATTTTGAATAATTACTTCGGTAAATATTTTATTTACCATGGTTAAAGGGTAAATCCGGTAAATAAGGGTTAAAAAATAATATAATAATAATAATAAATTACTCTAAAACGTGTCCTAACCTTATTGGTGGATACATTTCCGACCATGGGCATCTTTGGGTATATTTTTAGGAAATCATTGAGCCACTAGTAGGTGATAGGGACACTTTATTGTAATTAAGATAAAGTAAATACAAAAATGACATAAGCTTATATCTTTTAGAAAAACAATTTTTACATAGGGTTATATATGTTATCTTTTCGATTATAAATATTCATTAGAAATATAAAATCATTTCCTACATAATGATATTTTATTTATCATTTTTAGACCTTGAAAAAGTAAAAATATAAATGACACAATAATGATGCAGTATTTTCCTTATTAATGAAAGAATCAAATAATTGGTACTATAAATGTTAAAATAAATATAATTTGAATGTTTTGATGACATAAACGAACTTTATTGGTTAATATGACATTTTATTATTTCTTAAATTAATTTTTTTCTAATTTATAAACTTTCTAAGACTTTAACAAAAATCAATTATTAAGTAGTGTCAAAATTGACATAAATGAGTTTCTAAAACAAATATTATATTATTAATTTATATTCTATTTATAAAAACCTAATGTTCGTCCAAAGGACTTATATCATTATTGGTGAATCATTAATGGACCAATTGGGGGTACCTTGGATGTATATAGTAATTTTATTAACTATATATTATAAAAAATACAATGTGACATGGTAAGTGTTAAACTAATTAACCACTAAAAGATAAGGTTAATATAATGACCCAAACCTGTCTAAAATCTATTGGTTGAAAGGATTTCGACCCATACCCACCTTATACTTTGAATAATACACTTTGTATCCATTATAAAACTAATATTAATTTATTATAAATTAATACTTTAAGTTTTTCCTAAAGAGCCCCTCCTCCCCCTTATAAAAGGACTCAACTTCTAACCAATTATTCACACCTTCAAAGCCTTTTGGTTCGGCCAAACCCTGCCCAAATATTATCTCAACTTCCAATAATTCAACCTAGAGGACTTAGTTTGATCATAAAGCCAACATAAGGGGCCATTTTGATCAAATCAAAAGGAAGAACCCGAAGAAGAGGTAATATTTTCACCACCCTCTTTCAAGTTCCTTTCTTCTTCAACTTCTTCTTTATTTGTTATTTATATTCTAAGTATGTAATATATGACATAATAATGCTACTGGAGATATATATATTTATATATATAAGTATTTATGTACTTACATATATCTTATTCACTTACTTTCATTCAATACTATATGAAAACAGAAACAGCGTTTAGGCGTACGTACGGACTACCATCTCCATAAACGGTGTTTTCCATTTCATATATATGTCTATTGTACATATTTATATTCTAAGTATATATGATATATTTATCATGTTTTATATTCTGGAAGTATTTAAATCATGATACAAGTGATGCAATCAAGAGTAACTAGTTAAAACACGTATGATAAAAAAAGCGATTATTACCCGAAATGTTAATTTAACATTGAAATTATTATTAAATGGGTAGTATAAAGTCATAAATTAATCATGTATGATATCATAAATATTAATTTGGTTATGTTATAGTTTAATAACTTACTATGTTCTTCGTACTGGAGGTTAAACGTACCCTCGACTAAAGGAAAGTGCAAGGTAAGGGGTTTTCATCTCACTCCTTATTCCCGTGAGATTCATGCCATATTGCCACTATTACCTTTTGTGTGGTGTATGTACTACCCAAAATTGTATTCTTTGTGTAATACACTTTAATATATGTGTATTTACATATTCATTTTATGATTCCTCTTTCATGGGTTGTATGTTTCGTAAGTTAACAAATTGGTAAGGGTTAATTCCTCAATCTCATTATTATCCGAGATTGTTTATATGTAAGTATTTACTGGGACATTTTTATCATCCATGTCCATTTTTCATAAAAATGATTTCAAAATGAAGATTTTAAGGATTTTGAAAGGTACTCTTTATCAAGATCAGAATTTCAAATGTTTTAAAGATTTATCTTTCTAAATCTTTTTAATTAATGTCCATGTTTTTAAAAAGATTTTAAGGATTTATTTATATGGACATGAATGTTTTGAAAAGATAATTCTTTTAAAAAGTTTCAAAGTGTTATGGGACACTTTGATTCAAAAATCCCTTTTAAATTACTTTATAAATGTGTGACTTTTAAATGATTTTACAAAAATGATATTTCTCTTAAAAAGTTTTACTCATCATTTTCATCTATGTCAACATCCTTTGATGGATTTTATGCTTATTTGAAGTTGATTTATTATATAAAAATTCCATTGAAGGTTTTGTGAAATGTTTGACTGTGGATGTGTTATTTTTATACCATTCATGGTTTATGGAGAAAGTATTGACATTTCGTATGATAGTTTTAATACGAATGTTTATGTTATGTTTAAACCTATTCATATGAGGAATGAATTGGACTTAGTAAGTGACGGGTGGAGCCCGCTATAGATCCTAGATGCATCGGTAGGTCTAATGAGATAAACTAGTGTCTTGACACAAGGCCTTGAAAAAATCTTATTTGTAGTCCTGGCACGAGGCCTTGGATATGTGGTTATGATAGTCTGGCATTATGCATTCTATCATTATGAAAGTGGTTATTGATATTGCATGTGATTATTAGACTAGTAGAATATCCATGTGAATAAGTAAAAGGAATTATTTCATTTTATCTTTTCCATATTATGCTGAAGTTCATGTTTAAAAGGATTTTGTTTTAGCTATACATTGCCTTAAATGTTTATGCTTATTTATGAAAGTTTCCGCTGTATTTCTTACCCTTACTGAGCGTTTGAGCTCAACCCTTTCTATGTTTTATTTTTACCTGGATTCCAAGAAGTGTATTGTTATTGATATGCAGGGTTAAGCTACAGGGAAAAATGGAATTCTAAAAGAATTATCTATGTTGTGTTTTATGTTTCAAATTGTAATGTAAAGTTAACGTATGTAATCTATTTTCCAAGACTATTAAACTGATCGGTCCTTCGGGACATGATTCCTTGTAATCATGCCAATGTATTAAAATAATGCACCGAATCTGGCTAACTTGGGTCGGGGAGTTACAAATTATCAGTAAATAATCTCATAAGGAGGGAATTCATAATGAGGGACATCGCAAACATAACATAAAGTCATTGGTAAAGAAGTCTACATACATGGGTAAGGCCTCAAACAAAACTCAATTTAGTTTGTCTCATGAGACCAACTAATGCGTTAAGGTGTTATAATAGGCCTCGCCCATCACTTACTAAGCCCAATGCATTCCTCAAATGAAAGGGTTGAAACATAATCAACATATAAATTCATATTGAAACTATCATATGAAATGTTAATAACTTTCCCCAAACAATAAACATAATTATAAACCATCTAGAAAAATATGATGAATGATATCAAAAGAGAACATCCACAGTAAATTTGATTATAAAAAATTCAATAAAATATCATAGAAGGTATAATAAGGGGCCATCCTCAATTACGAAAAATATCTAACAATGTTTTTTGACATAGATGAAAATACTCTAATAAAATCATTTAGAATTTTAAGAGAGAAATACCAATTTTACGTTGACATCATTTTTTTAAAAATCCATACAATTATAAAAGAAAACAATTTATTTGTAAATGAAATTTTAACATGTAAAGTATTCCTCTAGTCATTAAGGCTTTATGAAATAGTAAAAATCTGCTCATGATGTATAAGTTTAAAAAAAATCCCTTTAAACTTTTAAAAAATAAATATTTCAAAGAGTTTTAAAAAGAAAGTTTGATTGTTAACCAAATGAATTGATTATTTTTATTAGTTGTAAAACAACATAAAAAATTTGAGTAAAATATAAGATAATAAAAATTATTTTCACACATAATCATAGAATGACATAATTATTGGAGTATAAGTCTAACCTGAAGAATGTAAATTGGGTTAATAATTCCCTTACAACTTTGTAATCAGTTGAACTATATGCCCCATAAAATTAATAATTATAAAATTAAACACTAAATTCCCAAAATATAAAAGGATTAATGATATTATATATCAAATATAAGTATAAATACACCACACACAATGAATAAGTGTGGAATAAGGCATTTCTCATAGAAAGAAAAGTGAGATGAGAAAACTCTTACCTTATTTCTGAAAGTGTTCCACACTTGTAATTAATGTCTTGGATAATCAAATTAGATTAATTAATTACTTAATTAAGAACCTATTAATTATATATTTGATTTATTATTATTTTATTAATTTAATTTATTCCTTTTTTAGGATTTGTAAAGTTTAATTCTTTTTTTTGTTTCAGGAGTGTTCATTTCATGGTTTTATGGTCGGTTCCCTTGTGTATAATTATGGGAGTTATTGTAAAATGGAAGAAAAACACCAGAAATTAAATGGAATGATATTAATATATTTATAGGATATTAAATGGTCTTAATATATCATTTTGTTATATGGTATTATGATTATTAATTATATAAAACATTTATGAAAATTAATTCTTTTATTTTTTCTATTTTTACAAAGACAAAAAACTAGAATCATTTTATTTAATAGTATGTTTATATGATGGTTAAAAAATATTAAATAAGTTTTAATATACATATTAAAAAAATTTAACAATAAAAATTGTTTTATACCCAATATTTAATGTGTTAATTAAAAAAAACTCTTCGTCCATGAAGGTAGTGAATCGACACCTCATGGGAAATGTTTTCATATTTAGAATAAAAGGACAAGAGAAGAGACTTGATGGTGGATATTCCATTATCATAATAAAATTATAGTATATATATAATACGATAGTTACCATTCCACTTTGGATAGTTGAGGTGTGTAGAGGATTTGAAAATAAAATAAAATAAAATAAAAGGAAAGAGGATTTTTCCTCTTGTATATTGTCTCTTTGAGAACTTCTTTAAGGCACTTGGAAATAGTCTTTTAGTGAGACCAGAAAGACCATAATATAGGGAATAAAATTGAGAGATTAATTGTGTATAATTTAGGCAATATTCAACACTTATAAGGTATTAGGATAAGGGGAGTGAGGGGTGGTAATTATAGTGGGAGGAGAGGGTTGTTTTTTATTTTTTTATCCATTTGTTTATTATTTTGGCTCAAGAATATCAATAGTGTTGATTCTTGTGAATAAATAGAGTAAATATTGAAACTGTGTTCTAAATATCACTTTATTACATCATCCATGGATCAAAATTTTATGTATTTGTCTTTAAATGTTAAATACCATAAATTGACGTACTTCACTATTTATCAAAAAATAAATTATTTTATAAAAATCCCAAAAATTTACCCTAACCCTTTTTTGATGTGTAGAATTAAAAATGGGATCAATTATATGAAAATAATTTTCTAAATATGATAAATTTAAATTTTAAATAAAATCATCATTTATTTCAAAATAATTGATTTCAAAATCATAACTGATTTTACGACACTTTAAAATTTATATTAGGGTCTCATAAAATTATATTAAAATTATAATGAAACAAATATTAATTTATGAAAATATTATATGGAAATAAATTTTATTTTAAATCATTATATTAATTATAAAATTTTAAACAAAAATTTACATTTCATAAAAATACTAATACTTAATTTATCATTTTTAAGACATTTATTTATTTATTCCATTATATAAATATATAATATTTTAATTTATGAGATACCTAAGATTTATTTATACATTCATAGGTTTGGTTATTACTCTAATAGTTAGATTAACATTCCTAATTATTAGATTACTATTTCAACGATCATGTTAATATTTAATAGAATGTCATGGTTTAAAACTCAGTGTTGTGTGAAACATAAACTATTGAAGTTGTTACATTTAAAAGAGAAATAACATACAATATAGGGGAGTTGTGCTTATATTTTATGTTTTAGTAATTATGGGTCATCATAATTTTTTAATGATATAGGAATTATAATAATATAGTTTTAGAAAAAGAACAACCCACATGTCGAGTGATAACCCTTAACATCCAGTAAGGACGTAGGACTTAAACCCACGATTGAAAGATGATAAGGGTTTAGAACCTACCACTAGACTATATCATTTTATGGTTAATAGTTTTTTGTTTTTAATAAAATGATTTTAAAAATAAATTTTAAAGATGAATCAGTGGTGTTACTGTTGGGGTTTAGAGATTAATGTATTAAATTGGATAATTGGTACTAGATATATTGGATTTATAAAATAGTTAGATATGGACAGAAATACTTTCCACTCTTTTATGGATCTTATGATCCGTTAAAAGTGAATTTTAGTGTTTTGAGAATTAAAAATTTATTTTTGGATATTCATTTCTTGTAATAAGCGATGAATTGGAAATTGATCAAACCACAACCAAAGGATGAAATTGTGATTATAAAATAAAAATATATTAATTAAGTATATTTTCTTATATTCTTATACACTAAAATAAATCCTTAAATTTAGTAAAAGTATCTTAATTTTTTTTTCTATTGTTACCTTTATATAAAATGAATCAAATGGCCTTTTAAATCATCACAGATTTATGGTTTTGAGGTCCATAACTTTACATTGATCATTCACTTTCTTATGATCACTGACCATTATCGCTCTCTATAATTATTTATTTTTTTATTCCATGTTCATATCTTCACTTTAAACCAATTTTATCTTAATTATAATCCTAGTTTTTTGTTATTTTACATGACCTTTTTAATTCCCTTTCTCTCTTATTAAGATGATTTTTTACTAACCCTTTTAACGATGTGGGTTTTCAGTAAAGTAATTTTCAAATATCAAACCCTTAATTTCTGAATGCAAGATAAATTTTTTAGGATAAAATTTATTTAAGGTGGTTAGAATTTAACACCTCAATATTCTAAAAGAATAAAATTATATTCAATAGTGTATGTGACACACACAACCAAGCCTATACAACCCACAAAATATATTACTTTAAATTTAATCTCTTTGATAGCTTGTGGAACACGCAACCCTGAGTCTAAATGAACTAAAATATAGTATACCATTATAATCTAGCCATTAAATTGGAGGGTATGAATATTATTAACTAAATTATGAAAATAATTATTATCTAACGACTAAAAATAAAATAATAATTTTTCAATAGAAAAGTTTTTTGAAAAATATATTTTTTCTAGAAGGCGGTTTTGACGGGCTTTGTCCGCATAATTTAAAATTAAGTTTTTCTAATTTTTGAAAATTTATTTCTAAAAAAACATCATTTTTTAAATAATCATATAAAAATTATATTAGGTTAATATTTTTATATTTTTTTTAAAAAGTTTCATTTTTTGATAAATATTGAAAAATACTAATTTTTATTGAAAATTGTTTTTTCATTTAAATAATTTAAAAGGATAAATTATTTTTTAAATTTGTTTTAAAGTATAGTTAGTTAAATTATATTACAATTTAAATAATTTATATCTTTTTAATTAATTTCATACTGAATTTAAAATTAAAATCTTTTATACTTACGATAATTTTCACTTTTGAACCCCACTATTTCATCGCGTCTGCGGGAATAATTTAAAACGAATTTTTCCACTTCATTGAATTTAATTTGTAAAATTGGATTACATGTTTATATTTATGATAATTTATATCATATAATTAGGTAAACTTAATTTTTTTTCGAAATGAAAAGTGAAAAGAGTAAAAATTAATTATTGTGGTTAAGTTAAAGAAGGGTTTATAATGGGTTAAACTAAGAAGATAAGGGTTAAAATGGCCTATCAAATTGTAAAAAAATTAATGTATGGAAATATTTATACCTCAACCATCCCAAATTTTAATATAATTTCATTTTTAATCATTTTTATTTATAATTATTTTATCATTTTGGATTCTTTTTTCAAATTTTCAATTAATTTCCAATAGGGTTTCCTTTCCCCACTTATAAAAGGGAAGTAACTCCCATCACACATACACACCTATCAAACCCTCTGGATTAAAAAAACCCTATAAAAATCCTTCCCTAACATACTTATACACATTTAAATCATATTTTCTTCCCAAAATACAAACCTTAGGGTTTTTAAGAGGAGATCCAAAGGAGGTTTCTCTTAGAGAATTTAATTGTCTTAACAAAGATCTATCATTTTATTTCTTCTTTTTCAGCATTAAATTATATATTAACACTAAAAATATAATAACACCAATATATAACATATAATAAGATAATATTATGTTTATGTAATAATATTTATCAATCTCCTCTTTCACCAAATGGGAAATGAAATCATAGATCATGTGTATGGAAAACTACCACCTCATGGACCAATGTAATTTTTTACCATAAATACATTTAAAGGATAGGTATAATGATGTATTTAACATATTTATATGTTATTTATGATATTAGTATACTTATTAAATTATAATATCTCATATACCTGCTTACTTTTTATTCGGTTTAAAATATGATAACGTCACTCGAGTGTACGACAGACTACCTCCCTACAAAGCGATGTGATTCTTTTTTCACTTACAATTTACATATAAAGTAATAAATATAAATTTAATGAATATATGTGATATATATGTGATGATATTTATTGTGGATGGTTAATATATCACATAATTCCTTACCCTTCCACCCATTAATGAAATGATAATGTCTCTCATGCATTCGTACTGGCTACCATCTCCATGAAGTGGTGTGATCCATTCTCTATGTTTTGATTTAAATAATGATTAAAAAAATTTATCTAATAAAAAAATTATATTTGAATGATTAATATAATTCCTGAGAAAATTTAACTATATAATATACATAAAAATTGGAAGTTTCATGACTGAGAACGAATGAGAAAACACGGTAATTAACTCTTGTATTAGTGTATCCTGAACTATTTGGATGATTTTGGGTTGAATTCCTGCAACCCATTGCATACACCAGGATGAATTTATCATTGTCTGAGCTCTATGACGAGATCATTGGGCATTTTAGTGAGAAATACCTCTAGGGGTCTGGGGGATAAAGGCGTTCGATCCATATTTTTGTTAAACTATAGAAACTATGACCGTCTCTATTAGAGTTGACCAGTAAAATATTGATAGGGAAATTTAGTAGTGCATACATTAGAAATAGTTCTATTGTAGCTTTGTGAAATTCGACCCATCATACACTATAGCATCTCAGGAATGGGTGGCTGCAACACTATATCATGGGAAAATTTCTATGTGGTTGGTAGAACAGTGTATTATCTTCTTTATTAGATCATTTCAAGCAAGGGTTTTTTGTGATTGAAAATTTAAAAACTCCCAATAATTGTGATCTATATTATAGTAATATTTATACTTATACTTGTATATAGGTATTATTCTCAAACCATGTAAATATTTTTTTCTATATGCATCATCTTTTTCTTATTTTGTTATATCTTTTCTTTATTTGTAAACCTTTTTCATGTAACTATCAACATTTCCAAAACAAATGGCATCAAATGTTGAGTTCAGAATTATCGAACTAAACATTGTATATAGAAGAAGATAATTTGAATATTGATCACTATTATGGAACTGAATTCATTTACTTGAGGATGCATATTGAATATTATCTTCATTATAAAAATATTCACTTGAAACTTATATGTCTAAAACTAATGGATATAGAGTAAATTGAGTGGGAACTACAAGATTGACATGTTATGGGAATTTTGAACCTTACATTGACCAAAAAATTAGGTTCAACATTCAATAGGAGAAGTTGGTGATTGGGATGATGAAAGATCTATTGAATATGTGTGAGAAGCCTTTAGCATCAAACAAAGTGTACTTGATGTAATGATTGTTCAATCTAAAAATGTTTGAAGGGGTGATTGTTTCAAATAACATCAAGGAATTGAATACCATCATAATTCAGTTTACATCGGTGGAAATTTGGATTGATTATGAGGCATGTGCACTGGTTTTATGGTATTTATTACCTGATAGTTTGGAAGTGACTGTAACAGCTATGAGCAGTTCTTCAGGGAATACCAAGCATGTTCTAAAGGTTGTATGGGACCTGATCCTCAATGAGGATATTTGATGAAGTGAATCAGGGAGATTATCTAATTCTTCTATGAATGTGTAAGGAAGAATAAGATATGCACTATGATATAATTACAGATGATGGTCAAATTCAATAGGAAAGATAAGAGAAAATTAAAAGGGGTGTTCCTATTAGTTGGATTTGTGGGAATAATGGACATGTCAAGGAGTGTAGAGAAAAAATAAAGGCACCTAAAACAAATGCAGCAAATATGGAGGCTTAAGGAACTAATGATGGGCTACTGTTGAGTGTGGATAACCCTATGGAGTCCTAGATATTAGACTCAGGGGTGTCTTTCCATTCCACTTCAAAAAAGAGTTCCCTCAACAATTATGTTTCTGGAATTTTTTTTCAAGGTGCATCTTGCAGATGATGAGCCCTTATATATTTTGGGGAAGATTAATGCATGAATCAAGACCAAAAGTGGGAGTTTTTTATTTTGGAAAATGTGAGTTAACCCACTAGTTTAATAATAAATATTATTTATTTTGGATATCTGTATTATGAAGGTTTTTATACCACGTTTACTTGTAATGTAATGAAGATCACCAAAGGAGCTATGCTCATAGCTCATAGAGAAAAGAATGTTACCCTATAAAATATGAAAGAATATTGCATGGAAATAGAATCATAAATAAATGTTATTGGAGATTCACAACTATGGAACTAATACTAGGACACGTGAGTGATAATGGGATGAATTTTTTGGAATAAAAAAATATATACCAAATTTGATGTCTGTAGATTTTGGATTATGTAAATATTGTATTTTCAGAAAGAATAAGAAGGTTTTCTTGTGGAATGAGGTAGAATAATGAAGGATTGGAATCTATACCTAGTGTACACAGATGTTTGGGATCCTGCACCAGCACGTTCCCTTAGAGGGTCACAATATTATGTGACATTTATTGACAACTCAACAAGGAAGGTATGGGTTTAGTTTCTGAAACTAAAATCTGATGTGTTTAAGATGTTTCAAAATTAGAATACCATAGCGGATAATGATTTAGGATCAAAACCGAAATTCTTTTGGTATAAAAATGGTGGATATTATTTTAGTCATGGGTTTAGGGAATTATATTATAATAATGGAATTCGGTGGGAGAATAATATTTTTGGAACACTACAATAGAATAGTGTGGAAGAGAGGATTAATAGGACATTGAATGAATGTTCCAAGAGTATGAGGTTACACTCAAGGTTACCCAAGACCTTCTAGGATAATTTAGTGAACATGACATCATATCTCATCAAAAATAGTTCATGTTTACAAATTGGAGAATGTATACCCAATGAGATCTCATCTGGTAAGGAGTTAAGACTGTTTCACTTAATAGCCTTTTTTTCATATGTACATATTGATGTTGTTGTAATGGAAAAGTATTATTCTAAGTCCAAACCATGTTTCTTTATTTCCTATGGTACTTAGGAGTTTGATTACCACATTTGGGATGATCTCAATGAGATGAACATCCAAATACATAATGTGCTATTTAATGATATTTTCACATATAAGTACCTTCATGTAGTTAAAATTGATAATTTTAATAGATAATCATATTTACATGAGAAGGTGGAGCTCGAAGGTGTACCTAAGAATGTGACACCAAAACTAGTAGAGCCTACCCCTCAAATAGAGTTGAAGAGATTAACAAGGGTAATAATTCATGTGTATAAATATTAACCATCCTTACATTATTTTTTATTAACTAGCGGTGGAGAACCATGATGTTTTGGAGAGGAGATATAGTTTAAGGAGTTGATAAAGTTGGAATTGTCTATAAAGGAGTAAATTTTTTCATTACATGATAACAACACTTAGGGGGTTTACACCTATACTGCATGAAAAAAAGGATTATAGAACAAGTGGGTATACCTGGTCAAGAAAAAACATGATATAAAGAGGAGGTACAAATCAAGGCTATTGGTGAAAAGTTTTCAATAAAAGGAGGGAGTGGATATCACTGAAATTTTATCACCTTTAGTTAAGCTTACCATAATCTAGGTGGTTCTTAGCATTGTGGAATCATAAGAATTGTATCTTGAGTATCTTGATGTGAAGATGACTTTCCTTCATGGTGATATGCAGGAGGAAATATATATAATGAATCTATAGGTATATTTTGAGTATGATAAGGAAGACCCGATGTGAAAACTATCAAAGAGCTATTATGGGTTAAAGCAGGCACCTAGGTGTGGAATAATTTTTTTGATGCATTCATGACTAAAAATGAATACAAATGATATGGAATGGATCAATGTTTCAAAATAAATTCTTTTGGTGATGAATATATTATAATTATTCTATATGTGGATGACATGCTCATTTCAGGATAATGTATGCAGAGGATTGATGAGATGAAAGGGAAGCAGGATGATGAGTTTGAGATGAAAGATCTTGGAGAAGCTGGAAAGATTTTGGAGATGAAGATCAAGAGAGACCGTGCAACAAGAACCTTAATGTTTTCATACACTGAATACATTAGAAATATTCTAATAAGATTAAATATTTTTAAATAAAATATATTATGTATTCCCATAGCGATCTATTTCAAATTATAAAAGAATAAATCACAAAATATGGAATAAGAGGTTGATTACATGATAAATATCTCATATGTATTGGTTGTTGGAAGCCTAATGTATGTCATGGTCTATACTCAAACTAACATTACTCGTGTAGTGGTAGTTGTAAGTAGGTATAAGGATAGCCTTGGAAAGAAACATTGGGAAGTAGTGAAGTGGATACTAAGATATTTAAAGGGAAACAAGTAAGTATCTATGTGCTTTGGGAAAGAAAATTCATTGCATGGGTATGTGTATGTTGACCTTGGAGGTGACATTAATAGCGGGAGGTGTACCACAAGTTATGTATTTACCTATGTAGGGACTGAATTAATATGGATATCACAATTTTAGAAGTCGGTGGCTTTATCCACCAAAGAGGTTGAATACATTATTGTAATAGATGCTAGAAATGAGAGGGTTTGGATGAATAATTTCTTAAATGATCTGAGTTAAAAGAGATAAGAAAATGTATTACACTATGGCAGTTAGGTTGTAATGAATCTTGAAAAGAACCTAATGTTTCATTCTTAGATGAATCACATTCAATTGAAGTACCATTTTATTAGGGTTTTTAAACAAGATGGGGTTTTTAAATTTCAGAATATTTTTGGAATAAAAAATGCATCGAATATATTGATGATGCTGAATGTAATACAGAATTTGTGGCACTTTTTTACCTCTATTTTTCTCCACTTATGAATGGTTTATGAGAGGCATAATATGGGAGAAAACTATGGGAGCATGAAAAGAAAAATTTCTAGTATTAGATGAACCATAATATTGAGATTGAAGTTGTTAATGTAAATCATGAATTGATGAGTGAAGAATAGTAGGAGATCGGATTATGTAACTTTTATAAGTCAGTTACATAAAAAAGGTCTATTTAGAGGATCATAATCAAAAGGAGAGATTTTTGGATTCGTGGAGCCTGATCTGTTTAGAAGATGTTTGGTTGAATGCTTGCAACTCATACTACTCACGAGGACACAACTCTTTCTGGTCAAGCTCCATGATGGGATCATTGGACATTGTAGGGGAAACACACCCATACTACGAGGGTCTAGGGACAAAGGAACCTAATACAATTTTTGGGGGTACTATAAAAACTCTAACCAACTATAGCAAAGCTAACCAGAAAACACCGATAGGGCACTATAGCAGTGCAGACTTTAGAGATAGTGGTAGTGTAGCTCGGAAAACTTCCAGCCACCAACCACTCTAGCTCCTTAGATATGGGTGGTTGTGGCACAATAGCATAGAGGACTTTCCATGTAGTTTGTGGAACAACACATCGTCTTCTTTATTAGCTCATTTTAATCCATTGTTTTCTGTGCTTAAAAATATGAAAACTCAAGTAATTGGGCTCCTAATTATATTGATATTTCTACATCTCCATGGATATAGGGATTATTCTCAAACCATGTAAATAAATGTCTCTATGTTAAATATCTTCATCTTCTTTTGTAATGTATTTTCTTTATATACAAACCTTTTTCGTGTGACTCTTGGAATTTCCGAAACATTATCACCTCAAACAACAACATAAATGAAATATTATTAGAAAATTGGTAGTAAAATGGTATAAGAGGATCATATATGATATTATAAATATTTATTTGGATATATTATAAATTAATAACATGAGTAAAATTATTATATAGGATTTTAAATCATGTTAAACCAAAAGGAATCATGAGGTAAGGGACTTTTCCTCAATTTCCCTTTATGGAGGCATGTTGTAATATTATGCACCTAATTTCTTTTATATAGTTTATCCACATTCCCTTTTACATGTAATATTATGAATCCTTCATACATAATGTTATTTAAAGTTTCAATTTTAATTATTTCATCAATGCATATTTGACTTTAAAATTACCATGTGGAAATGAATTTCATAACTCCATTTTTTTCATTGGGTTATATTACTTATTCATTATCCTTGATAATCTAAGATTATGTGTGCAATTAAATTTTCTTATCTTATGTTTTATTTAAAAAAATTTTAGATGGATCTATATTTTACCCACATAATTGATTAATTGATTAATTCTTACTTCAACATTGTGTTCTTTGTAAGGGTTTATTTCACAATCTAATTTTAGTCAAGATAGTTTATACTTGAGTTTACATTAAATGAAATTATTTGATAATTTTATAATAATCCAATTTAATTTTATTATCCTCTAGTTATTCATGAAGTTTTTAGGTAATATTATCATTATTATCTCTTTTATACTTAAAATGATTAATAAAATATTTTTAGTGAAATCCAACATCATTTCTCACATCTGTCGAAAATATAATTTCTTATAAAAACATTATTTCTAACAAATTTCTAAAATGCTTTTAATATTCTTTAAAATGATTTATTAAATAAAATTTTATCCATTTTTTAATTTCTTGAATTTTTTTAAAGGAATCTTCATGTCATTTTCCAAACAATGTATGTTTCTATTTTACTGAAAAAGTGAAAGGAATATTTGTTTTAACATGTATTGTATGTATTGAATTTTCGGCCATTATGATAGCTCAATGTTTTAAAGATTCTTTTATATGTTTCAAATGTTATTTTCAAAGAAATTTATTTTTAAAATGTTTTTTGAATTTTTATTTTTAAAAGGTAATTTTCAAAATGAGAAGAACATTTTCCTCAATAATTTTTTAAATATATTTTTATAGTATTTATATTCATCGATAGAAAAAACCCTTTACTTTACATATACTCCAATGGGTATATGTTTTATTGATACCATACTTATTCTTACTCTAATTGTTTTATGATTATTTTTACCAAGGATACTATTGACACTCACTTCCTTGATTCATTTTTGTTGTCATTCACTTTCCCTTGAATTATTCACTTTCTTGTGATCATTGGAAATTAAATTTCCCTTAAATATCCATATTAATTCTCTTGTATATTCTTATTTTTTATATTATACCTCATTTCTATATATGGTGTTTTACTTTTAAAGTTATTTGATTGACTGGGTAAATATTTATAATCTGTATTTTTTATTGGATATGTAAATTTAATGGTAAGCCATATTGTTCATGAATTAAATTGATTATTCTACATATGAGGAATGGTTTGGAAATTAAGATATGGGTGAGGCTCAGTTATTGATATCCCCTCGATTCATTGGTAGTATCATGAGGTGAATCAGTTCTGTAGCCATAGTTAAATGGGTTTCTAGTGTATATCTACTGGTCATTTTTAAATTTTATTGAGGAAGGTATTGAAAGTAGAGGTTTTCATGATTCTTGAGAGAATTACATCCAATAATTAATAATTTCTTTCATTTATAATTTTGATATTATTATCCATGATATTTTATCTATAATATTATCTCTAGATGCATTTAATTCTCAGTTAATTGATTAAATGGAATGTGTTTTCAGTTATTTACCTTTTCATATTGATTATGTGTTATCAAATTATGATAGTCGTGATATTGATTAAATGGATTTTTTTCAGTTATCTACCTTATCATATTGATTATGATAATCAAATTATTTAAATAGAATATGTTTTCAGTTATTTACCTTGATATATTGATCATTATTATTGATTCCTATAGTTTTCAATGTACTTAACCCTTACTGAGCATTTGAGCTCACCCATATTTTTATTCCATTCCTAAGAATCCGTTAAGTGCACAATGATTGATATAAAAGGATATTCTAGAGGGAATAATGTTATCCTTTGGAAAAAGAATGTTGTAATTTGTTTTTTCAAATGTAATATGGGAATCATGTATGTATCTAGTTTTTCATGACAACATAACTATTCAGTCCTTTAGGATGAGATTACTTATATTTTTCCAATATAATAATCTAATACATTGACTTCAAGTAACTAGATTTGGATTTTCTACACTAATAGTCAACATTTGGATCGAGCTATGGTCAAGACCCAAGGAATTTATTATCAACAATAGTATGGTATGAGTAGAGGTCAAAGGGGTGGGAGTATAGAGAGTGGTTTGAATGGAATAGCAGTATGATATAGGTCATTTGGTAGAAAATAAAAGGGAATCTACCATCATAAACCACCTATAACTATATCAAACGAGATGTATTTTAATATCTCAATTCCCATTTGTCCTAGGATCTATCTGAGGGTAAGGAAATGTGGGCATTAAAGGCATCGAGAGGTGTTGAGGAACAAGATGGGATGGTGATTAAAAAAAATTATCACTGTCTCAACATCCCTACATTATCTCTAGTGATGTGCAACCATTCATAAAAGATAATGATCTCATGTGAAGGAATTTATCATTAAAATTAAATTGAAAAATTACCTTGATCGATTTGAAAGAGAATTCGACAACTACTCATCACTGATGACCATTTCTCAAAGGAACCAAATTCAGATCCCCCTATATTATCCATAGATTCTTATAAACTTTGTGGGAATGTCAATCATCGATATTTGGGTTCTAGAATAGAGATATTACAAATCATTCAATTTCATGATGATATCCACAACATGATATCTTAGATCAATTGATTGGAATGGAAACTTATCTCTCTAGGATGTAGGAGGGAGGAGAGAGGATCTCTCAAATTATAGTTGGTGAATAATCCCTTAGAAAAGAGTTCTCTATTACTTATATAGTGGATATTAAACACCCGTATAAGGCTATTAGGCCAGCATATATGTAATTCACACTTAATAAACCATAAATTACACGTTATGACAAACTAAATATTTAATAAATGGTGTTTATAATTTTTATCACTTACTTTTAATATAATAAATATATTATGTGATAAAATCGAGTCATTAACTCAACTCTTCATTCCCATAAATATTAAATAAACCTTAAATATTAGAATAACATTTGTTCGTTAAATATTTTCCCATATATTCACTTAATATATTGTGAGTAATTTTAATAAATAAATTCAATACCAATTATTATAAAATAAAATAATACGAATTTATTTATTTCATGGTGATCGTTGAAACCTAAACATCATCTGAACCCAATGGTAGAGTCCACCATGTCTTAAAATCCAATTCATAAGAGTGGGTCATAATTTTGAATACACTAAGTGTGTGACCCTCTAGGACCATATCTTGATGGTAGTGAATAATATTTATTTATCAAGAGAAGAGTCTATCAATCAATGAAGGCCCCTAAGAAGATAATAAATATTAATAGTAATAAAAACCTCCTATGAACACATGTCATTTAATATAATATATTTGTATCACAATATCTCATAAAGAAGAATGTATACTTTCTATCATCATCCTTTTTTTATTTAATGTTCTTTGACCCTACTACAAAAATGTACTTTCTTCTATAATTGATATTGATTTAGTGAAGTTACTACCATATTTATCATCTAAGTCTGAGATATTACTTCCTTTATGAAGTGATAAATCCGATCTTGATTATTCAATCAATTTCATCCCACTATTGATGCACCAAACACAAGTAACCTTGAAATTAAATAAATTTCATGGTTTTTATCTTGCATCAAAGTGCATAATCAAATAGTATACACTAATAGTAATCTCAATTCAAGATACCATTACACATGTTCATAGATATTAACTACCAATGGTACTAGAAACAAGTGGTGTTCATATAGGTAGGTCAATCCTCATGATCTCATCTACTCGCTATCACTAAGTGAGAACTTCATGAGAAGAAGTATCACTACATATGAGCCCCTATTACCCGATGATCATACATCATCTGTGTCCTATAAATATGATGTATCTAGACCATATGAGATATTTTTAAGGATATTACCATGGTATCTCAAGGTTATCATTATAGACTAGAAACTACTATTAACATTTGATACAAAAATTAATCTAAGTAAATTACCATATAAATAAAGGATGCAGAAATATCAATGCTATTATGGTAAGTTTACATCATACACAAATCACTGTATACATGATATTGTAATTGAAATGTACTTTTCAAGTTAGGTCATGAGAACCCACCTTTACAGTAGGAATTACTGTCTTCTAAGAGTTTTCATACCACCTTCCCATTCATCCAATATCAATAACCATACTAAACATAGACATAAATCAAATTCCAATAAACCACTATCAACCAACATGAAAGAGTTTGGGTCATGGGATTCCAACCATATATAGGAATGGGATGGAATGATCGAAAGTACCTTCAACATTAAAGATTAGTTGAGCCAGGTGAAAACATGTACCAAACTATGAAACCAATTCCCAAGATGGACAAAACTAACAAATACCCATCATTTCTATTATAAGGAGTCTTGAAATCCACCAAAAATTCAATTGAAGTAGAAAAATATTTTTGAACAAACCTTTCAAACCATTTGAAGAATAAAATAATGATTTTGAAGAAAGTAGTCTCCTCTTATACAATAATCCTAAAGAATGACTCAAAAAAGTGAACTTTTCTATGCATGATTCTGAAAATTACTAATCATGAAATAAGAATTGATACTAACTCAGAATAAAGAAAAAGTAATATCCAATACTCATATCATAAAAATAGAATGATTCTATTAAATTAAGTGGTCAATCTAGAAATGGTGCTTGTAGGTGCTTAATCATTTCCTTACTTCAAGGAGAAACATTTCAAATTTTCCAAAACCTAGAATAGGTAATTAAATTATGGAACTAGGATATACTGTTAGAGTATATTACTAAGGTTGAACATCAATTTTACAAGAATAAATAGTTGATGATATTACAGTAGAGTATTGAGCTCATGTAAAATGATGTGGGTCTTTTAGATCTATAGATATATAAATTCCAATAATGAAACATTATCTATCCAAGCTAGAACAATCACTAATGGTTCAGTAAGATAGTAAACATGGTCATAGTATCTCTCTCATTGATCTTGGATGGAGGTATTAGTGTGACCATTCTTAAGGGAAAAATGTATAGGTGTCAAAACCTAGTGTGTTGTGTATGAATTTCATTAATGATTTCCATGAAACTTCTTATTATAGGATATTTCCCCATTAAATTCAGTCATTTTCATAGGATAGTTATAAGATAATTATCCTTTGGATTCTAACTTATGAGGGAAACTAGGAAAGCATGATCAGATACATGTACTCTTTAAGGGTGACTGTAAATCATATAAGTGGTTTGAGTATCTTATCTAGAACACCCTAAAGTTGATGAATTTTTTATGTTTGATCTTATTCCATCTTCAAACCCTTTTGGGATAAAGTAATCCAATTAGATGAAGTCTATTTAAAAGGTATGCCATAATTATTCTAGAATAAGTTGAGCTTCACTTTTTGGGGATGAAGTGTTTTTTCCAAGACCCAGCCCAAGTCATCCTTTTTTATTCTTTCCCATGTCAACAATATTTTATCATTTATAGTCTCTTCTATTTCTTCTACCTCCATACCTTTGAATAAAAATACATAAGAATTTCAGGTTTCTCTAATTGAGAAGTAAAATTAGTATGGTGAGGTACTAGAAGTGTTTAATGAATACAAATAAAGACACTAAAAATAGCTTAATGATATACTAGAATAGATTCAGTAAAATGAGGTATGTAGGTTTCAATAATCATAGATGGATTTGGGTACCTCCTTTATGGAATTCAATTTCTATTTAATGATGTATCATATTCTTTTTGTGTATCATATGTATGATATCGTTTTTCATTCATATACATGGAATATATATCTTATTATGAGTAATTGGACAAGGTTAAATGGTTATCATAGGGTTATATCATCTAAGAATAAAATTGATTGAATATATCTAGTATATCTATTTACTAGTTATTTCATATCTATATATGAAATACCATGTATGTTTTATAGGGGTTTTAAAAATTAGGTTTTAAATATGATGGATTTCTGAGATAGCTCAAAGTATTGTATAAATTGATATATATTTCAAATATTGTCACAACTAGTTATTTTGTCTTATATGAGTAGATGTCATATACTTAAAATGATGGAAGGAAGAGACCAACCAATTCCAGTGATTGCAATGATAGAAAATCAAGAAGTATTGAAGCTAGGAATGGTTATCATGAGAGTTAGGTAATTACACTACATACATTTGATCTAGCTTCCTTTTTCTAATTCTCTTTGAGGATTTGGGTGATTCTATGGACACACCAATTTGAAATTAATGAAGAATTTACTTTTTTTTTTGTAGATTTGGAGGTTTTTTCATCAAGGGTGTAGAAATATTATCAATGAGATTGAATAATCCCTCAAAAAATGAAAGTGGTTTTCATTTTATCACACAAATGTTTTTTAATTAACTTGAACCAGTGGATTACAATGAAACTTATGCCTTTAAGAACCTGAAGTAATCACATAGAAACAAAAAAAATCAAACTTTGGATCATCAATTTCCTTTCTCAAGTTGAAATTCTAACCTATTTCTTGTTACACTTGTTTCCTCTTTCTTCATACCCAGGGAAATCCCAAAGACAATTGCTTCTTCAAAATCATTTCAATGTACCAAATAGTTGTTTTGGTGGTTCAAGTTCCATTATTATGATAATAAAATAATGGGTGTGACCATAGGTCATTCATAAGGTTCATTTTCTCTCATATCATAGGGTTTATTCTTAGATTCTAAAACATGACCTTCGTATATTAATTCATATAATAAAATTTCCTTCCACCTAAACAAAACTCAGGAACTAATAGTGAAAGGAACATATTGGACATGGGGTGGATTTTCTATATCATTTGTAGTTTCTCATGAGGTGTTTCTTAAGAATCTTGGAAGGATCTAGTGAATAAGGGTTTAAAATGATGGTGTGGTGGATCGGTATCATGAGATGGAACATGGAGTCATGATAGTGTAGTTCCATGGTTATTCATGAGGCCAAGGAGTTTACCAAGATAGTTTTGAAGAAGTGTTAAATTGGATCTAATGGAAACTTATATCTGGTATTGGAAGGTTAGGAAATGGATATTGATTGTACACCTGAAGATGTGTTAGAAAATGATTTGGGTGTGGTTTAGGGATCTAATGGTCTGGTGGAGCTATACTTCAAAGAATGAAAAGAACTCAGGCATCTTTGAAACAAAATGACTTGTCTAAATATTGGATGAGTAGTTTCTTTTTCAGTCTGATGGGATAACAAAAGGACCAAGGGTGTTTTTAGTGAACCAATGGAATAATGATCCATTGTCTTGAAGATGGTGATGGGAATCCCCGTGATACCTGGTGGTTCAATCCCAATATATTCCAATGGTTTCCATTTAGGTTTACAAGTGTATATATATTGTGCATATGATATAAAGGGTGAGATGATAGAATGAACAATAGTTTTTTCCATGTAGTTGAATTTATCACAATTCATAAACTAGAACTGAGAGAACTACAAGTATAAGAGTGGGGTTACTATAAAAATTTATTAATGACATCGATAACTAGCCATAATCATTATTTCAAAGATAATTTTCAAGATCTACTCAATCTTTGGATTTATTCATCAACTATCAGTTTCTACTCACAACTATGTTCTAAATGTGTAACACCTTATTCATTTATTTCTGTAAATTTTACACATGTTGTTCTAGGTGTGTAAAGTATTATAATAGGCCTTATAAAAGGGAGATCCCAATAGAAATCTCTTATCACATTTTGTAACAAGTTGAAGTTGCTTCACTCAACTGTTGACGTCCCTATTAAAAGTTCATGCATAGTGAAAATCATTAAGCTCACTAAGAGAATGAATGGTGGAATTGACTAGGGGTTCTTTGTACCCATAACCACTATAAATTATCTAAGTTTTTTCCTTCTCTTTTTTTGATATTTTGTTTATTATATTATTTATAGTTAAATAAAGATTCATTTAAATATTTAAAAAGGATGTTTATTTTGGGTAAAAAACTTATAACTTAATTCACCCCCCCTCTTGAGTCATTATGAAACACTTATTAGGAAAATGATTGCCCCACTCCAGAATTAGTGATAGATTGATCTACCATATAAACCTTCTCTTAATCCTCATGTGACCTTAATGTGTAAACTCCTACATTAAGGATTCCACTAGGGCTACTTATCCCTATCTACCATATAAACTTACACAAACATGCATCTGAGAGGGTGGTAAAATTCCTTTAGTAGACTATGATTATAATGAAAAATATGATTCATGGGTCAATTTAGATTACATCCTATAACTCGTAGATGATATAAGATAGTAGAATCATTAGATATGTTCACACATTCCATTATGGACAAAGGTGCAATCTGGCATAATATGGACAAAGCTCCCATTATGTTAAAACTATGTATAAGGCCTTCCCAAACTAGGAACCAAAGGTACACCGCTACCCTGGATTCTCCAATGAGATTCATCCCTACAATTCTCCTCCCATATCCATTTCCAACCATCAGATGAGCTATCACTTGTATTTCAGATGAGAAATAATCCACCAAATATTGACACCGTCTTAGATCCAATCTCATCTAATACATCGTTCTTCACTACCTATGAGAGTATAGGTAGTTTTAAGAGAATAAATTTCTTCTTCAATGAACCTTTAAAGTACATTTCATTTCCACTTAGATAAGGTGAATAGTATAAGAGATTGTTAAACATGGCTGCATAATCCATAATAGTTATTGATCCATGATAGATATTCAACACTTTTTCATTAACTGTTAACAAATTATTGGGATAAATCTACATTAAGAATAACTCTTAAAAATTCATCCAAGTTAAACCATGATTCATATTAGCTACCAACATGACATCCCACCATCGATGGCCCTCTCCTTCAAGAATGAAAGAGTATAGTTGAACCTGATGTTTCTCAAATGTATTGATTATCTCAAAGATCTGATTGGGGTGATTGGCCCACTCCTCGACCTCTTAAAAAGATACATCACCTAAAAAGGTTTTAGGATGGTGGAACTAAAAATATCTTATAATATCCAAGGTACTGTGATCCTTTTTAGGTTCTCTCTGACCCATCACTTAGAGTGGTTTTACAATCCCTTCCAGTACTTTAGGATCAACTTTAGTTCATTTAGGTGGCACATGTTCCCCCACCCCTTCCTTCTAAGTAGAAAATGGAAATCTAAGGGACATATTCTGGAATAAAGTATAGAAAAAATTCATTATCTTCCCCTTTTTTGGAAACCCAAGGTTTAGAACTACATAAAAGTTTTATGTCTAACCCTCCACTTCCCCCACCATTCATTCTTTATTTATTAAAGCAATTTTATTTTAATAACACATATATTTAACCACTTTTTTTAATCAATTATACTTTTGATAGACTAAAAATAGTTTAAACATTCTTTAAACACAATTAAAATGAAATAAGTAGGAATTATTCAAATTTAACATGAAATAAATTACTATAATTACTATAAAGTACATGTACAATCAAATGAAATAATTATTGACTCATATTGACCTAGTCATTAACAATAAATAGATAGGAAAATGTTATTTATTTCAAGATAATTTCTAAATTAATATGTGTCTTTGTTTGATTCCAACTATATCATAGTCAAACAAAAGAGAGCATGCAGGATTCCATACAGTCCTACATGTTCATGCCTAGTGACATAAAATATGGTGCATGAAAATCAAGGATTAAGAACTAGATTAAAGGGGGGAGAAAAGAAAATAACAAGAAGGGATCCTAGACTACCCCTGGTAACTCAGGTCTCCATCATAATTATGTTGATAAAACATATTTATGGGTAAAATCATAAGAGAATATTATTCTACTGTTAGGTTTCTTAGGGTTCTATTAGCACTTAATAAAATAAAGAAATTGAAATCCAAAGCCCAATATCTCCATGCTTAGAAATATAAAACAAATCAAAACTAAAATAAATAACTATAAAACTAACATATATTACACCATTTTTCTATTGAAATATATTCATATTACATGGTTGATAAAGATCATATAGTAATAACCATAAGTATATCCCCTTTGGAAGTATCCATGGGTCACATGAATCTATTTTCATATAAGTAGGAATCTACATCACCCCATGGTATGCTAGAAACTTATTATGTTGAGGAAGATGAAGAGAGTGATTCAGGTTCTTATACTCTTAGCCAAGAATCGACAAAATTTCCATAATATGTAAGTGTATTTATATATCCCCTGAGGATACCCCTCAATGATTCATATATTAACTCATGTGTAACACATGTGTTAATGGTTCAACCTACAGATGTATCTTATGAATGTGTTTATCTCCCTTGGGTTACAACTATTGAAAATATTATTTTAAATGATAGTTTATGTGGGCTGAAACAATTTATCATTAACTCTTAATGTTTGATCACCTAGGAAATATAAGGCAACACTATGTAAAATCTATATGACATAGTTTTCATACTCTATTAATGCATGGAATAATCTCAATAAAACTAAGAAAATCATACTTTACAATTGAATATATGGATGAAAAAAATAGCATGAAATCCTTATATCATGCCTTATGAATCCATCTAGTCATATGATGTGACATTGAAAATAGTGTAATGGTTTTTCAAATTTATTCCACACAATATAGTATTATCATATTATATGATATAAATAATCATTTTTCATGAAATAAAATTTCATGCATGCATTACAACATCTCAATATTATGATATGATATAACCTATATACATCTCATGTATATTGATTTAAGAAATATATCTCCTCCATCTGCCTCTAGAATAATCTCAAGTATCATACCCAAGAACCCTTATTATGATATATGATACCATTTTGTAATGATAATGTCCAAATAGTACAAATTTTATTCATTCAGGTCCCCAAAAAACATCAATCACATCACCTAATCTCTAAAGACTGGTATAAACACCAGGTAATAAAGTGAATAATCTTGGGAGATGGATTCACCCCTTAGTATATATATGCACTCAATGGATCAATTCTTGAAGTAGCATGACCAAATGGGACAGAATCATGATGGATATAAACACCAAGGTAAGCTAGTGGAATAAAGGAATTGAGAATAATGCATGATACACCATGAATATACATGTTTTTCACTATAACATTTTCAAAAAGAACCTTACAATGATTGAAATGAGTATAAAGTTGTAAAATATTTTTATGTACACAATGTTTCAACCAAACAGAGTATAAGGACCCAAGATCATTAGACTACGTGTATAAAATCTTGGATGAAGTATCATGGACATACCTCACATATCCCCAAGGTTTGACCCCCAAAATCCAAAGGTGAGAATTTCCTGATATCACACTCCTCATGTAGCTTTGTATCATGCACAGGTGTGTTTATTTTATTTGATTCAGATATAAAAAATTTGAACACATCCCAAGATAGGTTCATGCAGGGTGTGAGTAAGGTATACTCAGTAGGAAATCACCACCCACCTTTAACCACCTATAATAAAATCACAAGTGTATGAATAAAAATAGGAAACACTATAATAAAAGAGAATTTAACAATTATTTTTTAGTTACATTCACAAAACCACTTCTAATTGGTTTGTTTTTATTTTTTTAGAGACATTTTATTTAAAATTGTCTCCACTTGATGGTAGTTTTTTTAACTATGATTAAAATCATCACTAAATAATAGAATGTAAACAAGGCAGGATAACTGAGTAAAATTACACCGAGAACCTATATGGGAAAATTTCATTTAGATTATTTTTTACACTTTAAACAGTTATCTCCATTCTTCAAAAAAAGTAAACAGTAGCAGGCCTATAACATGTAGACTCTACATGTCTGATATGATGCATGAAACACATCTTTCCTCTAGGGGACAAGAGTAAAATCAAATCAATGACCTATTTCCAACATTAAAAGAGCTATAAATCCATAATAAATAATAAAATAAACAAAACATGTGCATATCTCAAAGCATAAATCATACACACCCGTAACATCACAAACCAAGAAAATCTATCCCATATCCCTCATAACTCAGACCTCTTACCGGAACAAGTTTTCTCGACACACCAGTATAATATCCATTAGAGGCTCTAACACATTCCTAATACTTATGTCTACAAGCCACCAAATAGTAACACAACAGGAAAGTAGCTTATGTGATACAACTTTGTCACATTTCATCCCATCTCGCTGTATGAATAGTTACCAGACCAGTTCTCCACATAACCTTAAACACATATCTCCATATATCAAAGTATATAAATTAGTAGCGAGGTCCCAATGTAAAAACATAGGGAGACCATCCCATTGAATCAATGTATTTTAAACAATGAAAAATAACTAAACATCATCCATATTTGTAAATAACTTGGGTGTAGAATAAATAAATATGAACAAAAAATGAATAAAAATGGAATGCAGTAAAGTCCCAAACAATCAATTCATAAATATGTTGACTGCCCACTGGTCCAGTGATATATACATACCATAATTGATGTAATTAAAATATGTTTCTTCCATGATATTTTTGGCCGAAAATATCCCAAACTATAATTTCATCTGGACAGTTTTACTCAACCATGGTAATCCAAGCCTCATCCTAGACCCATACCTACAATCAAGTGAACATATTCTTAGGTACCCATGTGCAATAGAGACCCATGAAGGGTGTGAGTAAGTGTAGTGTATGTTCATTTGATCTACTCAACTGGAAGATAAAACTAATAATAAAGTGTTTTAAATATATAAATAAAGAATTCCATACCTCAAGCCTAATGGCTACCCAAGATGATTGTTCCTATTTCATCCAGTGTTGAATGTGTCTCTGAGAAAGCTACATTACCTTAGGGTGGATATGAGTCCTAGCCTCAGGATTACCTATAATCACCTAAATTATATATAAGATATAATTCCAAGTATCAATTTGACATCCTATAAGTAAGGAATTGATTAGGATCCTAGGAATCCTAAGCATACTACTCAATCTGTGTGTAAGACATCAAGTGGGATCCTAGGAATCCTAGGAATAATACTCAATCCTTGTGTAACCAGTGGAACCTAGATGAAATCTCATTGTTCCCTATTGCGTTTGATGTCAGATTCCTAAGTCCAAGTTTGTAGTAAATCATGACTCGAAAAATAGAATGAATTCCTAAGGGTAGGTCCCTTAACAAACATAAAAGGAATACTCTCCCAATCCAAGATGATACCTCAACATTTTTCAATCATTGGATCAAAATACTATTCATAGATAACTATAAGAAATGAAATTATGGTGTATCCACCCAATCCTAGGGAGTATCCTATTCAATAATTTAGGTGATTATCATTATCCTCAGGGATGCCACAAACATCTAGTGCTCATGGGAAATTAGGTCACTCATACTCCACTGGCATCATCTGGATCCTAGCATGATAGGCATCTTGGTTGATATGATAACTAAGATGGGTTTCTAAGATGCACTTGAAAACCTATTTTATTTCCTATTATATGGAGTAATATCAGGAACTCTAGGAATTATGATAATGGAAACATCAAATATTTTATCCTAAGATCACTAGGATTCCAAGGATCTATAAGAATCACATGCTATCAATTTCAAACAATAGAGGTGGATCAGAATCTACAAAGCATCCAACATAATATTTAGTTTATGAAAAACAAAAAAATAATCAATTAAAATATATGTGTGATTATAACTCTATAAAACATATTGAATTTTCACATTCAAGATTCAAAGGGAACCAATATATGATATAATTTAAGGGTAGGGTCAGGTCCTCAGTGTCATTGGAACCCGACCATTTAAGAATTTGAGGGGATGCCATCCCTTGATCCCTATGGTTCATTTATACTTTTTTCTATGACTAATCATTTACAATTTAACTTTTGAATAAATTAAAACTTATCACAAAGCCATAGGTTTGGTCAAATTAATGAACCCAACTCATATTGTTTCTAACCATAGTGGATGTGCTAGTTAAATCACGATTCTAATCACTACTCATTCCTAATGATCCCTTACAGGGGTCTGAACATGATCGGGGTATGCTATTTAGGGTCCCTTCCAATTCCTAGCTTGTAACAACCTTGATCTCAAGTAATTAACCCTTTATTTATGTATTTTAAGTACATTAAGTTATTGGGTAGTGTTTGAGAAGTTTTGGAGGAGTTTTTACAAGTTCATAGAACAATTATATAGGTTCATGGTTTAATAATGGTTAGTAGAAACCATGAAATACCTCCATGAAACTGTTCATAGGGAAATATAGGTCACTGGGCAGGTGTATGATTGGTTCACGGTTTGGCCAAACCATGTGGCCACCCAGGTGAAACCATGTAATGTGTAATATAGGGGATGATCTTGGTTAGGGAAAATCTTTTCAAACAATGTAATCCAACTATACAAGGGGTATTTTAGGAATTGTATGGCACATGGATTGCACACAGTTTTCCAAACCATGCACTTAAAGCATAAATCTTTAAAAATTAGGTCCAAATTTTTTGGATCTAATCTGAATAACCCCTTTAATCACTCATCATTTTCTTAATCCAACCATAACTCACTTTCTTCTCCTTATAAAGGTTTTGGAGACCATTCCTCTTGATTTAGTAGAAATCTATTGGAGAATCTTGGTGCGTTGGAGGCCAGATTCCTTAGTAAGTGCTCGTTCATAGTGGTTTCCCTTAATTTTCTATTTCTTAAATTTATTGGATTCATGGATATAATCCATTGGGGATAGATCCATGTTGTGTGATTATAATCAAGATGAGATAAATATGTGTTGATGATAGGTAATAAGAGACATGGTGGGTTTTTGGAGTTTCAATCTGGTTTTATTGATGAATTTTTGTCACTCTTTGTTTTTTTCTAAGATTGAAAATTTGAATCCTTAAATATTGACTCCTCTTACTAGTATGAAAGGAATTGATTAAAAATTTATTTAATTTTATCAATTGAATAATGGAATTTTTTTGCAAAGCTTGATATAAATTCTCTTTAGTGATGGTTTGATAAATTGTGGGTAATGGTTATTTGCGGAAAGTGTAATTGGTTTCATTATTTTAAAATGATGATTTTAAAATGGACATTTAGTTTTGATATATGGAAAGAGATTTGTATAAATGTTTACTATAAAAATTAATTGTTTTATTGAAATGGTTTGGCATGATTTGGGAATAATGGTTGAGCATTGATTGGAATGGGATGGATAACGATATTGAAGTACCATCATCAAAGGGCGGGTTATGGACATGAAGTTCCATCGTAAATAGTAACACAAAGATTAAGTGAAAGTATGTGGTTGTGTGGAATGGAATGGGTTATGTCAAATGAATTTTATAAATGGTTTGAATGAATTGTTTGGTTTATTTTCATGGAATATTATTTTGTTAATAAATGGTTTGGGTTTGATATAAACTACTTTTATATTGTTTTATATAAAGTTTATAACATGTTATATCCTAGTGTAATGAGTAGGGAAGTCATTTAGGGAAATACTATTGAGTTCTATACTCACCCCCTACTTGGGCACTTTGGTGCATTTTCAAATAATGTATATCAGGACATAGGTAAAGGCAAAGTATCTCATTTCATTAGTTACCCATAGTGATACTTGGGCACAACTTGTGGAGTTGGATTTTAGAGAATGTTCAGATCTATGGAATTTATGTCTTTGTTATATATGAGCTTTTTTGGTTATGTATTCTACTTTTTATTATGATTATATTTTGTTTTATACATTGTACTCTGAAATAGTTCATGGTTTTAGTTTGGTTTTACTATGATTTGGTTATACATTATGTTGTATTAATTTTTTCTCATGCATCATATAGTGGTTTGTCTTTTTATAGTTATGTGGTTTTGTTATTTTATCTTAAAAGGGTAAATCATACCCCAATTGTTAATGAATCCCTTAGAATTTATTTCTAGACTTTAGTGTCTCGGGGATGTCACATAAGTCCTAGTAATGTTCCTCCACCTTTCCAGGACAATGGTGAGGGGAGATATATTACAAATGGTATAAATCTTGGTTAGTATATCTTTAATTTTATGAAAAATGGTGTTGGTTTGTCGTTCTTGGAGTTGTAAAATCATTCTAGTTTAGTCCATGAGTTGGGATGGTAAAAAGGAGTAAGATTATTGAAACATGAAATGTAAAACAAAAAAAGTAGTAGATAACCAATTTATATTGAACCTCAAGTAACCAGGTAGTTGGTCACATAAGTGTTTTGAGACATGTATAACAGTTTCAACCTCATCATCATGGGTTTAGCCATGGAGAAGAGCATGACATGCATGGATAGAAATGAATTCCCACTAGGAGTGAATATTTCATTTTTTGTAATGATTTATTATTTCGGGAAAAAGTATTGATTTTTGAAAAGTGTTTAAAATGTTTAAAATTTGATATTTGGAAAGTCATTGTAGTGATATTTTGAAAATAGTTAGATTTTCAAAAGCAAAGTGCAATTTTAAAAAATGAACTAAAAGTCAAAAAAATGATGAATTTTGGAAATCTTTTTTGTGATATGAAAAATTTAGTAATTTTTAAATTGTTAATTATTCTATTGGAATAGAATGGTACTAAATGTATTTTTATTGTGGTTATATAAAATGGCACTGATTAGTCATAGAAGAAACCAACCAGAAAAAGATACTGAGAATGTGGTTGTACCTGAGCAACAGGTGAACCAATATCCAGTTTCGAGTATTTTCCAGGATTTCCAAGTTGTTGATAGAGGGAATGGAAAGGATTAACCATGAAAATTGGATCATTCAGTTATAGAAGCAGAATCCACCCATCTTTAAGGGTGATTAAAAATTGGAAAAAGTAGAGGTGTAGTTGAATAGGATGAATCGAATCATTGATTTTCTAGGCACACTAGATAAGATGAAATTCAGCTTGGAAATATAAATGTTAGAGGATATTTCATGCCAATGATGGTATTTAGTAGTTCAGGATAAATTAGACCAAGGAATTTCATGGGAGGATTTTAAATAAATTTTCAACAAACAATTCTATCCTCACACATTCATAATTTCTAGAACAATGGAATTATTTCTCTTGAAGTATGAGAACCTCACAACACCATATTATGTGGTGAAATTTATGAATTTATTTCTCTTTACACCTGAGTTTTCTACAAGTTCATTCATGAAGGTATGCATTTTTTGAATTAGGGTTAAGGCCAAAAATTTACTTGAAGATTATCATGCTTTGTATAACAGATTATACAGAGATATTCAATAGAGTGATTATGGTAGAAAGAGACATATACAAAATTACATGTAGAGGAAGTATGTTAATACCTATAGGAAAATGTGGAAAATATAATGTTGGGAATAAGTGGAAGATGGAAACCTATTTCCAAGGTAGTGAAATGAATTAAAATCTGATGACTAGATTTGTGAATCTTTCTCCCAAATCAAAGTGTAAGCTTGGATGTTTTCAGTGTTGTTCTTTGGATCATATAAAATGAGATGTTAGGAAACCATCTAGATCATTCCATAATTGAAACCATATAGGGAATCATTAGAGCAATTATTGTAGTGCTCTAAGGTTAGGTATTAGGGACACATCTCATGTTTCGCAAACATCATATACATTGAAGGGATGAGGTTAAGAGAATAATTTTCATTAGAAGAACCAAGGAATCCATGGATATTCTAGGAATACCACAAATCCTCATCCAATGTAATATCAACATGTTAATAAAGACCAAAGTGCAATGAGTAATCAGTTTTATAGAACTGAGCAAGTGATTGCGGATTACCAATCTGAACCATTAGTGGTGAGAGGTATGATTCTTTTGAATTCTACACTTATTAAAGATTTGTTTAATATGATTCAATCACATTAATTTATTACTTCTCGTGTTTTTAATCTTGTGTTTTTTGATGTTGAGACAATTCATTATATTTTAAAACATCAAAATCCTATTGGGCAAAGAGAATGTAAATCCTTTATGTGTAAATCATGTTATATAACTATCGATGGAGATAAATTGATTTAGGGTTTATCTATGCTTGAGATGGATGCCTATGATGTAATCCTTAGTATAGATTGGTTTAAAATTTTCAACGATCACTTCTACTATTATACCATAAAGGTTAGTTTTACAACTCACGATGGTATCGAGCATCTCTTTAGAGGAGATCAGAATGTAAAAGTAGGTGTAGTGGGATTATTAGAACCAGTGGTTGGAACTATATCATACCATTTAGTAGAATTGGCCTTATAATATGTGGATGATATTGGTAGTAGATATTTTGAAAACATTGTGGACCAGTTTCTATATTTTTTCAAAATAATTTCTTAGGGTTTCCACCAAAAAGAGAATTATAATTTATGATTGATCTATTTATGGGGACTAGCCCTATTTCATTTCCATATTATTGGATGGTGACAATAGAATTAAGATAATTGAATTTCTATTTGGAATATTTGGAACTAAAATGGTTCATTTGGGCTAACGTGTCTCTATAGGAAGCACGAGTCTTGTTTGTGAAAAAGGAGGATAGAACACTTCATCTATGTATGGATTATCATAAACTAAAACAAGTTATGATAAAGAATTGATATCCACTTCTAAAAATTTGTGATCTATTCAAAAAATTTATTGGAGCCTAGTGGATCTCTAAAATTTACTTGTGATATAGAAATCAATAATTGTGAGTTTGGAAGGAGGATATTTGGAAGATATCATTCAAAAGTAGGTATGCCTATTATGAGTATATGGTAATTCCATTATAACTTACAAATTCCCCCATATATATTTATTTTATTGATGAATCATATATTTTAAAGGTATCTAGATTCTTTTGTGGTGGTGTTTTTGGATGACATATTGGTGTATTAAAGGATAAAGGATGAGCATAAGAAACACTTAATAATGGTTTTGGGTATTTTGTGGGATAACATCTATAATCAAAATTATCAAAAATGTGATTTTTGTATACAGGAATTACATTTTCTTGTCCATATTATCTCTAAAAGGGCATTTATATAGATACAGTAAAGATAGAGGTTTTGATCTCTTGAAAACCGCCAAAGAATGTATTTGAGATACACATTTTTCTTAGTTTGGATGGTTATTACTAACACTTCGTTTGTGAATTTTCATGACTAGATTCACCAATGACACCTTTGAGAAGGAAAAATATTTCATTACAATGTAATGATGATTGTTAGTGTCTTTTCAAGAGCATATAGTTTTCCTTACATCACCATTGATCTTGATATTGCATGAATTAGGTCACGGGTATGTTCTATATTGTGACACTTTAGGATCTTGTATGGGATGTGTTCTCATGAAAGAAGATCATGTGGTTTCTTATACCTCATAGCAGTTATGATTTTCTAAGAATAACTACCCAATAAATGATTTGTAATTAGTTTTTTTAGTTTATATTTTTAAGACTTGGCATCATTACTACTTTGTTGAGAAATTTACAGTGTTTATGGATTATAAGATCTTGAAACACATTTTCTTACAAATAGATTTTAATCTGAGATATAGAAATTGGATGTAGTATCTCCATATGTTCTATTTTGACATTATGTATACACCAGTTAAACGAAATTTGATGGAAAATGCATTAAGTAGTAATTTTTAAAGTCTGTTGGAAAAAGAGCCTTCCAATTAGTGGAAGCTGATGTCAATGATAGTCAAAATTCACTTGGATTGTGAAAACCAAGGTGGTGTTGTAGTTTTCTTTTCACTTTCTTGTTTTTACTAATTTGGTTGAGATAGTTAAATAATCACATATATCTGATTCGGAATGTGTTTCTAGGATGTAAAAACTAAATGGTGGGGAGACCATTGAGGGATGAAAGCTGTATGGGAGTTTAGGTTTGTGTTTTATAGATTAAATGGACATAACTTTTTATTTTTAGGAATGAATTCTTCATTATTACAATTATTTAAGATGCTTTTTTCATCCTAGAATACAAAATATGTGTAATTAAATGAAAGAAAAGTTTTTTGGGGTTGGAATGAAATGAAAAGTGTTGAGTTTGTGATGACTCACCTATTGGAAAGTTAAGTCAGAGCACTAATAGCGAGTTGGTATACTATAGTCATTACCTATTTCTATTTGTAAACGGGAGAATATATCTATGGATTTTGTAATATTTCTACCAAGGACGGCTCAGAAACATGATTTCATACAGATGATAGTGGATCGACTCAAAAATTTTCCCATTTAATCCCTATTCATGAATCTCATATGTTAAAGGACTTATCTAAAATATATATCCAATAAGTGGTAAAAAGGAATGGCATAATAATTTCAATAGTATTAGATTGAGATCTGAGGTTTACCTCTAATTTCTATAAATCCTTAGAGCAAGCCCTTGGGACTCGGTTGACTATGAGTATGGAATATCATCCTCTGAAAAATGGAAAATCCTAAAGGGAAATACAGACATTGTAAGACATGCTTTCAGATTTTGTAATTGATTTTGGTGGCTTGTGGGAGGAGAATATACTGTTAGTGGAGTTATCATATACTAATAGTCAACATGCCTCAATACATATGGCTCTTTTTGAAGTATTATATGGGTATCCTTGTCCTTGTCTACTTGGTTGGGTGGAAACATGTCAAGCTTCAATGGTTCGAACAAGCCTTTTCCATGTGACAATAGGGAAGATTCATTTGATCCGAAAGAGAATAGAGATGTATCAGGGTTTTTGAAATTTTTATGTGGATCATCGTCAACAACTTTTGTCATTCTAGGTGAGTGGTCATGTGTTCTTGGGAATCTCTTCAAGGATTGGGCATTGGTCTAGTGTGGTTTCTGTGGAAACATGGTCTTATTTATGAAGAGAAATGGGAATGTGAGAAGAAAATGTTTGTGAAATGGCCCGAAATCTTTCAGTCCAATGGTGGTTTTCTACTTTCTAAGGACGGAAATTTTAATGGTTGGGAGAATGTAGCACCCCCCAGTTTCAGGTAATTAACAATTTATTTATTTATTTTATATAAAAAAGGTTATTGGGTTATGTTTTTGAAAGTTTGGAAGATTTTTTATAAGTTTTTGGGTCTATTTTAGAGGTTCAAATTTTAATAATGGTTATTATAAACCATGAAATGACTCCAGGAAACCTTTTAAAGGGAAAAAAGGTCCCTAAGTAAGTGTACAATTGAAAAAATTCTTGGAAAAACTGTATAGACACCTGATAAAACCATGAAAATATAAATAGAGAGGCTAAGAATGATTGGAACATGGTTTTATAGTTGTGCAATCCAACCATACAATGGGTGTTTAGAGGCATTGGATAGTGCATAGTTTGCACACAATTTTCCTAACTATGCAGCATTAAAGATTAGATCCATATTTTGTAGTTCTAATCTAAATCACCCATTTAACCACTCGTTTTTTCATAATCTAAACCTAACACACTTTCTTCTACTCCCAATGGTCATGGATACTATTCTTATTGATCCAAGAGTTATTTTTTAGTGAATCGTGGTACATTGGAGCAGGTTTCCCTCATAAGTTCTCATTCTTGGTGGTTTCCCTTAGTTTTATTTTTCTTACCTCACTTGGATTCATGGATCTAATCCATTGGGGATATATCTATGTTGTTTTATTCTAATCATGATGGGATATTTTTGTTTTGATGAATGTAAATATGATCTAAGGCAATTTTTTTTGTTTAAATCCGATTTTATTGAAGAATTTGTGTTGTTCTTTGTTTTTGATTAAGTTTGTGAGGTAGGAGGTTTCACTATAAAATCCTATTTCTAGAAATATATGGATATATTTCAAATTGATTTAATTTCTTGAATTTAATTATGGAATTGTTTTTCGAAGCTTTATGGATACCCTCTTTATTGATTGTTTGAGAAATTATGGGTATTGGTTGTTTGTGGAAAGTGAAATTGGTTACTTGGTTTTAAAATGATTATTTTAAAATGGTTGTTTGGTTTTAATTTATTGAAATATATTTGTATAAATGTTCTGAATTAAATGGGATTATTTTATTGAAATGGGTTGGAATGATTTGTTCATAACGATTGGTCATTTATTAGAATGGGGTGGTTAATATTCAGGAATTACCACCATCAAAGGAATGGGTTATGGATGTGAAGTTCCACCATCAATGGTAACACCAATCTTTATTGTGTGTGAGTGTTTGTTTATATGGAATGGAATGGGTTATTCCAAATGAATTTGATAAATGGTTTGAATGACTTGTTTGGTTTCTTTTCATGCAATACCATTTTGTTTAAAAATGGTTCGGTTTTAATATAGACTTATTTTAAATTGTTTTATATAAATTTTCTAGCATGTGCTATCCTTGTGACGTAAATAGGGAATTTCTTTAGGGAAATACTACTAATTTTTATACTCACCCCCTTCTTGGGCACTTTGGTGTGTTTTCAGATATGTTGTATCGAGACACAGGTAAAGGAAAAGTATCTATTTTTTTAGTGATGCATCACGATACTTGGGCATGGATTATGGAGTTAAAGTTTAGATTATATTGAAATATGTGGAGTTTATGTATTTTTTTTATTTTATATTTTTTGGTTCTATATTCCACTTTGTATCTTTATTCTATTTTGGTTTCTATATTGTAATCTGATATGGTTCTTGGTTATAGTTTGGTTTGACTTTCAGTTGGTTATACCTTCAATTGTATTATATGGTGGTCATGTATCATATAGTGGTATTTTATGTTATGGTTATATGGTTTTTTTATTTTATCTTAAAAGGTAAAATCTTTCCTTAATTATTAATGAATTTATTGGCATTTATTGTCATCCTTTGGTGTCTTGAGAATGTCGCCTAAGGCCTAGTAATATTCTACTACATTTCTAAGACAACGGAGGGGGAGGGATGTTACATAGCTCAAGGCCATCATTCATCAATAAGATGAAGATCACTCCTAAGGCATACCCTCCAGCATGAGAGGACCTTAAAGGTCTTAATAAAATTAGGTGTTTGGTCTTCATGTCATGAAGGACTCCAAGGCCAACCATACTAACTCAAAAAGAAAAACCTTCTTAAAGAAGGTCACTAAGTCAGCTAAGTCTATTTTTAATTGGTCTCTCTCACCTATTCCCAATTAGGGATCCCTATTAGGGTCCATTTTAATCTAAAAAAAGGTTCATGTTATGGTCATGGACTATGGTGGCTGTAGAAATTAGTTAGTTCCTAAGGGACCAAAGTGGCCCTTAGCACTTTTCACTATGTATAGGTTAGGGCACTATATTTATTTTATATAATTTAATAAAGTTATTTAAATAGTTTAATTAATTCAATTGATAATACATTTGATTAAGGGTCCCTCACCATCAATTAAAATACCCAGGAATGTCACATAACACATATGTATATGAAAAAATACTTAAGGGTAAATCATGACATGCCACCTTCCTCATATGAATCTTTCCTTTTATTCCCAAGAATTGACTGTAACTCTCAAGGCCCATACAAGACATTTGAGGTCTTGTATCACAATTTAATCACCAGAATTAATTAATTAAAATCCTAATATAATTCATTTATTTATTTCAACAAGTGATAAACAAATAATTTTTTTTTGAATAGGCATAATTCCCAAATTCTCACTGGTCAATCTTATTGCACTAGAATCACAACCTACCACTCACCCACAACCCATGACATTCTCCTAGCAATAAACTAGAAAAAATACCTAACACACGATATCATAAAAAAATTAAAAATAATTTAATTTAACCCAAAAAACTATAAAAATCATTGCAACTACATGCCACAATGAAACGACATGCCACTGCATATTCACATCATCTTGGGACACCTACTTCCTAGGTAAAGAAAAATAACCGTCATCATCACTTGACTCCACTATAATTTGGTGGAATCAGAATTAAAATCCCTAACTAGTAAACTAGAAATTTGAATGAGATGTGGAGGAACAAAATGGAGAGGAGTGTAGGGTGAGACTTACCTCAAATCACATAAAAACATCAAATAATAACACTCCTCACAAGGGGAGTCCAAGGGAAAGAAAGGTGAATTATCTTTGGCCATGTGAGAGATAAATGAGAGGATATAAGGGGTTTCCCTCTCTAAATAATCAGGTAAAAAATGTAAATTTTCCCTAAAATCCCATTGGCTACCCAGTGGAAACAAGTAATGGTTGCCTCTTCTAGACACCACTATATAGTCGGTGAAATTATTGCATCATTGGTTTCAGAAGCCACCCAAATCCTTTAGGGGGTCCTAAGAACCACCTATATGACTCTCAAGCCTCTATTCATGTGTAAAACACCTCTTTTGAGGTGTTTTAATCCTCTAAAATTAGTTTTGAATCCTAGTTTTCAAAGTGACCTGATCACTAGTTGAAAATTAAAATTATTCTTAAATTTAAAAATCTCATCAGACATGAGATTTTACAAGACCAAAAATATATTAAAACAATTCCAAATCAAAATAACACTACATAATTTTGATGAAATTAAATGAATCCCTAATGATTTTAAGATTTATTTTACACCTTCCTTTGTAAGAAATGGATAAACGAAGGGAGATTGAGGTGAACTAGGGATTTACCTCATTTAATAAGATCTTTCATGACCAAGATACACCAAAACAAGTATGGATTCTAAGGAGAATAAATGGAATTAAGATGGGATTTGAGATAAGGCAAGGAGGATTACAGGTGTGAAAATGGGTAAATGACATGAAACTCTTAAAATAAGGGTATAAATGAATTTGATTTAGCGGTTGAAATTTTCAAAATAACCATTATTAAGGGAAATTTTCCTAGGAAACTATCAAGTAACGTATTCACATTCATGTTGATTGTTTTAACTTGAGGCGGGTTTCATATCTAAGACTGGAATAGGTGGTATTTAAAATTTCTCTAAAATATCGACTGTAATGAAAGAGTTATGTACGCCATCACCCCGTAAGCTGACCATAACCTCATACTCCACCTTGACCATAATAATATGAGATTGGGTATATATATCTCAGTTCTTGTGAAAAATAGAGAAGAAAAAAAAGTTAAACTACAAATCAAATTAAATAACAAAACTAAAGAGGTGTCTAATATACTTCATGCTTAGGTTTTCTTTTTCCTCTTTGAACTTCTCATCCTAGGTGTCGACTTCTTCATTGTATTAGGTTCCTTCACCCTCTTCAACCTCTCCAAATATAGTGGTCCGTACAACTTCCTCATCCTATTATCCTACCTAAAAATCCTTTAACAATTATATCTAGACTCGATTAGTGTATACCCATAATGACTAAAGTAATGGAATAAAGATTAGATTTTGAGGGTATAATTCATAAAATCCACAGTGTGAGTACTCTCTCTATACGGCGTCTCACATCCTCTATATTTTAGTGAATTTATTACCTCTAAGGATGTTGTAATGAAATATCAAATGGTTACTAGTACACACTACTAAAAAATAGGATTTAAAAGCACTGGAAATGGCCTTTATCAGCACTTGAAAAGTGCTAACAATGTGAGAAATGTTAAAAGCCAAGGACTTTTATCAGTTCCTTAATTTAGTGCTGCTAAAATAACCCTTTATCATTTCTTTTAGAAGCACTGCTCATTTTTTTATCATTGCTTTTAAAATCAATGATAAATTCCTATTTATCAATTCTTTTAAAAAGAGTTGATAAAGGGCCATACTGTAGTTTTTTATTAGAACACACTATAGATCCATAAACACATAAAATATCAACAAAAAAAGTCCCAATATAGAATTTAAATGAAATGAAATTTACAAATCAAATACCAGAAAAAAAACTATATTATAGAAATTTAAAACATTTGTTATACTATTACATAAATAAAAATTATTAAATATATTCCAAAAAATCCTAATTGTCAATGTTACCACGATATTCATTGAATTTCATTGTCAAAATTCCAACATTGTATGAGTGGTTTCGAACAAACCACCTCAACTCGGAAAAAATAATCCTCTTATATAATAAAATAATTATTATGAGTAATACTAAAAAGAAATAAATTAAACATAAATATGAAATAATACATTAATTATATGGAAAATTATTTTACTATGGAAATATAGAGATTGCCTATGTGATTTATTAGTAGAGTGAGCATGAAAGAAAGTGATAAATGTCAAGACTATAGTAGTGAAAGGTTTTATAAGAGAATAAGTTCGTGGAAGTTTTGGTGCAGAAAGGGATGAAAATGGGTAGAGCACCCAAAATCGAACAAAATAATCCACCTGTATAATAAATAATTATTATGTGAGTAATAATAAAAAGAAATAAATTAAACATACATATGAAACAATACATTAATTCTCTGGACAATTATTTTACTGTACAAACATCAAGATTACCTCTATGATTGAGCAGAGACAACGTCATTGCTCTTCTTACAAAGGTAGTGGAGGTAACATGAAAGATAGTAGTAAGTGCACTATTATAGGGGTTAAATGGTTAGGTAGAGGGGTCATTAAATATGGATAGATAACCCCAACTCAAACAAAATAATCCACCTATATAAGAAAACAATTTTTATGTGATTAATACTAAAAAAAAATAAATTAATCATACATGTGAAACAATATATTAACTATATTGATAATGATTTTACTATAAAAAAAATCAAGATTACCTCTATAATTGAGTAGAGAAAGCAACGTTTCTCTTCTTACAAAGGTAGTGGAGGTAACTTGAAAGAAAGTGATAAATGAACCACTGCATGGGTGAAAAGGTTTTAAGAGATGAGGAGCCTGAATGTTTGACAAATCACTCCAACACAAACAATAGAAACTACATGTATAATAAAATGATTATTATATGATTAATAGTAAAAATAAATAAATTAAACATACATATGAAACAATACATTAATTTTATAGACAATTATTTTACTGTGAAAACATCAAGATTGCCTCTGTGATTGAGTAGAGTTAGGGTTGTTGTTGTTCCTGCAAGGTTCGTGGAGCTAACTTCGAATAAAGTGATAAATGCACCAATGCAGGGGTGAAAATGTTTTAAGGGTAAAGGACTGTGAAAGTTGTAAATAGAACCCCAACTCGAAAAAAATAATCCACCAGTATAAGAAAACAATTATTATATGATTAATACTATAAATAAATAAATTAAACATAAATATGAAACAATATATTAATTAAATGGAAAATGATTTTACTATAAAAACATCAAGATTACCTCTATGATTGAATAGAGATAACTTTGTTTCTATTCCTGCAAAGGCATGACACATAAATAGAAATCTTCTAAAATAAAAAAAATCTAAAAATAATAATGAAAATTAAATCAACAATCCAATATATAATTTTTCGGTAAAATAGGGAAATTTTATTGTAACAATACCTTTGCATGTATCCAAAAGGGTTCCTTAATTATAGTTTTTTCTTTTAAGGGATTGGTAACATCATTATTTGTAGAATATATTGTCTTCATGAGTAGTAAAACATTTAATTTATATTATATTAATACATTAGATAACATATAATATTATGAGGAAAAACATAATATATTAAAAAACATTTACCTTCTCATTGAAATCTATTTATTTTTTAAAGGTTTCAAAGATTTGGTTCCTCTTTCAAGAATCCAAATCCCCTCTTTGTGGTACCCTCTAATGTAAAAGATGTTTTCTACATTTGGACCAAAATTAACTAATTGTGATGTCCCAATGAAAGGGTTGTCCTCGATTGAATTTTCATCTGAATAAACATTTGTTTTATTCACCAGCAGGAAAATCGACCAATTCTTGTTTGTTGGATCAAATAAATAAAATACTTTCACTACTTGTGATGCCATTATGAATGGCTTGTCTTTCTCTCCTTATACACTAAAATTCACCTTTACAAAGTCTATTTCATCATCTTTCATTCAATTGATATTTTCAACCCATTTGAAATAGAAAATCGACACTTGAAATGTTGTATAATATAACTCATATATCGGTTTGATAATGCCAAAATATGAAATATTTACATAAATTAGATTTTTCTATCCTTGCAAGAAGATATGTGCATCGCTTCATCCACAAGCGTAACACCACTATTTTGCATCATACAAAAGTCATCTTGTTCTTTTATATGAAACATATAACCATTGATTAAAAACCCAGTGTAAGATACAACATTTTCATTCAATCCTATGTCTAGAAATTTAAGTCATTCGACAATTGAATTTGTATTTTCATATAAATCCTTATAAATTTTTTCTCTGAACTATCTTATAAAATATTGATTATGTGTATTTGATATCCATCCTTCAACCCTTTATGGATTCAAATATCTAATAATTTATTTGTGGGATTCAATGTAAGGATCAACAACTTCGCTATTTTGTAATATATAAAGATGTGCTTTCTCCCACTCTATCAAGGTAATTGTAACAACATCTCTTCCATAAATCCCTTCTCCCATAAGGCATTCACTTTGAAGAGACCTTAGGAGACTGCTGCTTTCAACATTTTATAGGAAATTAGTACATAATTCAATAGATTCTTCAAAAATATATTGATCTATAATACAACCTTCTGGCCAACTTTGATTCTTGATATACCCTTTCAAAATCTTCATATACCATTCAATGGGTTACATCCATCTGTAATGGATAGGACCACATATTTGAACCTCTCTGACCAAGTGAATCATCAAGTGCACCATTATATCAAATAATGGTGGTGGGAAGAACATTTCTAATTAACATAATATGATTGAAATCTTCTTATTCATGATGGTAAACATTACTAGGTCTACAACTTCAAAACCTTTGGATTTGAAAAATAAGTAGAGTCTGGTTAATTTATTTAGAATGCAATGGAAAGAAATGAGAATTAAATATTAAATCAACACATGAAATTCGTGTGATTTTAGTCCTTGTAACTTCAAATTAGTCATCAAAATAACATTGTTTATATTTTATGAATACCCCTATGGAACTTTTACACTTTTAAGGAATAGGAAAATTCAAATTTTTTCTGTTTGGATAGAGTGTAATCTGGTGGAGGAAGAAAATTATGCCTTTTACCCTTCACCGGTGTCAACTCTTCCCTTATCCCCATTTCAATCAACTCCAACCTGACCTTGTTTCCATATTTCATTTTTCCAGGAGCATTTTTTAATGTTCCAATAACACTATCAAATACATTTTTTTCTACATGCATAACATCAAAAAATGTATTAAAAAAAATTCCAATATGATAATTAAAAGAAAAATGATGTCTTCTTCCAACCTGATTTTGTAAGGTTTCTAGAAAATGGTTTACCAAAAATTTTGTCAATATTTTTTACTTTTTTGTACAGTTGATCACCCATTTCTAGAGACAGTGTTATACCTTTTTCAATATTCCCATCAAATATGGTCATTCAGGATCGGTATTTATTTCATTAAGGTGAAAAAAAATCGAAATCCTAAAAACACAATCTTTGAGAAATGTTCCAACTCCTCTGGACTAATGTTTCTTGATTAAAAATAATGTAAATATGGAAAAAGGATTTTAGAAGGGTTGCCTGCATGCTATCTTGCAAACTTGATGAACTCTTAAACTCTATCTTCATATTCATTTGTAAAATAATTATCTTGCATCTATTTTCGATTCACATCCTTCCTTTTGGGTTTATAAAAGATTAATTTTACATAATATAAAAATAAATACACATAAGATATTCATTATCAAAAGTGAAATTTATAGAAAATTCTAATAAGGGAAATATAGATCATTTTTACTAGAATTTTTGAGCACCTAGAAATTCTAAATATAATAATAAGGGATATTTGAATTTGAAAAAATAGAGAGAGATAAAGGCAGATAATAAATGATATTATCACTAAACTTTATATTTTTAAACTAGAGGATGGATAGTGTAATGGGCCTAGCCTGAATTACATAAACAAAACCAGGTTATATCATCTTAGGACCTTGAACACACCTCAATGTTACTAAAGGATGGTTTAATATTTAGGTGTAAAAAACCATAAATGGGAGTTGGTCCCCCCCCAAGTATAAATAATTAGTACCAGAGGTGAAAAAAAATTCTAGCATGACCCTTGGGGTCAATGGACATGCAGACCTAAAATCACCATTACCCGATATAGGCATACCTGTTAGAAAAAAAACCATGGAAATAAATGATGTAATAGCTATATAGAAACACATATATGTAACTTCATTATAAAAACTAACTCACTTATACTATATAAGAAATATCAAATAGATGAAAACTTGATAGTCAAATATAACATGAACTAAAGGCACCATAATTATTCAAAAATTGAAGGCTTGATGTGATAAAACCTCATGAGATTAACTTGGGATGACCCCTTTGAATCTGCTCCATAAGAAAACTAAGAACCATAGTGAATTATAAGAGGAACTAGATCCTATGATACATATAACCCAGAAAGGAACATGCATCACTCCAAGACCATGGGCGTGAAATTCAACTGTTTAGGTAAAAGGGAATACCCAAAGGCATCCACTAACTTGGTGCTCGTATGGGACAACACCTAGCTAGTGAAATTCAACTGTTTAGTTTTTTCCCATTTAAAGTATTTATTTTGGTTATATGTATATATGTGATTTTTGATATTGCATATGTTGGAACCTTTAGGCTGTGCTAGGTATGACATGAGTATTGTTTAGTGATGTTGATCATAGGTTAGGCTTGGCCCAGGTTACATTGGGTGGTTCTGACCATGGGATTTGGCGTCCTGGACATCGGCTTGAGGTAGTGTGACTGTGAGGTTAGGTATGACCTGGGTTACTTGGATGGTGAGGTCATCAAACTTGAGTTACATGGTTGTAGCGTCACGATTTGTCAGAGATGTTGTGGCTTGGGAACTTATTTTGGTGATTACCGCTCACCCGGAACATTGGGTAGTGTGCACACAGAGAGACTCTATGATGAAGTGATTTTTACCACTCATGTGGTTAGAGACTCCCATTAGTTATGGTTTAGGTACTATTGGTTTGGTGGTTCTTTCCGTAGGAAGGCCACGTGGAAGGTGAGGAGCATTTAGGGGATAGTGTTGATGCTATCAGGTTGGGGGCAGTTGCTCGCCGCGGTTTGAGGGTAGACATCGTTGTCCCTCCGGTTGCTGATTTGAGGGAAGACATCGTTGTCCCTCCAGTTACCTTATTGAAGGTAGGCATCACTGTCCCTCTAGTTACTTATTTTAGGAAGGACATCATTTTCCCTCTGAGTTACTACTTCTTGGGCATGCCTTCAGGAAGTCAGTACTTGAGACACGCGGTGTCAGGGGGAACATGGTGTCGGGTTACATGATAGAGATTCTGATGTTGTCCCAAGCAGGTGACACTCCATGGTGCCTATTGAGCACCAGTAGAGTTTGTGTTTATTTTTGCATCGTACTATTTACTGTTTTCCTTATAACTGCAAGCCTACTTAAACACTTACATTAGGTACGCACCATTCGGTGGTATCCTACTGAGATTCATCTCACACCCCGCATGGGCCCTTTGGGACACATATAGACCTTATTGATTTATATGCAGGAAAGAGGTCAGCTTCAGGAGCAGGACTGCGTTAGCTATTGCATGGAGATTGTGTGGACCCTGAGGTCTTTCCTAGATAGAGTTTACCTTGCTTTGTTTTCTTTCCAGTATCAGCATTCTTACCTTGTTTATTGTAGCTACTGTTGGTTAGCCATTGGCACCTTTTTATATATTGACTTGTTATAGATGCATGCTTGGTTTGTTTATTAGTTACATGTGGCATTCAAAATGCTATTATATTTACTTTCCACTGCACTTGTTTATATATTGCTTCCACTGTTTACTGATATTGGATATACTTCTGCTATGCGGGTCTGGTTTGAGTCTGTTGACTCATTTATTTCCGCTGCATGTTATAAATTATTTCTCGGACCAGTACCATTATCATCCTCCGAGAGGGTATAGCCTCCCCACTATACCTATGAAACCCTTGTTGATAGTCGACAGCCTTTGGCATTCGGGGAGGTGCTCCTAATGTAGTAACACCTGACCCGTATCGCACTGTTTGGGTGGATGTTTGGGTCTGGGTCGTTACAAAGAATGATAAAGTAGCACCAAGGTTAGTAAGGTAGATGTTTCTATTGAAATATTTTTACATGGAGATCAATTAAAAAGACCATGAATATATGGTTGCATTCCACATGAGTATATTAACTCACTATATCAGAATATCAGAGTACTTGGGTGACTTTGTATAGTTGTTCGCATGGGAAGGAGTCATCTAGGTTTCTTTCAGTTTGTGGTTATACCTCGACAGTGAGGAAAGTGTTGGAAGTTAACTTATTTTGGCTCTCCATTTTTAAAGATTCCCATAAATTCTATAAGTCATGTCCAAAATATCAACTTAGTGATGAATTTTTTAAAAGACATGAAATTCTCAACCACTTAATTTTCTATGAGATATTTTATGTTAGGATATATAGCTTCATGAAATCATTTCCAATATCATTTGGATTTTTATGTATACATTTAGCAATGGACTATATTTCTAATTGAATTGAAGAAAAAGCTACTGAAGATGTTTATTTTAAAGATGTAATTGAGTTTCTAAAATCAATTTTTTTTATATATTTGGACTATCTCAAGTCATAATCACCAACCAATGAACATATTTTTTTCAACAAGAACATGGGACCTCTTATGAAGAAATATAGAGTTCACCAAAATACCTCAACCACGTATCACCCCAAATAAATGGGAAAGTTGATGTCTCTGACAGAGATATTAAGAAGATTGTAAAAAAGATAGTACTACCCACCAGGAAGGACTAGAGTCATAAGTTAAAGGATGTATGATGGGCATATAAAACTACCTAAAAACTACTTGTTATGTACTCTTGTTGATTTTTTTATAGAAAAAATTGTCATTGTTGGTTATGCTATTGTAAAAATATTTTGGGATATAAAGAAAGTGAATTTATAATTTAGAAATGTTGGAGAAGAGGGAGCTGCAAATTATAGAACATGAGGAGCTAAGAAGGGAGACATACGAGAACACTATTGTACAAGGAAAATTCCAGATCCACACATGACATACTCATCCATAGAATAGATGATAAAGTTTGAGATAAAGTGATGTTATTATATTAAATAATGAAACTCGTGTTTGGTAAGATTCATTTCAAGTGGACTAAACATTATGTAGTAACTAACACATTTTCATTTGGTGCAGTTGAGATCAAGGGAGCCAAATCATGGCACCCCTTTAAGGTGAATGACCAAAAAATTAAGCATTACTATGAATAATTTTGAAAAAAAACCAATAAAGGAGTTCTAAAATCATCCCTAATGTGATTGAATAAAGGAATGCGAATATTTTTTCTTCTTCTTTTCTAGTTTCAAAGTGTTTTTGTCTTAAAATAAAAAAAGGTGGTGTTGTTGAAAAATCTATTTAGTGGGTCTATTCATATTTTTTTCAAGCTTTTGTTTTTGAAAATTTAGAGTAATTTTAGATAAATGAAACTTTATCCCCAATGTTTTCATGGCCAAATTAAATATCATGATAGTATAGAGGGATTCTATTAACTTTGAAATCATTAAAATTAAATTATCACCGAGAGAATTTGGTTACTTTTTTTTATAGAAAATGAATTTTAGAATCATGAAAAGGAGTGTTAATGAAAATAACTTTATGGAATTGATATTATAACATGAGAACATTGATTTTTTTAACTTAATTTTAGATTAATTGAACTTTGTGAAAAAAGACATCTCATGGATTCAACTCAAAAAAATATAAAATTTCTTTGAAATTGAAGTAAAATAAAAATGTAGGACCTCTCAATTATCCTTTACGAAATTAGGCACTGGGTGTGAGTAAATAAAATTTATTTTTAATTTAAATAAGTGTTTTCATATAATTTAATAGTAAAAATACAATGCTTAATTATAAAAAATGAAATCATTTGGGTGAGGGGGATATTGAACTCAAATGAAGAAGTTGGTAGTTAACTTATAAAAATCTCATTTGAGTTATATCGTGAATGTGAAAACTAGAACTTAAATTTAAGGAATAAAAGAAAGATTTTTAAATGGAAGAGCTGATTGTTAAATTTTTAATTTAACTTAAAACTATCTATTTCACTCCCAGAGATGGAACTTGTACTTAATTGAAGTGAGGTAGTGAGATTAATTCACAAGGGAGACATGACATTTTTAGGAATGGATAAATCTCCGCTTTCTCTCTTTTTATGTAATTAAACCCAGGTTGGACAATCTATTTATTAGGTTGAAATATTTTTATTGCTCAAAATTGAAATATTCTAGTATGGGGGTGATGAAACATGAAATTTAACAAATTTTGATTTGTAATTTGTTGTTAAATTCCCCCGAAACGATTCTAAAATCGGGATATTAATCACATTTTCATAATTTGATGTGTTTTAATCACATTTTATTTTCTAATGCTTGAAATAATGGGATGTGGGTTTATGTGAGGGTGATTGGATATTACCAACCATTAGTCTAGGTAAGACCAAAGATTACAGTTGTCATTTTCACCACTCTGATTAAGAATAAAGAACCAGATAAGGACAATCAGTGAAATTTCATATGAACTGAGATAAAACATGAAATTTGAAATAGAATAATGATTTATCAAATAAAGGGGTGGATAAATAAGGTTAGACCACTATTTTTAATAATAAATTTAAAACCAATTCAAATAAATCATTGTTTATGCACACTAAACTCATTAAGAAAGAGAACATACTCAAAACACTCTCTTCTCCAAAGACAACCAAATTCAAACTATTTATATATTAAAATTAGGTACATTAATTTGTTTTTTGAGGGCCCTGTGACATGAATTACACCAATAACCTAAATAAAGGTGAATCAGGCATTGTGTAAAGGTACTAATGAAATTGTAAATTTTCACAAAGGTAATTATTTCAAGAACTATACAGAAGTAAGGAGGTGTTATGTAAAGGTAAAATGAGATTTGGATTGTCTACAAAAAGGTCTGCAGTTTCTTCATGTGGACGATTCGTATGATCGATACACTACCATAGAAACAAATGATAAATTGAATTTTTACATAAATTCAGTTAAGTTTGAACACATCATAAATCTATACAACTTCATATGGTCAACCCTCACTATCAATCTAGCTCACGATAGGTCATGTAAATAATTTTTAGGTCTACTCAGGGAAAATCTATGTTTCCAGATTTTGGACGTTCTAAAGAAATCAAATTGAAAAATGTGTGAGCTACTCATAATGGATAATACATAATGATCAATCATGTGGTCGTGATTCATGTAAAGGGATGATGAAGAGGGTTCCATGCCTCACGTAGGTGGTTCATATGACAAAGACGTATGAATTCATACACATGGAGATTTTGAAGGAATTAAAAGAATTGGATTTTTTAGATGTTGAGATCATGATATTTTAATATTGCATAAAATAATATAGCATGAGTCCTAATGAAATTTAAAATAAAAATTTGAGTAGAAATTACAGAGTTTGAATGATAAATAAAATCATAAATTTGTTGACCGATTTAAATGAGAGGATATCGCACCTGATTAAGATCAGTTAATTTACATAATTTGAATATAGAATATAATATTCACGCTATTTTTTTGAGAATATAACTAAATTCATGATAATAGAGTTCATTTATATATAATACTTAATACCTTTGACATAAGTGAAATTTTGAAAAATAATTTTTCGAAGATTCATGTGAGTCCCGATACTAAATAATATTGAAGGATAAGAAGTTTGAAGTTAAGAGTCATTCAAGGAAGAATTAGGTTTTTCCTGAGTATCTAAAGAGTTGAGGAAAAACCAAATCAATCAAGATTTGGAAGGAGTTTTAAGACCAAGTGACATAATCCAAGCAACTGCTAATGATCTTCAAAAACTGTACACAAGTGCATCAGATCTTGTACACTCATAAAGGATGATTATTCTAGAGTGGTGCTGAGTAAAACAAGGGTTTTTGAAGATATTTATACCTTTAGATAAAATTATAGAGATGGTTTATTGGGTGAATAACCAACTAAAGATAAGATAATGTAGTTGGAATGTATAACCAATCATGGTAGAAAATTTAATGGTAGAAGAGGATAACCAAACACAACTAGAATATCAAATACAGGGGAGTATAATCAGTTGTTGAAAAACATAGGTGATGATGTGAGATATTAATAAATGGATCAATAATCTTAACAAGTTCTTTATGTTGAATTAAAAAGAGAGAATACATAAAAAGAGTGTACCATTACTTAACCCCTCGTGGTACCTAACCGATCTTTAAGCTTTACATTTTTGACACAAGACTGTTTATAGGTTAATATAAATTATACATCACATATGAATTCATGTATATAATTACACAATAAAAAATTAAAATTTAAAATATGAACCCATTATATATATACACATACTTTAAAAAAATTAATTGAAAATTGAAAAAACAACGATAGAGGGAATCATATTTCAAATTATGTTTAATCTATAAAGTAGAGATTGGATTTCAACATTATTATACATATAAATTTTGGGAAATAAAAACTTAAAATGTTTGATATAATCAAATGATACCACAAGGTGTAACTATTGTCAAAAAATTAATTGTTTAAATTAAAGGTAAACAAATATATATATTTTCATGGGTCTCCCTTTTTAGGTTTTATTTTAACGCTGGTGGAAATCATAATACAGTGAAATTCATTTTCTATAAAATAATACACTCCACTAATATATTAATATATATATATATATATATTATCTTGAAGAGCTCTCTGTGAGTTTTATGATGTTGAAAATGAATATTAGAGATTGACATTGAGGAGATGTTAAGGCTAAAAGAATCAGGTCTGGCCAATTCAAGATGGGCCAACATTCAGATGAAGATGCAAATTGAAGGAAGAAACACGAGCTTGTGTGGTTGTGCCCTGCCTTTCATGAAATCAATTGAGATATATTTGATTGTTTAGTTAATTGATGAAAATATAAAGTTTTTGAGAATTAATACTTTCCTTGAATCAATCCTAATACATATGTTTGTTCCCTATACAGGATCAAAAATGATGAGACCTCGCATCACCCCAATTTGTTGGCTATGATTCCAGAGGAACGCATGCAGGGTGTTCGATCAAATGTCTTAAAAAAATATTCAAGTTCACCACATCTCCTTTGTTACAATATTCTTCCATATTTTAATGTGATGTTAGATCCTCAATGTGTGTAGACCAACACTTACATTCACTCGTATCTATGTGCTCAGTGTTATAATTGTGGATGCCCTTGACCCAACTTGAATAATATTTCTCAATTATAATGAGTTATATATGATGTAAACTTACCATTATAGTATTGATATTTTTTCATCCACTATTTAAATGGCAATGTCCATGGATTGATTATCAAATCAAAAGGTTATAGTAGTTCTCAAACCATAATGAGAACCTCATAATACTATGACATTAATCTTAAACAAACATATTGTGCTCTAGATGCATCATTGTAAATAACTGAGGTTGACATACATGGACATTTCATTACTTCTGTAGAATACTTAATACATGACACAAACAGACACCCAATGTTCGTATTAGTTTAGTGACTTTGGGAACTGTAAAACATAAAAAACTGGTTCATAAAACATCTACATCGTCTCCTGCTTTATTCTTCATAACTACAACCCCTTTTTGACACAACTTACTTAATATCCTTTATATAGTCCTATGGGAAAAGAAATATGAAAAGGGGTGAGATCAAATGATCAGTAACGGTAATCATGGAAAACATCTTACAAAACATAAACATAATAATGTAAAAACATGAACATAACTTTAAAAGAACACACCACATTTAACATATACCAAAATCCTGAGTCATGAAATAAATCTTGGTAGTTCATAAAGTATAAATTATAATGGAATCATGAACCATGATAAAATAGAATTATCATGAAACATGGAATTGTGGAAAACAAATAAACACATAATATGGTTTCCATAGTAGCTAAGGCATTGCCGGCAAGACCATCATAGTGGAAAAAGTTCATTACTGAACTGGGTTTACTTTCTGTTCCATCCATGTATTACTAAACCATATTTACATGTTGTTCCATCCCTGTATTACTGAACCAGATTTTCTTATTGTTCCAGTCATTTATATCTCATGATATATAAATCTTTATACAATGTATTGAAGGAAGATATAGATCACATCCATCTCATAGTGAAATCATTCTTACATGTTCCAAAAAAACATAAATCATTCATCATATCATAACCTAATAAATAAAATGGGTTTCATAAAAATCATTGATTAGAAACTAAATGAGGCTAATATTTATTGTTAATATATATAATATTCATGTGCTTTATTATTCATAAACACCATTTTAGTGTATTTTACACTTTGAACATCATTTCACATTATGTTTGTAATTCCTTCTTAAAATGCACTATTATGTGGTACATTTTTTAACATCATTTAATGTACCAAATTATCATGATTTTATTTTCATATTTAATTTTCAGGTTTCTAATTATTTTGGGAACAATTCATACTTGTTTAGTGTTGGAATATTCACATTGGAAGACCACCAAAATGGGATTTCATGAAAACAATTCTGGAGAAGGCAGATTGGACACCATCCCACTGATGAGAATGTGGGGCCCAACATACAGGCCTAATGAAGCCCCAATTTTGTGGGATGATAGAAGAAATATATATGAACAAATAATTTTTCATAATCCAATGATAATTTGGCCTCCATTGTGGTTATTAAGGCGGCCCAATTTAGAGAAAAACTTCTGGGCCAGAATCTGAAGCCCATAAAAACAGCCCACCATTTTACACATATCTCGTAAACAATAAACTATTTTGGGATGAAACTTTACCGATGGCTAGGAGACATCCAGAAATTAATTTTATTATTCTATGGCCCACTCAAATTCGGCCATCGGGAAGGCCATTCAGACGCGTCTGTTCGTTGGAAGCAATCTGGCTGCCACCTCGGGTCAAGAGTGGAATTGTCTCCTCTCCCTTTCTTTCCACCACCCTAGGCCAACCATAATCAAGTGGAATATTTTGTACTGTTGGTAGATCGACCCAAGGCTTCCATAATTCCTATTTAATGCAGTGTTGATGGAGGATTTAAGATCTTGGGTGCTTGGTTTCATTGTAGTGTTATGATGCTGCTTTGTGTTTGTAATCACATTTCTTTCTCATGTAAGTTGTTTAATTCACCTTAGTATCTTAATAAAAGTTCTTCCTTTACTATTATTATGTTATTCTACATATCACATTTATACCGTTGGTTCATGGTGTGAATTTATTCACACCATACGTTGTGATATTTATCACACAATGATGGAGTGATCGATTTTAGTTGTTGTTTTTACTTCTTCAATTCCACCCTCGTAAGTCTACTTCCTGCTTCCGTTGAAGACATGTCATAAATGGAGGGCTAAATATTTTATGGGTTGATACAAGGGATTAGAAAGGGTCTGTATTGGATGTTATTTCTCACTCCATTAATGGATAATCACTTCTTTTAAATGAGATTTTTATTTGATGATTTTAAAACCTCTTCATCCTTATTGAATTTACGGTCACAAATTTCTAGTGCTAATATGAACCTTTACCTTAGAGTGCTCAAAACTTTGATCCTTTAAGTTTATAGGTGATTAGAATTAGGGTGTTTAGGAATTAAACCAGTAATTTATTATTTTGTTTGATCTTCTTAAATGAACCCATCGCAAATATAAGAAATTGAAATAATTAAAAAAAAGGAATTCATCCAATCCACCCCAAGCGATAACCTAGGATCAACTAATTACCTTAATTTTAATTAACTTAAATATGTTATTGATCATTTAAAACCATCTTAAATCAACCCAAGTTGGACACATCATAGCCAAAAACAATCCATAGAATGTACATGTTTTTAGGTACTTCTTAGGTCTCTAAGGATTCGACAACCCAAGCTAGACTACAAGGACTGTCCTACCTTCTTCTTTTGGATAAATTTGAGCATGAATCAAATTTTGGAACTTTTATCGGGGACACAATTAAGTTATCTTAGACACTACCTTCTTATTCTCACCCCACATATCTTTTCTCATCTCTAATTTCACTCCTATGGAAATCCCTTTTGAAAAAATCCAAATATGGGGAACCACTCCCTACTTTGAATACCCCACACAAAGTGTGTTGTACATGACCATCCTAGATTATATTTGTGGGATAATCAAAAACCTATTGAGACAAAAAAAATTAACTTTTATGCTCCAAAAAAAATTCAATCCTATAATGAGTTCCAATCCCAACAAGGCCAATCTTGACACCCTCCTGTACAATTCCAACAACATAATTATCCACCTAGAATTGAACATTTGGCTCAACCACTTATCCATCCTAATACAAATAAATTACTTAAAAAACTGTTTCAACAAATGGAGATAATGAATTTTGAGGTTTCATCATTGATATTAGAACTACAAAACATTAATAAGGTTATGGAACCCATTCCAACTCATGATATCCCTTCCCCATCATTGATAGAAGACTCTTTCCTCCCACAAACCTCTCATGTATTTTTAGAAGAACCAACACTTGGATTTGGGATAGATGAAGTTGATACAATAATTATTTAAGGGTCTTTAAATCAACAGGAAATTTATTTTTTGGATTCAAAAGAGGAAAATTTGACATCGTGGATTGAGTGCCCCTATTATAGCTCCATTGATGATTTTTTAGAAACACAAATCATTGAAAAATTAGGAGGAATCACAAACATTGAGTTTATACCCATCCCTGACACTAATCTGTCCAATTTGGAGGTTGAATAATCTATTCAAAAGTAACCAATTGTTTTGATAAATTTGGAAAACGAAACTGAGTTGGATTTAAAATCTCAACCTGTGTTTGAATGTCCTATCCAAACCGAGATCAAAATTAATATCCTTACTTACACACTCAAGTAGCCCTTAAAAGGTTATAACCATGACCTTTTAGTTGGAATTCATTCTTCTATTGAAAAAGAAAATTTAGGAATGATTATTGATGTCTTAGGAAAAACTAGAGAAGCAACTAGATCCACCATTTCTGATATTACTTGGATTTACCCACTCATTTTAGAACATAGGTTTGTTAATGAAACAAATTATAAACATATATTAAATATAAAACTAGTTGAATTGGTGAAACATGTGGTCCTTAAAATGTTGAAAGTTGGTATTGTGTAAGTTGGGGGGTTCGTGTTAGACTAACGACATTAAACAAAGCGTTGCATGGGAGGCAACCCATGGTTTTCATGTTTTCAATCTTTTTGGAATATTTTTTTCAAATAGGATTATTTAATCATTTTGATATTTAAAAAAACTAGACTATTGACCTGTTCTTCTACTATGAGTATGGATGGTTATTAAAGGGGAGTATCATATTCATCTGTGTCATGTGGTGTGATCCTTGAGTAATACCTTACCCATAAATTTAAAAAGAAGAAAATGTATCATCATTTGATTTTATTTTTATGCATTCGTAAGTTCAAATAAAAGTACAAAAAATATATATAAATAAAAAAGGGACATGTCATAGGTCATGGGGAAACCCCATCACAGTCAGCGAAGCCACGGGGACTCGAACCCGGGACCTAAGGGAGACAGGGGCACGTGCTTACCACTGACCTACGACTTTTTGTGTTTCCTTAATCTATAATTTTATTACATATAATTATATTTTAATTTATTTATTATATAAATATATATATATATATATATATTGTTTTTTTTTGTTTTTTTGTTTTTTTGTCCACTAGGGAATTCTCAGAGTGACATCGATATCATGGGATTCAATTAGAGCAGCAAGAACTTCACCTTCAACAACCATGTGACTTCATTACATGATCCTCATATTTCAATTTCCTTTTTGAACTTCCCTTATCTTCCTCTACTCCTTCTAAATTTTCTTTTCTTTAAACAGTGAGGATAGTGTTATTTTATGTTGGGGGGGGAGATGAAATAAAAAAAAATATTTTATGAAAAAAAATGATTTGAAAAAAAATGTGTGTAAATGGAAGGAAAAATTCCTCTAACTTTGAACATGATAATACACATTGAAAACTTTGAAACTGAATATCAAATAATTTTGAATTCCCTGATTTTTATTTTAATCCGTGTATAATTTCATGATCGTATATTTTGGAAAGTGTGGTTGTCTAATGTGATATTTCACGGTTTATATTTTCATCTAAATAAAAGAAAATCACAACGCACGTCCTTTGGATAGTGGGGTATTAGTTTCAGTTCATGGGGTCCCCCAAATAAATAGCATAGTTTTGTTGATCATTTTAGTTTTAATATGATTATTCAATAAAAAAATTAAAAAAAACAATAAATTTACGCGTAGAGCAATGAAATGACCTAATGTGTGGCTTTCATCACTTGGGGATCGTGACTCCATAGTTGTATGGCCCAGAGTTAGTAATTTTGTCTCTATTTTTGGTAATTTGATTTTTTTGATTGATTTAACTCGATATGATTCCCGATTATGTGGGCCTCACTTGGTGCCCTAAGTTCATTGAGTTTGGGAGTCATCGGTAAAGTCTTGCTACATGGGTTGACTATTTTGACTAAAATTTCAATTACCGTGGAAAAATTGCAAAAAATAAAATAAAAAAACAATAAAAAAATTGAATACTCATTTTAATATAAAAATGTGATTCTACCTAGCGCTACCATCATTTACCTCTTGAATAAAGATGAACCCCCATGTCTAATGCAATGTACAACACATCATCACTCTTAATTGATATTGGATGAAATATGGCGATGAATTTGAACAAATAAATGGGCTTGGGATTGGTATCTGCTTATGAAAATATCTTGTATTAAAATATTTTGATGGGTTTCAGGATTGTTTGGTATAAGGTTTTTGGTGATCATTGTGGATTAAAATGTTTTTGGAAAAGGGAATTTGAATTTCATATTGTTGAGATATATTTTGCTTGGGACTAGCAAAACTCAAGTTGGGGGGTGTGATTATCCACTAAATGAGGCTAATATTTATTTTTAATATATATAATATTCATGTTCTTTATTATTCATAAACACCATTTTAGTGCATTTTGAACTTTGAACATCATTTCACATTATGTTTGTAATTCCTTCTTAAAATGCACTATTATTGGATAAATTTTTAACATCATTTAAAGTACCCAGTGATCTTGATTTTATTTTCATATTTAATTTTCAGGTTTCTAATTATTTTGGGAATAATTCATACTTGTCGAGTGTTGGAAGATTCACATTGGAAGACCATCAAAATGGGATTTCATGAAAACAATTCTGGAGAAGGCATATTGGACACTAGCCCACTGATGAGAATTTGGGGCCCAAAATATAGGACCAATAAAGCCCAAATTTTGTGGGATGATAGAAGAAATATATAGGAACAAATAATTCTTCAGAATCCAGTGCTAATTCGGCATCCATTGTGGTTATTAAGGTGGACCAATTTAGAGATAAAATTCTGATCCAGAATCTGAGGCCCATAAAAACTGCCAACCATTTTACACATATCTCGCAAACCATAAACTATTTTGGGCAGAAACATTACAAAAGTCTAGGGTACATCCGGTGATTCATTGTATTATTCTATGGACCACTCCAATTCGTCCATCTAGAAGGCCATTCAGACGTGTCTTTTCAGTGGAATCAAGATGGATTCCACCTCAGGTCAAGGGCGGAACTGTCTCCACTCCCTTAATTTCCTCCACCCTATGCATACCATACTCAAGTGAAATATTTTGTAATGTTGGTAGCTCAACCCAAGGCTCCCATAATTCCTATTTAAGGTAGTGGTGGTGGAGGATTTTAGGATCTTGGGTGCTTGGTTTCATTTTAGTGTTATGTTGCCGCTTTGTGTTTGTAATCGAATTTCTTTCTCATTGAAGTTGTTTAATTCACCATAGTTTCTTAATAAAATTTCCTCCTTCACTCTTATTATGTCCTTCTACATATCACTTTGATACTGTTGGTTCAAGGTGTGAATTTATTCACACCATACTTTGTGGTATTTATCACACAACGGTGGAGTGATCGATTTTAGTTGTTGTTTTTACTTCCTCAATTCCACCCTCGTAAGTCTACTTCCTGCTTCCATTGAAGACATGTCATCAATGGAGAGATAACTCTTTTATGGGTTGACCCAATAGAGTAGCAAGGGGATGTATTGGATTTTATTTCACACTCCATTAATGGCTAATCACTTCTTTTAAATGAGATTTTTATTTGATGATTTTAAAACCTCTTCATCCTTATTAAATTTAAGGTCACACATTTCAAGTGCTAATAAGAACCTTTACCTTGAAGTGATCAAAACTTTTATCCTTAAAGTGTATAGATGATTATTATTATGTTGTTTAGGCATTAAACCAGTAAGTCATTATTTTGTTTGATCTTCTTAAATGAACACATCTCAAATATAAGAAATTGAAATCATTAAAAAAAGGAATTCATCCAATCCACCCCGAGTGATAACCTAGGATCAACTCATTACCTTAATTTGAATTAACTTAAATATGTTAGTGATCATTTAAAACCATCTTAAATCAACCCATGTTGGCCACTTCGTAGTAAAAAACAATCCGTAGAATGTACGTGTCTGTAGGTACTTCTTAGGTCTCTGAGGATTCGGCAACCCAAGCTAGACTATAAAGACCACCCTACCTTCTTCTTTTGGGTAAATTTGAGCATGAATCAATCATTCCATCATAACATAATCCATATAAAACATCATTACATCATTAAGACAATCAAATAATAATAATAATAGAGATATAAACATAACTATATTTAAGAGAAGCTTATTATATGGAAAATAATTTTTATAAAACACTTGAACTTAATTCTTGAGAAAAATGTCTGTTCTTCTTCAAAAATTGTTTCTTTTCTCAAATTTATGCAAAATTTTAAAAGAAAACAATCCAGTTGAAAATAAACTTTAAACAATGTAGAGTTACTCCTCTTTTTTTGAGTATCTCCTTTTGATTTGCACAAAAGGTCTTCATAGGACAGATTTATACCCAAATTGTGGCCTCTAGGAGTAAGGAAGGGATTCTTGTAGGATATTTGGGTAGGGTTTGGCCAAGAAAAAGGGCTTTGGAGGTGTGAATAAAGGATATGGAGTAGTGCCCTTTTATAGGAGAGGTGAGAGGTACTTTAGGAATGTCTTTAAATATTAATTTATTATAAACTAATTTTTAGTTTCTAATGGTCCCAAACTCATTTATTTCAAATATAAGATGATTATGGGTTGAAATAATCTCAAACAATAGGTTTTAGACAAGTTTAGGTCACAAAATTAACTTTATCTTTTATCTTTAACCGTTAGTTAAAAACATAAACTCTTACCATGTCTTCTTGAATTTTCATAATATATGGGTACTGTATTCACTATAAAATGTCAAGATAGACAAAAGTGGATCATTAAAAATATTGGTAACATTATATAAGTAATATGTCTGAATATTATATTTTTAGGACTATTATATCATTTAATAAAATAGTATTTGTTTTAAAAACTCATTTATGCCAATTTAACACTATTTAGTAATTTAATTTTGTTAAAATCATCCCTCACATGTCAATTTCATCCAAAAAATTCATGTATGACATAAAAATGTTCAAATTATATTTGTTTTAATATTTATAATATCATTTATTTTAATATTTCATTAATAAGGTAATCAATGCAACATCATTGTGTCATAAATAAATTTATGTATTTAGTGTCTAACATTAATAAATAAAATATCATGATTTAGGAAATCTTTTTAGATTTATAATGACTATTTATAGTTGAAGAAATAAATTATATAAACTATAATAAAAAATTTTTAGTAAAAAGATATATGTTTATGTTTCTGTTTACTTTAAATTAGTTATTATAACATGTCATTTTCACACCCAAGTGGTTCTCAAATCCAAAATACTAGGTCTAAGGGTTGTTTTGGTCACCTATGACTCATCCAATAATATTAGGACATGTGTTAGGTTAGTTTTATATTATTATAATATTATTTTTACCCTTATTTACCTAATTTACCCTTTAACCGTGATAAATAAAAATAATTACTGAAGTTACTATTCATAATATCCAAAAATAAAAGGGACTTATTTACATAATTTGGACCTGTGTTTATATCCAATTTAAATTTGAAATTACTTCCAATGACCAAAATTGGATTAAATGATAAAAACATAATCCAATTACACTTTAAAACCAATTAAAAATATAATCTAACTGTATAAATAAATTATAAAAAAGGCTATTTTGAATTAAAATGTAGTCTTTTCACTATTCATTAAAATATGAATTTTATCAAAAAAATACAAAAAATTAAACCAAAGTAAATTTTTCTGTCCCACTTCCAAATAATAAGTTTATTTTGTCAAATAGAATACATAAAAGTTTTAAAAACTATATTTAAATTGCGTGCACCATCAAAGGGCGGCAAAACTACATTTTTTGAAAAATATTTCTTTTATCTGAAAAATTGAATTTGTTCTTATATCATGTCTAGAAAATATATAAGATTAATGTTAATGCTATATAAAATTAAAAATGTGGTTAATAATATTCATAATGACTAGTTTATATCCCATCAAATAATAATATTTTAATAACATATCGTTGTTTAGTGAAACTTGGTATTGCGTACAATGCATGCTATTGAAGACGGTCGCTCTTGTGTGAAACGCAAGCCATGTCAGTGTTTTGTTTAGTGAAATATTCCTTTGGTGTGGTGTATAACATAATCCAGACATAGTTATTTTATACATTGAATGAAATCTATACTCAGTGCTGCGTGAAATGAATTCTATCATAAGAACATGAAATTGTGTATAACATAAGCCAAGTATAGTGTTTCATATACTGCAGGCTAATACGGTGTTGCATATAGACCAAGATAATCTTGGTATAGCGTACAAAACAAAACATTAAAAAGAATATCTCTCATAAAATCTTGAGGTGTTACAATCATACTGACAGGACACAGTTTATATATAACTATTAGGTGTTGGTGACTCATAAGCATTGAGACTTATTCTCATGAAGTTACCACTTAGTGATCTATGGTAGATGAAATCTTGAGGATAGACCCCCCAATAAAAACACCAAATGTTTTGGTTATCATTGGATGTTCCAATCTACGGACATTTGTATTGGTATCCTGACTTGAGATCATTATAAATCTGTGTCATTTGATCGCATAATTTGATGTAAGGAAAAAACCATGAAAATGAAGTCGTGGTGTGGTACCTTATTTTGGGTGTGTCATTGGTGGTATGAAATTGGTTGAATGATCAAGACAGAATTTTCCACTTCGGAATTGAAGACGTAATACCTCGGGCCTATTTGATTAGGAGGGTATTACCCTCATAAATATTTGGTCAAGGTAGTTGATGTTAAGTTCATCTAATTAGATCAACAAACAATAAATCTAAAAAGGATGATAACAAAAGTGAAACTCCTTCTTCATTAGATATCTAAAGGCAAAGAAATTATATTACATGGTGTGTATTTATAGGATGGTTGTCTTTGTTATGACTATTTCTTATTTATTTAGGGTTTTTGATGGGTTGTTAGACCCTTCTCTTGATTTGTGAATTATATTCACTACTATTGAGATAAGGGTCTAGATGGACACACACAATACCAGATTCAAGAATCTTCCCTATTCTAGTGAATAGATATATAGGAAAAGGGTTGACCCCACCTTCAGTTCAGAGATTTATCCAAGTCATAAATCACCAAGAAAAAATAAATTCATTATTATTCTAGTATAGAATAATTAGATTGAATTTATTTATTAAAATTATTTACAAAGTATTATGTGAATATGCAGAAAAATAGTATACGAAAGGATATTATTCTTAATAGTCAGTGTTCATTTAATATTAACAGGAGTTGTGAATTGAGTTAATGTCTCAGGTTTATCATGTAATATATTTAATATATATTAGAAGTATATGATAAAATATAAAGGATGTTCATGACATAGTTATTTTATCATAATGTGTCATTTATTGTTTATTTTGTGGAATTTGGATATATAGGGATCACGGAACCCTTACCGGGTATTTTTCACATCCACTATATAAATAAGGGATGAGATATATTCCATAGAATATTCATGACAATAGAATGAGATATTTTCTCTCCAACCACATCTTAAAGAGAGAAATTATCTCTCTAAGTGATTGATCCAAGAACAGCTCCGATGGATCAAATGGACAGGATCGAGGTGATCGTCATGACATGGTAGTAATCTTCAGAGCTTCACGCTAACACCCAAAATTCAATGATCAACATTTACATAGATTCCTGAAGTGTGCGTGGATGATCTAAATGGTTTAACTTTGGATCCTTCAAGAAATGATCTCCAGTGACTAGGTATAGTCAAACATGTCGTTGATTTGAATGAGATACTCATTTATTTATTTATTTCTTGTCGAATTAATGTGAGATCCTTGTACCTATGTTGGGACTTGAATCATCAGAGACGAGGTATTTTTGTCACTCCAATGATAAAAAATTTAAATTACAGTCCCAACAGCTTCCATTTCGTTCCATGGTACCATCACATAGAATGATCAAGATCCACTATGCATGTAACATGCTGCATTTTGGTAAACCCCCCGACCAAAAGAACTATGTCAAGTTAATCAAGTTGAACATGTGTGAGGGATGCAAAGAAGATCATGATCCGAGATGTACACAAAGGTCAATTATATGCTGCATTTAAGGGTCATATAAAACAGTTGTCGCCTAAGGGTCAACGACACATGCCTCATGTTATGCAGGGGTTGTCTAAGTGGAAATGTTGTTGAGTTAAGGTAAAAAGTAAAAAATTGAAAGCTGCATAAATAAAGACCCATAATACCAAAGTTAGACATTGAATTTGAAGAAATTATCAAAGTTTCAAAATGTAAATATATGTTACACGGAAGGTGGATCTATTACTAGCATTGTCTTAAGCATCTTTATAAGAATATTGATGGCACATCAAGTCTGATCTCTTCTCTTCATCTCTACCGACCTATTTAGTAGAAATTCTCTAGTATTTGAGTTGATAAGATTCCACTTCCCCCTATTATTGAATTCTAATCATTAATGATTTATATCTTCAGTCAAACCCTAAGGTGGGAGAATTACTTTTGTTCAATTCATTTCAAATTCTTCTCTCCTATATTAGATTGCACACACATCACTTAGGTTCTCTCCAATCACTAAGTGAGAATATGTTCTCTCCCTTTCATTAATATAAAACAACTAGATGATGGTGATCCTAATATTTAAGACGAGAGACAACATGAGTTGAAATAGAAATATATTTATAATTATATAATTATTAAAATACATTTTCAAATAAATTTTAAAAAAATATATTTATATATACAAATATATTTTAACTTATATAATTAATATAATTAGTATTTAATAATATAATTACTATAATTAAAATTTTAAAATAAATAATTAAATGTATATATTTATATATATTTTTAAATAATTGAAGACATATATTTACAAATTTAATTATATATAAACACATATAATTATAAATAAAAACTTATTTATATAATTATAAATATAAAATTATAAATATATAATAATTAATATAATAAATGTATTTATTATTAAAATATATTTATTATAATTTTATAATTATTTAAGTACATTATTTTTTATTTATAATTATATAAATATTTTTTAAAAAATATTTATATTTATTTATAATTATATATATATTAAAATTAATAATATTAAATAATAATAACATAATTAATAATATTTAATAATAATTTAATTAATGATATAACACTTAATAAGAAATATGACCATCAATTATGTAAACAGCAGGGCAAGATCATCTCTGATGTGCGACAACATGTGCAGGAGGCTCTCTCAGACATCTATGTCCTCACATCTGCCCTCACCAATGTCCTCGTCTCTATCCTCCAACTGGAAGTGGCGGTGGTGGTGGTAGTGGAAGTGGTGGTGGTGGTGTGTCGTACTCATCTAGCACAATAGGGTCATCATCATCCTCAAGATCCTTAGCTGAAGCATGTGGATTGGGATATAATTGTCACTCCTCATCATAGACTGTAACACCCAAGTAATTTGTTTTATAATTTTGAATACATTAAGTTATGAAAAATAATAATTTAAAAAAACAAATATTATTTAAACTATTATTTTTTTAAAAGAATATTTCTATATGAATATATGTATTTGATCAATAGATTATTTAATTAAATATGTTATAGAATATTTTTTTTACTATTATATTTATTTTGATAAATACTAAATTTTGTTATGAATATATTCATTATTAATATGGAACCTCAAGATTTTATGGTATATTTATTCATAAATAATTTCAATTCATTAGATAGCTTATATGAATGCAAAACTGAGTCTCAATGAAACAATGATTTTTTATTTATAGGATATAGTTATAACCTAGCCATTAAACATAATTTTTACACCTCTGTGATTGTAATTTCGAAAAATGGACATACATGGTTGCATTCAGTAAGATATTTAGAGTCCGATAAGATCAACTTATTTTTTTGTGAATAGTAACTTAGCCTAATGAATAGTAATGCTACCCTTATGAATAGTGTTGGGAAAAAATCCCTCCTAGTATCATTGAATCATTTTTGAGGTGATTGTGTTTGTTGACAATGTGAACATCTGTGTTGTGATTGTTGACAAAGCAAACCATGACATACAAATATGTTGACCAAGGGGATTTCATGGTGGAATGTCGAGTTCAATGGCTATGGTTAATGATCCGTGTTTGATTCAAGAACATCGACAAAGGAATGGATGATCTGGAGGCAGTACAAAAAGAGCAGATACAAGGTGGCACCGTTTTTCAGTGTTTGCCAAATTATTGGGCCTAAAAATCGACAAATGAAGAAAAGTGGTTTTTGGAAAAGGGACTTGCGAGCCATGTACTTGTAGGCTTGGAAACATGCGCGCCTTATGTTTTTTCAATATCAGATCATTAAAATATGAAAAAGGGATAAGGGTCGCACAAGTATTGGGTTGGTCGGACAGGTGACTTACACGCCGAGAAAGGACTTGCACGTCGGTGCCTATGAAGATTGGAAACTTGCGCGCCTATTTTTTTTCAAGATAAGAACAAGAAAATATGGAAAAGGGATAAGGGATAAGGGCACCAATGTTTGGAAGTGGGTCGCCCAAGTGACTTGCAGGGGAAGAGACCTGCGCGCCGAGACTTGCGCTCTGAGGGTAGACTTGCATGCTGTCGCACAGGGTGTCCAAATGCCAATATATACAGGACCACCCCTCCTCATTTTTCAGAGAGTTCAAGAATTAGAGAAAATCAGGGCTCCTGTCACGCAGGTTTGGTAGTCTCACAAGTGGTGGTGGGTCATGCAAGTAGGACTTGCACTCCTGTTTTGAAGAAGCACGGTTGTTTTTAGTTGCACGCCAATATTGGTTTGGGTGTAAAGGGAAGTGAGTCGCGCAAGTTTGGAGTTTCAGAATCTTGTGTCGCGCAAGTGGTTGAGGTAGACCTGTGCACTAGTTATAACTTGTGCACCGATACTTTCGCGCTACCTTATACAAGGGCACCAAGTAAGGTTGATTCACAGTAGTGTTTCAGGGCTGCGTGAAAGCTGGAATATTACCTGATACCTTCGGTGCAAAGAGAAATTAATCTATGGGTGAAAGTTGAACTTCAACAGAGCATCTACATACAACAGATGATACATTCATTAGTGATAATTAAGAGGATTACAGGTCTATAAACTGTGAGTGGATTCCTTTCCAGAGCAGTGAGAAAAGGAAGTGGAAGAAGGTGATCCTCTACACCAGCAGTGAGCCAAAGAGAGAGAAACAGGGAGTGACCATTGGGAAAGCAGTGAGTTGACCCTAAACCTTGTAAATGCAGTGAGCCTGGGAATAGAAGTGATATATCCCGAACTTTGTATTCATTATTGTCAGTGTGCTTTAGTGGATTTGGTACATCGGCAAATCGCCGGTGTATGCTCCTTGGACGTAGCCCAGTGAGGGTGAACCAAGTAAAAAACTATGTGTCTGCCTGCTTGCTTCCCTACATTACATTCAAAGTATCATCATCATATAAAGAAGAAAATAAGTGATAATAATAAACACACAAGTGCAAAAAAAGTGACCCTTGTAATAAAGAGGTCAAGATCCAGTGGGGCAGAATGAATTTAGAAAAAGAATATCTATACCCTGATTCAACCCCCCCCCCCCTCTCAGGGTATATAGGCCCCTATTGGTCTTAAAAAATAGTAATTTTACCCTTATGAATAGTAATATGACCCTTATGAATAGTACACTCACCCATGAAATTATAAATAAAATTTGGGCACCTTATAAATGAATGTGAATGTTTTAAAAATAATAATAAAGTGTTTGTATTTTTTCGAGAAATAAATATTTAATTATAATTTTATAATTAATAAATTAATTTAAAATATAATTCATTTTCATAAAATTTATTTATAAACAAATATTTTGATGTCCTATGATTTTAGGATAATCTAATGATACCTTAGATAATTTTTAGGGTGTTATAAAATCTGTTATAATTTTAAAATCTGTATTTTTTGAGTAAATAATGATTTTAATTAAAAATTAAATTTCTCTTATTTATATAATTATTTTCATAAAATTGAGTTTATTTTTGTATTCTACACATCAAAAACATTAGGGTTATTTTATAGGTTTTTTCTGAAATACTTGAATTTTTGGTGAATAGTAAAATACGATAATTTATGGTATAATACATTGTAAGATATATACACTATTCCTTGCATCATGGATGATGTAATAAACCATTAGTTCAAACTAAAATGAACTTATTAATATTTTATGTCACAATAATCAATACTATTGCTTGTCTTGAGCAAAATAATAAAATAATGAACAAAATATTGGGAAATCACTCCTCTCCTCCACTATAAAAACCACCCCTCACCCCCCTATTCTCCTCACTCCCTAAGACTTGAAGCATCTAAAATTTCTTCCCAAATACTCTTCCCTAGTACTTCCCAATTTCCGGGAGCCCTTTTTATTTCCAAAATACCAAAATCCTTTATTTTAAAAATATTCTCAAGGAGGGATATCCAAGAGGTAAAATCCTCTTCTTTTTCCTTTTATTTTCTTTTAAAGTTCCTTATTTATTTATTATTATCTTCCCACCTCCTATGTAAAAATTACCATGATAACTCCATTATCATATATATACTAGAATTATATCATGTTAATGGAAGATACATCATCAATTCTCTTACTCTCTCTCTCTTATTTTAAAAATGAAATCATCGTCCGAGAGGTGCCAATTTACAACCTTCGTGGATAGAAAAACTTCATTCTCTAATTTCTACTTAATGATTGGTCATGAAACCATTTTTATGGATGGAAAAAATTTATAAAATATTTATTATCTCTTTCATAATGTTCTATAACCATTTTATACACATGATATTAAATAATAAAACAAAACTAATTCATTGTGATCAAAAACCACTAAAATTAAGCTAAATGATTATCACTAAACATGTTATCTAATAATTCATCCTCATATCATATAAAAAAATGATATGTATAACAAGTTACACTTATATATGCTCATTAATAAAATTTAATGAAAATTCTAGAGAATTATATGCAATTTACATGAACTCCATTACTTATAATCAAGAAAATCGATCATGAAATCAAGTAAACGAACACTCCAGAACAAAAGAATTCAATATTATAACTTATCAAGAAGGTAATAAATGAACTTAATAATACTATAATAAATAAAATACAGGTATTAAAGGTTATAAATTAATTAATTAATTGATTTAATTTTACCTTCAAGGACATTAAGATCAAAGGAAGAACACATTCAGACATAAGGTTAGGGGTTTCTCATCTCACTTTTATTTGTGTGAGATTTCCATTATTCACCAATTATTTATTGTATGTGGTGTATGTATATTACCATTTGATATATAATATCATTATTTTATTTATATTCATGTTATTAAATGATTCATTTGATTATTATTAATTTTTTGTCATATAATTTGATTGATTACAATGTGGTAAGGGACTTCATCTCAGTTTCCATTTCTTTGAGAGTTACTTGGTATTGTGCACCTAATCATTTTAATGTGGTCTATATATTGACCCTTTGAGAATATTTTTAATTTTAAATTACATTCCTATTAAATATCCATATACTTGTATAATGGATATGATTATTTTCTTAGTTGTATTCACTTTTACATACGGTGTTTATTTTGAATGTTGTTTTAACTAGGGAAATATTGATGAATTTGTATCCTCTACTCAATACAAAAATTAATAAGGCATATTTTTCTTGAATTAAATCTTTTTATAAGAATTATTTGTACTTTAAGTGATGTAAAGATCCCACTATATCCATTTTATGCATCGACATGTCCCATGAGACAAAATAATTGGTGACAAACCCTTCGAGTTTGTTTACAAAAAATAATCAGACTGGTTTCTACCCACAAACTTAAACTGTCTTGGTGTTATGATGGTTCATGTTCTAGATACATGATGTCCAAATAATAACTATTTCCTTTATTCATTATTCATTTATTACTTTCCATGATATTTTCACTATGACAAAATCTATGGATGCATTTTTCATTCTTAGTTTATTGATGGCTGGTGTTTTTCATTTATTCACCATGACATATTGATTATGTAAAATTGATTATGATTCAATTATTATTGATTCATGATTATACTATATGTAACCCTTAACAATAATTTTATCTCACACTTTTATTTTTTTCCTTCCCCATGTTATGATGAAGAGAACAATTATTGAGTTTTCAAGGATTCAATTTATAGCTTTTATTATGTTTTCTTTTCCCAATGTAAAATGGATTCCATGTATATATCTAGCTTCTTCAAGACTACTAAAATAATCATTACTTTATTATTTTTTCATTTTAATCATACCAATTTAATAAAATAATGAACCGTCTGTGGCCTTTTGAGGTCAGGGTGTTACATAAACACTCTCACGTAGGAAATAGAGGGTATCTCTGAGAGCCACCAATTCCAAGTGAACTACATCCCACCTGATAAATTATACCTTCTGAGTATTTTTAATATGTACAATTCAATCAAGGCCATCTGACTGCAAATTAAATAACATTTAAATTATTACGAAACATGAGCTAAACATATATAACAAATCTTAGTAAACATACCAACTGCAGAATACATATCCCATGATGCGTAAGGTACATGATCATGTGTCATTCGTACCAATCATAATAATATCCTTGATCATCTAACTGATAGCATTTTGTGGGATATGTGTGTTGAAAGATACCATATTGGGTATGCATGTCCCAAAACACAATATAACATGCATGAAACTGCGACCAATATGTCGTATGTCTACCTGTAAGCATAACGAAATTCAACCCATCAACCTATCATGGTTCCATGGGGATATGTTGTATATATCCAAACTAGTGTATGACTCAGTCTTGTCAGTGGCACTCATTTATGTGGAAGTAGATGAGTGGCACCACTGCACCATGATCTCCAATCCTAACTATGTAGTATGATAGAAGAAATCCATAGACAAATTCTGTATAGGGGTTCCATGAAACCTAAAATGTAAAATCAAAAAAATCATAAATAAACATGATAAAGTTACTAAGAAAAATTAAAATATATAGAAATAATAATAACAAAATTAATTCGTCCACAAAAATTTTAATGCGAAACTTACATTAGTGGGTTGTATAATGTCAGATATATGTCAAAAGCTATATGCACACTATGTATTGGAGTATGTGCATAAAACTGAGTCTGAATCCACCTATTTAAAAATAAGTAATATATGGTATGTTTATAAATTACATTGATAAATTTAATAAATTACTAAAATTAATGACTTAAATATACTAGATTCCCGTAGGATAGTCCTAAAATAGGTGTTATGTAAGTAGTGTGGTAACTCTAGGATAGATACATGGAAAATTCTTCAAAGACCACATCTATACCAAATCCATAGAGCCCACAATCTACTGTGTATCATCTTGAAAATTGATATAGAGACATCTATAGAGATATGATAATACAGTGGACCCCCAACTATATCTACCCATCTTATCAAGATCCTCAAGTAATGGTAGGTACATCATGTGTACCAAGGTGGTGTAGTGGTCCACACACAAATTCCCTCTAATCAGTCACATAATATTTCCATGTGCGTACAAAATAAGCATCTCTACATCTGTATCTTTAGGAATGAAAATGAAATGCTTATCAAGACACCCCATGTGAAATGGGAACCCTAGAGAATAAGTGATATTCTGATGACATCAACACCTAGTTGACAGTGTATGGCTGACCACCAATCGCTAATAGTGTAACTCATAACTGCATGTCCATGGATGGGTATATTGAGAATGTAGGTGAAATCATTAAGATTAATGGTCATCTCCAACTCAGGAAGATGAAATGTGTGTCTCTCTGGCTGCCATCTCTCAATCATTATAGTAGTCAAATGGTGATAAATGGTCTTGAAGTTGGAAATAGAGACTCCATAAAATCCAAAACATCTTTGGCATGAAATAATGGATTCTAGAGGTGCATCATGATTAAAGTGATGTGATCTCTAAACATCAATATTTCTAATAGGTCCCTGCACCAACACGTCACGTGACACATGAAACTTCTAGGAATATAATAGAGACTTCTCCATCTAAACGTTTAAATAGTAGGACATTAATGTCAACATTTATTTAACTCATACCTGGTTTTATGATTTGGTATAAACTATTTTTTAAGTTTCTTTTTGGTTTTTCATAAAAAGAAAGTATGTTATTTCATGTGACCAAATATGTACTTTGATATGAAGTTATTTTTAAGTGAAATCTACAGTTGTGGATAAAGGGAGATATACTCTTACCGATAACAATAAAGAAACATAATAGTGAGATTTTAATTAGTTTTGGAATTTAGAAAGGGTTTTCACACTTGTTTACAACTGGGTTCAGATCAAACTATTGGGAATTTTTTTAAAAGACCAAACTATATTAATCTATAGTTTTTGTTAATTGTACATGTTTATAAATTACAGATTTTAGTTTTAAATTATTTTAAAAGATATTTTTATTTATAAACTAAATCCCACCCACTCCTAATTGTCCTACTTCGACTAACGAATGATGATAATTAAAAAAATAATTACATGTACAAAATTTCACATTAATTGATAGAGTACATCAATCGTTTTAACTATTTAATGATTTATCAATATGTCTAGGGAAACATGTCCTCATATAACCTCCTTGTCTTCATATGTTGCACCTCTATCCAGTTGCTCGTTCTCTAGAGGACATAGTCTTCACCAATGATCAATTCATTCTTGATGTAGGGATCATTATTTTGTGGTTTTCCACCCTTTTATTAAATTATAAATCATGGATTTTATATATTCTTGTTTTATGTGTCACTCATTCTTTGCATGTGCCCAAAATTGTTTTGGTTCCCTTAATCCTGATTATTTATTTTTATTGTGCCTTAATTTCACCATTGTTTCCACTTTATGGAATCATTGGTCAGGATTGCGTTGGCCAACAATTACCTCACTCTGTTCTTATGCTTTTCCCACCATTTTTTTCTGTTCTTCATCGTTATCCCATGGGGTTGAAGATTCTACATTGTCGGGCCATATTTGAGTGCAATTGAACCCTTAGATTCATGGAAGATGCATGAAATATGTAGGGATTAGAGTTTTCTGGATGGATTGATGTGTGTTGTGGGTTGTGGTCAATGACATTGTGGATTTGTACTCCCATATGGAGATGGGAGGCATGACAACTACCCCATGGGAGATCAAAGTTCTGATTTTCGGCCACCAAAGGTCAGGAATCGATGATCAAATGTTTTCCCATTACATTTTGGTGGATATAAGGTGATAAAATGATGGTGGAAGAAGTGTATTTGGTGGATTAAATATCCATATGAAAAATACTTCAGTTTCTATGAAATATGCAACAACACTCTATGTAACCCATAGGAAGTAACATTGTGTAGTATGGTTTTTCATGGTGGATAGGGTTTTAGCCAAGTAAAATATCACACTCCATGTGGTTTGGCCCACACATTGTGTGATCCTAACCAGGTAGCCAAGTTGTGCGTTGAGGGAATACGCCCATGAACCTGGGTGGACAGGCACGCAGTGTAGTGTTACATGACTAACCAAGTCATGTGTAGAGAGAACATTCACAGGAGCCCAAGTGGTAGCACAAACCGTGTGACCTTATGAAAAATCCTTGTAGAGATGCCTTGCTTGCTAAGTCATGTATGGGATATGACACACTTAGGTGTCTAGTTGGATTCACATACCGTTTGAACTTATGTACACATCGTGTATTTTTTTTCAGAAACTTTTACCTTGTGTATCTTCTTCCCCGGAACATAGTTTTTGGTCCGTGGGTAGCTTATCCTGAGTAGTTTACTACGCGAGGTGTGATGATGAACTTTATTTCAACACCAGAGGTATGAAAAAGGTGATGTAAGTGAGATGCTCCATTCAATAATGCTTCATTGGTGTAAATTTTTGGGTGTGATCATCATAGTGTTAACTGGGCTGGTACTCCCATGTCTCTCTAATTTATGGGTCCCCCATATCAGATATACATGCAAAGACGGAACTCCACCACATTGAAGAGGGTGAAATTCCTCTATATACGAAGTGGAACTCTCTATCATTAAGCTCTAGTGGTGTGATGGTCCTCCATTGGAGTTGTTATCCCTTAGTTGAGACATGAAATGGTGAGGTGCAGGTCCTGTATACTCATTATAGAGAGGCTACACATGGTTATTATCAAAGAAATAACACATTTGGAGTTGTGGGTAGGCTCTTTGTTCTTAGTTGGTTGTATAGATCCATTGGCATGGAAAACTCGAGAACATGGATCAATAATAGATATTTAGGAGAATTGTGAGTCAAATCATGAACATAGAAGGATTTTCACCTTCTTTTCTAGAAGAAGTATTATTTTCCAATGATCAATCTGTTCTTGAGGGATGGATTGTTATTTTTTTTTTCTCCATTTGATTAAAATTTTAAGCATATATTTTATATCTGCTTATTTTATGAGTTACATGTTATTTTTATGATCCCATAATTGTTTTGGTTCCCTTGACCCTAATTATTTATATTTTTTGAACATTATTTTCACCCTTGTTTCCAATTTATGGAATTATTTTTCAGGATCGCGTTGGCCAATGATGAACTCACTCTATTCTGGTTCTTTTCCCACCACCATTCCTCATGTTAGTCATTATCATCCCATAATTATGGTGATTCTAAATTGTTGGGATGGATTCATGCATTATTGAACCCCTAGATTCATTGTGGATGCATGAATCATAAAGGGATCGTTTTTTTTTTGAAGATAGATTAAGGCGTGTTTTGGGATACAGGTGATGAAATTGTGAACCATGACCACTGTATAGTGATGGTAGGCACGATGGATACCCCAAAAGAGATTGAAGTTCCAATTTATGGCCACCTGAGGTTGGTAATCAATGATAAGAGGTTTTCACATTCATTTTTAGTGGATCTTAGGTAGTAAAACAATGGTGTAAGTAACATATTTGGAGGATCTAGTGCTAGTGTGAAGGAAGACTTCAGTCTCTATGAAATTTTTAACTACATGACGTGTATCCTAGAGGACCACAAGCTGTGTAGTCTGGGTTTTCAAGGTGGATATGGTTTTTTACAAGTTAAATATCACAAACTACTCAGTTGATCCCACATTCCATGTGACCCTACCCGGGAATTCAAATCATGTGCCGAGAGCACACACTTATGGCCTCGGGTGGATAGATACTCCATGTACCTCGAGGATATGTTGTGTAGTAGTACATGGCTAACCAAGTTTTGTGCTGATAGAACACACCCAGGAACCCATGTTGTAGTACACATCATGTAAACCTATGTACATGTTGTGTAGATCCCCATGGATCGACAAGATGTGACATGGAGAGAACACACATGGGCATCGAGGAGGAGTCACATGTCATGAGACCCTATGTACATGTTGTGTACTTTTTCCATAATCTTATAAATTAGGCATATTATTCCCTATAAATCATATTCGGGCCTACGAGTAGCATATACTAAGTGTTTTTCCACATGGGATGCAATGGTGTCCTTTTTTTGACACCAGAGGTGCGATGCGAGGTGATATAAATGGGACACTCCTTTCAACAATGCTTAGTTGATGGTAGTGTTTGATCATGATCATAATAGTGTTATTGAGGCCACCACTCCATTTATCACTAGTGTGAAGGTCCCCCCATATCTAATATACAAGTATAGATAGAACTCCCCCACATTACACATAACATCCCCAACCTGAAATCCACTAAATTGATCCCCTGAGCGAGGTCACCACATGACATCATGCACACCTCCCCATATGCTAGATTTTTCCGACTACTATCAAGCGTCTAATGAATCACATGGGTAGACTATACCCTCATTACTAGAGTAATCCATATTATAAAAATAAATAAAATAGAGGAAAAAATAATCAAATAACTAGAAACATGTGTTAAAAACCATTTCCAAAATAGGGTACAAACCACCATGAAATAATAAATATTCCATGTCATGATAATCATGTATTAAGTGAAGAAAACCCAAAAAAAAAATAAAAAACAAAATCCCAAAAATGGTTCCTAACTCCAAGTCAAGATTCTCATCCAAGTATAACCCAATCCCAACTCAACTCCCTAGCATAGGGTCCTTTCCCTTGTTCGAACCTATAACCATGAAATCTACTCAGGCACCCAATGGCGGCCCGAGAAGTGTGTGAGTACAACTCTATATTCCACCACCAATAGTGTATACAAAATATCAAGTCTAACAGATAGTTCATGAAAGTAATAAATAAATGAAAAATTAAGAAATGATAACTCAAGTTCCATTAGTTAACAATATACTCTTTAACCATTTTCACCATTAACACCATTTCATCAATTATACTATCTTCATTACTACATTCATCATAATCATGTTTTTCATGGGTTAGGAATTTACATCATTTCCATAATGGCCCAATCCAATTAAATACCATACATAAGGAATAAATCATGTTCCTTACCTCACTAGGTAAATCCATTTCACAATATTTACATCACATTTACCTTGGAGCATCAATCTAGGTAGTTTCATATAATGAGACCATTAAGAGCCTATAACATTAGTTTGAAACCCAAAATCATGCATTCTAGGGGTGGGTTTAGAGCATCAGTCCAACCCACCCCATGGGAGGAGACTTAATCCTTTATCCCACACCACCAATCCATGTGAACATGCTTATTTATCCATTTACCACACATACCATATCACAAAGAATACATAATAAATATAGATAACACATCACATTTCACATTTCAATTAATACATGAATCATACTTATTCCATAATCCATTAACACAATTACCATTTACTATGCATAACCCATTCAACCCATTTCCCTTTTCCATGCCTTATCCCATTAGGCATAATAATGAAAATTCCTACATTAACCCATTTCACATATTTAATAATTCGTATTCTTTAATCCATTTATTCATTTTCATTACAAATATGTAATCCATTTGACACACTTACATTAACCCATTTAATCCATTTTCACATTATTCCAAACAATACCTTATACCATTTCCAACAACTAGAAATACTACCATTAGTGCCTATTTATAATTGAACCTACATGTCAAAAAATTAATCGTGGGATATATTTCAATATAATCCAGTCTCATGCTTAAAATTTCTATACACCATGTTTGGGAATGTTGGTGCACCCCATTGGTGGCCATAATCTAGTTACATAAACCTCAACTCATACCCTGGGGATCATAAGGTGTTTAAATCACTATTTATCCAACCATTTTACTAAATCATACTAAAGGTAACTAACACACAATAATAGGAAAGAAATATCACCACCACACATGAAAAATTCTATAATAAAACTATGGGATATAACTTGTAGACCACCCACCTCGAATACAAAGATGAACGCACCATTAACCTTATCCTTGGATATAGATTCAAGAACATTTTGAAACTCCTTTCTAAGATCCACCATGAATATGGTTTTAGGTATTTGGAAGAATAAGAACAAATCTAAAATCCCTAATCTAGAAAAGACAAACAATGGGAGAGTTAGACTTACCCTGAGATTCGATCCACAAAAAGCAAAGCTCCAAACAACCTAGAATCAAAGGAGAACCACCCTTGAGAAGTTTTGAGGGATAAGGTTCATCACTAGGGTTGAGAGGGGAAACTTTTGAAAGAAAATTAGGTACAAACATAAAATCATAAGGAGGTATTTTGGTAATTTTATTCTTTTTAATGGGGTGCACGGTTTGGAAACACAGTTTTCCAAACCGTGCGCAAACCGTGTCCCTACCTCTGTCCAAGAGGGTTTGAGTCGTACGGTTACTTAGGGAGGCCCACACTGTTTAAAAACTATGCGACAATAGTGTAGAATGCCTATTTCCATGGGCACATGGTTTGGACCTCCCCCTTGAATGGTTCTGCTAAACTATTCACCCCTCCTCCCAGATAGCATGGTTTGGGTGCACGGTTTCCACTAATTGTGCACCAATTGTGTAACATGCACAGAATGGAAATTTTCTCTTTTATTTATGTCCCTAACCCCTATAACACTCCCAATATTCTTCATACACCTGATAAATATTTTATCAGAAAACTCTAAGGAATTCAAACCAAAATTTAAACAAGATCATACCTCTATAAACTCCAAGATCTTACAACATCCCAACCTTATAATGACCCATCCTTAAGTTTCGCTCCCAAGCATCACTCTGATTTTCAATAAAGGAGATTATTACACTCCATCTACGCATCTAACTACCTTTCCCAAGTTTGTTCATGAACATTTACAAGTTTTTATAAGACTCAAACCAAGGGAACAATCTTTCCCCGCATGACTTTCTCACTACGATCTACAAAACGAACCAGATGCTCCTCAAAGGATGCATTAGCGTCGAGCTCTACATCCTCAACATCAATCACATGAGATGGATTAGGGTGATACTACCGAAGCTATGAAACATGAAAAACATCATGCATTCCACTATACCACTATGGAAGATCCAATCATTACGACACTGGTCAGATACTCTTCACAATCTCAAATGGCCCCACATACCTAGGTTCCAACTTACCTTACTTCTGAATTCGATGGTGACCCAACCTTGGAGACACCCAAAGAAACAGTCGACCACCCACCGAAAACTCAAGAGGTCTATGATGCCATTTTGAATATGATTTATGCCTAATCTGCACTATTTCCATGTGATTTAGATTCAAATAAATTTGATCTAAAATATCCTATACAAGACTTAGCACCAAAAACCATGATTCCCCTACTTCCATCAAACACAAAGAATATCAACACGGTCTACCATAGAGAGCCTCAAACAATTCCATCTGAATCATATCATGGTAACTATTATTTTACAGAAACTCAAAAAGTGCCAAATGATTTTCCCATTATCCACCAAAATCTATGACAAAATCATTGAATATGTACTCTAGTACCTGAATGGTACACTTCGACTACCCATCTGTCTGTAGGTAGAAAGCCGTACTCGTACACACCTAGGTACAAAACACCTTATATAATCCCTACCAGAAGCATGATGTAAAATGTGGATCATGATCCAAAACTATGGCTCATGGAACCTCATGAAATCATAATATCTACAAAATGTGAAATTCACCCAACTGATCCAAAGTGTAAGTCTATCTAATCATCAATAAATAAGCAAGCTTAGTCAAACAAACAACAAATATCCATATTGCATCATTATTACAAGGTTTCCTCAAAAGACCCACTACAAAATCCATCACCACATTTTCACTCTGGAATGGGTAATGGATAAAAACCCCACTTGACCACTAATGTTCAGCCTTAACCTTCTAACAGGTAAGGCATCACACAAAGAATCATGCAACCTATATCTTCATCCATGGCCACCAATATTGCCTATAAAGGTCTAGATACATTTTTGTCATGACAGGATGCACTTCCCACTTTGATGCACAGAACTCGCACATCAAATGTTCTCACATTCACATTGGCACAAAAACACAACCACAACATAAAAAATCCCATCATTATCAATGGTCTAACCAAAAGGTGACTTCTTACCTTTAAGATTTCTCCTCAAAGCCAAACATTTTGAATCCTCTTTCTGATTTTCCTTGATTCATTTCAGAAGCATGGAATCAACTACCAAGGATTAAAGGTTCATCTACCCATGCCCACCCTATACCTATAGATGCATCTCAGCAAACAAATCCATCATTCTCTATGTGAAACTAGATTCCCAAATCACCTGATTTTGAGCCTTCCGACTCAAAGAACCAAATCACCTGATTTTGAGCCTTCCGACTCAAAGAATCTATAACGTAGTTTCCCTTTCCTAGTTTTTAAACCAACTCAAAATCAAAATATTGCATGTACCTAACCCATATTCACTACCAAATATTCAAATAATGCTATGAAAATATATACTTAAGGTTTTATGGACGATATACATGGTAAATTTCTCTCCCAACAAGTAATTCTACCAACATTTCAAAGAAATAAACCACTAAAACTAACTCAAGATCATGAGTAGGGAAATTTCTTTCATGAGGACTCAACTACATTGAACCATACGCAACAACTTGATCGTCCTGTATCAATAGAGCTCCAAGGAAAACACTAGATGCATCACAAAACATGATATACCCCTTTCTTGACTTAGGTAAGATCAAAATCAGTGCAGTAGTCAACAACTTATTTAACTCTTGGAAAGATTCCTCACATGCTTCAAACTATTCAAACCTGAACCCTTATTATTTAAGCTTGATAGTGGTTCTTACAAATGAGAAAAGTATTTACTGAGCCTTTGGTAATAACTAGCCTATCCCATAAATCGTTGAAGATCAGAAACATTCTTGGGTGGCCCCCAAGACACAACTACTGCCACTTTCTCTGGATCCACTAACACACCTTCCTCTAAGATAATGTGACCCAAGAAATTCACCCTATCAATCCATAAATGGCATTTGTATATCTTGGCGTATAGCCTATGATCACTTAGTGTACTCAAGATGATTTCAAGATGTCTGGAATGATCATCAGGGATTTTGGTGTACACCAAGATGTCATCAAAAAATACAATTATGGACAAGTCTAGATATGGGTGTAATGTTCAATTCAATAGATCCATAAAAACTTTTGGTGCATTTATCAATATGAAAATCATAACAAAAAACTCATATAACTTGTACCCACACCTAAAAGAAGTCAGTGGTATGTTAGAAGGCCTCACCCTCAGCTGATGATATACCGACCTCAGATCAATCATAGATATCACTGATTCACCTCTCAACTGGTCAAATAGTTCATCAATTCAAGGAAGAGGGTAGCTATTTTGGATTTTTATTTTATTTAGATTCCTATAATCAACACACAAACGTGATGATCCATCAAACATTTTGGAAAACAATACTAGAGATCCCCAAGGTGACATGATTGGATGAATAAACCCCTTATTCTATAACTCCTCAAACTGAGTTTTATGTTCCTTGAGTTCTACCAGTTCCATTCTATATGGCGGAATGGAAACTAGTTCTGCTCCCAATTGTAACTGTATTGTGAAATCAACATCTCTCTCGAGCAGAATTTTTGAGAAATACCCAGGAAAAACATCCTAAAACTAATTAAAATTTGTGGAAAGGTAAGATTCTCTACACCCCCACCATCAAGCATAATACATGCCATCTGGGCTATGAGTTCACCCAACTACTAACAATCTAGCCCTGTACAGCCTTCCTGAACATCCCATTCACCAAGATGGAAATAAGTGTCTCCCTAGAGAGATTTAAACACTACCCTATGATGGTAATAGTCAATGTGATCATGGTATAACACTAACCAATCCATTCCCAAAATTATATCAAAAAATTACATTTCAAACATGAACAAATCCCACAAAAAATGGTACCCATCAACCTCAAGAGCACACCCCCTACACTGCCTGATATCCTCTATTTACATCCTTAATGGTGTATCGATCGACATAACCCCACATATATATTCCATTTCTAGACCCAACACAACCAAAAACTATGAATAAATAAAATAATGTGAATCACTTGTATCAAATAAATCACTAGAAAGCATGGAAGAAACAATAAGCATACCTTGAATAGTCAATGGTCTAGCCTCACCACCTCAATGGTCTTACTAAACTACATGATACTAACTTTCCCATTTTCCCTGGGCTATGTCATGATATTTGGATGCTTCACTACTTGCTGGTAAGGACGCTCTCACCCCGGAGTTCTATGTCCACCACCTCTACCAGTACAACCAGTTGAGCTCCAACTGCCTGCCTGATATGGGGTAACCAATAAATTTATGGTACTCTACACTAGACTCACGCCTCCCTCATTACCAATTTGTTGTGGGTTCCTACCAAACCCCTACACATACCCCATTCTATCGCATGATCAAAATTCAATCGGTGGTTAGGGGCACTAATTGTGCATGTGTCTGGGCCTACTTCACTGATATAAGAAAACTCGATCATTTCCCTGAGAAACTAGTTCCCTCTTCTAAATACTCTATTCACCACTACCCTAGTGTAAACTCTCAAAGCGGTGCTTCCTTTCATCATGAGTTTCACCACTAGTCCTCCCAACTAGAACTACATTCCCACCACCAGAAGCCTCTTTGAGGTTCCCTTCTGAAATAAGGGTTTGGTCCACTATATCATCAACCCTATTTAAAAAAAATATGTTTCCTAGGACTTGATATTATACTTAAGTCCATCCTGTAAATGTATTTTCGTAGCTACCTCATCACCTACCAATGTGGGAACGAAGTGCTGCAGGTCAGTGAAATGACCAGCATACTCCATCACGGACATAAATCCTTGGGTTAACCTCATTAATTATATAGCCTTATCATACCTCAATGTATCTGGGTAGAAATGTTCTAGAAACTTTTCCGAGAAATACTTACATGTCATTCCATAAACCTACTGAGTTTGGACCGAGACATCCTACAAACACTTTTCCTGACCCTACAACATATAAGCCACCAACTTGATTCTCTTATCTGGAAGAGTCTCTATATGATCAAGAATTGTCTGGATGGACTCTATCCAGAATAGAGTTTCATCCATACCACCCTCTCCATTAAAATTCAGAGGGTGTTTTAGCTGAAACTTCTTGGTAAGCTCAAACATACTTGGAACAACCCACACTGGGTCCCTTTCAATCATCTGTATAAAATAAACAAATTTCTCATGAAACTACTCATCTCTTTAGTCACCCTGTTTCACTAGGTTTCATTGCTCCATTTCAAGATGAGTGTTCTTAGTGACATCTTCCTTCCACCAAAATGGCACATGATGTTGTTGTGGAATCTTCCTACAATTTCAAACATGAGTCTTAGAAAACTAAACATAAAATTTCTACAATTTTTACAATAGTTATCTCCACTAAACACAAAAAAATCAATTCATATACAATATCCCAATGAATATCATCAAACATAGAGTACTATACTCATTCATGGTCAACATAGGGAAGGCCAATTTACATAGTCACAAATTTTTCATAAGGAACCTTCTTAAAACCATTTCCACTTTTACAAAAAAAAGATTTTTCCTCTTAGGCACAATTTCTGTATTTCAGAACTCATTAAAACAAAAATTTTAACTCATTTACCCTTTTCTTTAAAAAATTATTTAACTAGTCCTTAATTTCTTTTTATTTAACCTCTTTCATCATATTTATTAGACACCATATTTCTTTAACTTTTCAATGAAGTGAAATGGATTATACTTTTTATGCACCATATACCCATCCCATATGTGCTTATCATGATGGATGTCTCCTATATCATTAGGTTCTTAAAAAAATGCATGAATGCACAACCTCATGTCATTCTGTCCATGAGAAAAATATCATAAAATAGTCACATCACACAACAAGTGCATCACCCAACGGTGAAATATCATAAAACAATAACGACAGACAACAATAACAATAATTCCTTCCCGAGTCACTTGGGTTTTCCCCCATACATGGGTTAGCTACTCCCAATAATGAGCTCATTGTCAATGATTGACACATTCTAATATTCCTTATACCATCCCCAAATTATAATTCATATAAAATACCTACTTGGATACCACTATATTACATCCCCAACCCAAAAGACACTAAATTGGTGCCTCGAGATGGGTTACCACATGACCTAAATTGTGCCTCCCAATATACTAGAGGTTGATAACTAGTATTTAAGGTCTAATGAACCACATGGGGATACTATACCCTCATTAATATTGTAACCCTTAATAGAAAAGTAAATTAAATAGCAAAAACAATAAGAAAATAACCAGAAACATGCATTAACAACCATTTCCCAAATAGGGTACAAACCACCACTAAATAATAAATATTTCATGTCATGCTAATCATGAAACAAGTGAAGAAAACCCAAAATAAATATAAAACAACCTAATCCAAAAAATAGTTTATGACTCCAAGTTTTAATCATCATCTAAGAACAACCCATGATCGACTCAACTCCCTAGCATAGGGCCCTTGTCGCTGTCCTGAGTTGCGACCATGAAATCTGCTTAGGTACCCAATGGTGGCCTGACCAGGGAGTGAGTACAACTCAGTTGGACACCACCAACGATGTCTATACAATATCTAATCTAATCTATATTGTATGAAAGTAATAAATAAATGAAAAAGTAAACAATGATAATTTGGGTTCCATTAGTCAGCAATATACTCATTATCCATTTTCACCATTAACACCATTTCATTAATTATACTATCTTCATTACTATATTCATCTTCATCGTTTGTTCCATGGGTTAGGCATTCAAATAATTTTCATAATAGACCAAGACAATTAAATACAATATATAAGGAATAAATCAAGTCCCATACCTCACTAGGAAAATCTATTTCACAATATTTACATCACAATTACCTTAGAGCATCAGTCCAGGTAGTTTCATCCAATGCAACCATTAAGGGCCCACAACATCTGTCTGACACCCTAACCCATTCATTCTAGGGGTGGGTTTAGAGTATCAGTCTAGCCTGACCCATGGGAGGATCATCATTCCTTTATCACACTCCACCAAGCCATGTGCACATTCTTATTTATCTATTTACCACACATACCATATCAAAAACCATACATAATGAATATACATAACAAATCAAATTCCATACTTCAATCAACACATGAATCATTCTTATTCCATAACCCATTAACACAATTACCATTTACTATGAATTACCCAATAAACCCATTTCCCCTTTTCATAACTTATCACATTAGGCATAATAAAAAAAAATCATACATTAGCCTATTTCGCATATTTAACAATTCACATGCCTTAATCTATCTTACACATTTCCATTACAAATCCTTAATCGATTTGACACATTTACATTAACCCATTTAACCCATTTTCACATTATTCCAAATAATCCCTTATTCCATTTCTAATAACTAAACATACTAACATTAGTTCCTTTTTATAATTGAACCTACATGTAAACACATTAATAATGGGATATATTTCAATATAATCCAATCTCATGACTAACATTTCTACACTCCATGTTCTTGAATGTTGTTTCACCCCATGGGTGGCCCTAATCTTGTCAAATTAACCTCAATTCATCCCATGGAGGTTATAAGGGGTTCAAATCACTATTTATACAACCATTTTACTAAATCTTACTAAAGGTGACTAATGCACAATAATTTGAAAGCAATATCACCACCACACATGAACAAATATATTATAAAACTATAAGATATTACTTGTAGACCCCATACCTTGAATTTGAAGATGAACACACCCTTCAATTTTTCCTTAGATCCGTATTCAAGAGCCTTTTAAAACCCCAACCTAAGATCCATTTGATAAATAGGGTTTTAGGGTTTTGGAAGAAGAGAAAAAACTACAAACCCTAATCCAAAAAAGATAAACAAGAGGAGTGTTAGACTTACTCGGAGCTTTGATTTGCAACAAATGATGCTCTAAATGGCCTATAATCAAAGGAGAACCACCCTTGGGAAGATTTTGGGGATAAGGTTCATCACTAGGGTTAATAGTGGAAGAATGTGAAAGAAAATTGAGTAAGAACTTAAAATATTGGGTGGTTAGTTTGGTAATTTTTTACTTTTTAATGGGGCACATGATTTGGCTACACGGTTTTCCAAACCATGTGAAAACCATGAGCCTTCCTCTATCTAAGAGGGGCTGAGTCGCATGGTTACCTAGGTAGGTCCATATGGTTTGAAAAACCATGCGAAAACTGTGAAGAATTCCTTTTTCCAAGGATGAATAGTTTTTCCTCCCCCTTGTAAGATTTTTATAAACCATGCACCCCTCCTCCTTACTAGTACAGCTTGGGCGCATGGTCTCCACTAACCATGCCCTAACTATGCAATATGAACTGAATAGCCATTTTTCCTTTTCTTTATGTCGCAGACCCCTAGGAAACCCTGAAACTTCCTCATACACTTAGTAAATATTTTAATATCCAAATGTAATGAATTAAAACCAAAATTTAAAGAAGACCATACCTCTATGAAGTCTGATATATTACATTAAAGGCGGTGTGTTTTCTCAATCAATAGAGTAGAACACCCAATCATTTATCTCTGGTAGTGTGAGGGTCCTCCATTATATTTGTGATCCCTCAGTTAAAAAACATAGTGGTGAGGTATGAGTCCTCCATACTCATTGTAGAGAGGTTATGTGTGGTGCTTATATTGGAGATGAGACCTTTAGAGTTATTGGAAGACTCTTTGTTTTATCTATATGTGGAGATGTAGACTACCTTTCTCTTTTCACTTGGTTTTCTTTTGAGTATATATGATGTTGGGTTTCTTTACTCTCTTTCCTTATGGGTTGAGTTGACTATTATTATTTCTATATTTCAACCCTCTTGGTTTTTGGGATGTCATACTGGTTATGTATATACTCAACCCTTCATGGACTATGCCAACACATGTGGTGTCATATTTAGTTGATATGAAGATCGATTGTGATTTATATGGATTTAGTATTAGCGGAGTATAGTGGTACTTGGAGGTGATGGATATATTCAGTAGGTAGCCTTGGATATTGTGAGCTGGACTCTCTTTGTATTTCCTTTTTTCAGTTGTTTTCAGGCTAGTACCTCATTTATGGTTAGGCATATATTTTCCCCTTTATATCTTTTAGTTTACTTCATTGTACTTTTATGTATTTCTTAGAGGTCGTTTCATGTATGGTTTACACATTATATTCTCAATAATAATTTATAAATATGAACTGTTTCATGTAGTGGGTTGTGTGTGTGTACATGTACTTTAGGCTAAAGAATTTCATTTCAGTTATACAACTACTAAATGCTTATCACTAGACCCTAGCCTATTGGAGGCAGGTTTAGGGTGTAAAACCTTACTTACTACTAGCCTAGGAGGGGTCTTGATGGGTTGGTTTATCATTGAGTGGTATCAAAGGTGGTTTAACCTTGAGTCGATGTTTGGAGTTGGTCTTTTTTTGAGGTTTGGTTTGGGAATTTAGTGCAATGATGTCGAAGTGTTTTGAGTTTAGCTCTCAGGATAGGGAATCCAGTGTTGGTGTGACAACTGATGTATCCATACACTGGGACACTGACTACCATCTTTCCAACTCGACACATCGAGGAATCATTTTCATGGAACCAATATTACATGTATCATATAGGATCAAGTCATTTGAATTTAATTAATTCTTGACTCATCTCCCCATACATGGTCATATAACCATGGTATGCCTTGTTAACTTTTAGGATTCCTCTATGATGAAATCCAGCTAGGATGTTGATACTGGATCATGAAGATGACTCTTTGAGTGATGAGGCTTTAGTTCAACAACATATTCATGAGGTGTTTCCACCAAGAAAGTATAATTTAGTGCTCCCATACGATGGAAAACTAATAGGTATAACTGGTTAGGATGATGATGCACACAATATTATCACATTAGATGAGTTTTAGCGATAGATACCACTTAGGTTTCATGAAGAGATAGATTCTTAGGAAGTAAAGGATTGAATCAAGGCAGTGGTTCAAGTTTTCTTGATTTTTTAAACCTCGCATGATTAGATGGTTACACTGGCAACCCATCTTCTGCATGGAGTGGTAGGGTACTGATGGGGTCTGATCACTTAGACTCATAGTGAGTTGAAAGTCTCATGGATATAATTTAAGTAGTTATTATATGATTAGTATTAACCTTAAAAATAATTATTAGTGTAGATTAAATAGATTCTTGAGATGAGCGATATGTTAGTGGCTGAGTACACCTCGAGGTACACCAACCTCACACACTACTCTCTCAATATGGGATGGGATAGATACTTCTGGGCATGGAATTTTTATCATGGCCTTCATAGAGACTTTTCACCAGCATGATCTCCTTATGAATTCATACTTATACTATAGTTCTAGAGTGGAATTTTCTTATAGATAACTTCATAATAGAGGTACATTGGGCTGTAAGAACTAGTAATGGACATGTCGGGAATGAGTCAACTACAATAGCTAGTAGGCATTAGTTTTTAGGGTCTTTTGGAACAACAGGAATAATCATATCTGGACTCAAACACATAGATCTACAATACATATTTCTCATAGAGGATCTAGTTAGCCTAATGAGGGGTGATTATATGATTTTAATAGGAGAGCTCATATGAATCATGATTTCCTAACTCATCATGTTGCATATAGTGGATATTCTGTGGATAAACCTCCACAATAGAGATAACAACATGATTGAGGATCTCTCAGGCATGGTTAGGGAATTCCCATGGGAGGTAGTGCTTTTAGATGAGAAGGTGGATCTCAATAGGTAGGAGCTACAGGTGGAGGATGGTTCTATGATCTAATCCCAATTCGACCACTTGGTGGCCCATTCTAGGCTTAGAGGGATGGCGGTCAAGGGTGTAGACTTTTGCAGGAAATGGAGGGATATGACCAGGATTCTAATGAGATGATATGAGGTACAATAATGTCATATTTACTTTATATATAGTACTTGAGGTCACATGAACAAGTCATTCTATTATCTCTATATCCTTTGTGTGAGAGTTAGAGCTTCTAGTAGAGTCTTTGACCCATCAGTTGTGCATAGAGGTTTCTATAGGGAGCTACTGTTTTATTTCTCACATCTTTCGACGGTGTGAGTTTCCACTCATTAGATAGAGTTTCTCATGGGACATATTGGTATTTTTTAATAAACCTTATTATTTCATCATGAGTATAAATTGGTTGAACATGGTACATGCCCATATAGACTATCATAGTATGAGAGTTAGAAGAATTTGTACAGATGGGATGAGATTCTCCTTTAAGGGTTAGAGGGATCTTATGACTAAACAAGTGGGGATCATGATCAGGAAGCTGCAACCTATCACCCATAAATTGATGAGTTTATCCCTGGTTCACGAAGTCTCTTTAGACATCTATCTCCCAAAAGTAGTGGAATATTATATGTATATCTTTTATAAAGATATTTCAGGACTACCTATGAGGTTAGAGATTTATTTTTACATCGTATTGAACCTTGGGACCACACCAATATCTTTAGTGGCATATTAAATGGACCCTACTAAGCTCCATGAGCTGATGGTAAAGTTGAGAGACTATCTCTATAAATGTTTTATGAGACCCAGTGTGTCCCCCTAGGAAGCTTCGATGTAGTTCATGAAAAAGGTGGACAATAGTTTGAGGATTATCATTTCCTGAATCAGGTAAAAATCAAGAAAAAATACCCCTTTCCAAGTATTGATGACCTTTTTGATTGATTAAAAGGTGTGATTAGGTTTTCAAATGTTTATCTCGAGTCTAGATACCATTTTTTAAGAGTTCACAATGATGATATTTTAAAAATGAAATTCTAATTTACCTATAGGAATTATGAGTTTCTGTAGACACCATTCAATGTTACTAATATTCCTGCTATGTTTATGGCGCTTATTAACTCTATCTTCTAGCCATACTTAGACCAGTTCGTAGTTGTCTTTCTCGATGAAATTCTCATATACTATGCGTCAGAGGAGGAATATGTAGAGAATTTGAGGTTGATCATAGACTTACTAGGAAATCACCAGCTATATGAAAATATCTCAAAGTGTCGATTTTAGATCCAAGAGGTTAAATTTATGGGGAATTTCATCTTTGATCATGGTATAGTTGCGGACCTGATAAAGATTGATTTTATGCTCACTTTGGAACCACCCAATAGTGTGTCATAGCTAAAAAGTATCCTTAGTTTATAAGGGTAATACAAAATATTCATGACATAATTTTCTAGGATTACATCCCCTTTGACTACCTTGATACATAAAGGGAATCTATTTTCCTAGATTGAGCAGTTTCTGAGAGTCTTTGAAGAGTTGAAGTTGAGGTTGACTAATGATTCTATTTTTAGACTATGAGAGGATTTAATTGAGTATGTGGTGTTTTGAGATGCCTCTTGAGTTGGTTTTGGGTGTGTGTTGATACAAAGGTAGGTAGTGATTACATATGGGTTAAGGAATTTGAGACCACATGAGTAGAATTACAAAACCCATGACTTGGATTTGGTAGTAGTAGTATTCACTCTGAAGATGTGGAGAAATTATATTCTAGGTGAGAATTTAATTGTTTACTTATACCATCAGAGTCTTAGGTACATCTTCACCCATAAAGATATTTACTTGAGAGAGGCATTTGTTGGATTTCCTATAAGACTGTGATTTCAAGACCGTCAACACTCTAGGGAAGGATAATGTAGTGGCATATTCCCTTAGTAGTAAATTTCATTCTCTATTGGAGTTACTAGGCTTGATAAGAAAGAATATGAAGTTCCCAAGTAAGTTATGAAGATTCATTTAAGTAATAATTATTTATCTTAAATATTATAAGTATAAGTAGACAATTCCCCACCATTGGATTACTAGAGATACATTCACTTTATGGAAAATGAGTTTTTGAGTTGTTGTCAAGATGTAATTAACTTTGAGAATTACATGTGGAAAAGGTATTTACTATAATTCCATATAACATTAAAAACCCATAATTTCATGATTTATAACAAGTGTTTCACCTTCATACATATTGAGGATTTTTTCAGTTTATATTTTTATAGAATAAGGAAAAAAAGATCTTTCATATCAAACCCTTATATTATAAAGTGGAAAATTCCTCTTAATATCCATTTCTTCACAAAAAAATAGGATTCTTAAATTTAAAATCATGTTTCATTCAATACACATTTACTTCTTTTAAGATAAAATTCCATAATATAAATATCATCATTTCCATTGTTCCTACTCATCCTTAAGCCTTGTGAAAAACATTTGAAAATGTGAGATGAGAAAAAAATCTTAGTATGGGATATAAAAATAAAGGAAATATGAAATTCTAGTGAAAAACCTGGAAACCCATGAAAATTTTTACCTTTTTCAAATTATAAACTTTGAGAATAAAAAACACTTAGTATTGAAGTCAAATTTCTACCTAAAGTTTTTCATAAAACATTTCTTAAGAAAGCATTAAGGAAAAATCATAATTCACGAGGGTTTCTTTGAAAAACATGAATAAAATTCCTTGAAAACAAAATTTTTACCAATAAAAGATCATGAAACTTTCTTTAAATCATAAGCTCATTTTCATACCATATGAAATCAAAATATCTCCATAGAAACCCATCAATAAGATAACGATGAAATATATCCATGGACAATGTAAATAATCCCATGCATAACAATAATAGATTTCATAATGATGGAATGCATAATTTCATACATCATAATCTTATCGTCGAGGACTCATGCTAAGACATAATTTGAAAATAGGTATGGAATACACCAAATACCCAAGATAGTTTATTTCATGAGACCTACCGATGCATAGAGGTGATATAACAGTCCCCACACATCTTACTAAGTCCAATGCGCTCAATATATGAAATAAATTAATAACAATACAATACATAAACAATATAAAAATTAATATTGAAAAAATAACATACTAAATGCCAAAATTGTTCCCAATTAATAAATAGAACAACATGGTCATAATACATACAAAGATATAAGGTGTATAGTGTCATTAGAGTATATCCCCAGGGAAGTATAAAATTCTTTAAATTATGTTTACATTGTCATGACTCGACCCACTGTGGCCTGCATGACTGGTGGTAAGATGAGTGTGACAACCCCAAGCCCACCTCCAAAAGGCCTAGGCTTGGTGACTAGTACTGAGTAGGCATAAACTAAAATGTTAGGACTTAGCCTAATATACCTCTACATACACACAACCATCAATATGAAAACGTTTATTGGAATAATAAAAGATTTTAATATCGAGAATATAACTATGTATATAATAAACTCTAGGAAATACATAAATCAGAGTACAACAGCATTATATAAATGATAAAAGGGGAATAATCCATGCCAAACTAGAAATGCAAGGGGGAATCCCAAACTGACGTCAACTATAAAGAGTAGATTGAGGGAGATCCAGACTCTAGATCTCAGATTCTGACCACTGAATATAGTTAATTCCACAATGTAATACTAAGATCCACAGATACCAGGTTCACCATAGTCACTACTAACTACCCATTTTCTTCATAAGACATGAAATGCGTGATAAAACCCCATAAAGGGGTGAGTATTAACATACACAATAGGACACCTTAAAATCACTAAGCATGAAGAATCAAGAAAGAGTATTCAGATCATCACCATAAGGGTGTGTTAATCAAAAAATGAAACAACAACCAAAACAACCAGAACATCTATAACCCAGGTATACTCAACAATAATCCCAAATGAGAGACAAAGGGGTTCTCTATCTCCACAGCCTATCTAATAATGATGAGTCTTCCTGTAGCTTCAACAGTCTATCTCTGATTCCCATCATCATGAAAAACCATACAATAATCCATGGGGAGGGACCCTGACCTCATAACTATGATACACAGTTGAGGGATCCACAACTCTAGTAAAGAATCCCATGAAACCTCACCATAATCCATGTGGATGGGCTAGAAGCTCGTCACTACACTCTATATTCGAGGGATCCACAAATCTAGCAGAGGAATCACTCCTCACCAGATCTTGAAGATAGGGGGGAACCAATCAGTAGATAAAGGAACCACACCCTACTATATTATTATGGAGTACCTACTCTACATATTTAAGAAAAATGGGGGACCCATGCCCTAATGTGATGAGGGAGTACTGACCCCGACATCTCTCTGATCACACCCGATCACTACCATTGGTCAAGAATCACTAACAGAATAGTTATACTCATACAACCTCTTATCATACCTCTAATTCCAAAAGCAAGTCCACTTCCATGTTCTATATAGAAAACAATTCGTGATAGGATGCTTGTGGGAAAAAATATGATTCTGGAAAAATCATAACGAGTGCATGAGGCTCATCATTAGTTCATCGGGCTAAAATGAAAATCCATTAATATTTCACCACAAAAAGATATGACTAAATGAAAGGATTATTACATTATGATCCTCATGAATAAAACTGAGGACAAGATAGTTATTTTCCTAAAATGGATTCCTGATGAAAAAAATGAATTTTGTTATAACACATACTGATACCGCTTTGTGGGCCCAAGCCAAGAGTCAGAATAAAAAATAAAACATTGATCTTAAATAATACAACTCAATACCAGGGTTACAATATCATAGATGGATTGTCAATCCAACATTTTTGTAAGAAGTTATAACTGAAACAATATTTATTATAAAAATGATAATAATAATAATATTATAATTATTAATATAAATCAAAATAAAATTGAAAAGAAATATGGAGTGGGGAGGGGTTTTCCACGTAACTCCTCACACCTCCTCCACATTAAAAGGGAGCACATGGATCCCACTTATCTTCCACTCTCTCTCTTTTTATTTATTTAAATGATTAAATCAAAAATCTTATTATTAATAATATTGAAAGCCATACCTCCTGCACCCCTTATAACGAACCAACTTGGGTCGACCTAACCCATCACCCGAGTTATCCTACCACATGTTCTGAAGTGCATTCACAATCACCACGGGCTAGTGGAAAGCATAAAAAATAACCAAATATCACTTAGAAATGATTTCACTATAAGTAAACTGGAATAAACCATCCATAAAATGGGATGGTCAAACCAATATCATTAGATTTAATAGTAAAATAAAAATTGGATACCATAAATTATGACATACATCAAGTATAAACATACCACAAAAATATATATACATGGTATCTCAAAATAAACAACCCAACTCAAAAGAAAGGGTGTAATTATAAACAACGACCAAGTACAAACCAATGAGTAAAAAATACCAAACATGACTCGACATGATTCCATCCCTATGATACCATGTCTCCTAAAAAAACACTAGATGAGGATAATCAACAAGAGCCACCCCAGAACATGGTTCCCTTACCTTTACCCATTTCATGAAAAATGAAATCTGTAAATGCCTATAAAGGGCCCAAGTAGGGTGTGAGGAAAAAGACCAGTATGATACCACCATGAGCCCATTTAAGGATTTTACCCATGAAAAACTAAAAACTATTTTGAAAATATTTTCAAAACTAAACCACTTTGAAAATATACCATTTCCAAAAAAACTTTCAAAATCCCTTTATCTTTCCTTTTTTTTTAAACATGGTTTTCCAAAACACTTTCCAAACATGGACCAAATCAATAAAAAATCCATAAGACACAACATGATCAACATATCCAAAAATTCATAAATAATCCAAATAATATAACCATATAAATGAAAATTGAACAAATGGGCATAATACATGTCATCTCATCATATGGAACAATCAAATTCATAAAGCACATAAACCAATTTGGTTGAGTAGTGTACCTAAGGTATCTAACTATCAGGATTATCATGAGTGGGTAAAAAATTATTCTATCTAAGAAATAGAAACTCACATTTTCTTCCTACCCAAAGTCTCACCCAATCCCTTGGAAACAAATAGAAGATCATATAGTCCATTCTTCAAGGCTCACACAGTCACTCAGAAAAACCAAAATGGAATCTTGAATGGTCTTCCCTTAATGTCTCGCAAAGTTACTTAAAAAAACCTCTCACTCACACCCTAGTTAACCCATAATCTCAATGCCAATAAAATCAAAATCAGGTGAACAAATCAATAAAGCTATAACATAATCCATTTCATAAGAAAACATGCCCAGTTTAGAAAAAACCCATTTTTAATGTAAAATAATTTCTAACACCACTTTAGAAATCCATTTAAAATCAGAAAACCTCTTTGATCCATTTTATCAAAAACTTGGTGGGAATATAAGACACATCCATTTTGAAAACCCCACTTTGAACATCCAAATTTCCATGAAAATCCATGAAACACATAAAACATGGAATACTGACCAATCATAAATCATTTAAATGGAAATTTAAATAAAACAAACTAACGGTGGTAAGAAATTTAAAGTCAATCCATGGAAAACATATTAAAATAGATACAACTTTATTAGATTTGGTCCAAAGTTCATCTCCTCTAATAAAAACCACAAGGATGAGGTAGAATAAGCACTCACACACCTAAGAAACAATAAATCAAAAAATCCTCCATTACAACCCTAAATTCATCCAAAAATTCTCCTAGGGTTCTAAAACTCCATTAAAAAGGAAGAACTAACACATGAAGGGGAAGAGGAAGAAGAAATAAAGAAGAAATAAACTTATCTCAAGAAAATACAACAAGAAACTAAGGATAAATCCAAACCAAAGGAGAGGGGAGAAGCTAAAAGACAAAGGGGAGGGATGTCTATGATGGAGGAGAAGAAATAAGGGTCAAAACCCTTAAAATTAGATGGTGGAAAAGGGTAAATTCACCATTTTTAATGATATGGGAAGGGTTACACAGTTTGGATAAACAATTAGGAAAACCATGCACAAACCATGTGCGTTGCATTTTCCACCCAATATAGGCCACACAATTTTCTTTGGGGTGTCATATGTTTTGAAAAACCATGATCAAACTGTGAAAAATCACACTATAAAAATTATAGTGCCCCTTTCATGGTTTCCTCATAGATTAGAAAAATTGTGTGCTAACTGTGCACCCTAGTCTATCTCCCCCAAAACTCTCAATTCTATCCCCGGAAAGTACTCCAATAACACACTCAATTGAAAATAAAACTCAAAATAAAACATACTAGTGACTTGGGGGGTGTCATAAACTCCCCACCATGCCACTTTCAGCCTCCAAAAAGTACTCAAGCTTCACTAGAAGAAAATAGTTAAGGCCACTTCTCCCCCAAAAAATATTCCCACTCCCATATATCGTGATTATAAACACTAAAATTCTAGAGCACACTAAAAAAAGTTATTACCATCCCATAAAAACACCTTGCTCTGAACATCCATGACATGAACAGGTTGCTCCACTAAGGCAGCATCAGGATCTAAATCCAAACCTTCCCAATAGAACACATGAGATGGGTCTGGATGATATCACTTCCTCTAGGAGATGTAGAAGATGTCATGGATCAAGGTCATACATGGTGGAATCTCTAACCGATAGGATACCTTCCTAAGATGCTCCACAATATGAAATGATCCAATATAACATAGCACCAACTTCCCCTGCTTTCCCAGGGAGGGAATCCCAATTGAAATGATACCCAAATAAACACATGATCACCAACCAGAAACTTCAATGGATGATCATGGTGGGTAGCATAAATATTCTAGTAGCTCTGATTCATTTCTATACATTTCTGAATCAACCAAACTATCTTAGTCATCTCCTGGATGAGACACGGTCCAATCAAAGAATGATTTTCCACTTCATCCCAATATAATGGGGATTGGAATGGCCACCCACATAATGCCTAAAAGGGGGAAATCATGTTCAAGGACTAATATATATTATTATATGAAAACTTGGACAACAATAGGTGGATTTCCCAAGAACCAAAAAAATGAAGCACACACACCCAAAATATATCCTCAAGATTCTAGATGGTCCGCTTAGACTAGCCATCCATCTATGCATGATATGCAGTGCTCAACCTCAAAAGGGTTCCTAAAGACTCTTGGAGTCCCTTCCAAAAGTGATATGTAAAATGATCATCTTGATTTTAAACTATCTCTGATAGAACTCCATGAATCCAAACAATCTCTTGAACATATAGACGTCTGAGGTCCTCTACCTTCATCGAATCCCTGATAGTTAGAAGATGGGTTGATTTAATAAATGAAAGAAAATAACACATATTTAACCCTTCCCAATCAGTATACGAGGTAGAAAGGTCATGAAATCCATAGATATCTCATCTCACATCCACACCAACATAGTAAATGGTTGAAAATCCCCAACTATTCTATAATTCTTAGCTTTGATCCCTTGGTAGGTCAATCATATAGAAACAAAGTCTACCATGACACATCTCATCTCGGGCCACCATTATCGGCCGATCAAGGTATAAAATTTCTTGTTCACCCTGGAGTCAATGACCCAACTATAAAGATGCACCTGAATCATCACCATTATCCTCAAGCTCAAAAGAAAAATCATATTCTTCTAGAAGATAAGAGAACCATTGTAAGGTTGAGACCAATCACCTGAGGTCTCCCCACCATCTAAATCAATGATAATCTGTAGGAATTCAGGGTCAGATACCTACTCAGCCCTCACATGATCGATGGGGAAGGGTGTAATCTGCACACTAGACAAAAATATATACCCTCCATCCTCCTTCATGTAGAGTATCAGATAAAAAAACAAGCTTATAAGACCCCAATCATCCACCTATTTCCAAACTGCCTTCAGTGGAAGTTTCCTTCTCAAATCATCGATGACCACATTCCCATTCCCTAGCATATATGCAATATTGAAATCAAAAGTCTAAAGGTACTCACTACGGCAAAAAAGGCATTTAGTGGCGGTTTTTTTCGTTTCGCGGCGGTCTAACCGCTAAATCGATTGGCGGCGGTTTTGAAAAACCGCCGCGAAATCGTGCATCTGGAAACTATTCGCGGCGGTTTTCAAAATCGTCCCAGAACGTTTCGCAGTGGTTTTTTTTTTTTTTTTTTTTTATTTTTGTTATTTTTTTTAATTTTTTTTAATTTTTAATTTTATAGATTTATTTATATATTTATTTATTTATATATATATATATTTATTTATTTATTTTTCGTATTTATCTATTTATTTTATTTATTTATTTATTTATTTATTTTATTTATTTATTTTATTTATTTATTTTATTTATTTTATTTATTTTATTTATTTATTTATTTAATTTTCGTATTTATTTATTTTATTTATTTTATTTCGTATTTATTTTATTTAATTATTTTATTTCATATTTATTTTATTTCATATTTATTTTATTTTATTTATTTATTTTATTTTATTTCATTTTTATTTTTATTTTTTTTATTTCGTATTTATTTTTTATTTATTTATTTTATTTCGTATTTATTTTATTTACTTATTTTATTTCATATTTATTTTATTTCGTATTTATTTTATTTATTTATTTTATTTTATTTATTTATTTTATTTTATTTATTTATTTTATTTTATTTCGTTTTTATTTTTATTTTTTTTATTTCGTATTTATTTTTTATTTATTTATTTTATTTTGTTTTTATTTATTTATTTACTTTATTTCGTATTATTTTATTTACTTTATTTATCCATGCATGCACATCCCATGCACATGCACATGCACATGCATGCCCATGCAATATAAAGAAATTCTGCGTTTGGTGAGATTTGAACCCCTAACCTCTTGCATATTTTCCAAAGACTTTACCACTCCAGCAAGCTCGCCATGTGGTTAATAAACAGAATTTAATATACTTATATAAATTAATTGAAAAAACAAATAATACATAAATAATAGATATAAACTCAATAATAATAAATAATAAATAATAAATAATAAATAAGGAATAAGGAATAATAAATAATAAATAATAAATAATAAATAATTATAAATAACAAATAATAATTAAATATAAATAATAAATAATAAATAAATAATAAATAAATAATAAATAATAATAAATAATAAATAATAAATAAATAATAAATAATAAATAAATATAAATAATAAATAATAAATAATAAATAATAAACACAAAATAGATATAAATAATAAATAATAAATAATAAATAATAGATATAAATAATAAATAATAAATAATAAATAATAAATAAATATAAATAATAAATAATAAATAATAACTAATAACTAATAACTAATAAATAATAACTAATAAATAAATATAAATAAAAAATAAAAAATAAAAAATAAAAAATAAATATAAAAAATAAATAATAAATAATAAATAAATAATAAATAATAAATAATAAATAATAAATAATAAATAAATACAAATAATAAATAATAAATAAATATAAATAATAAATAATAAATAAATATAAATAATAAATAAATATAAATAATAAATATAAATAAATATGATTAATAAATAATAAATAATAAATAAAGATAAATAATAAATAATAAATAATAAAAAATAAATAAGAAATAAGAAATAAGAAAGAATAAATAAACATAAATAATTAATAAATATAAATAATAAATAATAAATAATAAATAATAAATACATAATACAAAATAGATATAAATAATAAATAATAAATAATAAAAAAGAAATAATAGATATAAATAATACATAATAAATAATAAATAATTAATAATTAATAATCAATAATCAATAATCAATAATCAATAATGAATAATGAATAATAAATAATAAATAATAAATAATAAATAATAAATAATAAATAATAAATAATAAATAATAAATAATAAAAAATAACTAATAACTAATAAATAATAACTAATAAATAAATATAAATAATAAATAATAAATAATAAATAATAAATAAACATAAATAATTACTAAATATAATTAATAAATATAAATAATAAATAATAAATAATAAATAATAAATAATAAATAACCAGTTACAAATAATAGATAATAAATAAATTAAAGTATATTATAAATAATAAATAACAAATAATAAACGAAACACATGAAAAAGTATGAAAAGACGTGATAAGGGATGAAAAATCATGAAAACGCATGAAAAAGGATGGAGAAGCATATGAAGTATAAGGCATTAGAAAGAATGAGAACGCATGAAAACTCGTGACAACTCTGGAAAACTCCTTAATAATTCAACATAATCATCATAATAACCCATAAAAAACCATTGATAAAGATAACAAGTCATGGAAACCCAAATAAATAGTAATAAATGGAGCTACCGTTAAAACCCGTCAAAATGGTCATAAAGAGACAAAAACATTGGACTCACATTAACGGAGATAACTTATGATCCGAGAGTCCGTTTTAGATCCGTGACCTGTCAAATCAAAGATCCTGAAACGATCTCTGACCTGAAAGGTGAAAGAGTCTTAATGGACAGGCGGATCAGAAGTTATGACCATTTAAAAAAAGCTGACGGGGAACAGGTGCTAGAAACGAGGCATCGAAAAACATAACAAACCCGATAACCACTGAAAAGGCCATAACATATGACCTATGAGTGCATGTGGGCGCTGCGACTAGTCAAACTGAAGCTCATGGAACGAGCTATGATTAGACAGGTGGAGGAGGCCGAACTGACATGCGTATCGAAAGTTAGGTTCGTTTGAAGACAAGTTCGATGGGACACCGGTGACGGAAACAGGGTTTTGGAGGCCTTCAGAGGGGTTTTTGGGGTCGAAAAACACAAAAGAAGATTTATTGTGTCAAATTGGTGCGTATCTCTCTTCGCTGGCTACGACTTGATATGTGGTAGAGCCCAAACGGACACCCAGAGCGAAAGTTATGGCCGTTTGAAGTTGGAGAACTTTTTTCATCTTTCTTATAACTCTAATATCTTCCACACCTTAGACAGTCTCACAGTTTTGATTATATGTGCCTCTAGATCTCTTCATGATCTTCAATTTGACTGGTTGTGGCGCTTCAAAGGATGCCCGGATCAAAAGTTATGGTAGTTTTAGTGATTTTCGGGGTTTCTGTTGTTTTTTTTATTTTTTCATTTCATTTCGCGGCGGTTTTACCGAAACCGCCGCTATTTCGCGGCGGTTTTTTTAAAAACCGCCGCTAATCCTCAAATAAAATTAAAAAAATAAATAATAATAATAAATAAATAAATTTTTTTTCCGTTTAGCGGCAGTTTTTAAAACCGGCGCGAAACGACGGCCCGAAATGCGTTTCGCGGCGGTTTTAAAAACCGCCGCAAAAAAACCACCGCTAAACGGTGGTTTTCTTGTAGTGACTCCACCCATCACCTTTAGCTAAGATTCGAGTCCCTCTTAGTGAAAATGTACTTCAAACTCTTATGATCTGAATACACTATAAAATTATCCTTGAAGAGGTAATGTCTCCACGTATTTAGTACATGCATAACATATTCCAATTCCAGGTTGTGTGTGGGGTAATTCCACTCATGTGGGCATAGCTTCCTCGATCCATAGGCCACCACATGGTCATACTGCATCAGCACACATCCCAAAACCACACCAAAATCATAAAAAACACTATATAATCTCTCCCAAGATTAGGAAGGATAAAACTAAGAGTATATGTTCAACAGTTCCGCAATTTCTTAAAATGACTCTAGCACTTCTCATACCACTTAAACTTCACCCCTTTCCTAGTCAAATCTATCAAGGTAGAATCTATCCTGGAGAAGTTCAAAAAAAAATCCTATAATATCCATCCAAGACTAGAAATATATGGATATTTAACACATTTTAGGCTACTCCCAAGACATGACTGCTCAAACCTTCTCTGGATCTATTGAAACTCTTGCCTCAGAAATCAAATGACCTAGAAACTTTACTTCCAGAATCTAAAATTGGCACTTGAGAATTTTTTTCATATATACAATTCTATCCAAGAACACTCAAAACAACCTCCATATAGTCTGCATGGCCCCCCCATCTAATAATACACCTAGACACCATCTATAAACATGACTACGAATGATTACAAAAAATGATGAAAGATCAGGTTCATTAGTTCCATGAAAACAACCAAAGAATTGGTAGTCCCAAATGGAATAACCAAATGCTCAAAATGTCTATACTAAATTTGAAAAATGGTATTTGGAACATCCTATTACAGGACCCTCAATTGGTGGTACCACAATCTCAGGTCAATTTTCAAAAACCAATGGTCCCCTATGAGCTGGTCAAATAGATCATCAATTTTGGGAAACGAGTTTTTATTCCTTATTGTCACCTTGTTAAGATTAAAATAGTCTTTGAAAAGTTTGTGGATACCATCCAAATTCTTTGAAAATAGCACTGGATAATCTCATAGTGTCATGCTAGGGTGAATAAAACTCTTTCCCTCAAGATAATCTAGCTAAAATTTCATCTACTTCAGATCAGCTAGATCCATCCGATAATATTACAAGTAAATTAGGATCATCCCATGAAGCAAGTCTATAGTAAACTCAACCACTCATTAGGGATTAAATCCTGATAAGTCCTACGGAAACATGTTTGGGTACCTATCCTTGGCCACTAGAATTTCACCGGAATAATGCTTCTTAATAGCCTCAGGTAATAACCTGGAAAACTAACACGTGATCAACCCCAACTCTAAAGAAACTAGTACTTACCTCCCTGAATGTGGATCCCAATCACCCTAAAAGACATGATTGCTCCCATTAATATTAAAGAACTGGAACCAATATTGATATCATCTAACTAACTCCTTAAATATAATCAACAAATCTATGATTATAATGAGGTAAAAAAACATCTTGGTCTAAAACAAGGAAGTCCCAAACAACCTCTACACCAACCTCTACACCAGATACTATAAAAAAATGCTCAGGGAACTTAAAACCTTTCTCATTTTCCAACCGAAAGGGGTCATTAGTTCGATGACATCTGGAATTAACTTATCCAATATAACTAGGGAATAAATTAAATTAAGTTAAATGAAATAATGTAATGCACCTATATCAAATAAAATCGATTCCATATAAAATAAAAAAACACCATACCTCAATTGGTGGATGGATCAAAATATGATTCCTCTTGAATGACCTTCACTATATGGAGTCTTTCTAGCTCATACCCACTCCAAGTCTTATTACCCTAGTGATAATCAACCTTACCATGGGGATGGGATCCTCCTCCCTTAGAATTAATTTATTACACCTGAGATCCCTTTGAGAAAATAGAGTCTACCCCACTCCCACGTGAATCCAACTAAAAAATCACTAAATATGCCCAGAATTTCCACACCAGTGGCATGTTCTCATAGTCTCTAAGAAAATTATCCTAGCGTGTCCATACATTCCGCACTAATAACATAAAATTGGTCTATTCCAAGTAGAAATCAAAGGAGCTGATCCTGAAGGCTACTAGACACTCTTACCACTACCTCCCTAAAACTCATCTTTCTTTTGCTTCTATCCTGAAGAATAAATATGGATACCACCAACTAAATAAACATCACTGAGACCTTTATTTTTATTCAAATCTAACTCTTTCATCATTTTCTTTTCAACCAGCTCTGAATATGATGGTAGATAGATAATAATGAGCATAAATATGATCATTGGCCTCAATCCCATCTCAAAATGCTGAGTCTTGAGGTAATCATTCATGAGGAGATCCAGAGATACATGGACTGACCTAGTGAATATAGAAGCATACTCTATCACTGAACAATCACCCTTCTCTAGCTTCAGAAATCCATGGGCCTTCTCCTCTCTCAAGGTCTTTGGGTAGAGTTTCTGAATAAAATTATCATTGAAAGTGGTCCATGTGAGATCCTCATGCTTTCTCAAAAACACCATAGACTCCCACCACTTTCTACCTAGTCCTTATTAGTTTTACATGAACAATCCAACTTTTAAGGTATCAGGGATAATTAAGAACTCAAATATATATTTGATATGATCCAACCACTCTTCAGGATCATTGGAACCCTTATTTCCACAGAAAACTTGTGGATTCTGCCTCACCAACTCTTGAGCATAGTCCACAGTCACTATTTACTTAGGACTACCCATTTGACCCAAGGTTTAGATAATAAGAACCACCAACTCCACAAAATCCAGATCAATTGCAGGGTTCACCTATGTGGTACTCTCCACCACACCCTCTCTACGCCTATATGAGGCCCTTCTAGGTGGAATTATCTACAAGGCACCAAGCACAAGCTTCATCATGCACATTACAACCTCAAATCACAACAAAAGTACCAAAAGAAAACCCATAACATGTGAATAACAAGAAATTTCAACTAAGAATGAGCTAAAACATTATAAAAAACCCAATAACTAGGTTCAAAATATAACCACAATCATGAACCATGCATGAAAATTTGAGGTTCGATAAGAAGAAGAGCTGGCTAAGCACTCTCCTTTTTTTACATCTCAAGTCCTAAAAATCCTAGATCTCAAATATCACTAACTCCAAAATAACAAAACATCTCTTTGATACAATTTTTCCTGACCCCAACACTCTTGAGCCATGAACCTGATCACCTAACCCCATGAGTCTCTTGTAATACCTTGGTTTCCTTCCCAACACACCACAAGCTACTACCCACTAGGTTCTCTTATCATACTAATGAGTGTAGCCATAGTTCAACATAATCTATTTCAATGTGATTTATCCTCACTCACACACACCTTGGGAAACTTACCAGTAGGTCACCCATATTTACCACTACTCCCAATCATGCACACATAACTATGGAGTTATAATCAGTTAGGTTCCAGAAAATAAAGGTGAAACTTATTAACATAGGTAGTAACATTTAGGATTTTAAGTCTCGCTATTCTAGGGGTGTTACACTCTCCATACCTTTAAATCATAACAACCTTATTTTGGACCCTAAGCCCCAAACCCAGGTAGTTCCACTACACTTTCGACTATTTATTACCTCTAATACCATTTTTTTACAAACCAACCTGGGTAATCCTAACCTGTCACCAATGTTTCCCCCCTACACGGCTTGAATCATGTTCCTGATCACCATGGGTTGGTGACAAGCACTAGGAATAACCAACTATCAATTGGGAATAATTTCACCAAAGTTAAACCTACATGACCCATCCATAAAATGGGATGGCCAAATCAATATCATTATATTCAACATCAAAATAAAAATTAGATTCCATAAATGTTGACATAAATCAAGTAAAAACATGCCACAACAAGACATATACACAATATCTTAAAATAAACTACCCAACTCAAAAGAAAGTGTGAAATGAAAAAAAAGGACCAAGTGAAACCCAATAGGTTAAAAATAACAAAAATGAATCCACATGAGTCCATACTTGCGAGACCATGTCTCCTACACAAAACACTGGATGGTGGTAATCAATAAGAGCCTCCCTGGAACATGGTTTCCTTGCCTTTACTTATTTCATGAAAAACAAAATCTACAAACTCCCAAAAATTTCCCAAGTAGCATGTGATGAAAAATTCCAAGTAGGATACCACCATGAATATATTTAAGGTATTTAACCATGCAAACCAACAAACTATTTTGAAAATATTTTCAATACTAATCCACTTTGAAAATATACCTTTTCCAAATGAACTTTCAAAATCTCTTGGGATTTCCTTTTTGAAACAAAACATGGTTTTACAAAACACTTTCCAAGCATGGTACTAATCAATAAACAAGACACAAGGCACAACATGCTCAATATAACCAAAGGGCATAAAGAATCCACATCATATAAACATATAAATGTAAAATGAACAAATGGTCATAATATATGTCATCACATAAAATGGCACAATCTAATGTATAAATCACATAAACCAATACAGAATGAGTAAGTGAACCTAAGGGATCTTGTTGGTCGGAGTGGATACTCAAGAGGGGGGTGAATTGAGTTCCAATTAAAATTTTTGTTAAAAACTATTAGGATTAAAATCCCCCAAATTAAAATAGCCCAGTCAATTAAGGAAATAGAGATATAAGTGAATTATTGTTCAACAGGTTTCTCAATGATTGGTTACTCCTCAGTTGAATCAGTATGAGACATAATTCCACTTTTGAAACAACTTTACTAAACAAATCACATATACACACTAACCAGAACTAACTATCAGAGTGAATGTAAAAATAGATTTCTTTCTTTTCTAATATAAGCACAGTGGATAAGTATAAAACAGAGTAAGTGAAAGATGAACACAACACATTAAACAAGAGGTTCAGTCTTAAGTCAAGACCTAGTCCTCTCCACTTGGTGATCACCTGCCACCAAGCAATTATATTAAAAAGTGATACATAGCCTGTATCAGGCATTATAATAGTTTTCACAAACTGTCCAGGTTTTTCAACCTCTACCACAGTTATACGTGGGAAAAATAAACTACCAAGCCACACTAGGCTTCTTCCACAGTTATGCATGGGAAACAAATGTAAAGAGAGTTTGGTATGGGGATTTTCAGTATCCCTCAATTCAAGCATAGGAGTTAGTGTTTGTAACACAGATACACTACTCACAAATGTACAATACATAAACACAATAGAGACAAAGATAGTAGGGATAAGTTTAGAATGCTTTTTTGTGTTGGCAGATCAGCTCTGGACTCGTTGGAATGAAGGAAATGATGTTTTGGTCCTTCTCGACAAGTTTCCTCCAAAAAATAGTGTCACAACTTCCAAGTTCTGACATCCAAATGTAGAGATGATCATCTTCTTGGGTTTAGAGCTCTCTGTAGCACACCATTACAACTTGAAAAAGGGTCTTTCAATAGCTCTTCGTGAAGCTATTTGTTCTTCAGAATGCGTACTTGAGTGTTCTTCTTATTTCTTGTATTTTTGGTGTTGTATGTGTCTCTCTTATGTATATTCAATATATTCTATATCTTCTGGTGATGTATGTCCCTACTCATATATATATACGCTTTTCCAGTTCAGCTTTTTCTCATTTGGTTCAGTAGGGGCCGACAAGAGAAATGTTTCAACCACGTGTGGTATTCCTAGTACCTCGTACTGTCTCCTAATATGCCTACAAATAACATTAAATAATGTCAGGTGCATTAATTTTTTCATACATGACCGTTATGATAGTATAAAGAAAATTTCTAAAATAAATAATATAATATCATTAGATTGGTAGCAGATGCATGTCACACGGTAGACTTCAACGACAGTCTCTCCAACTGTGAACTTCATCAGTATGCTATTCAACTGTGAGCTTCATCGGTTGGCTATTGAACTGTGGGCTTCATCGGTAGGCTCTCTGTCTGTAGGCTTGTAACGTTGGACTTTGTGTCTATGGATGTCTTGTAATGGTAGTTGTTACTCTATGTAACAGTAGCTCCTCATCAGTGGACTTCATCGATAGGTCTGTAACATTAGACTATTGCAACAGTGACCCTTCCACCAGTAGACTTATCTCAACGGGTAATTTCATTAACAATGGAATATTTCCATCAGTAGACTTTAAACAACAGTCGACTATCTCGACAGTAGGAGTTTTCTAGCGGTAGCCTTCTACTAACGGTAGACATGTCCAACTGTAGACTTGAACAGTGATGCTCTCAACAGAAGACTTGAGAAAGAGTCTGATAGTGAACTTCTAACAGAAACCTTGTCATAGTAGTGACCTTGTGACAGTGACTCTTTGCCTATGAGCTTTGATAAGTAGATCAATGGTAGACTTGTGATAGTGACCTTATACTGGAAGTGACCTTTTAATCTTCAACAGTAACCTTCTAGGATCAGTAACCTAGAGTAACAGTGAGCTATAATAGTGACATTTAACGGAAGTCTCTTACCAGTATCCTTTAATAGTGAACTTATATATAGATAAAAGTAAACTGTAAGCTGATGAAACTAAATTATGAGACTAGGAATATAAATTGATCAGGATAAAAAATATAAATACAGATTAAAAAGGTTTAGAAAATATATTAATATATCATGTTCAATATTTAAAGATTATTTGGGATTATCAAAACAGGTGAGTCCAAAAATATCCCCTTTTTGATAATCACAAATTATGCCAGTATGTATTAAAGATAGATATCACATATAATACAGTTACTAAACATAGATCAAAAATGTCTCAAATATCAGAGATTAATAAGAGTGTAAAACCGGAAAATATTGGTACATTGTATCAGAGAGAAGGGCAGAAAAGATTCAACATAGGATCATATTATCATATTTCTCCGCAATCACATGATTAGTCTAGAATTTGCACAATATATCTCCCCCTTTGTGATTAGAAAAAAGAAACACAAATAGAGAGAAGCAAGAAATCTTGTATTAATGAAAGTACATTACATGACCCAAAAAGAATAAACAGTCCCTATCAAAAGACATAAATAGACTCAATCCACACCATCTATAGGTAAGTGGTCTTTCCCAGTGGAAGAAGAATATAGAGGATGAGCTGGTGGATCAGCAGGTTTAGGAACTATTGAAGGAATGATTGGAGGGGCAGCAACAGAAGCTCTTGTGGGTCTTTAGTGGGTAGCTCACTGAGGGATTACTGGAGTAAGGCTTATGATTGCTTTAGCAGGAGACATCGTGGAAGAACTACTGGGTTGAGATATAGGTAAGGTAGGAGGGATGATGATAGGGTTGCAGTCTACATGGAGAAAGGGTAGAAGAAGGATTCTGAAGTCCATAATAATGCTTCCTCCTCTTTTCATAGCAGATAAAAAATCATCTTTATTCTCCAAAAATTTATCGAAAGCAGGGGTAAATTCTCTCAGTTTGCTGACCTGCTCCTTGAATTCTTGATTCACTTGAGGCAGCTTCATATTCTCTATCAAAAGCTTGAAGTGGTTGGTCATTTTTTTCTTGGTATATATCTTCTCAAAGTAATAATCTACCTTATTCTTAATGTATTCTTGAGTAGTAGTAGATGCTTGAAAGTGTTCACGAACAAAACTATTGACTTCCCTAGTGGTAACAATTACCTGAGAATCAGAGTGCCACTGGTACTGGCCTTAGAAATCTCTTCCTGGATCACATTTCTGATCTGGTCAATGTTCACTGAGGTGCTAGATGATGGAAGGGGTTTGACCGAGAAAGCTAATGTCTCTTTGAAAGACTAAGTCAAATTACCAATCACCTTCTGAAAAAGTGCTCCTGACTTTTCATGTGTTCTTTGACTATTGTATTAAAATCCCCAAAAACTTCCACAAACTGCTTGAATACCTCTTTGATATATCGAATCTCAGCATTCACTTGGTTTTGAGAACTGCTCATGGCGGTCAATGAATCCACCGATTGTCTCAGAGCAACCACAGCTCCTGTCCATCTTTCAATTTGAGTATGGAAAACTTTAATCTCATTCAGCATTTCTATCACTGGAATAGAAACAACACATCCCAAAGATAGATCTAGGGATTTCTCCACATTCCTCAGCTCTTCAACAAGGCTATTCTTCAAATCTTCCACTGATTATCTCACTGCCTCTTTCATTTCAACTTTTAAGGACTCAAGGTTCGCCTTGGTTTCCAAATTGTCAGCCACAACTACTGGAATACTTTCAGGTAGGATAAAAGAATCCCTCCGAGGCTGGTCTTCCTCATCAGAATCTCCATAATTGAGTCTAAGTACCATGTACCCTGGATCTGATAACCAACCCTCTATTCCATACAACACAGAAACTGAACCAAGGGAAACAGGTTGCTCCCCCTCACTTAGAGCTCTCTCTGGAGAAATCTCTTCTATCTATTTTTCTCTGGGTAATTCCACAACCTCCTCTGCAACTCCAGTAGATTCAACAACAATTTTCTCTGTTTTTTCACCAGTGGGGTGAGTCTCAGCCTCCATTGAGTCATTAATGACTTCTATATCAATGGAAGTAGATGCCACTCCTACATCCTGATCAGACATTGTCATGCCTGTATTATCTATCAGAGGGCTCAAATTGAGCTCCTCTTCTTCATTTTCCTCATCATCAACATCAGCAACAGTCTCCTTTCATTCATCCTTATCACGAGCCTCTTCTGTCTCATGAGCAGAATGTTCTGACTTGGTAGCCTCATCCTCTTCAGAGGTGTCCTTGACAATATTCTGAGATGCCTCTTCTTCTTCAGTGGTCTCAGTATCAATGTCCTTCAGAATAGTCTCTATTCTTGGCAGTTCTTTTAGAGGGATAGCAACTCCGAAATATACTGTCCTTATAGGACTGTTAGGAAAATCAGGATCACTCTCATCATCAAAGGGGATGTTCTCTCTTTCAGGGTCCACATCTCCTTCAACTTCCTCCTCCGCGTCTGAATAATCCAATTTTAGCTTATCAGGCTTCAGTCCTGGATCTCTATTGTCTTTTGGCCTAGATGTGTGAGTAGTAGGGTCAAACTTTTCATATACCTTTCCTTCATCATTCACCCATTCTTTCTTCCAGGGATTCCAGCTAATTTTCATGAATTTTCAAATAACCTTGGAGATAAAAACACTATTCTTGGCCACTATCATATCTTCTTGATTTACATCTACACCCTTTACCTTTAGCATTATTGAAATTAGCTTGGCATGGAATAGGGCATTGGATTTTGAGCATGCCTTAGTCATATCCCCCAATTGTGCCATCAGTAACCTACATAGGTTAATCTTCTTTCCATTATTCAGTAACCACATCAGGAATATGTCCTGGTACTTCATGACTACAAAATATCCTCTCCTGGGACTAATTAAATGTTGAATGAATTTGAAGAAAAGCATGTATTCTCCATTCATCTCAACTGCAATGATCTTTGTTGATTTTCCATTTCCTATCAGTTCTTCCATAGCTTTTTCATACTAAAAAACATCACTGTCTCGAGGAGCCACTCTAGAGTAGTAATCATATACTCCTTCATGAGGAACTCTAAAACAGGCATCCCACTCAGCAGACGAGAAGCTGACTTCATTGCCATTGACTCTGGATATTAGCCTATGCACATCATATTCTTCTTCAAACTTAAGATATTAATAAAATTCTTTCACAAGCTTTGGGTAGTATGGTCCATTGTTGTTGGAAAAACATTCGGTCCATCCTTGGGAATCTAGTGCTTCCAACACTAATGAATTTCTCAACAACAGCCATTCTTCACTTAACTCCTCAGCAAAGATTTCTCTCTTGGTCCGATGCAGATTGACAGGTCCCATCGGGGTATTACGGGTGCCACTGAATTCGGATCGAGTTCTCTTTGGCCTTGGCGCATCGTCATTGACAGTTGGGGGTCGCTTGGTTCTAGCCATAGAGATTGAGAGAGGTTTGAGGGCTCAAATGAAGAGTTAGGGTTTAGGAATTTCGAGAGCAAAGTTTGAGATTGAGAGAGGAAGGTGTATTGAGATATGTTCGTCACCTTTGGTTTTATCATTTAGGTATTGCAACAAAATAAACTAGAAATAATAAATAGGAATAAAAACGGTTCGGATTCTCGCAAAAAATAAGGACAAACAGTGAGGTATCCAACAGTGAGATGTACCAGTGAGGTGTAACAGTTAGGTTTATCAGTGAGGACCAACTGTGAGGTCTAACGGTGAGGTCCAACTGTGGGGTCCAATAGTTAGGTCTAACAGTGAGGTCTAACATTGAGGTCTCCTATGCTAAAGTTAATCATACCTAACTCATGTTTGATGTAATTTAACCTCTCATAATTCAAAGGCTTTGTGAATATATCAGCCAATTGATGTTCAGTGCCAATGAATTCAAGAGTGATATCACCCTTTTGATAATGATCCCTCAAAAAGTGATGTCTCAAATCAATATGCTTTGTCCTAGAATGAGATACTGGATTTTTGTAAATGTTAATAGCACATGTATTGTCACAATTTATAGAGACATGTTTGAACTTATATCCATAGTCTAGTAAAGTGTGTTTCATCCACAAAATTTGAGCACAACAACTACCATCAGAAATGTACTCAGCTTCAGCAGTGGATAATGCAACGGAATTCTGCTTCTTACTACACCAAGATACTACAGACTTTCCCAAAATGTGACATGTCCCAGAGGTGCTTTTTCTATCTAACATGAAACCAGCAAAATCAGCATCAGAATTACTCACCAGATCAAATGATTTTCCTTTTGGATAAAATAATACTAAGTTGTGAGTATGTTTGAGATATTTAAAAATCCTTTTAACAGCAGTTAAATAATATTATTTTGGATTTTCTTGAAAGCGAGCACACATACATACACTAAACATAATGTCAGGTCTTCTAGATATAAGATAGAGTAGACTCCCTATCATACCTTTGTAGTTGGTTTGATCCACTGGTTCTCCAGCTTCATCAGTATCCAACTTACAGGTGGTATTCATAGGTGTGTCACTACCTTTACTACCATCCAAAGAAAAACGTTTTCAAAGATCCTTAATATATTTACTTTGATTAAAAACAATTCCATTTTTATTTGGAAAGATCTGAAATCCAAGGAAAAATTTGAGTTCTCCCATTAAACTCATTTCAAACTCATTTTGCATCATTTTGAAAAATCAATACATAATGAATTTTTAGAAGATCCAAATGTAATATCATCCACATAAATTTGTATTATCAAAACATCTTTAGAAATCCATTTAATGAAAAGATTAGGATCAGCTATCCCTTTGGTAAAATCTTTTGAAATAAGAAAAGAGCTGAGACTATCATACCATGCTCTTGGAGCTTGTTTTAAACCATATAAAGCTTTAGATAGTTTAAAAACAGGATTGAAAAAATGGGGATTTGTAAAACCAGGAGGTTGTTAAAAAATACTTCCTTAAATATATACGCATTTATAAAAGTGCTTTTATCATCCATTTGATAAAGTTTGAAATTCAGATGAGCTACATAAGCAAGTAGTATCCTAATGGATTCTAGTCTAGCTACAGGTGAAAAGGTCTCCTCATAGTCTATTCCTTCCTCTTGAATATATCCTTGTGCAACTAGCCTATATTTGTTTCTAACTATATTCCCAGACTCATCAACTTTGCTCCTAAACACCCATTTAGTGCCTATGGTCAAAGTGTCTTTAGGTCTTTCCGCTAATTCCCAATCTTTATTTCATTCGAACTGATTTAGTTATTCTTACATATCCATTACCCAAAATTCATCATTGATAGCATCATTAATATTTTTGGGTTCAAGCTGTGAAATAAAAGATTGATGTTCAACCTGGTTTCTTAGAGAAGCTCTAGTTTGTGTTCCTCAATTTAAATCACCTACAACAGCATCTAGAAGATGATTCTTGAGAGTCATAATACCTCTAGGAAGGTTTGAACTAGATTCTTCATTGTTGTCTGTTGGTTCAGAATCAGTTGGAGCAGATTCTGGAAAATTTCTAGAACTGGATACTTTTATAGGGGATTCACTATTCTTATCATTAAAGTTTAGATTTGACAAATATTTCTCAAGATTTTCAAGAGAGGTTTTAGGCTCATGTGGATCAGTCTCATCAAATTTGACACGAACTGATTCTTCCACACATTTGGTTTTCTTATTGAACACTCTATAGGCTTTACTTGAGATAGAGTAACCCAGGAAAATTCCTTCATCACTTTTGGGAGCAAATTTTTCAAGATTATCTTTCGTATTAATAATAAAGACTTTGCAACCAAAAACTCTATAGTATTTAACCTTAGGCTTCCTATTATTCCAAAGTTCATAAGGGGTCCTTTTTAGAACGGGTCTAATTAAAACTATATTGATAACATAACAAGATGTATTTACAGCTTCAGCCCAAAAAAAAACAGGTAAGTCATACTCATTAAGCATAGTCCTAGAAATTTCTTGAAGGGTCCTATTTCTTCTTTTTACACCTCCATTTTGTTGAGGTGTCCTAGGGGCAGAAAAATTGTGACTATAGCCATTTTGTGAGCAGTAAGATTCAAAATCATGATTCTCAAACTCATGACCATGATCACTTCTCAGGGTCTTAGTCTTAAGTCAACTAAGGTTTTCTACAGACTTGGAATATTTGACAAAATAAGAACAAGCTTCAATTTTGTGAGCTAGAAAGTATACCCAAGTATACATAGAAAACTCATCTACAAGAACATAAACATAGTTATTCCCATTTAAAATTTAAACTCTTGATGGTCCAAACAAATCCATGTGAACCAACTCAAGTGGTTGAGAAGTTGAAACTTCTTTCTTTGGTTTGAAGGAAACATTGTGTTGTTTTCCCTTTTGACAGGGATTACACACTTTATCAAGTGGGAATTATAATTTAGGTAAGTCTCTGAGTAAAAATTTCTTAGATAGATTCCTAAGTGAGTGCACATTACAGTATCCTAACCTTCTATGACATAACCAAGATTCTTTGTGAAAATCATTTAAGTAGGAAACATTTTGTTTGGCTAAGGAATTTAAATCAACAACATATACATTCTCATTTCTACATGCAGTGAAAACTAGATCATTTTTTGAATTAAAAACATGGCATGCATCATTCTAAAACATAACATTAAAGCCATCATCACATAACTGAGATATGCTAAGTAAATTATACTTTAATCCATCAACAAAAAGTACTTTAAAGATTAATATTGTATCAGGGTTACTAATCTGGCCTAAGACGATGATTTTTCTTTTTGCATTGTCACCAAAGGTGACATGCCCACCATCAACTTTAATTAGACTCATGAAGCAAGAATAGTATCCTATCATATGTCTTGAAAATCCACTGTCCAAGTACCATAGGGTCTTACAAGAACTCTTTAAGCAATTTCCCTACAAAACAGATTAAACATGAGGAAATTTCGGTACCCAGGTCTTCTTGGGTCCAGAGAGGTTAGGTAGTAAAACTTTGGGAACCCATATTTTCTTTATAGGTTTTCTAAAATCAACAAACATATATTGAGACATAAATACTTTGTTAGGTCCTTTAGAAAATTTTTTCTCAGAAGATGGTCTAGAATTAGGAGTGAACTGTCCAGATTTTGGAACAAATTTGGTTATTCTAATTTTTTTCTGTCCAGGCTGATATCCTAGACCAGTTGTATATTTAGAAGCAATATGTTTTCCTAGAAATCGTGTCAAGGTATCCCTAACATCAGTGAACTTCTATATATCCTTTCTTAATTGTTCATTAGATAATTTAAGTTGAGTGTTCTCTTTCAACAGTTGAGCATTCTTTTCTTTTTCTACACTTAGATCTGTTTTAACATTACTAGTAAAGGCATGTTGTTTCTTTAAAGATTTATATTTAACTTTTAGTTCATAGAATGTATCTTCCAACATATTTCAATATTCAAACAGTTCATCCTTAGAAATATTTTCATCATTATCTGAATCACTATTATTTCCAGAATAATAATCATTTAGAATAGGGTATACAGGTACCTCAGATATGTTAGTCATGAAGCACATGTTGACATGATTCTTTTCAGAATCAGTTTCTTCTGATTCACTTGTGCTGTCTTCTGAAGCACTCCAGGTCGCTTTCATGGCTTTCTTGTACTTCTTGTCCTTATAATCATATTTATTTTTTAATTTTAACTTCATTAAGTCAACCTTGATGTGTCCTTTCCTCTTGCATTCATAGCATACTATATCATATTCCTTATCAGATTTCTTCCAATCCTTCTTCCACTTACCTTGTTGATCATACTTACCTTTGTAGTTTGGTTTTCTGAAAAACTTTTTCTTCCTATAGAAATTCTTAAATCTCTTGGCTATTTGATCCATTTATTCATCATTTTCTGAATCTGAATCTTCACTGGTTGAACTTTTAGTAGGTACATGTATTTTCTCCCTGTCTTTTCTCTTTGAAGCAATAGACTTGAATGCCATAGATTTTCTCTCGGGTTCATCATCTTCTTCTTTGTTCACCTTCAGTTCTTCTTCATACATAATTAGTTTACCAATCAACTCCTTAATAGGTAGCTTGATGATGTCACATGATTCTCAGATAGACACAGACATGCCTCTCCATCTGTCTGCCAAACATCTCAATATTCTCATGATCTACTCCTTCTCTGGAACAACTTTTCCCAGTGAACTCATGGTGTTGACAATCTCATTAAACCTGAGGTACATGTCAGAAATGGGTTCATCGGGTCTCATCTTAAAATTATCATATTTAATAGTATAGGTATTTAATGTCATTTCCTTCACGTTGGTTGTTCCTTCATGAGAAACAGCCAAGGTGTCCCAGATTTCATGAGATGTTTTACAGGCAGAAATTCAGTTAAATTACTCATCTCCTAAAGAGTAGTAAAGGGAATTCATAACATTACATTTATTGTTATATTCAGACTTTATAGCATCATCCCAGGTAGATCTAGAAGTTTTGGGGATCTCATATTCTGATTCTATAGCAGACCAAATTTCAAAACTAATACATTCCAAATGAATTTTCATTTTAATTTTCCATTGAGCATAATTCACACCATTAAAGAAAGGTGACCTGTTAGTAGAAGCACCTTCTAGTCTATTGTCCATAACTAGATTTTAGAAAATATATTAAAGAGATAAAATTTATAACTAACAGAAATTTAGTATCTTTAAGATAAAACTAAAATCACAGTTTAAAAAACAAAGGGTTTGAAAACTTTTTATAAATAAAAATGTTACCTCTGATACCAAATGTTGGTCGGAGTGGATACTCAAGTGGGGGATGAATTGAGTTCCAATTAAAATTTTTGTTAAAAACTTTTAGGATTAAAATCCCCCAAATTAAAACGGCCCTGTGAATTAAGGCAGTAGAGATATAAGTGACTTATTGTTCAATAGGTTTCTCAAAGGTTGACCACTCCTCAGTTGAATTAGTATGAGAACTAATTCCACTTTTGAAACAAGTTTACTAAACGAATCACATATACACACTAACAAGAACTAACTATCAAAGTGAATTTAAAAACAGATTTCTGTCTTTGCTAATATAAGCATAGCAGATAAGTATAAAATAGAGTAAGTGAAAGATGAACACAACACATTAGACAAGAAGTTCAGTCTTAAGTCAAGACCTAGTCCTCTCCACTTGGTGATCACCTACCACCGAGAAATTATATTAAAAAGTGATAAACAGCCTACATCGGGATTTACAATAGTTTTCACAAACTATCCAGGTTTTGCAACCTCTACCATAGTTATACGTGTGAAAAATAAACTACCAAGCCACACTAGGATTCTTCCATAGTTATGCGTGGGAAACAAATGTAAAGGGAGTTTGGTATGGGGATTTTTAGTATCCCTTAGTTCAAGAAAAAGAGTCAGTGTGTGTAACACAAATACACTGCTCACAAATGTAAAATACTTAAACACAGTGTAGCCAAAGATAGTAGGGATATGTTTAGAATTATTTGTTGTATTGGAAGATCAGCTCTAGACACATTGGAATGAAGGAAATGAAGTTTTGGTCCCTCTCTGCAAGTTGCCTCCAAAAAAGAGTGTCACAAATTCCAGGTTCTGACTTCCAGATGTAGATATGATCAGCTTCTTAGGTTTAGATCTCTTTGTAGCACACCACTACAACATGAAAAAAGGTTATTTCAATATATCTTTGTGAAGCTCTCTGTTCTTCATAATACGTGCTTGAGTATTCTTCTTCTTTCTTGTATTTTCGGTGCTGTATGTTTCTCTCTTATGTATATTCAATATATTCTATATCTTATGGTGAGGTCTGTCTCTACTCATATATATATACGATTTTCCAGTTTAGCTTTTTCTCATTTGGTTCAGTAGGGGTCGACAGGAGAAATGTTTCAACCACGTCTTGTCTTCCTCATACCTCATATTGTCTCCCAATATGCCTGCAAGTAATGTTAAATAATGTCAGGTGCATTAATTTGTCCAGACATGACCATTATTATAGTATAAAGAATATTGGTAAAATAAATAATAGAATATCATTATATTGGTAGCAGATGCATGTCACACAATAGACTTCAACGGTAGTCTCTCAAACTGTGAACTTCATCGGTAGGCTATTCAACAGTGAGCTTCATCGGTAGGCTATTCAACTGTGGGATTCCTCGTTAGGATCTCTGTCTATAGGCTTGTAATGGTGGAATTTTTGTCAGTGGATGTCTTGTAACAGTAGCTGTTACTCTATGTAACTGTAGTTCCTCATCAATGGACTTCATCAGTAGGTCTGTAACATTAGACTATTGCAATAGTTACCTTTCCACCAGTAGACTTATCTCAACAGGTATTTTCATTAATAGTGGAATATGTCCATTAGTAGACTTTGAACAATAGTTGACTATCTCGATAGTAGGAGTTGTCTAGTAGTAGCCTTCTACTAATGGTATACATGTCCAACTGTAGACTTGAACAGTGATGCTCTCAACAGAAGACTTGAGAAAGAGTCTGACAGTGAACTTCTAATAGAAACCTTGTAATAGTAGTGACCTTGTGACGGTGACTCTTTGTCTGTGGGCTTTTATAAGCAGATCAATGGTAGAATAGTGATAGTGACCTTGTACTGACAGTGACCTTGTAGATCTTCAATAGTAACCTTCTAGGATCAGTAACCTAGAGTAATAGTGAGGTATAATGGTGACCTTTAACAGAAGGCTCTTAACAGTAGCCTTTAACAGTGAACTTATATATAGATAAATGTAAACTCTAAGATGATGCAACTAAATTATGAGACTAAGAATATAAATTGTTCAGGATAAACAATATAAATACAGATTAAAAATGGTTAGCAAATGACTTAATATATCATGGTTAATATTTAAACATGATTTGGGATTATCAAAACAGGCGAGTCTAATAGATCTGACCATCAGGCCTATCACAAGTTATTAAACAAGTATACTAGCTAATAAATGGATGCTCTCATGGTCTTCCAACTCAAAGGCTCATTCAGTCCCTTGGAAATAAATGGAGGCTTGCAAGATCCTCCCTCTGAGGCTGACAAGATCACCCAGACTAACTGAAATAGATGTTCAAATGGCCTTCCATCGGAGGCTCACACAGTCTCTTAGACAAACCCCTCGCTCACACCTTGGTTAATCCATGTTCTCCTCATTGACAACATAATCAGAATCAAGTTCCCATATCAATCAATCCATAACACCAGAAATTTCATAAGAAAACATTCCCAATTTAGAAATACAACCCTTTAAACATTAAAATAATGTCAAAAACCACTTTATAAATTCACTTAAAATCACAAAACCACTTTGATCCATTTTATCAAACATTTGGTAGGCATATAATCCACACCCATTTGGAAAACCCCACTTTAAACACCCAAATTACCCTGAAAATCCATGAAACACATAAAACATGGAATAAGAACCAAGAATAAATCATTTAAATGGAAATTTAAACAAAACAAAACAAAGGAGATAATAAATGTAAAGGCAAGCCATGAAAAATTCCATTAAATAGAGACACTTACCTCAGATTTGGTCCAAATTGCATCAACTCAAATGAAAACCACACATGTGAGGGAGAAAAGGTCCCCACACAACTAAATTATAGTAAATCAAACCATTCCCCCCCATCAAAAACTATATATTCATCCAACATCACCCCTAGGATTAAATAACTCCAAAAAATGGAAGATCTAGCACTGGCAGCGGGAGAGGAAGAAGAAATCAAGAATAAATACACCTGCCTCAAGAAAATATACCAAGAAATTAAGGATAAATCCACACCAAAGGATAATGGATAATATCTAAGAAAAGGGGGAGGGTTATGCACAATGGATGTATAGGGTTATGGATAATGGAATATCTAGCACTAGGTAGGGTCGCATGGTTTGGCCACATAGTTAGGAAAACCATGTGCCAATTGTGAGGGGTCCACTATCTAGTCAAAATATGCTGAATTTTTTTCTTTAGGGTGTCTCAATGTTTGATAATCCATTCTCAAACCATGTGAAACTTAATTTTCAAAAAATAAATAACCCCTCACATGGTGTCTTCATGGTTTAGAATTTTTTTTCACTAATTGTGCTCCCAGATATGTCTCCCCCAAAACTCCGGGTTTTGTCCACCAACACCTAGGAACTATAATAACGAACTTAAAGGAAAATAAAACTCAAAATAAAACAAACCAGTGACCCGATGGTTGTTACAACACTATATATTATAATGAAAAGAGGGGGGGACTCACATGGTAGGATTCCAGGCTTACACATCCTTGCATCATAAGACATCATGACCTCCATTCCCTTCATTAACATCTTCTCTGGTGTAATCCAATCCATAAATCATGCTTGGATCTAACCTTGACCGCCCTCCATGGTCGACCAAAAGTTGGATTGTAGCCATTATTCATTGAAAAATCATCCATCATTTCCATCTACAACAACTAAACATCTCAGTTCATGGGAACCCTTCCTTTTACAACAACACTAGATTTCATCATCACTGGTGGCCAGATTCTATCCACCCATTGCTTGGAAATATCAATTGATGATTCTTCAGAGAGATCCTCTAAAACATAATCGCTAACCACTGATACTTGAGCCAAAGTTGGGTTCCCATCATCACCAACACAGCTCTGTTGGATATCCAAAGTCCAAAGTTAAACTTTTGATGATGATCCTTTGTTACAAATAATGAACATGCAATGATCAGTGATCTTGAGTATCATATAATCACTGATCAACCGATTATTGATGACAAGCGCCAAGAACGGAGGGAGAATGGAAAAATCCATAGAGTTAGAATTGAATGATGGTCATTTTCATTTTTCCTTCATCTTCAGAAACAAAGAATAGTGGAGTATAATACCAAAAAGAAACAATGAGAAAGAAATCCCAAATTCCAAGATATTGGAAGAGAAAACCAAATGTTGGACAACCTAATAGTGATTAATTAAAAAATTCATTGGGAAAAGGATTAATTCACATTCGTATCAAACTTTAAATGGGGATAAAACCAAAAATAAATTGACCTACCTTGAGAATAGATCAATTATTGGTGATAAACACATCTTCTAGTGATGAAGGTGATGATCCCACTGCATTCGTCATTCATCTCATGATTATCCTCGATCGGTTTGTCATCAATACTCATTCTTGATCCTCTAACATAATTGATCAAATCTTACTCTCTAATCTCCTAGGGTTATTTAATTATCACTAGGGATTTTACATAATGAAACTTAAATAAAGGGATTGAATTAGGTATATACATTAAATAAATTAATTAATTCACTTAATGCACCCACCAACAGTTTCCCTCAACTGAACATCCTATGTTAAACAACTTTATGTTTCTCCAAAGGGAAAACTCTACATTTTGAAAACAACCACAGTCTCATATTTTTCATACAAGGTCCCAATCAATGGAAAAACCATTTATTTAAAAAATATGCACGTAGATGCTTAAATATATTTAATATTTAAAAAAATATGAATACCTAGACTCATAATCTCATGTTGAATCTTCACCTGGCTCCAAAAATATTCCTAAAAATATTCCAAAGTCTTACTAGGAAAAACCATAGTCGTTAAACTCTCCCCTGCTTCAATACCTTTTCATCTTGAAAAATGAAAACCTACTCTCACTAAGGATACTGAGATTTTATCTAGTTCTTCCACTCCCATGATCTCACATAAAGGTTCCCATACTACCAAAAATCATGCACCTACACCAAAATACTCACACATGAAGGGTGATAAATGGAACTGGGCACATCTAAAAAATAAATCCACCCTCAATTTCTAACTCGTCCTGGTCAACATCATGTAATCAGTCCTAATATATAATTCCTCAGTCATGTCATGTGGAGTGAACCAAGAACCTAGTCTAATTGTGGTCATAGAGTCAAGCGGTATGACACATTACTAACCCACCATAATAACTAGAAATTATATATAAACCTTGGAGATATCTTGTCAACTCGACTAAATATTTTCAAACCTCTATGAGGTGATATTTTTCAGAACACATGTTCTCCTTATAAAACTCAAAAAACTTCCATCATGGGTCCCACAAAGAGATCCTAATGACTTTGGACATTTATGATTCACCCATGTATGAACTACACATTCATAACCATAACTAGGACCAACTATAGGACCACAAGAATTGTCTCCCACTAGCTTTGACCAGTAAAAAAGTGACATGTAGCATCTTCCGTACACGACCTGGTATGGTGCTACACCAATGGTAGATGATCCTCCCATATATGACCTAAAACTCATATAAAAAACCCAAATCATATTTCATATAACCTAAATGGTATGCTGGTCATCTTCCTGAGGTAGAAAAGTTATGATTTTCCATAATTGATCCCCAAGGGCCTCCTATATCCTCTCCATAATCGTGAAATTAAACGAGAATCATAGTCTAAAATGATCATTGAGGGAACACCATAAATCCATACTACCTCCTCGTGCACATGTATCCTAAAATCTCCACTAAGCTTTTCCAGTATTCACCTATTGATAAGTGAGACATCGAGAGTTTATCTTGAAAACATGCTATAAATTCCTTGACTGCCCAAATGATTCTAAGGGATCCTGGTACATTATGACATCTATTGGATGTACTGATAGGGGAAATCATGAAACCTCCACAACACCTCCCCTCGCAACATGACCGGGGTCATCATCAATTCCTGAATAAGGATGAAATTCTTCCCACCATCAAAAATTTCATCAAGAACATTTCTAGTGGATATTTGGTCATACAAAATCTCATAATCCATATCCCAAATTTGTGCCTCCCTAACTCACTTAATTAGTTGAGGGGTAACAAACATCAACAAGTGGTACATTGTACTATCCTTATCCTTCGGGGACAACTATAAATTGGTCAAATGCACCATAAACTCGCTCAACAAAAAAATGGAAAACCTAGTTGTGATCATATTCCATAACCTCCATACTCTTAGGTGACTATCAGGATAGCACTATCTCAACCTTGTTACACCCCTACCATTCTTATGTCTGAGAAGACATATTCTAATGTGTGGACCTCCCAAATCCATAACTGACTCTATGAGATATTTCCATAAAGCTGGTACTCTCAAAGCATGTCCCGAACCATCCTAAAGTGTATCGTGTGCTCTACATATAACGCTAAGTACACAATGTTTTCATAAAAAAATATGGCCTTGAAATAGTGTAAGAAGTGTTGAAGTATCCAACCCATAAGTCTCACAAACACCATTGGGGAATCCAACACGCTGAAAGGAATATCACCAAGGAATTGAAGAAACTATAAAATATCTTGGAAGACACCTTTGGTACATCCTCAAGCTATCTTACACGTTAGAAGAAAACAAAATTTGTCTTCTGAGGGAGACACACTAGATATAAAAATCTCCTTATCTATAGATTCCTCCAATTGAACCTTCTACTCTCACAGCTATATAGGGTCATCTGATATGATAACATAGATATGGGGCCATCCTTGGGTAATGGTCTATGCATAATTTTTTTTATGGGAGGTAAACCTAAAACATCCTTAGGAAGGACATCCTTATACTCTTCCAAAAATACAAGAACTGAAATCTTATAGAAACTGATTCCCCAAGGGTCATACTAGCCAACTAATAAGGAATCAGCTATATCCTCTTAAACACAAGATCATATTTCTCTATCTAGGATTCATTTTTACTAAATAAGGGTAAATAATATTACACCAACTTGGGTACACCACAACCGGCACTACTAATAGTCAATTGGGAATGGAAAACCGACAATTGGTACATATTGAGAAAAACATCATAGAGACTCACTGATGGCTATGGAAATATCTCATGTGAGTTTCTCTCTCTTTATAGAGTCAAGTCACACTATCATTAAAAGTGTGTAATCACCAATCCTCTCTGCAGGAGCCTCCAAACACAAGGGTTGATCTAGAAGGATCCACTTGTATCACTAGGCCTCGAATGAGGGATATGTCCATGGAAAAGTGTCTTAAGACCATATATCAAAACTATAATAGGAGAAGAGAAGATATGGGTCATACCTCAATCACAACTAGAGTGTCGGGGTCACAAGCCCCTACTACTTGAAGCCATACTTCCCCTTGTCCACCTATCCTCGTTAATCAAGGCCTGCTCAGACACCTCAGCACATCAAAATGGCCTCAAACATATAATTCAATGTAACTAATCCACCACACATTGACATTATCTAATTTTGGTAGAACCAACTCACCTTAATGATTTTAAATCACATTACAAAGATTCAACTGGGTGGGGGAAGTGCCTTTATTATTTGCATGCCCAAATTGACATCGAACATCTCCAATATAGGGCTATACCAACACCTCACATAACCCTAAAGATGTATCATCACTAGGATCATCATCGATAGGGGTCCTAAATAAGTGGGAAACTTGAACCATAGGCTTGTTCTAATCCTCTACTACCTGAGGAGGGTGTCTAGCTTACCACTAAGACTAAGAAATATATAACTTCGGAGCATATGATGTGAAATAAATATAGCTAATGCATCTGCTGGTACCACCAAAACCAACTATTGTTGTAAAGAGAATAATTTTTGAAATTGAAACCATCTGATCGATCAGGGTTTGTATAAGATGGAAAACCTGGACCCCTTCCTCAAGCAAATCGTACACTAATTAAGGGTTTGGATCACCATGAAACCTCAGTGGTCCCTATCACTAGAACTCTTAAAACATGATTATCCTACATGTATCATTATCCTATATTGATATATCCATCTATTTCTCAACATGTGGATGATCATCATCTTCATGGAATACTGGTGGAGGGTCCATGCACTACTCAATAGGTAGTAGAACTGCATGGTGCTCTCCTGGAGGAAGCACCTCATGTATGGGTCCTTGAACTAAGGCCTCACCACTCAACTAGTCATTGTCATGACACTATCATGATGATCTAACTATATTTTATTTTGGTTGAATCATGAAAATTATCAATATGTACCACGGTAAAAGAGAATATATGGGGAGATGACTCTAGAAGGATAGTAAAAGGACTCAATTCTATATTATGAATGTACCAATGGTTCCCTACAACTAATGTATTGGTATGACGAGTTGATAAGTAGGTAGATAGAGTCCTTGTGAATAGATACATTGATTGTCATACCAACATTGGATTACCTAGTTTTAAATATACATTCAAGACACTCTAACACTATTTCCCTAAGTTCCCAACCAATCCTCACCATTGGTCCCACTCCAACACTAACCTGAGGAAGAACTCATTTGATACCACTCTGTCATGACCTAGACCTTCAAGGAACACCTGGCTGGTGTAAATCTAAGTGTGAAAACCCTAATCCCACCTCTAATTTTCCAGATTCTTGAAACTAGCACCGAGTAAGCATATAATAAAATGGGAGGCATTATCCTAATGTACCTATATGCACAAACACAAATATGTCAATGAAAAAGTGCAAAGTAATAATAAAAGGCTGAAATATCTAGATTATAATCATGTATTTAATAAACTCTATGGAATAAATAAATTTGAGTATAATAGTATAATATAAATCATAAAAGGGAAAAAATAGACACCCAACTAGAAATATAAGGGGGAACCCTAAACTGACATCAACTATAAAGAGTAGAGTAGGGGACATCCTGACTCTAGATCCCAGATTCTGACCACTGAACATATTTAATTCCACCACATACTATTAAGATACACTACTACAAGGTCAACCATTGTCACTAATAACTTATTGACTGAAAATTCATTTTTCATTTGATTTTCAAAATCCGTTTTCAGGGGTGAGAGGTAACCTATAGGCAGGAACAAAAAACAAATAGAAAATTCCCATTCAAAATTTGAAATTCAAAGGAAACAGATTTCATTCCAAGATCACCCGCATCAGCCAAAACCATTACGCCAACTATCAAAGGTCACATCTTCGGCCATCAACATGAGTCACCACTATCATCAATTCAGTACTATCGCTGAAATCATCGTCACCATCTAGAAACCTCACCTATCGCTAGAGACATCGTAATCCATAGAATCCACTATAGATCAGTGCAACAAGCCATCGTTATTGACCAATGAACCAGAACCAAACAAACCACCAAAGAAGATGGAGCTCACCTCATCGCAAATCACAAAACATCAGCACAACGCCATTGTGAGCAACACCGACTGCCGCCACCATAACCAAATGTAGAAAGAACCAAACCCGAACCCCAAAATGGAACACCACTGAAGAAGCATCAAATAGATCGACCGCTAGGAAGAATAAAACAATCATTCAATGATAGAATGAAGAAGAAATCCTAAAAACCAAATCCAACATCGAGGACCTCGCACCTAGAACATTGACGATCGTCGAACCACATATCCCAAAACCCTATTTTAACCCCCACTCTAGATCGAACTAGGATAGGAGCAGCAGAACGTAGGGCCATAGAAATGGTTCAAGTGACTAAGGGATTTGAATGAGGGCATCGTCCACAAGGCAGAAAAACCTTGAACTATCAATATAGAAGCAAGGAAACCCATAAAAAAGATTTTTGATAATACAAAGAATACTGAAGAAGATATCGATTCAAGGGAGACTGAAGAATATGCTATCGATTTGAGGAAGGCTGAAGAAGACGTCTTTGATTTGAGGAAGATCAAAGCCCCTTAACCGGAGAGAAAGTAGAAAATAGGACCAAAGATGAAGAAAAACGGAGAAGACAAAGGCGATGGGAAGGGGAACCCTAGTTGCTGAGAGAGAGAAAACAAGGCTAGCAGGAGAGTAGGGGAACAAGAAGGAGAGAAGAGGAAGAGAGACGAAGAAGGATCTTCACCGTGAGGGGGGGAAAGAGGGAGGGAGCGGTGGTGGTGATGTTGGGAAGAGTATAAACATATCCAGTAGGACACCCTGAATTCACCAAACATGAAGCATCAACAAAGTTTAGTCATCTCATCACCTTGAGGGTGTGTTAATTATAAAATGAGATAGAAACCATAATAACCAAAACATTCATAACCCAAATATTCTCAATAATAAGTCCAAAGGAGATAGAAAGGGGATATACATCTCCATGACCCAACTAAGAATGATGAGGCTTCCTGTAGCTCCAAAGGTCCGTCTCTAATACCCAACATCATTTGAACCCACAAAAGAATCCATGTGGAGGGTTCTGCACCTCATCCCTACACTCCATGGTTGTGGGAGCCACATCTTTAGTCAATCATCTCGTAGAACCACACCAGAATCAGTGTAGAGGGGTATGCATGTCACCATTACACTCTACAGTTGAGGGATCCAGAACTCCAATAGAGGACTTTCTCACTACAAGTGATCAATAATGGGGGATTACCACTTCATAGATAGAGTAACCATACCCTGTTTTAGTATGGGGGAGTAATGACTCTACCTATGTAAAGAGAATGTGGGTTCCTTGCTCTAGTGAAATAGGGGATCATCAAATTTGGCATCTCTCTAATCACACCTAATCCCTACAATTAGTCAAGTTTCAATGAAAAAATTATCATGATCATAAAACCTCACTACATACCTCTAATTCCAAAAATAAATCCACCATCATATTATGTGTGTAAAATTACAAAGATTGGATGCTCGTGGGCCAAAATTCATGTCTATAAAAATACTGACAAATGCATGAGGCTCATCATCATTATATTAGGATAAAATTTAAATCCACCAATATGTAACCATAATTTTATATGAAAGTATAAATGGATCACGCCATTATGATTCTTATGGAAAAACACTTAGGATAGTCTATTTATTTTTCCAAAATAGACACCCAGTGAAAAAATAAATTTCTTCATAACACATATGTAAGTCGTTTCATGGGTTCAAGCCATAAGTAGGAATAAAATATCTAACATTGGTCATGAATCATATGTCTTAATACAAGTGTTGTGACATCATAGGTATATTTTCAATCCAACATTCCAGTAAAAATTTATAACTGAAACAATATTTATAATAACAATGACAATAATAACAATATTATAGTTATTAATATAAATCAAAATAATACAAAAAAAAATAAATATGGAGTGGGGAGGGAGTTTCCACATAACTCCTCACATCTCCTTCAAGCTGCAAGGGATCACATGTCCCCCACTTGGCTTCCTCTCTCTCTCTTTTTATTTTTTTAAATGATTAAATCAAAATTTTATTATTTCTAATATTAAATGCCATACCTCCCCCTTCCCTCTCTCCAATCACAAATAGGGGTGAGATAAATTCATGTGGAAGTCCATTGAGATGCCTCCTCATCACACCATAGGTAATCACGAACACCATGATTTATACAACCAGCTTCTCTAGCACAACCCCTACCACATATCATGCCTGGATTTAGGCTTAACTGACCTCCACAGTTTGTCACAAGTTGGATTCTTGTCGTTCTTCACCAGAAAACCATCCACTATTTCCATCTGTAGCAACTGCACATCCCAGGTTGTGGGAATCCTTCCAACCACACTAACCCAATATTCCATCATCATCGGTGCGTTAATTCTAGCCACTCATTGCTCAGAAACATTAATCATTTCTCCTCTTGAGAAATATTCTCAAATCAGCTCAAAAAACACCAATACCTGATCCAAATTTGGGTTCCCATAATAACTTCCACACCTCTATTGTGTCTCCGAATCCAAAATCTGAACTTATGACTACTATCCACTATTCCATGGAATGAATTCACAATGATCGGTGCTCCCTAGTATCATTGAATCACTGATCAACTGATTACCAATGATGAATGAAAATAACAGAGGGAGAAAAAAATCCAAAAAGATAGCATCAAATTAATTTCATGTTCATTTGGTTTTATTCATTGGAATTCAATAATGGATGATCATAATAGTATCAAGAACCAATGAGAAACAAATCTAAAATTCCTAGACTTAGGAAGAAAAAAATGAAACATTGGACAACCCAATAAAGATTTATCCATGAATTGATTTGAAAAATGATTAATTCACATCTATATCAGACTTTATGTTGGGATAAAACCATAAATAAAAGTCCATACCCTAATAATGGATCAATCATTAGTGAAAATTTCATCCTCCAGCGATGAAGGTGATCATTCTACTACGTTCTTCATTCATCTCACGATTATCCTCGACCGGTTTATCATCAATCCTCATTCCTAATTTTCCAATGCAACATCTCTCCTCCACCTATCTACTATCCCATGTTCATGTGGATATCCTTGGTGATTTTCCATAATGACACTTAAATAGAAGTAGGTAATAAGGTCTATCCATTAAAAAAAGAAATTAAAGAAATTAATTAATTCACTAAACGCACCCACCAACAGTCGCCCTTAACCAAACATCCAATGCCAACCAACATTATGAAAATAATTGGGTAAACCCCATGTTATGGAAACAAACATGATATCATATTTCTCATATGAGGACCCAATCAATGGGGAAACCATTTATTCCAAAAAGATACGCGTGTATACTTTAATATATTTAATATTTTAAATATATCAATACCGAGCTTCTCAGGGAATTGTAATTACGTGATGATTTAGTGCATGGATCCAAAAAATTTCCAATGCATTACTAGGAAAAAACATCATCATTAGAGACATAGATGATAAATATGTTTTACAAATACATTAAAAAGTCACTTTAAAATAAAGAAGAATATCCTTTTCTTATTTTAAAACATTTTAAAACTAAAAATTCCTATAATAATGGGAATAATATTTTAATTAAAAAATCATGAAAAATTATATATGAATCCTGAAAATGAATAATATCTATGATGAAAACAAAAGGTGTCCTTGCAGTAAACTTATAAAAAACATTTTTTTGTACTTTTCTAAAATGTGAAAATAACCCATATGAGAATTATTGAAAATATTATTTTTAAAACCTTTAAAATTAAATTTAAATGTAATTTAAAATAATCTTTAAAAATATTTTAATTATAAATAATAAAAACACTTTAAATATTTAAAATAATATTAATGAGTATAAAAAGGAGTTTAAAACTTTTAAAATAATGTTTTAAAGAAAAACCCCTTACCAATTTAGTAACTTTTGAATAAAAAGCTCATTACAGGATATATAATGAAAATTATTCTTAAAACACATTAATTTTAGTAAATTAATAATTAAATAAATCCATATTACATTACATACACTACAAAAAAGAAAACATGTGATGAACATGACACGAGTTTCAATGAATGGAAATTGAGATGAGAAATCCCTTAATACGAGTCCCGACTCATTTCATACATTATCTAACTAATGAATAATAAAATTACATTAGTTTTATAATTGATTAAGAAACTTTTTTATATTTATTCCCTTACCATAATCCCTTTCTATTTCATTTATTACCATATCATAAATAGTTATTAAATCTATCAAGTTCAAATCAGGCATTTTGAGGACGTTCAGTTCATAATCCTAAAACCACTTCGGTAGGTTGACATTGGTCAATTGATTCATCATTTATATAATACTATACATGTTATAATTATCATTTTTATGCATCCTATGTATTTTTATAACCATCCATGTAGATTTGTAATGAAAAATTATTTGCATCTGTTCATGGAGACGATGATATGTACCCACACATGAATGGCATTTTCGTTTTTCTACTGGGTAGAAAAGAAATAGATTATATAATATTTTAATTTAAAAAACATAAATATATTGTAAATTTACTATTTTTACATTAATTTCATCTTTATTACATGATTTTTTGAGGTGATAATGAAAAATGTATCACATCGCTTCATAGAGGTGGTAGTCCACACGTACGCACGAGCGACATTATCATTTTCCAATGGATGGAAGTGAAAGAATGTAAGTAATATATTATCTTTAAATAATAATAATTATATTTTAAATATAATATATATTCATTTTTTCTATCATTTTAACCATCCATTTGAGGTGATGATGAAAAACGAATAACATCGCTATGTGGTGATGATAGTTCATATGTACACATGAGTGAAATTCTCCTTTTCTCATTAGATGGAAATGGAAATAAAAAAGGTTATTCCATAAATATAATATAATTTCATTATATATAAGATAATTATGTTATTTTATCATCATGGTTATAGAATATTTTATGGATGAGGGAGAATAAATAAACATGAAAACACTCGGTTAAGAGTTATACCTCTTCTTTGAGAAAACTAATTTGGATTACAACTTAAACCTTATTGGTTGGTATATTGGTGGGAAAAATACTATAGGGAATGGGGTGTATGGTTGGAAAGATATTTGGTGAGATATTAGTAGAGATAAATGGTTCAAGAGGTGTTATTAAGATATAAGGTGAGATTCCCTTTTAAAAGTGAGGTGGGTGAAAATCATGAAAATTCATGAAATATTAATATATAATATGTGTATAATTCATGTAAAATGGATAAAATGTGTCACATATTAGAATATAATGAGTATAAGGTCTAAATAAATTAAAGCAAAAAATATATACAAGTTTATTTGGAGTTTTTAACCTTATCTCTTATCTTACCCCCCCCCCCCCCCGTTAAACCTTTTAACCTTAATCGTGATAACAATTTGTCAATCTTTAAGGGTCATGAAAGTAATTTTAAAAGTTCTAGGTGGAAAATAAATGTAACATTCATGATAGAACAAAACATTTCCAATAAAATAGAGTTATTAAAGTATTTTTATGATTTTATGATGATTTAAAAACAAATTTTAGACATTAAATACCATTTAATGTCATTTTTGTGACTATTAAAAAAAATTGAATTTAAATACATTAATATAAAACTGTAATTAGAATATTATCATATTAAACAACACTAAAAATTTATAATTGTCCATAAAATTTATTGTACCACATAATACACCCAAAAATTATTACTTTTATTGTTTTTAAAATAATTTTCTTGATTTTTCTATTACTTGCATAAACACTAAATTTGTGTTGTGTAAATGTTCTAGGTAATTATACCATCTCTAAAAATTTAAAATAAATTACTATCATAAATATTATTTATTATTTATCAATTTTATTATTTAAATTATTTCATATATCATTTTAATCTATGTCCAAATCATGATAATATAATAAGCGAGAGATGGTGACATATTGTAATTACTCTTTACTTAACATAATATATAGGTCATAATCACAAGAAAGTGAGAAAAATCACCATATTTTCATAATTAAAATGATGATGAAAAAAATAAATACATACAAAGAGATTAAATAAAGTTTTTGAGATATTTTAAAGCCTTATCCTATAATCCTAACCTCGATTTACCAATTTTACCCTTAACCATGCTGATAAAATTTTATCGTATTTACTATTCATTATGTCTAAAAATGAAATGGAACTTATTACATAATTTGAATATTATGATTATAAATTTGGAATTCATTTTCTATTATTTAATTTTAATAATTGGTAAAAATAAATTTTAATATAAGTTCACAAAACACAATAAAAACAATTTTTATAAAAATGCATGTTTTAAGCATAAAAATGATTTTATACCAAAATAAAGTATAATGTTGATTACCATTGAATTAATTATATTTTTTATAATAAAAGGATACTTATTTTACATTATAAAAAATTAAAAACCGAAATATAACTTGTGAAAACTTATTTAAAATAAAAGTATATAAAAATGTTTTTATTTGAATAAAAACATTACTTAGATTTCCAAAATGTCAACAGAGATTTTGAATTTCAAAATTATATTTTTAAATGAATTATATCACTTCTAAAATATATATTTGGCATATAAAAGGGTTTTATAAACTTAAAATTTATTCTTATATCATGATAATTTTATAAAAGTGAAAATATTTATAAAATTTGTATTTTACACTATTCACACCAAAATCAACTATTTTTTAAAAATCCAAAAAATTCATCTTAATATAATTTTGTTATTATGAAAAAAATGAAATTATTTTTATCAAATTAAATTTATAAAACTTGAAAATTTATCTTTTAAATGAAAATATAAAATATACAGTAAAACTACTTTTATATAAAAATAAACCTTTTAAACTTTAACTGATATTAACCTTAAATAACATCATTATTATCATTCAAAATTTACCACTTATTTCATAATAACAAATAAATAAATTTTTATTAGTATAAATTCTCAAAATATATTTCATAGTGCGGTTATTTCTATTCATACCCATCGATCCAATGCCTAGGTTATAATGTCCATATTCAAATAATAATATTTCAACAACATATTGCATTTTGTTGAATCTTCGTGTTTTGTGTGATACAGGCTATCAATAATAGTATTCATTTAAATGATACATATATATAGAAATATTTGGGTGTTACATTTACTAGTATCAAATAAAGATCAGATATGTTGTTGGTCATCTATGAAGAATTTATACACTATTATTTGGAAAGAACATTTAAAGCATAAAATATTAAAATAAGTTTTATGGAAAAGTACTTGATTTATAAATTATAATATGTGTGTTCTTGGAATTACTATAATATGATCTCTATTTAGAGCTAAAATTCTATGAATTCTATCAATGTAAATCGATCTATGTATGACTTTATAAAGACAGTTTGTTTGAAATTTATCTTTTTTTGATGAAGAGGTTCATAATAATTGAATTCTACTAAGGTGATTTGATTTCATAAGACATAGTATTAAAAATGGATTTTTTCTATGGGATTTGAAAATTTTATCACACTATAATTTTTAATACTTTTATGGTTTCCTCATATAAATTTTGTAATAGGAATGTTGGTTGTAATTTTATTAAAGGTAGGAATATTTTTGGTCAACTACACACAAAACAATGGACAAAACTTTGGGTATGTACCCATAAAATTTGGGTAGTAGAAGAAATACTACATAGGTTGGAATTGAGGGTGTGATTGGTTCTTGAATCCACCCTAGGGATGAGGCATAATGAGTATCAGATCCAACGAACATCAATGATTCAATAATGGATCATAGTTGTTTATTAATTAAAAAAGTCTCAAGATATATTCCTACGTACGGTAAGTGAATTTCGTATATTGGTCATTCATTTAGAAATTATGGATATGAATTAATATAAAATAAATAATGATTTACAACTTAATCTTTAAATTCACACAGCACCACTGAATTCATACTTTGAGCTCGATGTTTTCAATGGTAGAATTATTTTCATATCAAAGTGTCTATCAGAAGGAGGTTATGAAAAGCACTAAAATAATATCACGGTTTACTAGAAGTATAACACTACAGATAGTGAGAATATTGGAAGGATACAGAGAAAAGTCCATTGGAAGGAAAATGGAACTTCCAAAAATGAAAATGATGACGTGAAGTAAGATGTGTTGTTAAGTGTAAAATATCACAATTCTCACATCATGATTCTAAAATATATATATAATAAATAATTTCAAGATATAAAACAAGATTCAAGTGCAACCAAACCACATGGAAAATCTACATACTGTGGTAGATGTTTCCCTAAAATCCAAAGTTTCAAAATAGGAAGAAGGTGATCACCATGTCATAGTGGTGAGTGTTTTAAGAGAGAAGATTCCCTGGGGTAAATGATGAGGTGGGACAATATATGGTTATTTTTTGTGAGAATTTTGATAATATCTCGACATAAGAAGGTGTTAGGTCCAACATTGGGATCTCCACAACATGAAAAATGTTACTATGAGTTTTTCATGCATACATTGAAGTTTAAACATGTGGATTTTGTGTAAAATTGAAGAATAAATTAGTTTGTGATGTTTCCAAAAGTGATTAAGAAAAAGTAAAGAAGTTCCATCCCCACATATTTTTAAATGCCTAGTCTTCAATAATGATAATAGAAAACATGTGAAATATGAAAACTAAAAATTCTGAGAGTTTTGAATGCATGATATCTCAGGAATCCTAAAGGCCAAGACTTATGGAATATGAATGCTTGAGAAATATAGAGGAAGAACAATACTATAATATTATATAACTATATATATTAAAATAGATTATGATTTAAGTATATATAAGAACCTTGTTACAAATCCTATGTATCAAATAAAAATATAGAGATCCTAATGTTGTAATTACATGAAGATATTTTGTGCAATTGAAGTAAAAGAAGACAGATATGATAAAAATGTGTGTTGTAGAACCTCGTGTATCAAAGAAAAGTAGAGGATAGACTTTTCATGTTCTTTTTCACCCCATGAAGTCAAAGGAAGGAGATTCTCCAGTACTAAATTAGAAGTACATTTCTAGTGCATTGAATAATCAGATGAAGATGAGTGAGTTTAGCTAACATATAAACTGAGGCTTTTAGTATCTATCCTACAATATAAGCATGTATTGTAAAATCCCATGGGGTGTTATCTGAGTGGTACCCGCTGGTTTTACCCCATGATCTCCATGGGAACTGGCACAGGATTGAGTCCCACTAGGCTCAAACACTATTCGCATTATGAACAGGGTTATTCAAATACATTTCTTAGCTGGGGAATGTAGCATGTACTTGGCCTGGTGGGGGCCCCCTCTGGGAGTCGGTGTTATCAACACACGTTTTGCCCATGGGGTGTTAGCCGAGTGGTACCCGTTGGTTGTACCCCTCGCTCTCCATGGGAACTGGCGCATGATCGAGTCCCACCAGGCTTGAACACTGTTCATATTAGGAATAGAGCGATTCAAAGCCATTTCTTAGCTGGGGAACGTGGTGTGCACTTGGGATGGTGGTGCCCCCCCTCTGGGAGTCGGTGTTAGCAACACAAGTTTATAACATGAGCCTCAACCCATTTAGTGAGGTATCCTTAAGTGAATCTACAAGACCCAGGTTCAAAACCAGGAAGAGGCATATTTTTGGGTACTATAGCAGTACTATAGCAGGCATTGTAGCAGTACTATAGCAGAACTATACACTGTGAGGGTACTATAGCCGAACTGTACACTGTACAGGTACTATACATAACTTTACATTGGGTGGGTTTTAAAGACCCGCAAATTTCAAGGAAATTTGTTTTTAATTTTCTTTGGAATTTTACAAGAGCGCAGCTTCAGACGGCACCTGATTCCGAGGCCCGGTGTGCCCGGAATCAATTTCCGAAGTTTGGCTCGGGTACGTTCAGTGAACGGACGAGCGGGTTTTTCTATCTTTTGAACCGGTGCCCGGAATCGAATTCTGAGGGCACCGATGAAATCGCAGCGCCGGTATTTGCTTAGAAACGCCTCTTCCGGAGTTGCGTTTGCTCAACCGTGGTTTTTAAAATTTTGGGCTTTAAGTCGGAAATAAAATAAAGGTTGTGCGACAACTTTATTTTATTTCACTTAAGCCGCTTGGAAGTCACTTGAAAGCCACTTGAGCTGAGTTAAAGCGGATAGGGTGCTATCCGGAAATATCCTACCCTCTTGGTAGGATATTTGTGCGGTGGGGCCCGCACGAGCCCCGCCGTTTCTTCCGCTAAGTAACGCACCCGCGAAAACCCGTGAAAGTAACTGAAAAGTCAACTGACGCGTTTTCTTAAATTCTTAACAGACCATTTAATTGAGCGGTTTATTTCGTGAATTAAATGGGCTGTTTCGTTCGTTGAATTAATTCAACGAACTGATGGGTCGTTACTTACGCATTTGCGTTTGTTGGCAAAATAATAAAATAGACCAACGTGTCTATTTTGGAGGATTACTCTTTATTCTCTGGGCCTCCACCCTCCCCGCGAAGAACGCGAAGAACGCGAAGAACGCGAAGAACGCGAAGAACGCCGGAACCAAAATTTGACGACGCACACCGTGATCCGCGACGTCGACAAACTTTTTCCGCGACCTTCTTCTTCTTCTTCGGCGCTTCTTCTTCCGCGGCGAACCTACGATCGGCGGTTAAAGGTGAGAATCGAATCTTATAAATTCTCCCTTTTTATAATTCGATATCAACGGATTTAAATTAATTAAATCCGTTTGATCTTGATCCGGAGATCGTCGGCGCGACTCCTTCCCGCGGTGCGACGAGCGTCTCTTCCGCGACGATCACCAAATCCGCGACGACCTCTCGTCCGACGACGACGACAAGGTAGGGATTTAATTCTTGATGATTCATTCCCGTGTTTTTATTTCTTTTTGAATAAAGAACCGGCATGAATATTTTCAATTAATTAAAATTGAATTGCCGTTTAAAAGAAAAAGAAGTGAATAATTTTTATCTTGATTAAAAATTGTTGTAGCCCCTTTCTCTCGTTGTTTATGACTAACGCGGAGGGTGCGGGTCTAACGAACAAGACCTGACAACCCTCCGCCGATCCTTTTCGTGTGCGGTCTTGGCAAGTGATGACGAACCGTGCGGCAAGGGCGATCCGTTGATCCCGCAGTGAAGATCGGCCCCCGGGTGGAGCAACGGCGCAGACGGGAGAGGAATCGGGCCACCGGAGCAACTCCGGCGGCCCGCGGAAGGCGGCGGCGGCGCCGGCGACCAGAGGCGGCGGCGCCCGGCGCGCCGCCGGAGGATCCGCCGCGGCTCGGCCGCGGCGGCGGCGAACCTCCGGACCGCCTCCGCGGTCCGGCCACCCAACACGCGGCCCGCGCGGGCCGCGGGTCAAACCCGCGACGCCCCTTGGCCGCTCGGCCGAGGTCGAGCCGGCCGGTCCGGTCGGCCGGGCCGGGTCGGGTCGACCCGGTTCGGGTCGACCCGGTTCGGCCGACCCCCAGGGGGGGTTCGGGCCGGGTCGCCCCGGGCCCAGAACCCCCGTTTTCGGGCCCTCTTCGGTCTTTTGCCCATATCTTGGGACTAGGACCTCCGATTGACGAACCGTCAGCGGCTACGCGATCCTTGGATCGATACGGTCGTTTCGGTATATTACACTCAAGGTTTTGGAAGACTTTGGGTTCGGCCGGGTTGGTTCGTACACGAAACCAACCGGGCCCTCGGAGCGGAAACGCTCATAACTTGAGCTACGGACGTCCGATCGACGTACCGTCAGCTGTGGTAGTTTCCTCTAAGTGAGATGGAACTTTTGGAATACTCCGCCCAAGGATCGGACACAGGCGGAGTACGGTCGGGTTGGTTTTTCCCTAAAAACTAACCGGGCCCCTGGGACGAAAATGCCAATAACTCTCAGACCGGGCGTCCAATTGACGCGCCGTCTGTTGCGTTGAGATCCTGTTGTCGATACGGAACTTTTGGATACATCAACTTCGGACTACGTGTCAGTTGATGTATCAGCCTCTCAGCTCGTGGAGCGGACCCTCCTAAATGAGCTCGCTGTGTGCGGGAACCCTAGTGCTGGTTGTAACTTCGACGACAGAGCAGAGATCCTCCGTGGACTGCGACGACGACAGAGCAGAGATCCTTCATGGACTGCGGCGACGACTGTGCGGAGATCCTCAGTGGACTGCGTCGACTACTGCACTCAGCGATCCTACGTGGATCAGTGCTACAGGTCCTGTGTGGGCCCGATCCTGTGTGGGTCCTTACTACCGGTTCTGTGTGAGCCACTGCCTACAGGTTCTGTGTGAGCCCGATCCTGTGTGGGTCTTTTGTGGGGGTTAGTACCTATCGATCCTTCGTGGGTCCGACGACTTAGATGGATCAGTGATCATCTTTGACGTCATCTGAAAAAGTATACCTGGTTGAGCTGAATCTTATGTTACTCTCCTTTGTGGAATGTGTTGAACTATCCTATGTGGATTTACTGTTTACTCTCCTTTGTGGATTTGAGTCTTGCTTTCCTGTGTGGATTGAGTTGTTCATGAGCTCGTGAGCAGAGCTAGAATTGGGGACTTAGGTATATGTATGGGCATATACCTAAGTCGAGTCAGATGTTACTTCGTGATTGCACCTTCCTTTTGTGTTATATCCTTTGTGGATTTCGGGAGACCTTCGGGGGTCTCGGGGTCCTTACTGAGTAGCTTATACTCACCCCTGCACGGGCTATGCCCGCACCTTGTTGTGTTGGATGCAGACGACGGACAGCGCTGATCACGGTTGGGGCGTGGAGAAGGACGGTACCTGGAGGTGGACCACTGGGCGGGACGTGCTCGGAGCGGACGTGGGACCCGAGGAGCCTGGAGGATATCTGTACCCACCCTTCAGGTGGGATTGCCAGTGGACGACATGAGGCCGCCGTCTTTTCTTCGGTTGTTGTTCTTTACCTTTTCAGTTGTACTTTCAGTTGGGCTTGTATTCCGGCCCCCTTTACTTTTCTGCACTTGGTAGTTACTTTCCGCTTGCTGACTCTGTGGTGGTTGTTACTTATAAAGGCAATGCCTTCCCTGTTTACCGGGATTTTACGCCTTGGTGCTAGTCGCCTGCCCCTGGCCTATGGAAGGCGGGCTTGGGGTAGTCACGGCACGGGCCCCGAGGTCGGGTCGTGACAAATTGGTATCAGAGGTGGTCGGTTCTACCGTAGACTCTGATCGTCTTTTCATTCTATATGAAGCAATAGTGTTTAGTGTATTGAGTGTGGTTATCAGTTCAGGGAGCCCAGTGTTGGTGCGGCGGCCGACGTATCCGTACACCAGGACCCTGACTCCTGATTTCCGACTTAATGCATGAAAACATTGATTGCATGTGTGTTCCAAGTTTTCTTTGTGATTACTTGTGTCAGCTCACCGGGTATACTGATCTGCTTCATGAAAGTCTCAAGTTTTCCTTGTGATTACTTGTGCCAGCTCACCAGGTATACTGTTCTGACTGTGGTGCTCTTGTTCTCCTTTTCAGGATGGCCCCGCGACGACAGCCAGCTAGGGTTCCGAGTGTAGGGCGCGAAGGCAGCCCACCGAGCGACGAGGCCTCGGTGCAGGGCCCTTTGCCAGCAGTGGCACCGGCGGTAGCTTTACCCGCCGAGCCACCGATGCTACCAGTACCAGACGCTGACGATGCACGTCGCCTCAGGGCACTGCATGAGTTTCAGAGCCAGCGACCGCCCAGGTTTCGCGGTGAGGAGGACCCCCAGGCCGCCGAGGACTGGCTAGAGGCGGTGGTACGGATCTTTAGGCTAGTGAGGACACCAGCGGATCTCATGGTGATTCTCGCGGCAAGCCTCCTGCAGGCGGCGGCAGGACGATGGTGGAGCTTGATGCTCCAGGTTCACGATGAGGCATCCTTGCTCTGGACGGACTTCGAGAGCCTCTTCCGCTCTGAGTTCGTCCCGGCCACCCTCCGAGCGGTGCACATCCAGGAGCTTCTCCAGCTGCGCCAGGGCAGCATGACGGTCGCTCAGTACGCGGCGAGGTTCACTGACCTATCTCGCTACTCGACCGACATGGTACGGGACCCCTTCTTCCAGGCCCGGACCTTCGAGCAGGGCTTGCAGCAGGAGATTTGGGCGTCGCTGATCTCCCTCAGCATTCCGACCCAGGCGGGAGTACTGGAGCGAGCCCTCCTGATCGAGAGCTTCCTGGCAGAGCCTTCTTCAGCGGCGAGACCTAGCGCAGGGCGGCAGGTAGCTGAGTCTTCGGCAGCAGGTAGCCGACGGATGACTCTCGGGTCCAGGAAGACCAGACCCCCACGCAGACGGCCTCAGGACACCGGCTCAGCAGTGCGGGGAACACAACGGAGTGCCAGCCTTCCGAGAGGCAGGCTGTGCTACTCCTGCGGCGGGCAGGGTCACATGGCTCGTGACTGCCCGACTCGCCGATCAGAGGAGCAGTAGACGGTGGAGGGGCCACCCAGGCAGAGGCAGAGGGTCGACCGTGGCGGTCCGCAGGGAGGAGGCGGACGAGGCAGAGGAGCTGGCCGAGCAGCGGGTGGTGGGCGACGCTTCCAGGCTCTACCCCCACCACCACCAGGAGGGCCACCTCGACCACAGGGAGCTGGTGGGCAGGGACAGGCCCAGCTCCAGGCAGTGGAGGCCTACGACCCCGACATGCCAGAGATGATTCGAGGTACGATCTGTGTCTATTCCACCCTTGTTGCAGTACTTATAGACACAGGAGAGAGTCACTCTTTCATAGCATCTGCCCTTGTTCGGAGCTCGGAGATTCCGACTGAGCTGTTGGCTCGATCCTTACGGCTAGAGACTCCTACGGGAGCAGACTCGACGATTACGCACTGGTGCCGGCAGTGTGAGCTTACTCTAGGAGGCGAGAGCTTCGGCTGAGATCTCCTTGTAGCGGCGTCGAGGCCTTACGACGTCATCTTAGGCATGGATTGGCTATCCACGGTTCGTGCCCAGATCGACTGTTTTAGGCGCAAGGTGCGATGTGTTCGCACCGACGGGAGCAGGTTTACCTTCACCGGCGAGAAGGGAACCTTTGCAGCACAGGATGGACTTCCGCGGAGGAGAGTGCAGCCCATCTCTCATCAGTTGGCTAGCCTCATCCTAGGAGCAGTGGACGTGCGGAGTCCAGTTTTTCCTGCAGTGGTGGACCAGTACGTGGACGTCTTTCCCGACGACGTTCCAGGGCTACCTCCTCGTAGAGAGGTAGACTTTTACATCGACTTGTACCGCGGGACAGCCCCGATATCTACTCCAGCATACCGGATGGCCCCTGCCGAGCTTCGAGAGCTGCGGGTACAGTTGGAGGACTTGCAGAGCAAGGGGTTTATCCGACCCAGTGTTTCACCCTGGGCTTCCCCGATATTGTTCGCCAAGAAGGCGGACGGGAGCTTGCGACTGTGTGTCGACTATTGTCGCCTGAACCAGGTGACAGTAAGGAACAAGTATCCGCTGCCACATATTGATGACCTCTTCGATCAGCTCAAGGGAGCGCGGTGGTTCTCGAAGATAGACCTCCGGTCAGGCTATCATCGGCTCAGAGTTCGAGACGAGGACGTGCAGAAGACGGCCTTCAGGTGTCGGTATGGCCATTATGAGTTCTTGGTTATGCCATTCGGCATAACCAATGCTCCAGCAGTGTTCATGAGCCTCATGAACAAGATCTTCCAGCCATACCTCGACCGATTTGTCGTGGTCTTCATTGACGACATTTTGGTATACTCGACGACTGAGGAGGAGCATGCCTACCACCTGCGAGTTGTGCTAGACACACTCCGAGAGCACCAGCTTTATGGCAAGCTCTCAAAGTGCCAGTTCTGGTTACGTGAGGTCCACTTCTTGGGGCACGTCATCTCTGAGGCGGGAGTTGCAGTGGATCCCGCGAAGATCGAGGCAGTGCTAGCTTGGGAGCCACCCAGGAGCGTGACGGAGGTGCGGAGCTTCTTGGGCCTAGCCGGATACTATCGGAGATTTGTGCCATACTTCTCCAGAGTTGCGGCACCACTCTCAGCCTTGACAAAGAAGGGGAAACCCTTTGTGTGGTCAGACAGATGTCAGCAGAGCTTCCAGGAGCTGAGACAGAGATTGACCAGCGCACCTATCTTGAGGTTGCCTGAGGAGGGAGTTGGATACGTAGTTTACTGCGACGCATCAGGGACTGGACTCGGGTGCATCCTGATGTAGGAGCGGGCCGTGATCGCCTACGGATCACGTCAGTTGAGGCCGCATGAGAAGAACTACGCCACTCATGACCTGGAGTTAGCAGCAGTGGTCTTCGCTCTGAAGACTTGGCGGCACTATCTGATGGGCGAGCGCTTCACAGTCTTTTCTGACCACCAGAGTCTCAGGTATATCTTCTCTCAGAAGGACCTGAACCTGAGACAGCGGAGATGGCTTGAGTTCCTCCAGGACTATGACTTTGAGATAGTCTATACTCCTGGGAAGGGGAACGTGGTAGCCGATGCCCTCAGCAGGAGGACGGGCATTCAGCTACTTGAGGAGGCGACAGAGCAGCTAGCCTCCTTACAGATATCCTTCGTGGATAGAGACGGAGCAGCCTTTCTTCAGTCTCTCACAGTCTTTCCTCCACTTCTACAGCGGGTCAGAGAGGCTCAGCGTGGGGACGCTGACTGTGAGACCCGGCGTGCACTGATATCCTCAGGTCAGGCGCCTGATGGCTTCTCCCTTGGAGCAGAGCACGACATTTTTTTCAGAGGACGTACCTTCGTACCAGTCGCTTTACGAGAGGAGGTGCTGAGAGAGTTTCACACTTCTCCCTTGGCGGTGCATCCCGGAGTGGCGAAGATGTACCAGGATCTCAGACGACAGCACTGGTGGCCGGGCATGAAGAAAGTTGTGGCAGAGTTCGTTTCACGATGCCTCACCTGCCAGCAGGTGAAGGCAGAGCATCAGGTACCAGCAGGCTTGGTACAGCCCTTGGAGGTCCCGGAGTGGAAGTGGGACGGCATATCTATGGACTTCGTGACTGGACTTCCACGCACTTCCAGAGGTCACGACTCCATTTGGGTGATTGTCGACCGACTCACCAAGTCGGCACACTTCTTACCCATCAGAGAGCAGGGCTCAGTGGAGAGCTTGGGACGTCTTTACGTCCAGGAGATCGTACAGCTTCACGGTGTGCCATCGTCTATCGTCTCCGATCGAGATGCTCGTTTCACTTCCCGGATTTGGAAGGGGTTGCAGGAGGCGTTTGGGACGCGGCTCCATCTGAGCACAGCCTTCCACCCTCAGACGGATGGTCAGACTGAGAGGACCATACAGACACTCGAGGACATGCTCCGTGCATGTGGTCTCGACTTTGGTCGCAGCTGGGAGGACCACCTCCCCTTGGTGGAGTTCGCGTACAACAACAGCTACCACTCCACCATCGGGATGGCACCATACGAGGCGTTGTACGGCATACCCTGCAGATCACCGTTGTGCTGGACAGACCCTGGGGAGTCAGCACTCGTGGGACCAGAGATGGTCCGAGCCACGACAGAGAAGGTCCAGATCATCCAGGAGAGGATGAGGACAGCTCAGAGCCGGCAGAAGTCATATGCTGACAGGAGGCGGAGGCCACTAGAGTTCGAGGATGGCGACCACGTCTTTTTGCGTGTCTCACCACGACGTGGTTTACGGAGATTTGGCCGAGGCAGCAAGTTGTCTCCATGCTTCATCGGGCCTTTCCAGGTCCTCAGCAGGATAGGAGAGGTGGCTTATCGCCTGGCTCTACCACCTCAGTTGCACCGGGTGCACGACGTCTTCCACGTGTCTCAGCTGAGGAGATACGTGCACGACCCGATGCACATCATCGACTTTGGGGAGCTGGATGTGGACGATGGGGCGACTTTTGCGGAGGTCCCAGTGGAGATCGAGGATCGACAGGAGTGGGTCCTACGTGGGCGGTCGATTCCTCTTGTGCGCGTCAGATGGCAGCACGGGAACCTCCAGGAGAGCACTTGGGAGCGGGAGGCTCAGATGCGTGCTCAGTACCCCCATTTGTTCCCCTAGTTTTTGATGTATCTTTACGGGGACGTAAAGCCCTGAGGTGGGAGTAATTTAAAGACCCGAAAATTTCAAGGAAATTTGTTTTTAATTTTCTTTGGAATTTTACAAGAGCGCAGCTTCAGACGGCACCTGATTCCGAGGCCCGGTGTGCCCGGAATCAATTTCCGAAGTTTGGCTCGGGTACGTTCAGTGAACGGACGAGCGGGTTTTTCTATCTTTTGAACCGGTGCCCGGAATCGAATTCTGAGGGCACCGATGAAATCGCAGCGCCGATATTTGCTTAGAAACGCCTCTTCCGGAGCTGTGTTTGCTCAACCGTGGTTTTTAAAATTTTGGGCTTTAAGTCGGAAATAAAATAAAGGTTGTGCGACAACTTTATTTTATTTCACTTAAGCCACTTGGAAGTCACTTGAAAGCCACTTGAGCTGAGTTAAAGCGGATAGGGTGCTATCCGGAAATATCCTACCCTCTTGGTAGGATATTTGTGCGGTGGGGCCCGCACGAGCCCCGCCGTTTCTTCCGCTAAGTAACGCACCCGCGAAAACCCGTCAAAGTAACTGAAAAGTCAACCGACGCGTTTTCTTAAATTCTTAACAGACCATTTAATTGAGCGGTTTATTTCGTGAATTAAATGGGCTGTTTCGTTCGTTGAATTAATTCAACGAACTGATGGGTCGTTACTTACACATTTGCGTTTATTGGCAAAATAATAAAATAGACCAACGTGTCTATTTTGGAGGATTACTCTTTATTCTATAGGCCTCCACCCTCCCCGCGAAGAACGCGAAGAACGCGAAGAACGCGAAGAACGCGAAGAACGCCGGAACCAAAATTCGACGACGCACACCGTGATCCGCGACGTCGACAAACTTTTTCCGCGACCTTCTTCTTCTTCTTCGGCGCTTCTTCTTCCGCGGCGAACCTACAATCGGCGGTTAAAGGTGAGAATCGAATCTTATAAATTCTCCCTTTTTATAATTCGATATCAACGGATTTAAATTAATTAAATCCGTTTGATCTTGATCCGGAGATCGTCGGCGCGACTCCTTCCCGCGGTGTGATGAGCGTCTCTTCCGCGACGATCACCAAATCCGCGACGACCTCTCGTCCGACGACGACGACAAGGTAGGGATTTAATTCTTGATGATTCATTCCCGTGTTTTTATTTCTTTTTGAATAAAGAACCGGCATGAATATTTTCAATTAATTAAAATTGAATTGCCGTTTAAAAGAAAAAGAAGTGAACAATTTTTATCTTGATTAAAAATTGTTGTAGCCCCTTTCTCCCGTTGTTAATGACTAACGTGGAGGGTGCGGGTCTAACGAACAAGACCCGACAACCCTCCGCCGATCCTTTTCGTGTGCGGTCTTGGAAAGCGACGACGAACCGTGCGGCAAGGGCGATCTGTTGATCCCGCAGTGAAGATCGGCCCCCGGGTGGAGCAACAGCGCAGACGGGAGAGGAATCGGGCCACCGGAGCAACTCCGGCGGCCCGCGGAAGGCGGCGGCGGCGGCGACCGGAGGCGGCGGCGCCCGGCGCGCCGCCGGAGGATCCGCCGCGGCTCGGCCGCGGCGGTGGCGAACCGCCGGACCGCGTCCGCGGTCCGGCCACCCAACACGCGGCCCGCGCGGGCCGCGTTCCACCTAAGCCGCGGGTCAAACCCGCGGCGCCCCTTGGCCGCTCGGCCGAGGTTGAGCCGGCCGGTCCGGTCGGCCGGGCCGCGTCCAGGCCGGACCGGACCCGGCCCAACAGGGCCGGGCCGGGTCGGGTCGACCCGGTTCGGCCGACCCCCAGGGGGGGTTTGGGCCGGGTCGCCCCGGGCCCAGAACCCCCGTTTTCGGGCCCTCTTCGGTCTTTTGCCCATATCTTGGGCCTAGGACCTCCGATTGAAGAACCGTCAGTGGCTACGCGATCCTTGGATCGATACGGTCGTTTCGGTATATTACACTCAAGGTTTCGGAAGACTTTGGGTTCGGCCGGGTTGGTTCGTACATGAAACCAACCGGGCCCTCGGAGCGGAAACGCTCATAACTTGAGCTACGGACGTCCGATCGACGTACCGTCAGCTGTGGTAGTTTCCTCTAAGTGAGACGGAACTTTTGGCATACTCCGCCCGAGGATCGGACACAGGCGGAGTACGGTCGGGTTGGTTTTGCCCTAAAAACTAACCGGGCCCCTGGGACGAAAATGCCAATAACTCTCAGACCGGGCGTCCGATTGACGCGCCGTCTGTTGCGTTGAGATCCTGTTGTCGATACGGAACTTTTGGATACATCAACTTCGGACTACGTGTCAGTTGATGTATCAGCCTCTCGGCTCGTGGAGCGGACCCTCCTAAATGAGCTCGCTGTGTGCGGGAACCCTAGTGCTGGCTGTGACTTCGACGACAGAGCAGAGATCCTCAGTGGACTGCGACGACGACAGAGCAGAGATCCTTCGTGGACTGCGGCGACGACTGTGCGGAGATCCTCAGTGGACTGCGTCGACTACTGCACTCAGCGATCCTACGTGGATCAGTGCTACAGGTCCTGTGTGGGCCCGATCCTGTGTGGGTCCTTACTACCGGTTCTGTGTGAGCCACTGCCTACAGGTTCTGTGTGAGCCCGATCCTGTGTGGGTCTTTTGCGGGGGTTAGTACCTATCGATCCTTCGTGGGTCCGACGACTTAGATGGATCAGTGATCATCTTTGACGTCATCTGAAAAAGTATACCTGGTTGAGCTGAATCTTATGTTACTCTCCTTTGTGGAATGTGTTGAACTATCCTATGTGGATTTACTGTTTACTCTCCTTTGTGGATTTGAGTGTTGCTTTCCTGTGTGGATTGAGTTGTTCTTGAGCTCGTGAGCAGAGCTAGAATTGGGGACTTAGGTATATGTATGGGCATATACCTAAGTCGAGTCAGATGTTACTTCGTGATTGCACCTTCCTTTTGTGCTATATCCTTTGTGGATTTCGGGAGACCTTCGGAGTTCTTGGGGTCCTTACTGAGTAGCTTATACTCACCCCTGCACGGGCTATGCCCGCACCTTGTTGTGTTGGATGCAGACGACGGACAGCGCTGATCACGGTTGGGGCGTGGAGCAGGACGGTACCTGGAGGTGGACCACTGGGCGGGACGTGCTCGGAGCGGACGTGGGACCCGAGGAGCCTGGAGGCTATCTGTACCCACCCTTCAGGTGGGATTGCTAGTGGACGACACGAGGCCGCCGTCTTTTCTTCAGTTGCTGTTCTTTACCTTTTCAGTTGTACTTTCAGTTGGACTTGTATTCCGGCCCCCTTTACTTTTCTGCACTTGGTAGTTACTTTCCGCTTGCTGACTCTGTGGTGGTTGTTACTTATAAAGGCAATGCCTTCCCTGTTTACCGGGATTTTACGCCTTGGTGCTAGTCGTCAGCCCCTGGCCTATGGAAGGCGGGCTTGGGGTAGTCACGGCACGGGCCCCGAGGTCGGGTCGTGACATGGGTACTGTAGCAGGTACTGTAGCAGGTAGTGTTCAGTACTGTAGCAGCTGGAACTATTCACCTTGGGCCACCAGTTTGGGATTGGAGTCCTTAAGGCTTTTAGGCCACCCAGGCCTTTGGGTCAGTAGGGATTTTGGGCCACTTCAAGGCCTTCGGGCCACATGCAGTTCCCCTATACAAACTACCAAAAAGGAGTATCCCTAGAAGAGGATTTAGAGAAGGTGCACTCACCAGAGTAGAGCCAAATAGATTTTTTAGAATGAGAGGGTATGGCTATGCCATCGAGACCATCATGTTCTTGTATAGGAATCCTATCCAGATGGCCATGTGAAGGAGGAGAGCTACTATCATAATGCAGATGCTGGGGAGGGGCACTTCCTTGTAGATAGTCTAGTTTAATTCCCTATGACCTTCAGGTCATGTAATATCCTAAGCCTACGGGCTATGTAATCATTGATCCTACAGGCCTTGTAAGGGTTCCCCATCATCCCTTGAAAGGGGGTTATAAAAAATCAATAAAAATGAAGGCCTTTGGGCAATTCGGGCCATAATAATATCAAGGAATCGCATTGATGTACTACAATTGAAGATGTAGATCATATTATTTGTATCGAGAGAAGACTGAAGTTGTGTGGATGATCTTACTTCAAGAGTATTATGCTAAATCCTATATTCTATAAGGTGTTACAAAATAATAAGAAACTAATTTATTTGTACTTGGTCGGTGCTAAGATAATGAGTCCTAGTCTAAAACCATTCTCATGCTTCTTTTGATAATTATAAGGAAGTTGGGCACATGGGATAATAACCATGCATTACTGGGGACATAGTCATCCTCAATGAGGTGAACCTTATGAATAAATCTTGGTGTCATTATTTATATTATTTCCTATTTATATTTTCATGAATACCAAACAAAGAAGTGACAAAGAGAGAAATACATCCATTCTTTGAATAAGTGAAGATGTGATAAAGAGATTCAATTTTAAATTGGTTTAAAATTATACATTACTGATTCACCCCCAGTATTGGGAAAACCCTTATATGATCCTAATAGTAATAATATCCATTAAATATGACTAGAAATATGATATTAATGATTGATATCACGACTTATGATATGAGATATCATAATCTGTGACATAATATAAGATTCATGGATTTCAATTGATCATAGTGTATGACATTTACATGTTGTAGAATATGATCTCATACACTGTTTTTAGAAAATATATCATCATATCACAAAAACTATATGATGCAGATTACTAAATAATATCCCCAAGCACTAAGTTGTTATATCATAGGTCCGAGTTATCTATCATAAACTACGATAAATAATGTTGTGAACCATGACTTGTGAAATAAATTGAATCATAAAACATGATAAGTAAGGAAGGTTTTTTTATTTATATTCTATTATGAATGGAATTAATTATTTATAAATAATGAAAAATGACATATTCTGGTATTTTTATTTACAAGTGTTTTATTTATTAAATAATTATAATGATTTTGTGATTAATTAATAAATTATTTTATAACATTTATTTTAAATATTATATTAATATTAAGAACATATTTTTCAAAATTTTATGGCATTAATTGTGATTAAAAACATGGTTTTTATTTAAGAAATCAAAATAAAATTTTAAAAGTGTTTACAAATTATGAAACATGGAAAATATAAAGTGTTTATATTTTAGTAAATTATGAAATGTCCATAATGATTGATTTGAAGTCTTCAAATTAAAAGGGTCTTATTTAGTAATTATTTAAATCCCATAAAAGGATTTTTAATGATTTATATGATCATTTTTTAAATAATGTTAAGTATGTGATATTTTATTATTTCAAATGTTTGCCTAATAAATAATGGATTATCAATTGTTTATAATTCATGAAATATGATATAATTAATGTAAAATTACATATGATTAATAATATTAAAAGACTATATTATGAATTCAAAGAGTTTATCTTTAATAATTATGTAATATTGATAATAAATACCTAAAATTATAAAGTGTTTACAATTACACTTTTTTTATGAATTGTTCATAAACTATCATCTCATGTTTAAATATTTGAAATTTTAATTTATTTAAAGTTTATTTGATAGAACAAATTTTTCGATTATTTTATTCTTAATTTCATTGTTTTTAGTCCCACCAAAGTTTTATTTTAAGGGAAATTGTCATATTTTATGTTTTAGGATCATTTTTTGGCTTAATTGCTAAAATGAATTAATTTGGAATTTAACTGTTTTAAATTTTTTTAATGTTTTGTCCATAACTATTTATAAACTGATCCATACTGAAAAATTATTTTTTTCATAGGTTCCTATGTTCTATTTTCTTCATTTTGTCCTTGTTGTCCCAAATCTCGATCCATCATTTGGAAGCTCAAATCCAGCTCACAAGTCAAGCCTCAAAAACTATGCATAGAACTAGAGATTATTTTGGTTGGGAACATATCTCATAAATTTCCAAACCAAATGAGATTATATTTTCCATGGATCAAGAAGAAATTTGGAGGAATAACTTTCATTAATATTGTTACGCATTATTATTTCATTTTCAAGGTCCTAAATGTGTTTGAACTCGCTGTATTGGAATACAAACAATCATCACGGGATGATTAAATATCTGGAGTAATTTAGATATATCTCTCTCCCCATGTATCCAATGATGCTAACATTTTGTGGTTCTAAATACGGGGGAAATATTATAAAACTTTCAATAAGTAAAAATTTCCAAATTATTCCATTAAGGAGGACATCCACGCGCAATCTTTAGGATAATATTTTTGGAGCCAAATTTTCACTCCCTTTACCTATAAAAATATACTCTCTCTTCTTTCCAAAGGGTTGGAAACTTAGGGGTAGCCTTTTATGGACATTTTATGTAGTTTAATATTGTATTTTTTTCCTTTCATTCTGTAATTACATTACATATTTTAATTTAAGTGTTCCCATTTCTCTCCATTTCTTTCTCTATTTTGTTTTCTTCCCCCGTTTTCTTCTTCACTATGAAATCTTATGCTCATGATCATGAGTAGATAACCCGATGATGTTCCTGGGTGATTAATATTGTAATGAACCCAAGACTTTGAAAATAAATTCTTAATGTTTATTATTTTCTTATTGTTAGAAAAATAGGGATCTTAGTGGGCAAGGAGCATTTGTGTCTCCACTTGCCACCTGAGATTTCGCTTTTAATTCTGTAATATTTTCCCTTGATCAAGGAGGTGGATGTGTGGTCTCTCAGTGATCGTTGAGAGCAACATATATTCATAGCCATATGCATAGTAGTATTCTTACCCATACGATGGATTGTGTTCATTAAGTAAATTTGAAACTAATAATGAGACGATGAAGGTTCACTCTGGGTGATACTTTTGGAAATGTCTCCTTTCTTCTAACGTCATTTTGTTTGCATTGCATCTGCATATTTAATTTTTGTATTTAATTATCATTTATAAAATCTACATTTATGTTAATTTTATTTCATATATGTATATAGTGAATTATAATTATTGAGTGATTGACCACAAAATCTCCTCAAGAGACCGACCTAGGTCATCCATTGTGCTGCACTTAGTATAAATATTTTTGAGACCGTTCACAATAATACTTCATCAAATTCGTTCCATTTTTAGGGAGCCAAGTGGTATTCACTCACTATTTTTATTCACATTTGGTAAATAATTTTTAGTTTCATTTAAAAAAACACAAAAAAAAATCAACAATTTAAAAAACTAAAAAAATATCTTTGTTCATGATAAATTTCAATTATAATTTTTATGCATAGACTAATGAATCTCAGATGAAAGAACTTAAATAATAAATAAAAAACTGAAGAGACAAGCTGAATGGGTTGAATAATATATTCTTTCACTGGTGCAACAACCTGAACCAAAACTTGAACCTGAACCTGAGCGAGAACGAGTGCTGAAAGAGATGTCACCTATCATTTTTTATGTTAAAGAACCTAAGGTAGGTGGGAAGGATCTTCTAAATAAATTAATCATAACACCCCGTACTCATCCATTTCTTGAGGAGGTACTTGATATATACATTCCAACTGATGAAGTGATGGTAGATCAATAATTTTTGGAAGACTCCAAGAATCACTTTGTTAAAGATAACCTAAAACTTGATCTCCCCATCATTGATATTGAACAATCAGAACCTTTTGAAATCTATCTTGCTTTGGAATATGATGAAGAAGATACGCTAAATGATATGGAGTTTCCAATGGTCTTTCCCTAAGAGATAAATTTTCAAGCTGACTTACTTGAAAGGGATGATTTCTTGATTGATTCATCATGTTTTAATCTAATTCAAGCTCAATTGTTTTCTGACTTCTCCTTTCCTGAAATTTTTGACACAACACAAATGGAGTAGGCCTTGTATGTTAAGGAAGAGAATACCCATGTGGTGGTGATTTAATAATAGGATATTGATAATCATGTGGTGTGAATACCTCCTCTACAACAACTTTCATACCATTTATAGGAGGACACCAAAAAAGTTCGCAGGGAGCACCCCTATATTCTATTCCCTCCCACTCCTAGAATAAAATTCTATCTTTATTATTTATTGGTTTTTGTGAAATTTATTATCTTATTTGGGGTTCTCCATTCTTGGTCTATACTCATGGACACTGGAAAAATTCACATGTGGTGGTTAATATCAAAGAAAACACACCAACCTTCTGACTGGAAATAATCCACTGCAACCTCTTAACTAGGGGTAGTAAAAAACAAACCCCTGCTTAGGGGGTCAAACCAAGAATTATACCTTTTATATCCCCTTAATATTTATTTTTATTTATTTTTCTTAAGTCTTGTAATTTAATTCTTGTATCTTTAAAGTGGTAGAAGCTAGGAGCTTAACTCAAGGCCGCCACTGCAAACTAAATTCGGTTGTGTATTTCCTTTTATTTATTTTTTTTCTAACCAATTTAAATTCTGTGTGAAAATATTTATCGATCTGATTTTAGCTAAAAAGAGGGTATTAAATGGAATAAGTGTGGGATATTGATTTCAACCTGTTTTAGGACGTTTTATTTTGCTTTCATTTTATTTTTCATGTTGTTTTTTTTAAATTTTCTTGTTTTGTTTTTTCATTTTTGGTGTGTTTTTTGGAATCTTGAGCTGAATAGAATACTTTGGAAAATTCAAACCATCTTGGTGTTTTTGAAACATTGCTTGATTTTAATATTTTAGGACTTAAATTATTTCAAAATGGATTTTGTTTCTTGATTTCCGATCTTTTCATTTGAATAAGTTTCATTGATTGTGAAACTCATGTGCACTAGTACTGTCCAAATTGAAAATCGTGCCCAAACTGAGAGGTTTATAAAACTTTTTTACATCTTCTTACATTTATATTTTTCTTGGGAATCTTGAGACATGTTTTTTGATCCATAAATTGATATTTTTCTCTTCTTAAAATATTTTAGATTTTATGTAATGTGTTAAGTATGATTGAGGCACCACTTTGAAATCCCTTTTTCATTTAACTCTTATTTTAGCCTACATTTTTATCTAACCTTATTTAAGCCCCTATTAGCCATGAAATACCTTTTTAGGTATCCAAATTACAATACATTTATCCTTTTACAACCTTCTTTAGAATTTAAATGCATGATTATTATTGAACTCAAGTGTGGGGGAGGGAGAAGATGGGTTGTATTTTGCTTTCTGAAAGAATCTGTTTGAGATGAATTAAAAGTGTTTCCATATTTATTGCTAATTGGGTGGAAGAAATGACACTATGGGAAGATTTATGGGTGGACCAAAATATAATTACAAAAATGGGTTGGGTTTTTACCAATTTTGAAGATCATAAGTTGTCTCACTTTTCCTCCAAAACATGATTGTGAAGAGAAATCCAGATCTTAATTTAAGCCAAAAAATGCTACAATTGGGGAAAAGAGGGATGAAAATCATTTATGCTTAAATTCCGTGTGTTAAATTCCCAACGTAATAGGTGTTTGGAGTTGATTAATTTTTGATATGATTGAGGATCACACCATTCTTGAGAAAAACTATTTTCATGCATTTACTTCACTTTAAAGCTTAACCCTCCTCATTCTACCTTAGATGTTTTTAAATTTAAAACCTACCAAACCTCAGCCTCAGAACCACAAATGAAAAATAACTCATGATTGACACATTTTGACTCTATGAAGTGGAGATACTATGATTATATCAAGCCTATTTAGATCATACATGTTCTTGGGAATGAGAAAAACTCCACATTAAATATCCTTGAGTGAAGAGAGAAATATTTTTCTAGGAAGGTAAGTACGACATGCAGATGGGTATTAACATGATATTGAATGAATTCATATGATTTTTTAGGATTTATGAAATTTTTATCCATGTAGGGGGCATGATATTTTCTTTGATATGACAATTGATTTATGTTTTCATTTATGCTTTGAGAATTTTGTATTAACCTTGGTATAAGATGATTACTCATGAGTGTAATATTTATGTGTGGGGGAACTGATAGAACAAATATTTTCAATTATTTTATTTTTAGTTTCAATGTTTTTAATCCCACAAAAGTTTTATTTCAATTAAAATTGTCATATTTTATGTCTTAAGAGCATTTTTGAGCTTAATTGCTAAAATGGATTATTTTGGAATTTAACTATTTTAAATCATTTCAATGTTTTGTCCATAACTATTTATAAACTGATCAAAATTGAAATATTTTTCTTTTATAGGTTCCTATGTTCGATGGTATTAATTTTATTCTTATGTATCCAAAGCTCAATCCATCCTTTGGAAGCTCAAATCCAGCTCACAAGTCAGGCCTTGAAAACATTGCAGTGAACTGGAGAATTTTATTGTTGGGCCCATATCTAATAAACGAATGAACCAAATGAGATGATATTTTCCATGGAGAAATAAGTACTTCGTAGAAAGAACTTTAATTAATATTTTATCGCATTATTCTTTCATTTTAAAGGGAATAAATGTGTTTTAACTCGCTCTATTGGAATACAAACAATCATCATGGGAAGATTAAATATCAGGAGTAATTTGGCTATATATCTCTCAATACGTGTCCAATGATGCTAAAAGTCTGTAGGTAGATAGAGAAGTGATATAAGAACAACTTTCAAGCAGGTAAAATTTCCAAATTCTATCATTAAGGAGGAAATACACATGCAAACTTTTGGAGAATATTTTTGTATCCAATTTTTCACTCCCTTTGCCTGTAAAAATGTACCCCCTCTTCTTTCCAAAGGGTTGGCAACCTAGGGGTAGCCTTTTTTGGAAATTTTATGTATTTTAGTATTTTATTTTATTTTACATTAATTATTTAATTGCATTAAATATTTTAATTTAAGTGTTCTCCTTTCTCTCCATTTCTTTCTCTCTTTTGTTTTCATTCCCCGTTTTCTTCTTCACTGTAAACTCTTATACTCATGATCATGAGTAGATAACCCGAGGGAGTTCATGAGTGATTAATATAGTGATGAACCCAAGCCGTTGAACATTAATTATTAATTTTTCTTATTTTCTTAGAGTTAGACCTAGGGGGATCCTAGTGGGAAAGGTGCCTTTGTGTCTCCTCTTTCCACCTGAGGTTTAGCTTTTACTTCTTTAATATTTTCCCTTGATCGAGAAGGTGGATTTGTGGTCTCTTGGAAATAGTTGAGAGTGCCATATATTCAAAACCATATTTAGAGGATTATGTTACACCCCAAGCTTCCATGGTAAATTTACCTTTGAATAATTCAATATCTTGCATTGTACGCAATTTCGAGATTCTAACACACCGCGACTAATCAAACTAGCTGTAATGAATAGTAATACGCAATTTTTAAAATTTTATAAATTGTATCTTTCAAAATGGAATTATTTTTTGGATTCAGAATATATAAATTAGTATAGGGTGAATTTTTGGTATTTTTCTGAAAACATTCAATTTTTGATGAATAGTGAAAAACACTGAGTTATTGTTTAAAACCGACTTTTTATTTAAATAATTATTTATTTTATTTAAATTTATTTTAGGTCAAAATATATAAATAATACATATATAATTTCAATTTAACTCATTGGAGTCATTTTATAATAAGTTTTGATATATAAAAAATTTATTGAACTTTTTTCCATCTTTTACCCACCTCCCAGGAGCATTTGCAAATTTGCGTAAAACTAAATTTTACCGCTTCTATGAGTTGAATTTAAAAAATCCGAGAGATAATATTAACATCAATAAGTAATATTTGGGTCAATAAGATGAAAATAATTTTTGGTGAATAGTAACTTTTGACTTTTATTTACCATAGTTAAAAGTAAATAGGGTAATTAAGGGTAAAATGTTATCATAATTTCCCTAACACATGTCCTAATTCTATTTAATAAGTGTAATTAGACCAAAAATAAACATAGGAATAAAATATGATCCCCTTTGGTCCACTTAGATTAGATTTGGACATTTATTATTATTTTATTTAAAGAAGAGTTAAAAGAGTTAAATTCAATGTTTAATAAATAAACTATTTTTAATATAGGGTTACACAAAATATAAATTCAACTATAAATATTCATTAGAAAGATAAAAATATTTCCTACATAATTGTATTTTATTTATAATTTTTATACATTATATGATTTAATTTATTTATGACACAATGATGACGCAGTAATTACCTTATTAATGAAAGATTAAAATAATTAATATTATAAATATCCAAATAAATGTAAATTGAGACTTATTAGGAATTAAACTAATTTTATAGGTTAATATTACATGTTAGGGTTGGTTAAATAAATTATATTCAAAGTGATAAAATTTTATGGCTTTCAAAAAAATCATATCATAAAATAGTGTCAAAATTGACATAATTGAGTATTTAAAACAAATACAATATTATTAATTGATAGTATTCCTAAAAATATATGGTTCACCCAAAGAACTTAGATAAGGTTATATATATTAATAATGAATCACATGGGGTTCTCTTGGATTTTTATAGTAAGTTTATTAACTATATAATATAAAAATACAAAGAGACATGGTAAATGTCAAACTATTTAACTAAGAGTTAAATCTAAAAGATAAGGTTAATATGATGACCTAAAACTATCTAAAACTTATTGGTTGACATGTTTTCAACCGATACACACCTTATCCTCTAAATAAATCATTTTTATCCATTATAAACCTAAAATTATTTTATTACAAAATAATATTTCAAGCTTTTCCTAAATTGACCCTCACCCCTCTTATAAAAAGGTACTTCACATTCTCTTAATTTCACACCTCCAAAGCCATTTGGCTCAGTAAAACCCTACCCAAATATTCTCCAAACTTTCCTCCCTTAATTCTAGAGGCATTCCTTTGGTCAGAAATCCATCCTATGGATCCCTTTTGATCAAATTAAAAGGAAGATCCCGAAGAAGAGGTAAATATTTCATCACCTCTTTCAAGTTCTTTTCTTCTTCCACTTCCTCTTTCTTTGTTGTTTCCATTCAAAATAATAACTCCAGTATCTTCTATATACTGTGATGTTATTATAAAAATGTTACAACCATATTCATTATTATCCATCATATGAATGAAAAAGTCACCATACGTGCGTACGTACGACTTACTATCTCCACATCGCGGTGTAGTTTATTATTCAAACACTTCATTATTTGGATGGGTATAATAATGAGTAAAAATGACATAAATAATAAATATAATATGTTAATAATTCTGTATATATGATATACCATCCAATTACATATGATTTCACCATCAATATAATGATATTGTTGCTTGTGCATATGTACGGATTACCGTCTCCACGAACGTGATGAGATTCATTACCTATCCTAATAATTCAAGAATAATTTTAATTTTATGATTAAAATAATTTTTATGAACATAATATCATTCTTTATATTAATAAAATACATCCTATCCATAACAAACATGGCTTACGTAACCAAGAATATAAAGGAAAACAAATCAGTTAACACCTGAAACGATGATACTACTGAAATATTATTAACAAAGAAATATTAGAGGCTCATATATATTATCATATTTATGTATATAGTTCCTATATAATTTAATAACAATGATTTAACTATTATACAATATTTTAACATACCCTCAACGAAGGAAAAGTACAAGGTAAGGGTTAATTTCACAATCTCTTTATTATCCGAGGTTGTTTTTATGTAAGTATCTACTGAGACCTCTTTATCATCCACATCCATGTTTCTTAAAAAATTATTTCAAAACATTTTTACTATTTACTAGAATATGGGTTAAATTTATTTATACCCTTGTTTGACTTTTTATAAAATGGTTTGAAATGAATCTTTCTATCATTTTCCAAACAGGGTACTTTATGACTTTTTCGACAAAATTAAGGCAATAATATCTTTTTGTAACTTATACGGCGGGTGAGGCTATTTTCTGCCATTATATCATCGTCAAAGATTCCCATAAAATCTTATAATAATATTTTCAAAATAAATGTTTTCTTTTATAAATATACGACTTTTAAATGTTTTTAAAATGGAGAGAGGTATTTATTTCAAATAGTTTTCATTTCATCTATGTCAACATCCTTTGATGGATTTTAAACTTTTTTGAAGTTGATTTATTATGATACAAATCTTCCATATTGTATTTAAGGTTTTGTGATATTTTTGACTGTGGATGTGTTATTTTTACAACATTCATGGTTTATGGATAAAGTATTGACATTTCGTATTCTAGTTTTAATATGAATTTTTATGTAATGTTTAAACCTTTTCATATGAGGAATGCATTGGACTTAGTAAGTGACTGGTGGAGCCCACTATAGCTCCTCGATGCATCAGTAGGTTTCATGAGACAAACTAGTGTCTTGGAACAAGCCCTTGTCAAAATCTTATTTTTAGTCTTGGCACAAGCCCTTAACTATGTGGTTATGAAGTCTGGCATTATGCATTCCATCATTATGAAAGTGGCTATTGATATTGCATGTGATTATTAGACTAGTAGAATATCCATGTGAATAAGTAAATGGAATTATTTGATTTTATCTTTTCCATATCGTGCTGGTGTTTATGTTTAAAAGACTTTTTTTAGTCTTATACATTGCCTTAATTGTTTATGCTTATTTATAAAAGTTTCTGCTATAATGTTATCCTTATTGAGCATATGAGTTCACCCCTTTTTAGGTTTTATTTTTCCCAGGATTTGAAGAAGTATTTTATGGTTGACCTGCAAGGATAGGCTAAGGATATAAGTGTGTTAAAAAGGGGGGAAAATGTTGTTGATTTTTTGATTTCATGATGTAATTTAAAACTTATGAATGTATCTAGTACTTCCAAGGCCACTAAACCGATCGGTCTTTCGGGACATGATTCCTTGTATCATTCCAATGTTATGTAATAATGCACTGACTCTGGGTAACTAGGGTCGGTACGTTACAGAGTATTCCCACACATACAATGGAGTGTATTCATTAAGTAAATTAGAAACTAATAATGAGATGATGAAGGTTCACTCTGGGTGATTCTCTCAGGAATGTCTCCTTTCTTCTAACATCATTTTATTTTCATTTATTCTATTTGCATTTCATCTACATATTTAATTTTATTATTTAATTCTCATTTATTAAATCTACATTTATGGTCATTTTATTTCATATATATATATAATTATAATTAGTGAGTGATAGACCTCAAAAGCTCCTCAAGTGATCAACCTAGGTCATCCACTGTGTTTCACTTAGTATAAATATTTTTGAGAGAATGCACGACAATGCTTTATCATTATTACATAATTTATTTATAATTATAAATTTTTTATATTATGAATATATGTAGTTTTGAGGTTATGTTATTAAAATACTTCTTATAAAATTATTAATCCTTGAAATACATTATAGGAACATCAACATAAAATTTAGTTTTCTTCTACCTTGACTTCAATTTATGATTAAAGTTATGATCATTAAAATAGTTTTTGAACATAGTTTATACATATTGTGTGTTAGATTTATGATGAATTGGATTCCCACTTGAGTAAATTATTCCTAGGTAGAGGGACTTTGGGCCGAACTTCCCATTATCCGGAAGGCTTATGCCTTGTTCTAAAAATGTGGGGGTTGGTTTTCTATGGACCATGTTTTACTCATGTAGATATTTTATATATCATATAATTATAACCCTTTACATTAATATTTCATGTTATTTATAAATTATATGTATTTTGATATTTTTAAATATATTTGGCTTCTATTTTTGGGGAATTAAGAAAATTTGCAGGCTCTGTAAAGAGTTACACATCAATATGTTTTGGACACATTGATTTAGTGTAGGGAATAATATTCCAAAAATTAAATCATTTTAAGTAAGAATACAAAAATTAAATAACATGTGATAAGAAGGTGAGATTAGATCCCCGTAAAAACAATATGAGTTAGATTCCTTCCAAAGTGACACTTGTTAATACCTCAATCATCCAACCAGGTAGTTTTATGCTATAGAAAAGTGCACTTGTATTATCTTGTATAAGGAAACTAGAATTAGGAAATGCCAGATTATCCAACCAGGTAGTTTTGTTCTATATCCAAGTGCACCTAGATTATCTTGTGTTATCCTATTTTTTGAATTTTCTTTAAGATAAATTTAGCTTAAAAACCCTAAAATATAGGATTCCATAGGAATGGGGTTGGATTTATCCAATTTTCTTGTAGATTGTGTAAAAATTCAGGTTCCAACCAATTACAATATAATCATTAACTAAAAAACACAGCTCCTGTTATGAAGAAAATCATCCAGTTGAGTTCACACCTCCATGCAGGATAAGGATGGTGACTTTCTTTCTTAGTTTCAATCCTTTCAATAATTCTTCTTCGTACTTCTTGCTTTGAAAGTGATGAATAACACATACACTATCCACATCGATCTGCTCCTTCCTCTGATGAATAAAGGATTGAATATCATATTTATTTTTTATCCTATCAATTCAGCTATATCACTCTTTTATTTCAATGTTTTTTAACTATAATATTACACTTTATTTTTTTATAGATTAATTAATCATTGATTATCACAATTTATAATAAATGGATATTCATCTTCAACATTCAAGTACTTTAGCAATGTTCTCATCCAAATTATTTGTGTAACTGCCAGGGATACATCAAAATACTCATCTTTAGTTGAACTCTAAGTTATTGATGTTTTATTCATTAAATTCCATGAAACACTGTTTATACTAATTTGAAAAACTCCACTAGATGTTGAATTTATTTCATCAATAGCTCTAATCCAATCTATATTAGTATACAATTTCAAATATAGTTCTTCAATATTCTTATACATCAATCCATAACTAAATGATTTTGAAATATATCTTATTATTCTATTTACTTACAATATATGTGATTTCTTAGAATTATATTGGAACCTGATATAAAGAGTGAAAACACATAAAAATCAGGTCTTCTAGCTATCATATAAAAAATACATCCAATCAAGCTTCCAAACTACTTCTCATTTACATATCTTCTTTCATCATCCTTACTCAGTTTTGTTTCCACCTGAATTTTCATGGACACACCTCTAGAATATTTCATTTTGAACTTCTTTAGGAGCTCTTTATGATAATTTTCCTATGAAATAAAGATGTATTCTATTTATTGGGTATCTGGTAATACCAAGAAAATTTTCATTTCTCCAATAATCAACATCTCAAATATTTATTTTATATTCCTCTAGAACTCCCCACACATACCTTCTTCATTTCTAGAAAATATTATGTCATCAACATACATAATCACAAACAATGTTGTGGTGCTGGTATTCTTCACACACAAGTTAATGTCCACTTGTCCTTTCTCAAAATTCATGCTCTTCATATATTCCTCTATTTTGAAATACCAATCCCTTGGATCCTATTTCAATCCCTATGGGGCATTCTTCAACATACATACTTTTCATCCATCAGAATCAAGCATAAATATGTCAAGATATTTTATGTATACTTCATCATTAATCTCACTATTTAGAAAAGATGATTTATCCTCCATGTGAAATACTTTGAATATTTTATGAGTTTCTATAGATAATAAAAATTTTATAGATTCAAGTATGACCACTTAGGAAAGAGATCCATTAAATTAAATCCCTTAAATTTAAGAGAATCCCTAGCATACTAGTCTGTCTTTATTCCCTGCCACTTCATCACTCTTATTAATATTATTTCTAAAACCCCATTTTTCTACAATTACATTTATTTTAGTGGGTCTAGTAACAAGTTCCAAAGTTTCATCATTTTCAGTATAGTCTATCTCTTCATTCATGGCTTGAACCCAACCCTTATGTTCAAAAGCTTATTTCTTGGGTTTTCTCTCTACCTTTGATAGAAAACTTGTGTGCAATGTTTTTATGATTTTCATTATGATTCTCGCACCTTGATTCTAGCCAAAAATTATATTCTAAACATCAACATACATATTTGATCTTAAACCAATATCTATATATGTATGATCCTCTCTTTTATCACATGTATTAACCTCTTTTGACTTTTGAATCTCATCATCATCACTAGAGACATCATAATTTTTCCTTCAACTTAAAGATGTTTGCTTTCAATTGATTATACTATAGATTTAGATCTATCAAAATCATCCACACCATCTAAAAAGACAGTTATTTTGATTTATTCTTAATTCTCAAGAACTACTACATTATCACTTTTAACATTTTTTATACTTATTTTTTAGCACCAGTAGGAACTTCTATTTGGTGTATAACCTAGGAAAATTTCCTTATCAACCTTTTAATGAAACTGTATTCCACTTTTTTCCTTTTCCTTGATTAAACATGGACTTAAAAATACTTTTAAGTGTTTAAAATTTGGATTATTTTTTAACCACATCTCATAAAGATTCATGTCAGAACTTATTATCAAGATACACTTATTTTGGATGATTCTAGTAGTTGTGATGGCCTATAGTCAAAAAATCATTATGTTTCATGCTCTATCAACATTTTTGTTTCCATTTCGACCAGAACTTATTCTTTATTTCACCTAATTCATTTTTACATGTCATGTCCATAAATTATTTTAAAGAAAATTTTCATTTAATTTCCATACTTACTTTGTTATGGGGGTTTCCATGCATTTTGGTAGAAATTGTGGGTTTTTAAAAATTTGGGCCAAACCATTAGCCCATTTCCAGATTTAAAAATAAATTTTTTTCCTTTATACATCCTTAATTTTAAAAAAAAATTACACCCATTCCACTTCACAATTGGAATAACCTTGTATATTAAAACCACAATATCCATTTATACCTCATATTAATCCATAATAATTATGGATTTTGGTTTTTTATTAAGGTGTTGGGCCAACCCAAAAGCCCACTTCCTACTTTAAATATTTTTCTAATTATTTAATATCTCATCCAATATTTTAAGTTTTTTCGGTGATTCCAACTCTCAACCGAGCCCACTTACCCAAGGCGGGCCCCCATTCTCTCTTCCCCTAATTTGGAGCTCAATTGTATCACGAATGTGGGCGAAACTTCTATGGATTTCACAAATCACCCAGATTTGAAGAGGTAAACTGGTCCTTTTATAAATCCTTCTATTTTTACTCTTTTTCTCCCATTACAGTTCTTAAATTACCCCATCATCCTTATTAGAACATTAGTTTCATTTATAGTTGTTTTTAAATTTAGATACTAGTGTATTTGGGTCGTTTTATTAAAGATTTATTTGGGTAAGTGTTTCTCTCTTCATTTGCTTCCTTCTCCTTAGGGTATCCACCCTCTTTCATGAATTTATAGAGTGTACATAAGTTAGGGTTTATACCTAGGGTATTATTTGGGGTATTTTTGGTGAAATATTGTGGTTTAGGATTCGTTTTCTCTTCCTTATGGGGCGGTAGAGGTGTGGTTGCGGTTTCTCACCAAGATTCAAGGGTTTTGACTCAAAAGGTAGGTGGTTCCATGTATAAGAAATTTTTTATGAGTTAGATTGCTTTATTTACTGGATTGAATATTTCTCCTATGCTTCTTGTGGTCCAAAAACCGTTTTTGATGTATTTTATTAAGCATTTAATTTTATAGTTTTATTTTGGATTGAAATTTGGTGCTTTTCATGGGTGACTCTTGGGGTAATGTTTGGGTGTATTCTATAACACATGAAAGTGAATTATTGGTGTTTAAAGGGGCTGAAAATTCTGGTTTGTTAATTCCTTAGTGTCATGTGGGCCTTGAAATGGAGTTTTTGAATGGGTTCAAGGTGTAAAACCATGTTTTACTTCTTGGAAGTGATTTATGAAAATGTGTGTTTTTCATGTGTGTCTTTTGTGGTGTTAATTGTGGTATTTTCATCACAATTGTGGGTAGTTTAACAAATGTTTTTAGGGATGAAAATTCTGTTATGGATTGGTATTTGTATGTTTTTTTAATTGAATGAGGGATTTGAAATGGGTTTTGTGTGTGAAGCATAGTTACACCCCTTGGGTTTATTTTATGAAAATTGTGAATGTTTTATTTAGTTAAACAAAGTAGACAAAAAGGTTTATATGTACTATTTATTGGGTGTGTTCACCTAATATTGGTTTTTTAAAGGTTTGGTGGTTATTTAAGATGTCAAATATATATTTTTTATAATGTTTTATAATGTGCTAAAATGTTTCAGCAAATGGAAAGAGAGCTGCGAAACATGGTTGTGGGCTGCTTTTTGTGAGTGTGTTGTGAAAAATGAATTTTGTTGATGAAATAAGTATTATATGATATTTTAGTGGGATGTTATGTGACTTATAATTTCTTTTAATGGTTCTATAAAATTGTTTAAAGTATTTGTGGAAGTGTTAAAGAAATGTGAAAAGTGTTGTGGTCTATTTTTGGTGTGGGTATGATTTCAAAATGCATTTGAATGAAAAAGTGTATTTTATGACTTATGTGATGTGCATGTAGGATTTTTGGTGAAATTTTGATGTGGAAATTATATTTTCATGTGCAAAGTATATTTCTTAACTTGTTGAATTTGTTTGAGAACAAGAGGAAACCTGGGTATCTAGGTGGGTGGACATGTACTAGTATTCTAGGGAATCCATGGGGTTTGGCCTCAGTTTCATGTTGCAATATTGATACTTAAAACACTAAATAAACTATTATGATGATGATTGGGGACCACTAGGTTATGGGTATGTTCCCTACTAGTGGCTTGTGCATGAGAACGAATATTGTAATGGTTACTCTCACAAAGATACGAGGTACCTTGGACCCACAACAGGCTAGTGCCTAGGGGTTATTTCCTATTGCTTGTGCTCATTAATTACTTTGTTCATACCACCGGTATATAGTATGGTTGGCTGGAAAATAATTAGTATTGTCATTATTTTTAAAAGTGTTGATTCTTAATGATATCCCACTTGAAAACTGTTTTAATTTTTAAGTTGCAACTTTTAGAAATAGTAACTTGCATTTCCTATTTATGAAAACATGTAATCTTTTCATCATTGAATGCTTATAAAATGTAATATCTTAGTGTTGGTATCCTACTAGGAATTTTATCACGCACTACTTACACCCATGGGTGTAAGTAGACTTTGTTTTTTTTTTGTCACGGGTTGGGTACAATTTTTAGTGTCATTAGTTCGGGTTTCTAGATGGTCCTTGGTGGTGATGTCTTGTGGAGATGGATTGAGGGCGGTTACCCTTTCCATGAGGGTTCTTAGGATGTTTTATTTTGGTTTTATACATTTTTTATAGTCTTGGTGAGTTGTTTTAAACTATGTAATTAAGTTCTTATTTTTTGTAAAAGATTGTTTGGTTTGAAAAATCCAGATTCGTTTTATTAGATTTATTTGTTGTTTTACGTTTATAAACTCAGGTAAATCATTCACAATTATCATTTTATGATACCCGGGAACTTCTGTCTGCCTATGGGGATCAGGAATGCCCTTTAGGCCTTGTCACAGGCCGGTTTTGGTGCCAGTTACGGTGGAGACCAGGTTTGGTTCGTGAAAAATTGGTATCAGTGGAGGTTTAGGTTAACTCTTTGGGTCATGTTATTTGGGGAGAAGTTGGGATAGTCTGGAGTTAAGATTATCGGGACATGGAATTCCGGTTATGGGTAGTTTTCCTAATCACCACTCATCATAACAGGATTCAAGTCACCAGGGGAAGTCAGGACTTATCTGAGTCCTTTGGTTTTCTTGGTTTAATGATGATTAGGGGAAATGAAAAGAGAGTTGGGTTAATGATCTCAGTGAGCTCATAAGGCCTAGAAAGCCATGTGGAGTTGGGGATATTTCCCTAGAACACTACCCATGATAGTGAAGTTATTGGAGTATGGCCTCCAACTATATGTCTAAGTCACCCATGAAACCAATTTCCTCTCGCATTTTATTGTGTCCTTTAGTTTTGAAATCTTGGATGTTTGGTTTTATAGTAAAAATGACTTAGGTTTAAGAATCATAAAGTTTTTGTGAAATGAATTTATAATATAGAGTTAAGGGTTTGATTTTTGAAATGGTGGAATAGATTTTTCAGAATTGTTTGAAATGAAAAATGCTATGTTTACACCACTTTTGAAAACAGAAACTATGTTAAAGTTGGCTTTCAAAAAGTGTTTCCAATGGAGTTTTATAAAAAATTGAAAGGTGTTTTAATGGGATGAGATGTTTTTAAATTAATGTGAATAACTTGAAAGTGGGTTTTTATTTGAATGGTTGTGCCTTTCGGAAAGGTATTTCAAGCTGTGAATTGGGATGGATTTTGTGGTTAGTGGATCTGAGAAAAATGATATACTGGTTAACTGTTTTGGTTTCAAAAAGTGGAATGAATATTTGTTTTAACCTTTGGTATTTCTAGGAGATACCACATTCATGGGGTTATATGGGATGATGTATGGACAATGGAATGACTGAATGAGTTCCAGGATGGATTTAAGAAGGGTGCCCAGTGGCGCAGAAACATGCATGTGTGAGGCCCATTGGGTATGAGAGATGTCTCCCTTCTCTCCCAGTTCTCCTCTCTTCCACGGCTCCGCCTAGGGTTTCTTCTAGAAATACTCTGATTCGGAGTTGACGACGCGTCTGTGTGGTGTCCTTGTTCCTATTCCTTTTTCCTCCCCTCCTCTTGCCTCATATCACTTTCTTTATTCGTGTGACTCCTCTAGTTTTTTCGGGTCATCGTCTTTCTTCTCGTGCTCATGGGCTCCTGATGATGGTTTGTTGTTGTTGTTATTGGTTTCTCCTTCCGTGACTCTACCCTCATGATCCTCAGGGCCTCTCCAGGTCGGATTTGGTGATGAGGTTTAAAGAGGTTTTGGGTTTCACGATTCGGTGGTCGACGAGCCTCATGGCGCTCCTCGGGACGGTCTACCCCCACTTTATAGGTTCCAGGTTTTCTTCCTCGTCGACGATTGATGTTCTCTAGTGTCTTAGACCACTCTACTACTGCTCTGACATCACGTTCCACTTCTATTCTCCTTGTCGGATCTGGAACGGCGGTAACATTGAAGTTTTGGGAGGTGTGGATCGGTGTCCATCAGGGTTCCAGGCACGTGTCCCACTCCAAGGACTTTGGTCTTTCGGTTTTCTTCCTCATGCTTTCAGTGATAGTTTGTTTACCTATTATCAGTTGTCGATTTTCATTCTAATTTCTGGTGGTGTTTTGATTTGTGGATCTAGTTTTTTTTCTTAAGTCTGGTTATGGTAGCGGCTGTCGGGTTTCTCTCGATGGTACCATGGTGATTTCAATACTCTTCATCTCTGTATTCCCAGTATGATTTGTTTCTGATTCACTGGGATCGATGATGATTTGGTGCAGTGAGCTGTTTCACGATGGATCTGGTTTCCGACGATCTTCATATACTGGTTTTCGTGGTGGTTGGAAGATTTTGTTGACGCAGTGATGGATGTCGATGATGAATGATGATGGCTGGTGGCAAGGTTATGCGGTCGATCTTTAAGCGTGATTCTTGGTGGTGGTGTGCTTTTTGAATTTTGAACTTTGGATGCAGTTGTTGTTTTTTTGGGTTCCCTCTTGGTCTGTCTGTAGGTTAACTCTAATCCATAAAAGTGTATTTTGCAAAATCAAATAAAAATATAACTTTCAGGTGAGGCCCATGGGGTACCACTGGGGGATACGCCCACTATTGAACCATTTGTTTTCAAATAAAATTTTTAAAAGGAAAACATGATGTCTTTATCACTGATTTGGGATGGTTTGTGTTATGTATTTTTTTGAAAATTTTGATGTTGTGGGATGTTTTGAGTCCAAGAACCCCTCCGGTTTGAATGTTTTTTTGGGTTTTTCTTCAGTCGGTAAGCTGGGTAGAAGGATCGGTTAATAGTCTCTTCTGTGATATGTTTCGAGACACTTTTACGGTGGTTCCCATCATGTTTTTGGATTTGGTTTGTGGCATTTTTTAAAAAATGGACCTTCTTGGTTGGGTCCTTGGGTTCTCTCGTTGGATAAGGTGCGCCCTATTAAGGGTTAATGCACAACTAAAGTGAATCCCGGATTGTTTCACTGTTGAAAAATCCTCCAATAGATCAATATAAAGAATCTTTTATCGATCTTTGTTGATTGAGTCTACACTCATTCCTTTCATTGATTTTTGGATCTTCTTGTAGTAGGAGAGTGCTCGTGGAAGGTTGAAAGTGACCTTAGTTTCTTTAGTTTCCTGATTCGTCGAAGGTGGAAGTGGTTTGGGGTTGTTAGTGTGGATGAGTGTCTCGATGGTGTCTAAGAGGGCATATGGGTTCTTCATAGTTTTATTGAAGCACGAGTTCATGTTAAACCACCATTTTTGGGAATCTGGTCATGAGAGGCTATTGTGGCCACTTTTTGGACTTGTGTGTTGTTTAGGGACTTGGCATAAGGTCTCATTCAATGTATTGTTTCTTTCAGTCACAATGGTTATGTTCAGTGATGCCTTATGATGTCATGTGCTTTTTTGATTGTAAAGGTGAAGGTTGTGCAATCCTATGAGAGACTTTTTTATGTTGGGAGTATGTATACCTTGGAAAAATGTCAAAATACTTTTTTTCAGAGGAAGGTGTTTATATGCGTCCTTTCCTTATATTGTTTCTCACCCAAAGAAACAAGGTGTGATGTGTGTGTATCTTATAAGAACTTGTTTCAGTGAAATGTTGGGTTAGGGTAAGGTGAGTTTGAAATGTGTTATGTCTAGGTAAATTTATCATGGATTGTAGGGTAGTTGTTTGTATCACTAGAAGAATAAGTTCTGTTCAGGTGGCTTCCAAAGCCTAACTACGAGGCCGAAGATACTTCAATCATTTTAGCTCCAGCCATAGGTCCCGAAGAGAAGTTGGCACATAGTAAGGGAAATCACAGGGTCATTAAAACCCTTGTATAATGTCCTATCCTTAGTATTAATGATATGAATAGTTTAAACCTCTGGTGTCATCATCTTTTTCTAGTTGTTCCCATTTGGTGGTAGATGTGGGAGGACATCGTTTCCATTTTTTAGCCTAAGTTCATACTTTACCCCTTTGGTTTCGACTGGGAATTTGGAGAAAGGTTTGAAGTTTGGATAGACAGGTTGAGTGCATGGTTTTCGCATGGTTAGTAGTGATCATGCCCCATAAAACCATATAGATAGAAGGATCCCCATGGTTAGTGCACGATTTCCCAAACCGTGTGGACTAACTGTACGGTCGTCCCAACTCTTTAATTTTTGGGGTCTTTCTGTACCAGCCCGTGCTGTTCGGTTAAGATGGTTGGTTCTTTTGGTGGGGAGAACCACTATGAGTCTTATTTAAGTTATTTTTTAAAGATCCGATGGAATTATACCCCTTGAACTGGGGATTCCATTTAGGCCTCCCCTGTTAGTGTCCAGAATCTGCCTCGGGAAAATTTAAGTTGTCTCTTACGGTGGGGAGCCTATTAGTGTCTCCCCATACTAGTAACTTAGATTGGTCCTTGGCCCTGGAATGGTGGGTGGTAGTCTCATTTTGAGCAATCTAACTACCAACATCTTTCTGGGGTAAACGTTGGGATTGGATAGTGCCCAATAGTTTATTTAAGCAAAGTAAGTGTAACCTTGTTTGTTGTTGTTGTTCGTCTGGGTAGATTACTTGAGCCTTGTTCATATAGTGTTTTAAGAGTTTTATTTTGGGGATAAAGTCTGAATGTTCTTCATAATTTTAGGAAATTTATGTAAGTTTTAGTTTGTGAGATTATTCCTTCCTTAATTGATCGTTGGAGGCATTTTAGCCTTTCAGTGGTGAATCGAACATGGTGAAGGAGTACATTTATGGACTATCAGTTGGGTTTGGTTTTTTCTTTTTTCCATATTGTGGCTTTTAGGGGGTGAAACATTTTATGGTAGGGATAATTGTCACATCCATGACTTCTTTTAAAGGAATTTTTCATTTAATTTCCATCCTTGGTTTATTATGGGGGTTTTCCATGCATTTTGGTGGAAATGGTGGGTTTTCAAAATTTGGGCCAAACCATGAGCCCATTTCTAGATTTAAAAATAAAATTTGTTCCTTTTATAACTACTTAATTTTTAAACATTTTACAACCATTCTTATTCCCAATTGTATTAACCTAGTAAATTAAAACCCCCATATCCATTTGGACCTCATATGAATCCATAATAATGATGGATTTGGGTTTTTTATTAAGGTGTTGGGCCAGCCGAAAGCCCATTTTATTCTTCAAATATTTTTTTTAATTATTTAATATCTCATCCATTTTTATGTTTTTTCAGTGATTCAAACTCTCACCCGATCCTACTTACCCAAGGCAAGCCCCCATTCTCTCCTCCCCCAATTTGGAGCTCAATTGAATCACAAATGTGGGAGAAACTTCTCTAAATTTTAGAAATCATCCAGATTTAAAGAGGTAAATTGATACTTTCATAAATCCTTATTTTTTTACTCTTTTTATCCCATTCCAGTTCCTACAAGACCTCTTCATCCTTATTCAAACCTCAATTTCATTTATGGTTGTTTTGAAATTCAGATATTGGTGTATTGGGTCGTTTTTTTTCAGGATTTAATTGGGTAATTGTTTCTCTCTTAATTTCATTCTTCTCCTTAAAGTTTCTTCCCTATTTAATGAATTTATAGAGTGTACAAAAGTTAGGGTTCATACCCAGGGTTTTATTTGGGTTCTTTTTGGATAAATATTATGGTTTGGGTTCGTTTTCACTTCCTTGTGGGGCAGCGGAGGTGCGGTTGAGGTTTCACACCAAGATTCAAGGGTTTTGACTCAAAAGGAAGATGGTTCCATGTGTAAACAATTTTTGATGGGTTATATTTCTTTATTTAATGGTTTTAATGTCACTCATATTCTTCTTTGTGGTGATAAACCCATTTTTTATGGATTTGCTTAAGCGTTTAATTTTATAGTTTCATTATGGCTTGAAATTGGGTGCTTTTCATTGGTGACTCTTAGGGTAATGTATAGGTGTATTTTATAACACATTAAAGTGACTTATTGTTTTTTAAAGAGGCTTCCAAATCTGGTTTTTTAATGAATTAGTTCCACGTGGGACTTGAAATGGGGTTTTTGAATGGGATCAAGGTGTAAAACCATGTTGTACTTCTTGGAAGTGATTTATAAAAACGCATGTTTTTCATGTGTGTCTTTTGTGGTGTTAATTGAGGTATTTTCATAGCACTTGGGGGTAGTTTAATAAATGTTTTTAGGGCTACCAATTCTGTTAAGTATTGGTTTTGGTATGATTTTTTAATTGAATGACGGAGTGGAAATGGGTTCTGTGTGTGAAGTATAGTTACACCCCTTGGCTTTGGTTTAGGAAAATTGTGAATGTTTTTTTTGGTTAAAAAAGTATTAAAAAGAGTTTATATGTACTATTTGGTGGGTGTGTTCACCTAATAGGGGTTTTTGAAAGGTAAGGTGGTTATTTAAGATGTCAAATATTTTTTTTAGAATGTTTTATAAAGTGCTTAAATGTTTTAGAAAATGGAAGGAGAGCTGCAAAACATGGTTGTGGACTGTTTTGTGTTAGCGTGATGTGAAAAATGAATTTTGTTGATGAAAGAAGTATTATATGACATTTGAGTGGGATTTTATGCGAGTTATAATTTATTTTAATGGTTTTATAAAATTTTTTAAAAGATTTTTGTAAGTGTTAAAGAAATGTGAAAAGTGTTGTGGGCAATTTTTGGTGTGAGTATGATTTCAAAATTCATTTGAATGAAAAGGTGTATTTTGTGAATTGTGTGATGTACATGTGGGATTTTCGGTGAAATTGTGATTTGGAAATTATATTTTCATGTGAAAATTATATTTCTTAACTTGTTGAACATGTTTGAGCACAAGGGGAAACTCGGGTATCTAGGTGGGTGGACGTGTACTAGTATGCTAGTGAATTTGTGGGGTTTGGTCTCAGTATTACATAGAAATATTGATGCTTAAAACACTAAATAAACTATTATGATGATTATTGTGGACCATTAGGTTATGGTTATGTTTCCTACTAGTGGATCGTGCATGAGAAAAAATATTTTGATGGTTACTCTCACTGAGATATGAGGTACCCGGGACCCACAACGAGCTAGTGCCTAGGGGTTATTTCCTACTGCTTGTGCTCATTAGTTACTTTGTGCTTACCGTCATCATACAATATAGTTGGATGAAAAAATTAGTATTCAGTACATTATTTTTAAAAGTGTTGATTCTTAATGATATCCCACTTGAAAACTATTTTAATTTTGAAGTTGCATCTTTTAGAAATTGTAACCAACATTTCTTATTTATGAAAACTTTCAAGATTTTAATATTTGAATGTTTATCACATGAAATATATTAGTGGTGGAATCCTACTAGAAATTTTATCACACCTTACTTACACCCTTGGGTGTAATTAGACTTGGTTATTTTTGTCACATGTTGGGTATAGTTTTTAGTGCTAGTAGTTCGGGTTTCTAGCGGGTCCTTGGTGGTGATGTCTTGTGGAGATGGCTTGAGGGTAGTGCCCCTTACCATTAGGGTTCTTGGGCTGTTTCCTTTTAGGTTTGTACCTTTGTTATAGTCTTGGTGAGTTGATTTAAACAATGAAATTTAGTTCTGATTTTTTGTAAAAGATTTTTTGGTTTGAAAAATCCATATTCGTTTTGTTGGATTCATTTTTTGTTTTAATTTTTTAAACTTGGGTAAATTGTTCCCAATTCTCATTTTATGATACCTAGGCACTTGTGCTAGCCTGTGGGGATCGGGAACACCCTTCAGGCCTTGTCACGAGCTGAGTTTGGCACTATTTTCGATGATGACTATATTTTGTTTGTGACATTATGGGTAGAGTATGGATCACTTAATTCATGCTTTATTCCATGTTTTTCAAGTTTTTCAATGAGTTTTCCATTGGCATACTCACTACCATTATCTGATTTTAACCTCTTTAAAGGCATTCCTATCTAATTTTCTACAAGACTTCTAAAACTCTTAATTTTATCTAATATCAATGATTTGTGTGACATAAACATGATACATGTCATCCTTGTGAATTAATATATGAATTTAATAAAGTACCTTTCTCCATAAGTTGACTTATTAGTCATAGGGACACACACATTAGAATGGATCAACTCTAGAGGTTTTGATATTTGGATTTAACCTCTTTTATGGGATTTGTTTATAACCTTCCTTGCAAGTTATATAGAGTTAACTTTTATCTTTTTTTATTATTTACACATTTATCACAAATTCTTTCATAATATTTTCCTTTATAATATTTTTTCAAGGTTTCTAAGTCTTATATGGCATATATTTCTTTTTTCTTTTTGACTTAGATAATAGTTAGTACTTTCCTCTCAAACTTAAAATAAATTACATTGGTTTTTTATCCCCTTTGTCACAACATATCCATATTTCAACAACTTGAAAATGAATATATTTTTTATGAAAAAATAGCCTCATCTATAACATCACATTTCAATGATACACTCAAAAAATTTTGATTTAACCCCCGAAAAAATAAAACATTTTCATGCCTGATTTGGTAATTACAAATATCTTATATTCCAATGAATTAAACATTTATAGAGACATTATTTATAAATATAACTACTCAATAATATTTCTCAACAATTTTTATGTTTTTTAGATTACCTATCATGTGATATGAACACCCACTATCTATGATCAAATGTTTTTCAAATTTGCTTTCCTTTAATGAAACCTCAGCAACATTAGCCTATTTCATGACATGATTTTTATATTTTGAAATATTTTTACATATGTTAAACTATGATGGAATATATAAAACACATACACATTATTCATTCCATTCTTGATCATATATTCCACATACCTCTTTCAAGATATCAAAGCTATTTTTCGCTAGAACATTTTTCTAAACTTATTGGTGATTCGGACGAGTTATAATTTTTGATTTCTATATTTACCTTTATTAATTATCTCTTAAATCTAGGTAGAGAAATATTATACCATTAGTTATATGCTTTATGGTAAAATATTATTCAACACCGGGAATTACCTTGGAAGTTACCTCTTTGAAAGAACTGCTACTGCTGGTTGGGTTGTTGGTAAGTATTTTTTATTATTCTTCAATGATTTTTTTCCACCTAATTACATTTAGGATAATTTTCTTGAGTCTTTATAACTACTTAATTCTATTTTCATGAGTCTTTCTCCATAAATACTTGTGCATATTTATTATTTTATCCATTTTTTTGGTTTCTCTAGATTTCCCACTTTCAATAACTATATCTATAGTTATATTTTTCTCATGGGGTTATGATTTTGATCACATTATGAATTTTGAATAACTACTATGCTTTCAACATGATTTTTAAATCATTAAACTTCCTTTCTAACAACTATATTTATAACAAACTAACCTAGTTTAACACATAATTTCACTCGACTTGGCCTGCCCATGGCCCGAAGTGTGTTCCTGATCACCACAAGATGGAAATAAACACCAAGGTATCACAGAAAGAAACGTCAGAACGATTTTACACCCAAAAACATATGATGAGATAAAATAAATTAGAGTGTCACATCAGATATCTAGAAATATATCATATATCAAAACAACCAAACCATAAAGGTAACATACAAAAATTTGATAGCAAGGTCTAGATGAATAAAAAGAAAGACCACTGACATGGAAGCCGATAAAACCCACGGGTCTATCTCTATGTAACCATATGTCACCACCATCCCAACCCACTGGAAAGGTAATACAATTTGGGGAATCCATCATTTACATGATTGTCATACATTTACTTATATACTACAAAACCATGGCTATAAATTCCAAAAGTAAAAAGTAGTGTGTCAGCACTATATATCGATAGGATTCCACAAATAATCTATATAATGTGCCTCCACATGCATCCATTATTTCTTGTATATTTTTTTTTAATTTGTTTAATAAAAATAATTTTCCATGTAAAATCATCCTTCAGTTTTATTTTAAAAAACATGTCATATTCAAATAAAAAAATCAATATGACATAACATATATACATGAGGCATAAGTAGATAAATAAAATAGGTTTCAATAATAAATATCCATATCAAGTGGGAAAATAAACATATCAAATAAACATGCATGTAAGGTATCCAAAAAGAACCAAAGATAAATCCATGACACAAGGGTGTACACAAATAAAAAAACCAGAAACACTGGCTGGGATAAGTGAACTCCAAAGAATGAGAACCTTGTTCCCCTAGAATGTCAACTAAATAGAAATACATCAAATCATGAGAACCTATCCTAGTGATAGGTAACTCTACTAGGTCTTGCACACGTCAAGTTTTTTCCCACACCCCAAGGTCTTCTCGATGTGCTATTACACTTCCATTCTGTTCAAGTGACCAAATTCATGTTTCACTAAAAAATTTCCATATAAAATCTATTTTTAATTTCCATTAACATTATCATAATGAATTTTATATAGAAACTTCACACCAATTCCACTCTTGAAAAACCATTTCTATTTCAAATACAACCTTTTATTTATTTTACCAAACACATCATGTGTGTCAAAATGATTTAAAAAAAAAATTTTAAAAATCATTTCCATATACATCAAAGATCAAGTTTATATATCGTGGATTTAAAATCATCTATTTCATAAATCAAAACTGAAACAAATCATAAGAACGTATTTCATGAAAATGGATACACCATAGGATAGATACACTTACATCAAGATCAATGAAAACACCATTTCCTTTGATACCAGTGAGGAGAGAGAAAGAGACTAGATCCTATATAAACTATATATGATGGAAAAAGGTCAATTATCTATTTCCATGCTAAATACAACAATCTAGTCTCAATAGGCATCCAAATCATGGAGAAGAATAGTAGAAACAAACTAGAATGGGTCTAACTCACTAGATTACAGTCAGTAGAGACTCAACATTTCAATCGGTACAAAGATACAAAAAATGGATGAGGGAGAGAGGAAAAATAATGACTAAGCAGAGTTTAAATAAAAGAAAACTATATACGGGTCGAAAGGGTAATATATTTATAGAGTGTCTGAAAAAATAGGAACTATGATGTAGTATATAAGGATATGTTGTAATTCTTATTAAAATAGGAAGGACTATGACACAAGGGAGTTGGTCACATCGTAGTGGTTCATGGTAAATAACGTATTCATAATACACAACATAATTATTGGTGAGATCCTAAAAACCATGGTAAAGGACTATGATTAAACTACCACTCCATGGTGTCGTGACCCCAATATTGAAAGAACTACCCAAAATCCACCATCCAACATCTATATCACAATAGACACTTCAATCCACAACTATAAAAAAAATTAGAGAACTACCACAACCATCTTCTATATTGTGGTATCCCAAAAATATTGCAACCCAAAAATCCATGATGAAAAACTAGAACCACACCATAGAATCCAGTTCCACTCCTATAATTCCCTCATACCATCCTGTGAATGACCCATAATTCAAAAGGAAAACAACAAAATAGGCTTAGTACATGATTCTATATACTGGGTTGGGATAATTCTCCACATCAAAACAGCTTTCTGTCCCTAGAAAAGATTATGATCATGAACCAAAAAAAAGACAAGTCCATTTCTACATCATCAAGGCCTCAGACTCCCATGTATCATGGTTTTCCCTACCACACTTACATCTCACATTAACCAATGGGATTATCTTGAAACATAGAACCTTATCCCATCAGTCCACTGTCTAAATATATATTTCAATCACTGAGGTTTCGGGTTCAATTCCAATATCCTCCCAGTCAATCATGTGGGATAGAACTAACTGATATTTCTTCAGTTGGGAAACATGGAATATGTTATGAATGAAAGTAAGAAAAGAATTTAAATCTAATCAATAATCCACCTTCTTGATTCACTCCAAAATCTCAAATGAGCTAACATATCAAAGTGATAACTTAACCTACCTCTCCAAACATCTATGTTCCTAACCTTTTTAAACTATATGAAAAACCTGATCATATACGTGAAATCCTAAAAAATGATGATGTGGATAAATATATGATTTTTACCTACTATGAGTTGTAACTAACCTCTTCCTGATCAATTACACGATATCCTTCATCTCTTGAACAATTCTTGGTCTAACCAAGGACTGTTCTCCAACTTCTTCCCAATAAATAAGAGCTCTGCAAGGCCTCCCATACAATGCCTCAAATAGTGCTATCTAGATTGAATCTTGATAAATATTGTTTTAGGTAAATTCCACTAAGGGAATTTGTTTCTACCATGATCCACTATATCCAAGAACATATTCCTGAAGCATGTATTTAAGAATCTAAATGGATTTATCAGTTTGTCAATTCATCTAAGGATGATACGCCATGCTCAACTTCAATTGAGAACCCATCATTTTCCACAATCCACTCCAAAAATAAGATGTGCAGTGAGGGTACCTGTATGAAATGATAGTTTATGGCACATAATGGAGTCATCCCATCTATTGGATATATAAGTTCCCAAGATCCTCTACCTCTGTTGACTCCTTAATAGGTAGGAAATGCACTAATTTCATGATTTGATCAATAATCATCCATATCATTTTCTTACCAATAGGAGTATGAGGTAACCCAATCATCAATTCCATGGATATATCATCTAATTTATATACCAAAATGGGTAAAGGTTGCTATAAAACATCATTTTTTTATGTTTCACCTTAATCATTAGGCATGTAAAGCATTGAGACACAAAATCTACAATCAACCATCTCATTCTTAGCCACCAGTAATGATGTCTCAAGTCATGGTACATATTTTTAACTCTAGGGTTGACATACCAATTATATAGGTTTCCATTATCCATCAATTCCTATCTAAAGTCTATCAGAATAGTCATCGTACCTTTTAATCATAAAATCTCATCGAGATACCAAGACCACTCACTTGAGGTCTCCCCACCATAAAGATTCCTACTAAATCTCTAGTACTCTAAATCTTAAAATTTTCCAAGTTGAATATCCATAAATGATCATGCACGAGTATAATATAGGAATACTTTTTTGTTATCACTCCATTAATCCACATGCATCTCAACAAACAGGCTCATCAAGCACCATTCTTCCACTAATTCCTTTACTGTCTGAGTCATTAATTTTCTGCTCAAATCATCTATGCCCACATTCCCTTTTCCAGGGGTGTATGCAATATCAAAATCAAATGATTGAAGGTACTCCACCCAATATCTGTATCTCAATTTTAGATCCCTCTGAGTGAAGATATAATTTAGACTCTTATTGTTTAGATACACTATAAACGAATTCCCAAATTGGTAACGACATCATGTTTTAGTGAGTGAATCATCACCTCCAACTCAATATCATGAATGAGATAGTTATTCTCATGAGGGAATAACTAACGAGAACCACACACTACTACCTATATCCCCTTCGGTAAAACACAACCCAAACACATACCTGGGGAGTTTTAGAAGATATCATTTCCCAGACTCAGATCAGGAAGGATCAAGACTGGAGCTAAAGTTAATATCACATTGAACTTCTCAAAAGATATTTGGAACTAATCAATAAAAACAAACCATACAACCTTATTGTTTAACTCTGTATTGGGAGATGCAAGCTTAGAGAAGTCCTAAATAAGGTGTCTATAATAACTAGTTAATCCTAAGAAACTTTAGATCTCAAATATATTTCTGGGATACTACCGAGACTTCACTGCCTAAATATTTTTAGGATCAACTAAAGAACCATTACCAAAAATTATACGGCCTATAAATTTCAATTATTGAATCTAAATCTAACATTTGGACAGTATCCTACACAGTTGATTCTCTTTTAGGATTCAAAGGATGACATTAAAATTCTCCACATGATCCTATTGCATTCTATATTAAACAAGGATATCATCCATAAAACCAACCATGAAGGAATCCAAGAATGGATGGAATATTCGATTCATTAAATCTATAAACACTGAAAGAGAATGAGTAAGTCCAAACAACATAAAAATATATCTGTAATTCCCATACATGCTCCTAAAATCTGTCTTAATAATGTATTCCTTTCAGAACCATAACTGATGGTAACCTAATCTTATACTAATTTTTAAAAACCATCAGGATCCCTTAATCCAATCAAAAAGATTATCAATCCTAGGAAATGGTTATTTATTCTTCACTATTACATGGTTGAGTTTTCAATAATCAACATAAAGTCAGAGACTCCCATATGCTAACTTTTCAAAGATCACTAATGATTCCCTAGGTGAAATGTTAGGAAAAAAATATCTTAGCCTCAAGATCATTAAACTAAACATTTAATTATTTCAATTTAGAGGTTTCATATGGTGTGAAGGTAAAGAAATGGGCCTCATTAATATAATAAAGTCTATAGAGAACTCAACTTTTCTATGATTCAGTAACCTAGAGAAATAATTTGTAAAAACATTAGGAGACTAACTTACCATTTCTAGAAGAGGGACACTAAGATTTGGATCAACAACATCAAGGAACACCTCTAACAAATGGCATGATATAATCTTAGAACTAGGGGAAACATGACCTACTCTCCTAGATCTAGGATCCCACTCACCCTAAAAGACATTAGTGACTCTTTTGGAAGAAAGAAACCAAACCTGGTGATGAAAACAATCAATCTATTCTTTATATATAATCATCTAATCCATGCCAATGATGATATCAAATATTAAAATATTAAGAACTATAAATTCCCATACAGTTTTGTGGTCAAAATTTACCACCAAATAGCCGAGACATTTAACACCCCACACTAACTTCATTCCTAAATTAGTGGAGATAGTCATCAAAAAAGGCATGAAATTTGAAAATAGTCCCAACACATTGTTTAGATTGGAAAATTTAAAGGAATGAGTTTCACCTGTATAAAAAATATCCATATTCATAGATGATTCAATAAATATCATACCTCTCATTGTAGCCGGTCCAACCTCTGACTCCTCTAGTGCACACTTTGCTGCATACAGATGTCCAGCCTCATCTTATCCTTTCTTCACCACCTAAGCCTCACCCTTTGAATGAGGTTGAGTTCCCAACCATTTTTTTAAATCACATCTAAATTGAGATTCCTTGGTGAAGGTAGAACCAACTCTACTGCTCTAGGATGCTATATCACAATATCATTGAATATAGCCATATTTCCCACATATGTGACACATCATGAGTGTTGCCTTACAATCAGGTTTGAGGAGTCCCTTTTTCCAACACTAGTAATAGACCATCAAAATATTACTTGATGTTTTTTA